>CM042080.1:19702452-20952452 GCA_023509865.1 Trypoxylus dichotomus
TAAGAAGAATCATCATAACAAAGGTAATGTGGCTGCATTTTGAATCGGATTGAGTACGCCGGATATCTGCTGGAACCCATGTTTGTGGGTAGGGTTCAGGTATAAATTCGGGTCGATTGCTGGCCGGATATTTTAATTTATAGAGCGGATACCACTGTAGGCTGCGATGTTAACCTGGCATCTACCGGCTGAATCCAGTGGGCCCAAGTAGAAGGTATAGGTTTATAATTTTTGTAAAAAATATTTTTTCTGTTAAATAGTTTTTGCAGTATAACAAAACCTTCGTGATATACCTATTTCCTGGTAGATAGAGTTGTAATTCGTTGATAGAAATACCACAACTATCTAGTATGGGCTACCTTTGACATGTTGCGGGCCAAACTGTAGTGTACAAATACGATCGCGGGCCGCGTTTAAACCTCATATCACTCGATCTTCCTCATTTGGAGTGAGTATGAGTAAGTAGTGTAATATTTTTTTAATAGGGTTTTTCAAAATGTCTCGCGGGTCAGATCAAATCTTACAGCGGGCCGGTTGTTGCCCATATATGATCTAGTACATAAATATTCGCAAAGATTGCATCTTGATAAAAGTTTACTAGAAAAAAATTATGAAGGAAACAGAATTTATTGAGTAGAATAACATAATATTTATTTAAATAATTTATTATATTGGCTCAAGTAACAGAAAAATCCGAAATAACTGTGTGAGTAAAACAAGAGAATGCTTGTCTATTCCACTTTATACTGGATTTGTTTTGCAGATGATCTGAGTTAAAATGGAGATAATAATAATTTTCATATGCATTTCTATCAAATGCATGCTCGTTTCCAAACTTTGTGACACGAACATTTAATTTCTTTGTTTTGATTATCTTCGTTACCATGTAGCTTTTGTATTCAATTTGAATACAAAATGAAATTTACTATTTGAATCATCTAGTAAGGCAAACAATACACTTATTATAGTGATTTCATTAACATTTGCTACCTGCGAAATATCAGATGAGGTATTTTATAGAATCAATAGCATAACAAACCGTGTCTACCACAATCTACGTTGTGTTTACTTACTATTACATCTACTAAATTCAAAGAAATTGCTGATTCACTAGCAAAAAATTAATAGTTCGTGATTAGTTTTGTCAACAATATCACGTTTAGTATCAGCAGTACTTTCATATTAATGCACAACATACGTTTATACTTACGCTATAAAGATATTGCGCTTATGTCGATAATATATGGTACATACACTACCGCCCATAAGTGTTTACACATCCCTCAAATATTACAAGGCAAGTCAAAAACTAATTATAAAATAAATCTTTGTTATGTACTTATTAAAAGAACTGTAACGGTTACAGAAACGTGCCTATCAATTTGCTAACAAAGATATTCCTAAATTAACTTAAATTAGCGATTAGCCAATATATCCACCTTTCACTTTTATTATTGCCGCACACAATCTTGGCATTCTCTCAAGCAGCTTTGCCAGTGTTAACGGGTCTAGTTCCTTCCATCTATCCTGTAGTTACGCCCAAAGTACGGTTATGTCTTTCTCGTGAATTGATTTCACTAATACCATGAGAAAGCTGTATTTACAGCGTTTTCTTATCTTGGTGTTATTTTCTGGGCATTCTTTTAGATGTGTTTTGGGTCTTTATCGTGCCAGAATACGACGTTTTTACAGATTAATCGAGTTCCAGATGAGATGGCATTCCTCTCCAAAATCTCTCTATAATAACCTTCTTTTTTTAAGGTACCGCTAAAACAACCCCAAATCTTGACTAATCCTCCTTCATGTTTTATTGTTGGTGCAATGCACGATTCAAATGCTAGTTCCCCTTTCAATCTACGGGCAAATGTGTTTTGTTTGAACCAAAGGTAAGATATTTAGTAGGTATAAGATATTTGTCACTCCAGAGTACTTTCTTCCAATCTTCCAATATCCAGTCTTTGTGTTCTCTTGCCCATGCTAACCGGTTAGCTTTGTTTGATTTGCGTAATAACGGTTTCCAGTCCAACGGTCCAGGGTGCGTTTATTGGAGACACTGCCACTTCTTTAACTACTACACTCACTATACTTTTTGACATTATAATCCACGGATCTACGGTTTAATTTCAGTAATTTAGCAATTTCTTGGTTACTTTTATGGATACTGTGATATGCCACTATTTGAGCATGCGTTTCCATAGATGATTCTTTTCTTGGCATTATTTTAACGTTTCTCGCTGTTTTAAAATACTTTGCACAAATTCTTCACTATTCACTGCTTGCAATACGAAAGCTAAATGCAAACTAAACTTTTTTTAACATTTTCGACGGCTTAATGCTGGTCGGCTCATTACATACACACACAACATTACAGAATCATAATTGTCTCGTACTTACAGTTTAATAACACATATATTTTGATAGGATTAAAAAATAGTTTCTTTGAATAATCTCCAATTATGCAAATGGATATACACTTATGGTCGATAGTGTATATGTGTATACAACTTATATAATCTATTCCTGAAAATCTTGTGAAGCTACACGCGATTGTTCCAAGAATACGTTTTCTAAGAAAATTGATCCATTATCAACACTGTTTTTATTCTTCTCCGTTAAATGTTAATTGTGGAAAGTTGCACCATGTACTCTGTTATCGAGGAATCCGATAAAATGCTTATACAAATGAAGTCAAGTGCATTAAAAAAATATATATGTACATTAAATGATAGATTATCGTGAAAATATAGTTTCTAATGCTCCAGTAATTCAACTTTAAATATTATTGGATTACGTTAGATGTGGAAGTGATTAATCGATGCTTTATTCTTTTACAAGTTGCAAGCTATAAACATATAAATGAATTTTGCAAAATAACACAGTATGGTCGAACTTCCATAAGTTAAAATGCATATATTGCAACAGCGTATGATTTTCATATAATTCAACATCCGTAAGTCGATCGGTATAGGTTTATTCAAGCCTACAACTCTAAGATAGTAATAGAATTTGGAATTTTTAACAGTTCAAATTATAGTTCCAAAAGAGTTCTAAAATCATTAAGTTCAAACGATCACAGAAAATAATTTCGCGCCTTTGTGTTACAGTTGAAGTTAGAAGAAATGCATATACTTCAAAGTGATCCTTTTGTTAGTCATGCATGCATACTGATGAGATCTACATGATTAATAATAAATTAAAAAAAAACGGAAACAACAAAATATTGAAAATATATTTGTGATGAGTAAATACACATGTTAATAGCTACTAGACGCTATTTTTTTTAGAAATCATACTTGTTATAAAGATAATATGACCACGCCGACACCAATGCAACAACACTCTTAATAGATCTTGTTAAAGAAAAGAGACACAAAGTGGGAGTTGAATGTCAAATTTCGGTTTTGGATTATAAATTCTAAGAAGAATAATTAACCAGCGATTGGAAGTTTTTTAAATTCTGGAATTACTAACTGCATGTGCGCACTGGTTGGAAGTTTTACATTCCAACTTTCTCTTAGTCGAACTTCGGATGGTAAACTTTTCATAAGCGGGGAATCCTGCAATTGTTTGACTTTGTACAAACAATACAGTCGCAGGCTCCAATCGTCAGTATGTATAGATTAAAACCTACTAACGTTTGCGTTAAATTTTATCGTAGTTTAGTGATTCATGCAAATGGTAAAAGTTCATATTCAAAATATTGTGCGTATTTAGTTTTACAAGTTGCATATGTAAAACTGAACATGACTCCTAAAAGACAAAAACTTGGTAACACTTAATGGGTTGTATAAGTTGATAAAAAATGTCAAAAATGGTTTTGAAAAAAAGTTGCTAAAAAATACAAAATACCAGTTAACACATTATCAACGATAATGAAAAATAAAGGGTGCATTTGGTTTAATTTGAAATTGGCAGAGTAGGTGGTACTTCCAGAAAGATAAGAAAACATCAAGCATTGTTATAGTGATTTCGAGCAACGATAGATACAAATTCGCCAGTAGCTAGGTCTGTAATAGTTGAATAACATGCTTTGGAATTTACTACAAAATTCGGCAATAAAAACTTCAAGGCAAGTGCGACATGGTTGTATAAATTTAAGCAGAGATATAACATTGTTACTAAAAAGCCTACAGAGAAGCTGAATCAGTAAATAACTAAATTAACAATGCCATGGTACAAAACGAAATAAAGAAAGGGTAACATGCTTACTCACCTGCAGTATGATGGTCTTGGAAAAATTAAAATTATTCATCATTAATAAGAGCCATAAACCACGATGTTTTCGTAACATTAAATAATTGCCTGTATAATATGAATCAAACCAGACAGCATGGGTAACTGGGAAGCTTTTTACCAAGTGGCTTTTAATATTACATTAAAAATTAGAATGAAAGTCTCGAAACACTATTATTTACTGATAATTGTCTAACTTGTTCTAATGATATACAACATACAGTATAACTAGAGACAAACGAGATTACGAAACTAACGCTATTTGACTGTTATTATCTTGCCTGGAACGTTGATATTGCATCACAAATGTAATAGCGAGCATTTCAATTTTATAATAATTAAATGCTAGATTTCAAACTGCTAGTATTCCTCTGTATAACTCGACATCTTTATATCCAGGCTCACTTAACCTAAGACGGCCGCATCTATACCTCGAACTTTTCTGCTAACAACTACCTGTTCGACTTATGAAATTTGGACTGTAGTTATTTTCTGTTGCTTTTGAGGTATCCAGTATACCTCGTACTAGTGAGCATTCCATACCGAAGACCGTCTGGCGATCTGAGCTGAAATTGTGTCGGAATTCAAATTTAAATCTCTTATTTACCATCGCATATTGTAATAATATGCGGCTCACAATATTACTTTTTATGTGAGAGTAAAACGCTTTCCAAATTCTAACTATGCAACTTTTATTACTATCAGATTTGCTTATCTGCAATTTTGCTATTAATGTATACATACATATGTATGTAGCATAATGCTATTAAATTGATTTCTCTAGAGAAAGGTATAAATAGGAATAGGAATCTTGATGAAAACATGCTTTAATACGACTAAAAAGTAAGTTACATGCATCTGTATACCGAAGTAGCTATTTGTTTTTTTTTTTTGTAATTACTTCAAATGTTTTATTTTCAATTATTTGCACAACTTAATTTTATGAATAGGAAAGCTAAGATGACGGGTCTGAACAAAAAAAAGCAACTGCAGTAGTCAGACTAATGCAAATACAGGGTAACTCAAAAGCAATTTAAATTAGCTATATATGAATCGATTGATAGATGTGCTTTTAATTGCACTAATTAAAAGTACATGTCATTGGGTGCATCTCGCTTATGAAAGACGGGGCATTTGATCAAATTTTGTGGAACGCAGACATCTATGTAAATAAACTAAGAATTAATCTACAGGCTTTTATAGCCTAATAAAACTGAATCTGAATTTATTGTTTATTAGCCATTTAGTATCACAAAATATTTATATTTTCGTTGATTAAGATAATCCTCATTAATTGTGGCAGTTACAGTTATTAAGCAGCGAATTAGCCTAAAATAGGTGAAGAAATGCTAAGGAACGGCAAATTAGTCAAGAAATTGGGATTATAAAATAATCAACATAAGGTGATTGAAACTGTTCTTTACTGTTCTTATTAGCATCTATAAAGTCACGGAACGAGTTGCTCCTTCACACTATTCATAATGCTGCCCATATAAAGTAACGTCAACCTTCACTGTAGTAAAGGGAATTCCGATATAGGAGTTTTAGGGGTCTGACGTCACTAAACACAACGATGTTGTGTTGTTCTTGTTCTCTGAGATCTGAGTGCCGGAATACTAACGAAAAATGCATTCCCTTTTTCAAGATGCTTCCCACGGTGTATTAAAACACAATGTTATAGGACGATATATTAATCCGATTAAACAATTTCCAACACCTGCACAACAGGAAAATGGTTAATTCCCAGTGATTCTACAAACAACAAACTATATGGGCCATCTGAAGCTTATGAGGCTAAGATTCCTCTTTGCCCCATAGCCAGAACCATCAATAGTTCTACTTATGAGCTATTCAAATTCCTATCGAACTACATTAAACCATACAATTCTGTATTCTTAATTCATAACATTTAACGACTCGGCGGCTCTGTATCTGAACTCGAAACAATTTTTAGAATGGTCACGGACAATTCTCCTTTTCATATTACCCACGGAATTTTCTTGCAACTTTCATGAAATTTTGAATAGTTTTTAATAATAAACACGCATTCATTCGTATACCTTGCTGTTTTTATTAATTCCAATATTTCTAGTTGTCATCTCAAATTGCAACACTATAATAGTTATAGGGGAGTTACATATGTGTATGTAGGTCACTTGACCCGTTTGTAGTTCTAAGTTTCAGTTTCTTTGCTTTGCCATAGGCTGCATTTTAAACATGCTGATTACAAGGTATTATACTAATTATTTTTTAACGTCCCTCGACACATTCAAATTAGGTTCATTTTCCATATTTGTGACAATGTTTTCATTAAAAATTGAAATTTAGTTTGACATTTTTCCAGTCGTTTAGACAGACTCTTCGTTTTACTCGAGAGTGGCAGCTGCTCAGTAACCAGATCAGCCGCTGCCAAACAACTCGGAGAAGTCCAACGTTTACATCCTCATGAACTAAATACATTACTACTTCGCACAGCAACATACTTGAAATCTACAAACTGGGAAACCAGAGTTGCAGCTGCAGAAGCAGTTCGTGCCATTGTTAGCAACGTACCACAATGGAATCCAAAACCAACTGTTGTTAAACCAGGTAACTTAAAACCAATTTATTTCTCTTGGATTAGATTTTATATTCTTTTTTCTTTCAGAAGACAGTTCATCATCCACACCTCCTTTGTCGTGTGTCGGGAGGCTTCGTTTTGAAAATTTTGATATTGAAACAGTCCTCGCTAATAGTACACATCTAATGGCATCAGAAGGAAAAGAATATGATATTGACGAAGATTCTACTTTAGGTAAGTCTACAAAAAAAGCAAAATTAGTTAATAAATACGTTTCTTGTTAGGCATTGACATTAAAGAACGCATGGCTAAACAAAGGCAATTACTAAATGCAAGGCTAGGCCTGGATGTCGCATCAAAGATTGGTATCGATGTGTCAGGCCTATTTACCGCTGAGGACTTAACAATTATTTCAGCCAATAATCATGAGAACCAAACAAAAATGGGAGATAACAGAAAACCATTAAGAGATATTCTTTCAAGTGCTAGTGAAGCAGGTTTAAGTTCTCGTGAGAAGAATAGGGCGAAAAGGAAAGCGAGACAAGCGTTCAATAAACAAAAATCAAGGGAGCCTATTGACGAAGAATATGAACCCGATAAAAAGAAAAACAAGACAGAGGATAAGCTGAAAGATGAGACTGCGTTAACTATAGATCTCGATAATGGAGATTCAGGTGATTGGCCGTTGGAATGGTTTTGCGATCAACTTAGTCAAGATCTCTTTAGTTGTATTTGGGAAACAAGGCATGGCGCAGCTACAGCTTTAAGGGAGGTGCTTACAGTGCATGGTAAAGGTGCTGGAAAGTCAGTGTACTTAACAAGCGACCAGATGATTGAAAATCATCAGATATGGTTAGAGGACATGGCAATTAGACTACTATGCGTCCTTGCCTTGGATAAATTTGGAGATTTTGTATCCGACTCAGTAGTAGCTCCTGTCCGTGAAACATGCGCTCAGTGCTTATGCGCAGTCTTAAAGTTAATGAACGAAAAAGGTTGTAATGCAGCCTTGAACATCCTACTTCAGTTATTAAATCAGGAAGGTTGGGAGGCCAGGCATGGTGGTCTATTAGGTTTAAAATATTTACTAGCGGTCCGCGAAGATATGGTCCATGCCTTGCTGACAGGAGCATTTCCAACTATTATGAAAGGCCTCTCTGACCCTGTAGATGACGTAGGCGCTGTGGCAGCCTCAGCGCTCATTCCAATCGTAGAAAAACTGGTCAAACTTGTCCCTAAGTCGATAGAATTAGTGGTAACAAAACTATGGGATTTGCTGGCGGAGCAAGATGAATTGGCTTCAGCTTGTAACAGTTTTATGGGATTACTAGCTGCTATATTAAGTTTACCCGAGGCGCAGGCTTTATTACCTCCACAACCATTGTCAGAAGTAGTTCCTAAATTATGGCCTTTTCTGAGTCATAGTACATCCTCGGTACGCAAAGCAACTTTACAAACATTAGGTACTCTAACTGATAGAAACACTCTACAATGGGAAGCCCAATTATTACAGGATGCTTTAAGACATGTTTATCAGAGAGTTTTGGTTGAGCCTCTCTGCGATGTGAGGCGTTTAGCAGAATTAGTTTGGGATAAGCTTATCAAACATGCAGGATTAGTGGAACTGCTACTTGCGACGTGTCCCTTCGTGAGTGCTTGGCTATGTTTGAGTATGCAACCTATAAGGTTTGTATAATATTTTATTATTAAAATTTTATGAACTGAAATTGTTCTGTTCCTTTACAGAATTCCATATGACCCAAATCTTTTCATTTTTGCAAAATCTCAGCGAAAACAAAAACTTGAAGGTATTAACAGTTTTGATCACACTGTTACTCCGGTAAAATTATACATCGGCGGCAGTGAAACAACTCCCTTAGCTACGCGCGAAACAAATGCCGTTAAGGTTAGGTGCATGGCCGCCAGAATGTTAGGTTTGTTATCCTGTTACGTCGTAAAGAAAGCTCCGGGTATTGATTACAGTAAAGATATCGAAGTACCTCTGGATTGTTACGTTAAAATATTGCTGGTCCACCTGCAATCAAAATCTGCACTCCAACGAATGATGGCTGGATTAGTTATTGCTGAATGGGCGTCTTTCGATACAGAAACGGCTTGTCCGGAACTTCTTAAACAGATATTGCACAAATGTCTTTCAGAATGCGTTTACTTCGATGAAATTGCTGCAAATTTTACCAAATTAGCTCAAGAAACTAAGGATTTTATAGCGATGTTGAAACATTATAAAATACCAACGGATGTTAATGGTGATAGCGTACTTACTTTAGATCAGATGAAACTACTTACCGGGACCGAAGTACAACAAATAATGTTGAAGTTTAAATTAAAACAGAAAATTTTAGATAGCTTAGAAGAAAGACGACGAGGTTTACACGATTCCGTATCTCAAACTTCACAAGATCAGTACATGTTGAGTGTTAGTACTTTAGGTAAGTACATTTTGAACATGACACAATATTTATTTATTTTTTATCTGGAACCCCAATATACCCGCGTATTCAATAAACAATACTGTTATTCTGATGCTATTAAAATTGCTCCAAATAAAAGCGTTTTTATTATACAACATTCACGTTAAGAATGCAGAGATAGAATAGATAGGCTTAAAATACGGGCTCGCCATTGGCTAATCGGCGAGCCATATTCACACAGGAGAAGCGGATGCAATTTCTTTATATGAAATTTCTGTCAGTTGTCAAATTTACTTATCATTTTGGTGTCGTTGTTTCATGCAGTTGCATTCGGAAAAGTCTTTCTGTTTCCTTATTTTACAATGATGCCGAAGTATAACCTGATTAGGGTATTTCTCACGATGTTTATTTACACCAGTCCGGCATAGAATCTCTTACATAACATAGACACTAGTGCTTGTTTTTTGTAAAAAATGATTAACAACGCCATTGATAACTCCAAAATTCTATTAATTTCCGTATTCCAAAGACAAATTCCAAAACAGCAGGAACATATTGAGAAAAAATCTCATGCCCTCACCAATATTGCACAAGATGCGAACAACCAGATGATTCTACTTTTTTCAAACCATTTCTCTCATTTTTTGTTTTCAAAACAATTAGTACTGTTTTTATTTTAGTTTCATTGTACATTCCTACGTTCCCCAACTATAGATATAACCATGATGTAGTGGGGCAACAGCGAAGTGCTGCTTACGGCAAATGACTGATGGACTAATTGTAGGAAGAAAGAATATTGGGAGACGCACATGCGTATAACTGTTGACTTTGCTCAGATTATATCTGTATATAGACAGCATCCAATTTATTTAAGATCGCACTTGCTCAAAAAATGATTTTCGGAATTGGAACGAGTGAATAGTATAAAAGAAAGGAAAGTTGTATAGGCGACGTTATGTACGTTGTCTAGCCATAAGTTCTGTCACTAAACTGCATTTTTGCGAGGAGTCAACACTGATATTTTAGAGAAGGTAGTAAAGCCACGGAATTCGCCTCCTTATTCACAGGAAAGCACTGGAATTTCCGCAAGATTCCGCACCGGCCCACAAGGCAAAGTCCTTGCAGCGTTGGTTAGAGGCGGATTTGAGAATAGAGCCCGCAAACGTTTGCTTTATTTAACGATTAGCTGCTGGGTGACCGTTGTTCTGTACGATGCCCTACTGTTATTGGCATCGATATATTTAGTGCGATGTTTAGGCCACGCTTTGCACATCTTAGCTGCCATTCCAAATTAGTCGGTCTCTATAACGTTAACATTTTTGTATCATATTACTTACCAATATGCGGTTTTCTCTATGACTCATTAATATTTATCCGGTTATTCGACATATATATATTGCCGGCAGTATTTCGTGTTTTAATATTGCGATTTCTTTTTTTAGCGGCATTAAGTGGTGCAACTGTTATGTTTAAAGCGCTGCCCGAAAAACTTACTCCTGTTGTAAAACCGCTAATGGAATCGATACGTAGGGAAGGAGACGAGCAACTTCAACATATAGCTGCAAAACGGTTGGCGCATCTCCTAGACCAATGTAGGCTTAGAAGCTCCTGTCCTAACGATAAAGTTTTAACAAATCTCTGCGCGTTTCTCAGAGGAGATCCAGAATTTACACCGACTATCAACAAAAGTCAGGACAATAATTACCATGGTATCGTTACGCTGGACAACCAACAGAGAAGTGCAGAAAAGGCCGCATTTAGACGATCAAATAGTACGGGTAGAGGTCCTGGCCGACCGCCTGCAACTGATATTCCACTGGAAGAATTATTTAGAGAAACCAACGATGTACAAAAGAGTAACCACATTCAAAGAAGAGGAGCTACATTAGCTTTCACCGAAGTAGTATTGTACTTTGGTAGCGAATTGCCTGAGAAGTTACCGAAAATGTGGTCTCTATTAATGGGGCAACTTACTGCCACCGTCGATCCAGAAAATTTTAACACACAAGCTCTTTTTGGCAAAGATGATGACGCTGAACAACTTTTATGGATGTTACAAGTTATGGAAGTGTGTGCCCCTCATGTCCACTCAGAGTTAAAGGAAACGTTGTTTGATAACAGTCTCAAAAGGTTCTGCGTGTTACTGTCGCATCCTTATAAAGCGGTACGACATTTAGCGGCTAGGTGTCTGGCCGTTTTTGCAAAAATTGACTCTGTTCCTGTTATGGAATTGATAGTAAATAAAGTAAGTATATAATACAACTTCGTTATCTATTTTATTATTAATGACGTAACTGTAATTTTTAACCGGGTGGATTTTCTTAAAAATAAAAATGCGTTTATAAAAGAATTCGAAAACATGAAACACATCACATTAAGATAACTTGAAGTAGTAGTCGCAACGGTTGTAGGGTGTCACTACGTTTTTTTATTATTATTTAGCGAACAACTACGGTTCGCATTTTCAAAGGTACTATTGTCGAGGCACTCTAAGTTCACATGCACGTCATCAATAAATCGTGACGTCATGTTTTACGCCGTTGCCGGATATACACACATAAACTCACTATCAAACCTAACCTTAATGTAATGTACTAATGTAACCTAACTTCTATTACTTTATTTATTATGGTATATCAGATAGAAAACTTTAATAATCGGCACTATAGAATTTAGTAAGAAGCATTTAACAATACGTAAAAGTAAATATATCTTGCCTGAAGGAAAAAAAGTTTTATTAGTAGTATTTCAAATTTTGTACGAATTAAAAAAAGAACAGGTAATGAATCAAAATTACTTTATTAAAATTACATAAAATACGAAAACAAACACGTTAAAGTAAGATTAATGTATTATTTATTTACAAATTAATTAATCAGCTAATTTTCTTCAATATCACTCTCTGAGCTTGAATCATCATC
This sequence comes from Trypoxylus dichotomus, assembly GCA_023509865.1. Classification (NCBI taxonomy): domain Eukaryota; kingdom Metazoa; phylum Arthropoda; class Insecta; order Coleoptera; family Scarabaeidae; genus Trypoxylus; species Trypoxylus dichotomus. The sequence goes on from CM042080.1 coordinate 19,714,599, forward strand.
ATTTAAATTAATAATTAGCTGAGAAATTTCGTCACGATCTAAACCAACTTCTCTTTCCCACCATCGTATGATTTCTGCTTCTGTATGGTGGATGCTGTTCGACCAAGTTACTTGCGTAATTGTTGCTAATGCTTCGTCCCACATCTTCATGCAATTGTTAATACCAGGAAGAGATGGCTATCTTCCTAAGTGACGATTGTAATATGTTATTATAATTCCCCATATGTTTTCAATAGGGTACAGAGGTAATCTTAGCACTGTTTGGCCATGTACACGTGCTAGTTCGTCTATCACGGTAGTTTATGTCAAAAACATATACACTATTACTTAGTTGCTTCAACTTATTTCAACGAATATTCACAATGCAACTAGATGTAATAATTGATGTTTTAATATGCTAAGATCATATGTAATGTTGCTATTTGCCAGCCATTCTTGAATATTGCCTTTTCTCCAACTACCATCAGGTGCCTTGTTTCTTAATTCAGAGTGATAACTAGCGCTATCCATAATAATCATAGAATTAGGTTTTATATTTGGTAACAACGGCATCGTAAACCATTTTGTAAAATTTTCTTTGTTCATTTCTCCGTAGTAATCATGCCCTCTTGTTTTTGAACAAAATATAAGTGTACAAAACCATCACTATTACCTGCATGCAAAACTATATACCTATAAACAAGCTTAGTGAGAAACAGAAATTATATTTAAACTAACATCCACGTTAATACTAATATTAACATGAATATCAATACTAAACCACCGTTGGCATTAGTAATGATAAAATTACAATGTCCTTGCAATTACCCAACGTAATTAAATTCCCAAAATATATCGGTCTCGGAGGGGACTCAAACCACACAAAGTAGCTGGTCGTGATGCAGTGTTTTAAAAGCTGCGTTATATTCGGTAAGAATAAGTCGGCAATGTATCGCAGCGTGTCTATTGGCGGTACTTTTGTGAACAGCGATACTACATCAAAACTTGTAGAATAAATTTAACAAGTACATATATTGTCCGGTAAATGCAGCAGCAATTATTCATGTCTAATTTTTGAATACTAAAAAAAAATCTTATTTTCAGGTATTACCTATGTTAGGTGCAACAACTAATGAAATTGACAGACAAGGTGCTGTCGAAGCTATAGCGTGTATAGTAGAAGCTTTACAATTCGACATAGTTCCGTACGTAGTACTTTTGGTAGTTCCTCTCTTAGGTAGAATGTCCGATCAAAACCAGTGTGTCCGTTTAATGGGTACTCATAGTTTTGCTACGCTAGTCCAGTTGATGCCACTAGACGGTGGGGTTCCAGAACCTGCAGGGTTGAAACTAAGTGTCCTATGCGCCAGACGTGAAAAGGAAAGAGAATTCTTGTCGCAACTACTGTCTCCCTCTTCTATTCCCGATTATCAAATACCAGTGCCAATCGACGCAGAGTTGAGAACTTACCAGCAGGCTGGTGTCAATTGGCTTGCATTTCTAAATAAGTATAAACTGCATGGAATATTGTGCGATGATATGGGTCTCGGAAAGACGTTACAATCAATTTGTATATTAGCAGGAGATCATTACCATAGAGAACAAAAGTACAAATTATCAAGAGCACCAGATTGCGCACCTCTACCTTCTCTAGTCATCTGTCCTCCTACTTTAACGGGTAAAGTATAAAAGTAAAAGCATTTTGAAAGAATAACTAAGGGTAATCCGTAAATGGGGTTTAGGTCACTGGACATACGAAGTAGAAAAATTTTTGTCTCGTAAGTATCTCAGACCGCTACAGTATAACGGATCACCGGTAGAGAGAGAAAAACTTCGCTATCGCTTCGATAAATATAATCTCATAGTAGCCTCCTACGATATAGTTCGAAAAGACATCCCATTCTTCTCGCAAATAAAATGGAACTACATAGTATTGGATGAAGGACACGTTATTAAAAATGGAAAAACTCGGACAAGTATTGCCATAAAGCAGTTGGTAGCACAGCATCGTTTAATTTTAAGCGGCACGCCGATTCAAAACAATGTCCTGGAGTTATGGAGTCTATTCGATTTTTTAATGCCCGGATTTCTAGGCACTGAAAAACAATTTACAGCAAGATATTCGAGACCTATCCTAGCCAGCAGGGATCCGAAATGTTCGTCGAAAGAACAAGAAGCCGGCGCATTAGCGATGGAAGCCTTACATCGACAAGTATTGCCGTTCCTTCTGCGAAGGATGAAAGAAGATGTGTTGGATGACCTACCTCCGAAAATTACGCAAGATTATTATTGCGAACTATCACCTCTTCAAGAGCTGTTGTACGACGATTTCTCAAGATCGCAAGCTCATCAAACATTAGAAGTAAAATATAAAACTGCAGTAAATTTTTACTTGTCAATATCAATTTTTATTTTACAGGAATCTTTATCTACCGGTGCCACAGCAAGTTCTATGCAAGGAAACACTCATATTTTCCAAGCTCTACGTTATCTACAAAATGTTTGCAATCATCCAAAATTAGTTTTAACACAGTCGCATCCACAGTATGATCAAATTAGTAATCAGTTACTAAGTCAAGGAAGTCAATTAGATAACATTCATCATTCAGCTAAATTGCCAGCTTTAATGTTAGTATATTTATTTTTATATTTTCCTTTGTCATAACAATCTATACGAGAAATTATTGTTAATGAAGCGCTTCTTCGATCTTGTCAGTTACGTTATCATATTGTCTATGTGAATTAACTTTTCAACTAGTATTGACATTGTCAGCGCATGAAGTTACGTTTTTTTTTTTATTCATATTGTACTTTATAAACATTACATTTTTTCGTGCTTTAAATGTTCTAACAGACGCATTTCTTGCGGGTGATATCGCAAATTCAATCGCTAGGTAAACAAAAGTATTAATATATTCTACATATTTTTAACAAAGTTGACCATTGCATTATTCTTCAACAATAGAGATGTCGCCTTAACATATCTGTTGTAACTCGAGGGCATACCGGAAAACTTTAATACAAGTAATCAGAGAGGTATTATTTATACTGCATGCAATGCACTAACGCGCTATGCTGCGGCGTGCTGTATTCGTTATTATGTGCTAATAGTTTATTGCGTACTAGTTATTTCGTCTATTGCGAGCCAGTTCACATAGTTCATCTTATTAGAGCATTATTCATTCACGAATTACCGATCGTTAAGGAATACTATTTTTCCTTTACTGATTATTTTTTAATAGTAAAGGCTCTTGATACCCGACTTACGAAGTGTGACAATACTCAGAATACACCTTTAAAACTATACACCTAGAACTGTACATCAGTACCTGTTGTCACCTTCAAGGTGCTCCTTATATATTTATTAAAAAAGGTGTCCACATTTATGATAGCGGGCATGTAACTTTTCCGGAATACTGTTGAGCAACTGTCTCATATTCTGTTGGATGTCAGTTACATTTTCACTCGTTCAGCAGTTTTTCATTTTGGAAATAGTTAGGGGAGCTGCAGGATGTCAAGTTAGGGAAATAACCAGATGCTGTAATTGAATAATTCCTTCTCTGACCAGAAAATCGCACCACGGCACCAATAGCACATTATCATAACGAATGATTATATTAATCAAACCTTTTTGTCCGAAGTAGCGTTGTTAATTAACCGTCTCTGTCGAATAAAATCTTGGTGGACTATTCCGATGTGATTGAAAAAACTACACTAGCATGGTCTTGAACTGTGAGCGTAACATACGTGCTTTCTTAGGACGCGATGAGCGCAAGAATTTCCACTGCATGCTTTGGCATAGTGTTTCTGGATTATACTGAAAGCACTCAGTTGCATCACTTGTAAACGCAAACTAGTACGAATTTGATGAAAGAAGGTCGCAATATCAAGCCTACGCTACTTCTATTCAATTCTTCAGTTATCGCCTCCATAGTTTGTCATATGTCGGACCGAACCGTATTACATCTCGCACTCTGTTAACATTAGCTTCCGTATTTCGTTAGTTTTGGCTCTTCACCTTTTTAATAGTAAATCACTAGTCGAAATTTCGATCCATCACACTGGCAGAGTGGCTTTATCAACTCCAAATTTACATATGTACCAATATCAAGATATTGAAATACGAAAACTCATGTAATTTCGATACATACGTCACGAGTGATATCACACGGCTATTCCAGACATTAAAATGTCACCTCTCGTATATTAACAAAGTGAGTCATCATCACTATATTAGTTAAAACAGTTTCTGTAAACATTTTATGCGTTGATATTGCATAGAAGAAGAAATGCTAACAGTACATTGATTTTATTGATTTAGTTGCACTGGTCGATTTCAGAGTCACCGACCGTAATATTCACGACCACTTGTCTTTCTTCTCCCCTAGATGTTCTACATTTTCCAACCAATAAGCTTTTCTTTTGATATTTTTTCTTCATAACTAATAGTATATTTACGTTATTTGTTTACTATTCCTGCACAATTTATTTACCTCTCTTTATTGTCATTGCCTAATATACTATTGTCCAGTAATTATTACTATATCTCGTGCAACTTATTTCCTTTGTTTTAGTTATAGTGTCATTCTACTAAAATTTCATTTTTAATTTAAATCTTTAATAGCTTCACTTAAATCATTTTTTAAATCTTTTCACTTGTGTTATACCCCATTCATGTTAAGCGCGGAGTAAATAGAACTATAATCGACTCCGATATTACATTATCACCATGTGTTTAAATTAAGTAAACCATCAGGCTTTCACGGCAGTCCTTACTGGCTGCTCTTTGGTTCTCAGTTTCAGAAATAAATGAACTATTCATTTACATAGTTTACAGTAAATTAATTTCTCTTTGTAGGCAACTTTTACAAGATTGTGGCATTGGAATAACAGAAACCCAGTCAACGGAATTAATCATAAACCAACATAGAGCTTTAGTTTTTTGCCAATTAAAGGCAATGTTAAACATAATCGAAAATGATCTGTTCAAAAAGCATATGCCAGGCGTCACCTACCTAAGATTGGATGGATCTATACCTGCTAGTCAAAGACAAGTTTTAGTCACAAGGTATAAATCCTCGAAGTGTTAATTTCACTTTACAAACACTGACTATCTTTTGTTTATTTTAGGTTCAATAACGATCCATCCATTGACGTATTATTATTAACCACGCAAGTGGGAGGACTTGGTTTGAACTTAACCGGCGCAGATACTGTAATATTTGTTGAACATGATTGGAATCCCATGAAAGACTTACAAGCTATGGATCGAGCACACCGAATTGGTCAAAGAAAAGTAGTTAACGTATACCGGCTAATAACACGATCAACGCTAGAGGAAAAGATCATGGGGTAAATGAGGCTTCTGATTGGTTTTATCTAAATGTAAGTTATTTAAAAATATTTTTTTCAGATTACAAAAATTCAAAGTCCAAACAGCTAATACAGTAATAAGCGGAGATAATAGTAGACTTGAAACAATGGCAACCGAACAACTCTTAGATCTATTTTCACATAAACCATCAACGTCTCAAGGTACCAGTTCATCTAAAAATCAGACAGGCGGCGTAAAAGCTATCTTAGAAGCTCTACCCGATCTTTGGGACCAAAACCAATACGAAGACGAATACGACTTGACGCAATTTATAAGCAAATTAAATAACTAACACCAATTCTTCGATGCATTTTATCAACGTGATTGTTTCAATTTGTAGGACTTAATAATTGACTTTTTATATGTGTAAAGAATTCTGAGTATCTCAGAATAAAAGCGGATTTAAGAAGTAGTAATTTATGAATTTTTATTTAATTTTTTCTTTGTTTCAATTTATTATTTGTTCGTTAAAATACTAAGTTGTATGAATAAAAAAGCAATAAAGTATTTACTACACATTTCTTGTTTTAGTCGAATTACCGCCCTTTCACGTAATATAAAATTCAGTTGTAAAAGAATTCGTTCGCAATAACGCTGACTGTTAGAACAAAAATGCGTGCAGCCACTTCTATTTAACTTTACATTTATGGTTTCAACTCCATTGAAATTGAAAACCCAAAATTTCATACAAATTTATTGGTATACTCAAAAACCCTTGGCCTTGAAAGCTACCAATGCACAAAGGGAAATGCCATTTCAACGAATACTCTTTATATGAAAAAGGAAACGGTACTACTTTTTAAAGTAAAACGTACGACGTTGGATTAGTTCATTCGCCGTAGAACGCAAGCCAAATTTGAGAAAAATAAGAGAGGGTGCCCGAGGATCTGTGTAATAAACGTCACTATTTGGTTAATGAGTGACGACCACCAAAGTTACCAAAAATATTCAGTAACTTGACCCCTGCAAAGATGTGAAGTCGAACCAACTCTCACCGGGTGGATCGCCTCCATGCTGAACAACAGGACAGTTCGTGTATGTATGAACCTCTGCAACATATAGGAACGACGGTGGCAGCCGGCTGGCCACAGGGCGGTGTGTTGTCACTTTTGTTCTGGCGCCTACTGATGGATGAGCTACTCTCCGATCTTCGGGAGGCGGGTTTCTACGGGTAGGGCTACGCCGATGATATTATCGTAATGGTCAGCGAGGGGTTTGAGAGCGTGATATCCGAAACGATACAAGTCACACTCAGGCTGGTACAAACATGGTGCCGAAAAGAAGGGTATTGGAATTTAGAAAAAGGGAGAACGGATGGCGTCCTCCATCTTTCAAGCAAAAGTAATTGCCATCCAGACATATGCGGAAAAATTTATGGACCACGCACATAACTTTGAGGCGGTGGAAATAGTAATAGTAAATATAGCGGTGGTTCTGTGATCATCATGGGGTTGTTTTGGTGGTACGTTCGTGGGTGATATTGTAGAGATCCATGAAATATTAAAGAAAGAACAGTATCGAAACATTTTAGAAAACAATGCTATTCCTTCAGCATTAAGACTTTTGGATCCTAATTTTGTATTCCAACAAGATAATGACCCGAAGCGTGCAAAGACTATTTGCAACAATTGGAAGGAAACGGATCCGTCAATATTATGGAGTGGCTTTCCCAAATTGTCGGAGGAACTTGATTGGCAGGTCTGGAAGCACCATCGAAAGTTGATTTGTGGAAGAAGCTGTAAGAAGGATGGACTCGGATGTAACACCAGATACCTTGACAAGACTAATTGCAAGAATGCCGCGATTGTGTGCTGCCGTTATCAAAAACAAAGGAGGTCACATAGACGAATCCCAAGTTTAGATATAATGTGTAATCTCACTGCTAGATAATTAATTAACTATGTATATGTAAATAATAAATATACACACCGCTCAAAAGTGTTTAGGCACCCCTGTTTTCATGGATTATTCATACAATATTATGTTTACCAAAAAAACATTATAATAAAATGAAATACGTATTTAAAATGTAGTTCAGTAAGATAAACACCCATTATATCGCATAAGGTTTACTGTCATTTACCTGCACTTGGTCGGATTACCATAAACTCTTTATTGCGGTGCAATTACAATAACAATCCCTCTGAATTTACTGGGTAAATTTAGTCATCTGTTAGATTGTAGGTAACAATGTTTAAATTACCTTCCTAGAAGATTATAGTGAAATCTGTAACCTATGGTCAGTTGCAGTGTGGTATTTATTCTATTCACGTCGTGAGCGAAATATCGTGTGACAATTTCTTAAAATGCCTCCGCGAAGAGAAATTAGTACGGAAACACGTGCACTTATAATAGCTTACCATAAAAGTGGCATAAGTAATCGACAAATTACCAAAAAAATGAAAATACACCACGCTACGGTTGACTATAACGTAAAAATATATCGGGAAACTGGCAGTTTTCTTAATAAGAGACGGAGTGAAAGGCCAAAAGCGACAACATCTGCAGATGATCGCAGAATAGTGGTTACCAGCAAGTTAAATAGACGCAAAATAGCCCCGGAAATCACCGCAGAATTAAATGTTGGTCGCCAAAAACTACTCAGTGTTTCTACAGTCAAACGTCCCCTACAGAAAGCCGGGCTCCATAGACGTATTGCGATGAAAAAGCCATTACTACGCAAACAAAACAAGCAAAAGCGACTTAAATGGGCTCGTGAACACTAACACTGGACCATAGAAGAGTGGAACAACGTCCTATGGACGGATGAGTCCAAATTTGAGCTGTTCGGAACCCGAAGACGCATATTCGTAAGAAGATCTGTGGGTGAACGTGTCAGAGAAGAGTGTATTGTTGCTACCGTGAAGCATGGTGGAGGTTCTATCATCATTTGGGGCTGTTTTGCTGGCACTAGGGGACATTGTGAAATTTGACGGTATATTAAAAAAAGAAGGCTATCGCGAAATTTTGGAGAACCACGCAATATCTTCCGGAATTCGACTTTTGGGTCAAAATGTTATTTTCCAGCAAGATAATGACCCAAAACATTCTTCTAAATTATGTAAAGACTATTTACGCCATTTAGAAGAGGAAGGAACTCTCAAAATTAGGAAATGGCCTCCCCAGAGCCCCGAGTTGAATCCAATCGTGTTACTATGGGAAGAACTAGATCGAGAAGTACGGAAATCGGTTCCGACATCAGCTACTGACGTGTGGAACAAATTGCAATCGAGTTGGACCCCAATAACACAAGAAACTCTGGCAAAACTTATTGCGAGAATGCCTCGATTGTGTGCTGCAATTATTAAATCAAGAGGAGGTCACATAGATGAAAGCAAAATTTAAATTAAACGTTTTGATTTTCACATTTATTTAATATATTTTTATTCATGTACGTGTATCTGTACATAAAAAATAAATATTATTAACATTTTTGCTGAGTTTTTATACATTTTTGCTGTCAGCGAGAGTGCCTAAACACTTTTGAGCGGTAGTGTATGTTCACTATTTCACTAGTGCTTTTAATCTTTTCTTCTAAATCTATGGGTGCCCAAATATTGTTGAACGGTAGTGTATATAAATTGATACAAAAAAAACCAATAAGCATATATCGATTTCTAAAATTCCTATCGAGCGCCCCATTACATTACTAGAAGATCACAATTATTGTCTTGGTAGACATTTCTTTGACAAGCAAATTTGGCAAACTAACTTAAACTATATAAAAAAGCATTATCCAAACCCAGTTAACTAGATAAATTCATAAATAAAGTCACGAAAGAAAAAAAATACTGCAGGAGGTAATAGACATGTTAATAATAAAGAAAGCAAAAAAGTATATCGCACTCCCTTATATTCCTGTTCCTCTCCGAAAATAATTCTAAAATGCGTAAGAAAATAGAACATCCAAATATCACATAAAAATTTAATGCAAAGAAGCAACACTTCTCAAACGTCAAACAGTTGATTCCCATAGACAAACACCATACAGGGTTAATTGTGTTGATTGCCATGGTCTATATATCGGACAATCACAACAATATCTTAGTAAGTATAGTATAAATAAAAATAACATCATGATGTTACTCTTCTCCTCAAACATGCTATTACTGTGGGACTTGAATTTGGTTTCCAAAATGTAAGAATATTAGAGAAATAAATTATAATACACAGATTATTAAGGAAATTATTCATATAAAATCTGCCACCAATAGTATAAATGATAGAAATGATATTAGAGATCTAATATATACACTACCGTCCAAAAGTTTGGAAGCAGCAATGAAATTTACAGTCATAGAGCAGAATTTTATTGTGATTGCTAATGAATTTATATAACATAAGTGACTGTCTTCAAATAAAAGTAAATTGATTCAAACATAATAATACATGTTTCTGCATTATTTAGCTTGTATGTTTATTTTCGTCGGTATGACCTCCTTTGGCTTTGATAACCGCTACACAAATTTTACGCATTCTTCAAAGCAATTTTTCGAGACAGTCCGCGTCAATTTGTTACCATGCTTCTGTAAATATTCCCATAGGTGTTGCATGTTCTGCAGTTGTCGCTGTCTAGCCCTTCGATCAAGCTTATTCTATAAGAGCTGTATGGGAGATAAACTTTGAGAAGGTCAAACCTTTAATTCAAGTCCATTTCTTACTGAATTCTCCTGTAAAAAGTGTTTACAGATTTGAGTTTGGGGTCATTGTCTTGCTGGAACATAAACGGCTCACCAACAAGACGGATCCCACGCGGAATATCAAAATACCCTTCTTTCCGCATTGCACCACTAATTTTCACTAAATCACCAGCAGTTGTTCCAATAAAACAACGCCAAACCATGACACTACCACCTCCATGTTTGATGGACGGCACTAAACAGGCCTCATTAATTCATTCCTCTGGTTCTTAACGAACAAAAACTCCTCGTTGTGTACCAAATAACTGAAATTTGGACTCGTTGGTACATAATACTGCGTTCCAGTCATCCAGGAACCAGTTTACATGCTCTCTTGCCCATGTTAATCGTTTATCTTTATACACGCGTTTTAAAAACGGTGCTTTTGGGGCCGATGCATACCCTTAAACCTGCTGCCAATAATCGCCGCCTGACGGTGGTAACAGAACATTTGTTCGTCGTCATGTATTAACGTACCTTGCGATATCCGGTGCCTTTAGACGTTCGATCTCGTTTCGAAATCGTTACTATAAATCTTCAGCTCCAGAAGTCAACCGTGGCCGCCCACTTCGTCTTCTACCAAGGATTTGTCCTGTCTCTCTTCTCTGGACTAATGTGTAACGCACACCTTTCGGTGAAATCCCTAACCGTAGAGCTCACGGTATATCCTTCGGCGCAAAGAGCACAAACATTACTACGTTGTTTTACAGTTGGCGTTTTGGCAATTTTATACTCGGTACTTTATCAAATTGTTACAATTTCCCACTGATTTCAAAAAACTAATTCCGCACAGGAAAGCGGTAAGACACTAAGGATTAATACCTTTAACACATGTACTAAACGATTACCGAAGTAGCGTTAAACCGTTTGACCGAAAATAATTACTGCAGGTATCCAAACCCATCTCCGTCAAACAATAGTCGTATTCTTGGAAAAGAACAATAAAATGTATTCGGGTGAAATTTGTACATAAATATTTGGACTTGACGGATTATGTGCAACAATTTTACATTTGCTTACAATAATTTATTGTTTTAGAGTTGTATTATTTTAAACGAATTTCACCTTGCTTCCCAACTTATTGACGACAGTATATATCTAACAGTGTACTACGTGCACAAAATTTGAATGTTGTCCAAATCTAATCGAAAAACCTACACCTAACATAATAAAAATAATGTATAAAAAACTGCAAAAACACCTATGTTCGCTATGTTAAGGAGTTTACAGAACAGTTTTAATGTAATTTCAACATGTGGCTATTATGTAATATTTTTAAACAGGTTTTAGAGTTTTCGCAAAAGTACACTAAATTTTATGAGAAACGACTGTTTCGTATGCATTTGTAGAACAATGTTTCTGAAATTACCATTATTGCCTTGAAGAAATGGTAACATAACCGCAAGAAAAATTACATGATATGGAATAATCAACAGATTAGTTACCTGACTGAAAAATCAAAAGGAAGAAAATACTAATTTTAAAGTAATAACTTTCGATAATATTTCTCCTTTATTCTAAGAATAAATTTTAGATAAACAAAAAAATTAAAATTACTAAACGATGGTATTTTCTCTTGTAGTCAGCTCCCACAACCGAAAAGAAAACCATCCTTTTCAAGTGCGCGTCCAATAAATTGTAACTGTCAAGGTCAGCGCGAAAGTAGGTCGCGAAAGTGAACTGAATCAGGGTAAGGGCAACCGAATTTTAGTTGGCCCTCCGTTTTCTCTGCGTATACAGATATATTCGATCCAATAGGAGGGAACGGCTGGAAGCAATATGACCTATTTTCCTTGACAAGGGTAAAGAATCGTAGAGAGAGAGCACGGTTAGTGGACCGACCTCAAAAAATTGAGGCCTCGACCTATTTTCCGCAAAACACATCGATCGACCCACTTCGGTATTTAGTTCGTCGCTATCGAACAAGGCATGACTTAATTTATCTTATAGGAATGTAGGTGGGTCGGGGACGAAATATATTCCGTCCTCGAGTACTGGGGAAAAGTGCAGTTTTATGGGCTTATTTAAATCCACTTTTATCTAACAAACGTTGAAGGACTTTTAGATATTGGCAAAAAAAAAACTGGAAACCTATAATATCTTAAACATATACGCATGCGAGAGAATAATTTTTAAGTAATAAATAAAAGCTAAATTTTTTAAACGGAAACTATGCAACCGACCGACGGTTTTAGTTTTTTCCGTGTACTTTACATGAACATTAAGATGTTTTTTGCTGTTGTATATGTTTTATCTTGTATTTCTTAATAAACTGCTTTTGCAATAAGTAATTTAAATAATAAGCTTCATTATATTATAATCAACTATGGTTTGTGTTTAAAAAAGAATTAACTTTTAGTGGTAACTTCTTTATTTTATATAAACCGTATTAAGTAGCATATGATTGTAACCAAAAAGAATACTTATTAACTATATAATACTATATTATAAAGTTATAGCTAACTATGTGTTCCGATAATAATTATCATTCGGCATAAGATTACCTAAAAATTTTTCCATTACCCTCTTTTCAAGTGTAATCGCAAAATAGATATTTAAAAAGTAATGTTAAAAAATATTCTAATTTTTATATTTAGAAAGCATTTTACTTTTTCAAGCACAAAACTGTATTTAAACGTTCTTCTATGTCGTGGTTTTTACAATGCCTGTACCAAAATAAAAAAAAAATGCGTTGCAGAAATTGAAAATGTACAATAAATACACTACCGTCCATATTATTTCAGACACCCAGAAAAATATAAATTCTATTAAAGATAATACATATAATTGTTTTTATATATAAATAACATTTATATTAGGTCCTTTATGACGTTTATTGTTTATTAATTGTACAGGCAAAGAATATCGGTTAGAGAATTATTAAAAACATATTATATGTTATGATTAGAGACCGGATTATATGCAAAGTGCATATATTTGATTTTATTTAATTATTATATTTTACGTCTATTTGTAGACGTCTTACTCTGATTAAAGTTAATTAACGCGAAATAACTTTAATCAGTGTAATACATCAACATATAGACGTAAAATATAATAAATAAATAGAATAAAATATATGCACTTTGCATATAATCCGGTCTCTAGTTATGGCCTAATATAGTAATTTTCAGAATAATTCGCATCGCCACAAATAGGATTATTTTTGCGACAATATTGCGGGTAATAAATTTACAATACTCTTTGGAGTGGGAACAGGCCACCCGAAAGTGTATTGTGTACTGATAAATACTTTTAGTTTCTAAATAAGTCTTGTTGTGCGTGCGTTAGTGTTAAGAGCGTATCGTTTTGTGTGAATCTGATTAAAGCCGAGAGGAAAACCGACTAGTTTAGAAAACGCTCTGTAATTGTTGCTTTTCGTCAAGGTTATTCAATGCGTCAAATTTCCGAAAAAATACATGTTAATAAATCCATTTATCCTGTTAGTGATATCATTCGGAGACAGCACGGGCAGTTTAAGAAATCGGGCACGTTCAGGTTGTAAGAGAATAACAAGTCACGCCGACGATGAACGTATAAAATTGCTGAGCAAGACACCAACAGTACCAGAAATTGCTGCCGGAATGAATCACGATACTCTAAGAAAAATTTCTGTTGCTACAGTGAAAAGAAGATTAAAAACCGAAAATCTTCATGGCACCATTGTAACAAAAAGAACCCTACTTTGATGGAGAAACAGGCAAAAACAGCTACAGTGGGTGGAAACACAGAGAAATTAGACATTGGATGAGTGGAAAAGGGTGCTATGTACTGATGAGTCAAAGTTTGAGGTATTCGGACAATCAATGCGCGTTTTTGTAAGAAGAGCGAAATGTCAAAAATGTTGCATGCCAACTGTCAAGCAAGGAAGAAATTCTGTGCTTGTTTAGGGTTGTTTTCCCTACGCCAGTACAGGAGACTTGAAGCGAATCGAAGATATTTTGCGAAAACAGGGTTATTTAGAAATACTGCAAGAAAATACAATACTATCGGGGCAACGTCTAGCCGACGAAAATTTTGTATTCATATAGGACAACGACCCCAAACACTCAGTGGTGATATGTAAAAATGTCTTAAATGAAGAACAAGATAATGGCACTTTACAAATAATGACACGACCGCCGCAAAGCCCCGATCTAAACCCCATTGAGCTATGGGATGTATTGGACGAGAGGGTCTGGAAAGTATGCCCTACCTCCATAGGCCACCTCTGGAACATTTTACAAGAGGAGTGAACTAATATGTCAAATAGAATCCTAAGCGGATGCCTCGAATTGTGAAAGCTATTCTTCGCGCAAAAGGGAGTTTCTTTGATGAAAGGAATGTTTAAGAAGTTTTTCTTTATTTTTCGTTAGAATTACTTGTTTTACTGTTATACTTTAATTTCAATCGCTATGAATAAAATGCAATAAAAATTTTAAGTTTTGGAATAATGAGTGAATATTTTCGCGGTTTTTTAAAATTTATTTGCGTGTCCGAAGTAATATGGACGGTAGTGTACATAAAATAATACCCATTCATTAGAAATGTATTTCTAAGAAGAATGTTTCAATTGGTTTCAATAGCTTTCGCTTTCGTCATATGTTTTTGACGTGACAGACAAACTAAAATCTTATAAATTCTTATTTTTCAATATAATTTCCACTAATTTTAATGCACTTATTACAACGATTAATTAGTGATTGTATAACTTTGTACAAATAATCTAATGTTTCTGTTCCAAATGATATTGCATACGGGTATTTGCAACTCAATAGCGTCATGGAAACGTCTCCTTTTTTTGTCGAACCATAGATGTACTAGGGACCATATCCAAGCTATACGGGCGATATTCAATTTATTTCAAAGTCTTATTCGCGAATTGCAACCTGTAAAACTGCAGTAATATGAACGGTCACATTTTGATGAAGTAGTCGAACACTTTTCGACAATTTTCACGAGTATCGTCTTCATTTATGCAACAAACATGAATAATATGTGCTATTAACAGTTGTGTAGTATATTCTGTAAAGTAAATCAATTCGCCTAGTCAACAAAATAACTTGAAAAAGATTTTCGTGACACCCAATACTTACTGACAAATGTTACTATAGTACTGACAAAATTTCTAGCATGATTTGATTATTCCTATGCTGCGAGAATATAAGCATTATAAATTTTGCGATACCATTGGTTCTGTATTTTAAGTATTCAAGAATATGGCATGTCATAGGTCTAGTATATCAAGTTTAAGAAATTCCTTTTCTGAAAATTTGATATCTTTCGTTAGGTGCTATACAACTAAATCAATTTTCAGATATTTATTGATTACATATAAGAGCCTTCTTGTTGCCATAAATACAATAAAACTCGCTTATAACGTACTCGTCGGGACCATACAAAACAGTACGTTAAAAAGGAAGTATGTTATAAAAATATATAACCAAAGATTATGTATACACTATCAAAATGTATTTTTATTTATAAGATAATAAAAATATGCACAATAATAATAATAAATAATAATAGGTAATAAGCAAATACATATAAAAATTTAATTAGTAAAAGTATATTGATAGTACATTCTTCAGTTTCTAAATATCGTGTAACTGTCCTTATTCCGGTAAGCGCATCTTCATAACTGGGTTTTACAATTTTAGCTGCCCTTTCTTTTTCGCTTACTTCACTAGTATCGCTGTTATTTTTTTGATTTAAAACTTCTTCGACAAAATCTGGATCACCGAGGATACACGAATGGGATTATTGTCCACTGACAAATTCATCTATTGTTTCTAGATTCACGATAGTACGATCTCACAAATTATTTTGTAACCATACACTTAAAGGCAAATTATCATCATCGATGTTATCATTATATTTGACAAGCCACTGAGGCAACGGTATATCGTCGTCTTCATCCAAATCAATTTTCCAGGTGTGCTGAAAACAATTTTTTATGGTTTCTTGAAAAATTTGTTTCCAATCTTTAACTAACATTTCCATCGCTTCTAGCAAATTTATTTCATTAGAAGTTTTAATATTCAAATTCGTAATGTGTTTCATTAGTAACAGGCGTCGATAATAGGATTTTAAGGTATGAATAATTCCTTGGTTCATTGGCTGCATCACGGAGCTAGAATTCGGTGATAGAAACTCCAGACAAATATTTTTAATATCAGTTATACGGGAATGAGCTGGGTCTTTATCCCAAGTTCTTATTTCGCCTTCAAAAATTTTAGGTGTCATCCATGCCCGACGATTAGCAGCATAAGTACAAGGTAGCTTTTTAATGTGCTTGACACATTTTGGGTTTATGAATTTTCCAATTATAAAGTTTACGTTCCTCATTTCATGCCATATTAGCACGCACCAACACAGTTAATCTTTGCTTCGATTGTTTGCCCCCAACGTATTTTTTACCCTTAAATTTTAGTGTACAATTAGGTGTAAGTTTGTAGAGCAAGCCTGTTTCGTCAGCATCAAAGATATCATTTATGTGATAGTCTTTCATAAATTCCTACAAATTTATATTTGCACTTTGACCATGAAAGTAACTAGCATTTATGTTATGATGTTTTTTTAAAACGGTGTAACCAGCCTGCTGTGCGCTTAAATTCACTGTCGTTTAATAATTCCGCAAAATCTTCTGCTTTAGTTTGAAGAATAGGACCGCTAATTGGTATATTATTGGCTCGTTGATACTCAAACCATCGTAGTAATGCTTTATCAGCTCTTCCTCGAACCGGTTTACGTAATCGCTTGACATTTTTGTTTGTCTGTTCTAATGCGAAAATTTTATCTTTATTTTTCATTATGGTAGCTGTTGTTTTTTAAGACATTTAGCACAACAAATAAGAGATTGTCTTTTATCACTTTGAATTTTTTTAATTATATTTATTTTCTCTTCAACTGATAATGCTTGATCTAGCCGCTCGTGCGAAGAAAAATAAAAAAATCTCTAGTACATTACATTATATGCCCTACCTAACAAGGATTGTGGTTTGTGAGGTTCTACTGTTCCACCGAGAAAGGTAATTCCCCGGTATTTAACACGTACTGTATGCTGCTTTGTACCAGATTTACATTTGTACAGATGCTACTAAAAATCAAGTACGTTATAAAAAAAAATATCATTCTTTTTCAACCAGATTTTTGTACATAATAACAGAAGTACGTAATATCGGAACAAAAGTACATTATTTCGAATAAGGCTTTGCCGGGACCAAGAAAAGTGTACGTTGTATACGAAAATACGTTATATACGAGTCCCTTATGAACGAGGTCTACTGTACATTTTAAAGATTCTATAATGAATCCTAAAATCCAAATACGAATGTGTTTAATTTTTTAAAATAGGAACCACTATTGTTGATTACTCCCGTTATATTCTATTTGCAGAAATAGGAATAAACCACATTTTGCTTCCTATACTTCCTCTCGTGTTCGAGATATTTTAACAAAATCATGAAATCAACCATTTACTTACGGTAAACAAACAAATTTCACAAACTTTTACGGCTTACTTTAGTTAAACGAACGAAAAGAGAATACTACGACAATGACGTTTCATCATCTCCATAATATTGTCCAACAAAATTTCAAAACGATAGTTTTATTTCCATTACTTTTAGAAAGACTTATGTAATAGGCAGTTATCGTGAATGATTTTGTTAAACAAACGCATCTGATGCGTGATTAGTGGAAAACCAAACGCTACAGAAACAAGTAAAGTAAGTTTATAAAAGGATAGTTTTCAAAAGATTCGTTTTTTGAAAATTTGTTCCTATAAAATTTATTCCAAACTTCATGAACAATATAATGTATATGAAAGTGTTTAAAGAAAATGTAATTATTTTTGCGATACTAACATGTTTTTAAACACTTTTTGCATAACAATATAAACATCATAGAGGAAACTATTGCCTTTTTGTATTTACAAAAATTAAAATAAAAGGAATTACAGGTAAGTAAAACACAGTATTCTGGTAGGTACTAAAAGCTTTTATTTATGGTTATGTATTTTATGTACGCTCTATTGTAAAATGTACTATGCGATAACTTTAATTATTGTTGCATTATTCTTATACAATTATTTTACCATCATTATTGTTAATTCTATATACAAATTTCTACCGTTGGGTTCCTTTTGATTTCCTTATAACTCGAGATAATATACACAATTATTATATCCTTATTCGTATAATCGGCTACATAATATAAAAATAATTCGTCAGAAAAATATAAGCATATTACATATTTTATTTTACATAATAATACATAGTAAATAGGTATTGTGCCTATTATATCCAGTCAAACTTAAATACTGATATATTACAACACCAATTAACAAACCAAAAAATAGAGCATTAGATGAAGAATAACGATCGAATGCTATAATTTATGTACTTTCGATAATTCAACAACCATTACGATTTCCTGATTTGAGCAGTTTATATTTCCTAACATATTATATAAGTTACACACCAATGTTTGAGATAACATCCTCATAGTAACTGATTAATCACAATAAATTTCTAAATGTGTGTTTAAACAATGTTAACTATTACAATAATTAAAATATTACTATTAATATATTGTACTCCTACCTCTATATTAATTCTGGTATGTGTCCTCAAAACGCCACAAACCATTATTATTTGATTTTGATAAGCTAAGAAGCAAATAAATCGACGAATCATTATTTGTTCCTAACGTGAAATTTGACACCAGTGATAATTCATTTGTTTTAATTTGTAATATTTTTGTAATAATTTGAAAGTAGATTTAAACACGTTTTGTCTTCTTATATTTATTAAAAACCGATAGTGGCATGAACTTATATATACGTTATCTAAATATTGTTACCTTTTCTAAAGCCAAATATTTTTTTGCTATATAATATTTATTTTTAAGATAAACTGTGAGAAAAAATCACAAGTAAATCAGTACACCATTATTGGGAAACGTTGAGACGCAAACTATCTTAATTTACGGTTAAGTTAAGCTTTGACACGTGCAACTACGGTTGCAAATATACCACTCAATAAGGTTGCAAATCGTAAATTTAGTTTTTAGAATCGTTTTGAAACAATATATCGGATGAAAGTACATTAAGAAAGAAATTATGTGTGTTCGATATATAATAATGTGATCGCAGATATAAAAAGCCACATAAAAGATCAGTTTCTCCATATTATTGTAGACGACAGGATTGTGGATTATTGTAAATTTATTAGTACGTGTTCTAAATCAAAAGATTTTATCAACAATTTTTTGATTAGTACAAAGCAGTCGAAGAAAAGTAATAGTTTAAAAGTTATTCACGTTTCTAATGACAGCTTTAGAACGTTTTTTTTTTTGCTCCAAATATAGCGCCAACTGACAAAATTCTTATTTTAATCACCGAAGCAACAGCATACATACATGACCAGCGCAAGGGCAGATTTATTTTTTTTTACAAAAGAAGCGCATACAATAAATAAAGTGGCTAAGGAAATTAGATGGCAGTTTCTATTAATTAATTCTTTCATTACTAAGGCAAAAAAAAACATTTATTAAGGCACGCCTATGCGTATAGCTGAAAATTGCAGAACGTTTTCCTTCCTCCTAAACTGGTAATTACCCAATGGAATACTTAGATAAATGCAACCATACTCCATGCGGATAATTACATTCATTAAAAAAATATTGTGTTAGATTTTATACAAATCAATGAAAATATATAATATATAAGTTTTTTCAAAAAACGGAAAATTATGGAGCAATTAATGTATATTACAGCTTATTATACATAGTTTCTTAAGTAATTTAACTAAAAAGACAGAGACTGCTCAAATACATTTATTAGAATCAATTTCTGTTGAAGAATATTGTGGAAATTTATTAAAAACTGTCCCAGAGAAAACTGTATTAGATACATTTAGTAAGATATTGATAAAAAATGAACTCAAACATTAATTGCGAACACAAACGTGTTATCAGTTAATCCAATTAATAATACTTTGTATTGAAACCTCGACCATATTGCTGGATTAAACTACATTAGTTGATTTTGAAAAAAAAAACCTCTTCGACGTATAAAAATATACTAACTGATAGAAGATTTACTTTTGAAAAACTATAGTAACATTTAATTTTTAATTGGTGTAACGTTAAATATATCTGAATGTGAAATTTTTCTTACGTAACTGAGAAGTTACAAGTTCTATTTATTATATTTTATTATTATTATCATTATTAATTATATGGTTGTTATACCTACTTCAATATATATGTTTACCTTGTTTATAGTTTATGCCATTGCCTTTTTCTTCATTTCCGGATTACAAAATCAATAATTTGTTTTTTCGACATATTTTTTGAGAAAATATGACAGATGTACATAAATATTTGTAACAATTTTGTGTATAAAAATCTGAACTCTAGTAACACGTTTCCTTTGCTATTTAGTTTCTCAAAATCGGATAATAAATAGTTAATAAGTTGTTAATCTTACAACGTTTTTAGGACACACCTCCATATATGTATAATAGAAACAATTCACGTAACATTAAACGTTTCGAAGTGGCATAATAAAGATCGGTTACATATAAAATAAGGAGCCAACGATAAGCTATTATAGAATTCTTACACCACACTCACACATATATACCAATAAAGAATAAAAAGCTTAAGTAAAATACTACTGAGACATTTTTGTTTTATTTTGCTGCTTGGGGAGGACCATAAAATAAAGTACTCTGTTTAAATAGGGATGCTACATTTTTTTAACAATATTAAAAATCATAAAATTTAACAAATTGAATACATTCCGTTGCTTGCTCAAATCTTATCAACTTTGCTGAAATAAATTATGTTGCAAAAAAGAATGTAAATCAATAAAAATCAGTGAACTTGAAATGGCAACAAAGATTTTGAGTGACTGTAGCAATCCTCCTACTTTTTTTGCTTTGTAGTTTTATTATTAACGCTTTAGTACATACGGTAATTTATAAAAACAGATACAGTCAAATCTGTATAAACGAGAACTAGATATGTAAGACTAATTACCAGGTCCCGTCATTATCACTCCCGAAACTCCCTGTAAATACTAAAGTAAATATCTCTATGAAAGAGAGTCGCTTTTAACGTCTGCACCTCTATAGGTGAGACCGCCTGTCCTACACCTTTATAAGCAAGAATTTCTTCTAGTTAGGTTAGGTTTGAACTTAAAACAAACGCAAATTACAGTTATGTAATTTATAAGCATCCATCGCTGAGGTAAGTGTCGCGGTGTCTAAACGACAAATTAATATGTTTTCGTTGAGGGATAAACTCAAAATTGTGAGTTCGTTCGAAAGTGTGGGAAGTCCCGAAGCGAGATATCAGCATGAATGAGTTTGATTTGCCGAAGTCTACCTTTTATAGGCTAATAAAAGACAGACTTCATAAAGGCATATCATGTTATAAAAGAATTGATGATTGAATTCCCTCTTCTCGTCATTGGTAAATCTAAACGAACTAGATGCTTCAAAGGTAAATTTACTAAAGTGAAATTCACATGTGTAATATTTTTTTGCAGGTATAAAGACTCTACCCGTGGACTACGAGAGTAACAGGAAGGCATGGGTGACAAGAGAAATACTTAAGGAATGGCTGAAGAAAGTTGATAATGTAATGAAGAGCAAAGGAAGGAAAATTCTTCTCATTATTAGCAACAGCTTTTCCTTACACCCACTTACTAACACTTGCAAATATGAACGTCAGCTCTTTGCTTGCCAATATCACAATTACAGCCGTTGGATCAGGGTATCATATACACTTTTAAACGTTATTATCGCAGAGAAGTCGTCAAACATATTCTGACATGCATGAACAAGAACATTAACCCCGAGATAAAAGTGTCTTCTGCCATGAAATTCACAAGAAGGACGTAGTATACAGTAAGTGACGTTATTGTCAAAAATTGCTTCGAGGAAGCTGAATTTTGGACCGGAATAGACAACCATGATTTCGAGCCAAAGATAAATGATCTTAACGTTCAGCCTAGCAACGAAGAATTGGAAAAACTTATGTCCTGTGAAAGAATCATGCCAACCTTCGAAGAATTCATTGGGATTAATGACGATGTGGCGGTTACAGGAGAACACACGGATGACAACATCGTTGAGGACTATGTGACTACGTCCACGGATAGAAATGACAGCGAAGATAAAGCCAATCAGGCAAACGCTAGTTTAAGCACAGAGGAAAAGCTCTTTCCACAGAAGCAAAAAGCTATAAATTACTTAAAAACGGCCTATAAGTTTTTTTAATTTTGATCAGTCTATTTTTGATAAGATTTATGAGCTTGAGAAATGCGTTCAAAATGTCAAAACTGAACAGCAAAAGTCGGCTTTCTTTAGGTAACTGTAACATTGTTACATACTAAATATTGTTAGATAATTACATGATAGTACTTATTTCGTGATTTTCTTAACCTATTTCCTATGTGCTCTTGTACCTCTGTAAGTGAGATAACCAGCTCCAGCAGGATTAATGAGAACCCCTATAAGTGCGAGAAGCCGCATCCGAACCTTTATAACTGAAAAATCGGCTAAGTGAGAAATCTCTATAACCGAGAGAGAACTTTCGGCCCCTTAAGTTCTCGCATATCCAGGTTCGGTTGTACTAACAAACTTATATTAAGAATTTTTTGTTTTCCACCATTGCGAGATTTCAATAAAAACTGTAAATTCATTTAAAAAGATTCCGGATTTGATTAAAATTTATTCAATTAGGTATGTAATTTATTGAAACACTTAGAAACGTTTACTGCTACTTATTATCTTTATTCTTAGGCCATGTACGAAGTAGTGAATGTTATTTATTTTTCACTACATCAATTGAAGTTAATACTTATTCTTAATTCCATTAATTATTTGTGGATATACGATTATAAATATAAAGAACGTTATATGGAATCTGCTGTCTTTCTGCAAGAAAGGCCTAAATACATTTATTCCTCGTATTTCAACATTTTAATTTAACTTTTTGAGTAATAAATTTTCTCTTATAATTATACTACTGTTTACGAGTTTATATGTTCCTATTAACACATACTACATTTTACTACTTTATCGATAGAATTATCTGTAAGTAATACATCATAGTATAATATGGTTGATTATTTTCTGGATGTCACATTAATAATGTTTGTTCATCTGGATAAAGGTAATTATTGATTAAATGTATAACGTATTTATGTCTTTTATTATCCAGCTAATAACTATATATTATAGAAATGAAAAGTGATAAAGTGAAAGATATACAAGGTGCTTTTATTTGTGTATCAGAAATATTTATACTTCTAAGAATCTTATGGCGAAAAAGGTGTCAGATTGTAAACGATATAATACTGTTGTCTTTTATTTAGGTACGATAAAAACGTAGGTATGCATTACTATAACAGCACATAATATCACATCATATTATAAATTCAGAATTGAACTGTCTAGAAAATTGCTTTAAAAATATCGAAAATTCACTGCAAGTACTGCGGCTGTTGTTTTTGCAAACTAAGGAGGAGTATAACATTCCAAGTGACAACATATATTTCACCCGGTATTTAAAAACTATTAAGAAATACTGGTGTACTTGGTATACCCACTCAAGCTTTTGCATATATAATGCATAATGGCTCGACGTACTATGTGCAAATATAGTAATTTACCGGTGCGACTACTAAAATTGTCCCTCAAATTTTTTAAGCAGTTACTTTTAAATATTTACACTTACACCTTGCATATCCTTTATACAGCAATTTACAGCTTCGTACTACTTTTTTTATTGTATTACTATCTGTCACCGTAAAATCAGAACCTAAGAAATCCCTGAAATTTATACCCTTTTACCGGATGATGATCAAAATTTGTAATGAAGTATGTACACTTTTACGACACCGCACTACAAGTTTTAATATTCATGTGTATGATACAAAATTAACCCAGATATCAGGTCGGTACGTTATACGTAATTTGAGTATTTGTAAAGTATACATATGAGCAATGTAGCATTTCTTCATTCATTTTAGTCGTGTAAAAATATTGGTCACAGCACGCAAATCAATAGAAACTTTAGTTTTACATATATTGTATACATCTTACAGCGATCGTAAAAAATAGTGCAGTCTGAAAATACGAAAGCTCAAAGCGTAGATCGCTAGCGATTTGAATAAGTTCTATCTTCTCTTTGGCACGTATTTATTGCAATTGTATTATACTAAGTCTAGCTTTTATTCTAACACTAATAATACTACGTTTAAAGCGTATAATAGATCAGAGGAATTAAAGTATGTTCGATTTACTTCTGACAATAATCAATTCATAGCAGTAAAAAAAAAAAAAAAGAAAATTACATGAACTGATTTAGATTTCCCATTTCGTTAATAATTTAACAACTACAAAAGCACAAAAGACTTATAGAGTAGAATTAAAAAAATAATCTAATTAAACTTCACTCCAAATAGCGATATACCTAAAAAACGTTATTCCATTCAGAAATGAGAAATCTGAAACTATTCTGAAAAAATATGCTTTTATTTATTTGCTTTGAAAAAGAGTAACGAGAGCTCACACTTTCGAAATTAAAATGATTACTTTTTAATGAATTCAATATGCTGAACACGAATATGACTGAGAAAAGACTGAATTGGTCACTGTTTCTTTGTAATATGTACGCACTTTTGAAACAAAATTGTATGTATTTATATAAATATGATAATAGATGTCAAGAATACCTTAATCTGCTTCGGACTTTCGCTTTCTTTTGGCCCAGCGTCCAATAGACAGCTAGCATTAAAGTGGACCATTTGTTCTATCTTCCACAATCACTGCCGCGGCGCCTTCAATAGATCTAATAACTTCTTTGTCTGAAGAGTTGATGCCATATGACGCAAAATTTTGTAACCATGTATTTATCTTCTAAACGCTAATATCTCTGCAACTAGAACCAATCAATTTTTTCAAGGTGATATTTGTGTTTAGCACAAAATTCATTCGTGGTTGGGTACTTTCACCTAAGAAGCAATTTTATTGGTGTCTAGTGCTATATGGATATGGCTTATTCCCTAACCAAGAGGAAAAACATTTAAATTAATAACCTTTGTTAAAGTCCCAAAGATTAAAATCTTTACGAGGTGATAAATATTTAAATGATTGAATATTTTGGAAGGTTTGATCTCGAAGTTCTATTAGCAGAAAACGACTACTTTCGTCCCCTTTGATAGTTAATAGCTATGATAATATCACCAAAATGTTAGGTAAAAAAATATTATGACTAAAGACACTATTAAAGTTATCTTTTGAACACATTCTAATGCATTAGTTTCTAAAATATCAATAGGTTAATAATAACAATTAAGCCGACCAAACACGCCTTTCCTCTTTCTAAAATCTTCACGACAGATAATTATCAGATCATCAAATTTACAAAATACTGCGTAAGGTTATTTTTTTTAACGTTATATTAGGATACCTTTTGTCATTTATCGATAATAAAACATTCATCCAGATAAGCACAATTTTGCACATGAACAAGTGATAATAATTATAAGGCATATTTAGCAGTTGCACAGAGAAAGACGTTTTACTCTAACACATCTACACGTATACATAAGTATATAATTCGAAAATTATATGCGACCTACGCTTTAGCATTTTCCGATTATTACGCATTTACGGCTACTTAAACAACATTCATACGTACTATAGCTATTACGGATATGTTGAGCCTGTTAAAGCTTGCGACGCAATAAGAGATCATCATTCAAAAAATAATCATATCACATATGGTCCAGCTACCTTACCCTCATGAGCACCCTTATCATGACAAACGATATGCACCATTTTCAAATTATTGCGAGTGAAGATGTCATCGAAAATCTGTTTCACGTTCACCTGTTTCTTTTTCTTACCGTTAACGGCTTCCACTTCCTTCAGCGCTGAACAGATCGCTGGGATTACGCTCCTGCTTCGCTCGATGTTATGGTCTAGATTCCAGGTCTGAAATACGATCCTATCCTCTCGACTTCTATATGGATTTATTGTATGCATTGGGACGTACAAGCAAAGATTCTTATCCCATCTTCCCTCGCACGTGAAGGTACCTTTCTCGTCGCAAATGCTCCTCTCCTTACCGTCGCCAATTGCCTTGCTTCTATCGAAATAATATCCAAAGTAACTGACGCCCTTCAAGTTATCCTGAAGTTCCTTAAGGAGAGCTCGCACCCTCTCGGACGGCAATTCAGGATTCTTGAGTAGTTCGTCCTTGGTTTTGTAGTAATATGTCCTTATTCTGTCTTGCGCTCTCCTAAACATATATTCCTCTTTTGTTTTTGCAGTTGTGTCTAAGCCTGTCGTTAAAATGGAGTATTTGTATAAAGTGTGTAAATTAAAATAATAGTAATGCGGTGTGCTTTTGTTAAATAACTTACAAACTAATCAAATAATTTAATTTGGAAAAATTTAACATTTCATACAAAAAGTAACAATTTTCATTTTGCTACGGAAAAATATACACAAAAATCAAGTTACAGGAGAAATTAATTTCCCTTATTAAATTTAGTGACATTTCACAGATATTCCGCGAATTTACTGTGGCAAGCTTTCGATATACCATTCCTTTATTTTAAAAACCAAACACAAACAAAATCAAAAACGATATTATACGTGTGTGATTTAAAACATCCTCGTGTCGTACTTGCCTTGAAACCATTCTAAGTGAAGCGTTTTGTCGCTAGCGGTAGTTTTTTTATCGTCTATGCCTTTCAAAACTTCTGCCAGCTTGAAAACCTTATTCTTCATTTTCTCTGTAAAGAACTGTTGAACTTTCTCGCCCGCTGTTAGATATTCCTCATTGACCTCCCTAATCGTCCTGTATAAAATTTCCGCATCGGTTTGAGCCCTTTCACCTTTCTTCACCCAAATCAATAGAGTTTGTGGTTCCAGAGTTTGAAAATATTCATTGGTTTCGACTATTGTGCCATCAGGTGTTTGAAATCTAATTTGGTTTTGATCTAATTTTAGCTTGAATTTGTCTTTGGTTTTCTGGGTCAATTCATCTAAACTTTTCACGGCTATACCGACGCGGACACGTCGTTCAGCGTCAGTTACTTTAAATCCTTTCACTGCCGACATTCTGGCTGTAAAATGAAATTTCCTATTTAAAAACAATGTAACAATGTAAATACTTCTATTTTTTTCCCCAGTTTTTAGCACATTGGTAACGTTTATTGATAATTATTGAACTATGCACGCACCAGATTTTATTTATGATCGTTTTTGAACAGGGGTGATAAATTTTGTGAAAATTTTATGGAAGAGTATTAAATTATTTTATATTCTTCGAAATATCGGGATTAAATTTTATTTTCGTTAAATATTTTACAAGAAATAGTACACTTAAACATTTTGTAATGTAAAACAATTGCACATCAATTCATGGGAATCACATTCGTTCTAAATGAAAAAAAATATAACTTACATTTGCGTCTCATTTTTGTATTGTTAATATGAAATAAATATAAATGTTTTGGCTTTATACTTTAAATGCGCATTGTACTTTTGTTATTGTGTAAATATCACAATCAGTTACTGATTCTACTTATCTCTAAGATAAGTAACACAAAGTCAATATACACTGTCGCTCATAAGCTTAAGACAACCTATCGAAAAATAGCAAAATATTAAAAAATTAATGTCACATAAATACAACTATGATTTTAATATAAGATGTAATAATATTTCAATTTTATAAAATCTTTTCACTTGGGTGGTCTTTAGGCGGTAGTTTAATTCGACTTTAATGACTGGTAACGATACCAGGGTTAGGCATTGAAAAACCCGTTAAAATAATTACATTTCGTAACAAAGGCAGAGGTAAACGTTATATTTCGAATAAACTAAAAGTTTTAACGTTTGGAAGATATCTGGAAACAGGAAGAAATTTTGCTCGCCCGCACTCGGATGCCTGAAGTAACAGCCACTGTTAAAGATCATCACTAAACTATAAAAGCGGTAAAAACATTGTATCAGTACCCACGGTTAAGAAATATTTCGTAAAAGAAGTAAATGAAAACGGCTTAATTGGGGTTTAGGACATAGAAGTTTTCCATTGGACCGATAAATCCATATTAGAAGTTTTTAGTAATAAACCGAAAATTTTTGCTTGAAGGACATTCAAAGGGAAAATGACACCACGAACTGCTATGGTGATGATATAGAGATGTATTTTTTTCTGTGAATGGAGTGGGAAATTTAATACGAATTGAAAGAATATTGCGAAAAAAACAGTGTAAAGACAAAGCAGCATATTTGCTACGTTCGATTTGTTGTTTATCAAGAGTTAGTCTATTCTTCAGCACAATAACGACCTTAAACACTCAAAAATATAGTCTGACTATCACATTATTATCAAACTTTAAGCCTACAGAGAAAATGTATAACAATTACAAGGCGATTTTTTTAAAACTAAACGCTTCAGAATAGACCAGTTAACATTTGGATCGTTTGTGCTAGCTAGGAATAAGAATATGCCTGTATAAGAGGTACTGATTAGGTATAAAGCTAAGGAAATTGCTGAGAAATTAGGCAATTTAATTTTGCCGATTCTACTGGATGGCTAGATAAATTCAAAGAGCGCCATAATATTCATTACCGTATGATATCTGGCGAAGTCGCTAGCACAAACCAAGAAAATGTCAAAGCTCTCATAAGCAGGTTACCGTTAATAATTAAAGAGTACAAATCTTGCGATGTTTATAATTTGTACGAAACAGGGTAATTTTTTGGGCACTACCAACAAAGACAATGGCATTAAGAGGCGAAAAATCTGTGGACGTTAAATTATCGAAAAAAAGAACTAACTATAATCTACTGCATGAATATGGCAGAAGAGAAAGCAAAACGGTTGGTTATCGAAGAATCAGCACGTCCACGCTGATTTAAAAATCTTAACATTGCTTTTCTTCCGGTCCATTGATATTCAAATAACAAGGCTTGGATGGCTAATTCTATTATGACAAAGTGGTTGCTATCGGAAAATAATCGATCAAACCAGAAAAATTTTATTATTTTTGGACAATGGTGCTGTCCATCAAAATAATGTACAGTTACAAAATGTTAAACACATTTTCTTACCGCCAAATACGACAGTTTACTGCCAACCGCTAGATCAAGGCATTATAAAAATATTCAAAACTTGGCACCGATATTTAATACTAAAATTTATTTTACCGCAGCTTGAGAGTTCTGATTTGGTTCATAATTTAACCAATTCTATTTGCGTATTAGACGCAATTTATTTCATTAAAAAGGCATGCAATTAAAAATTGTTTCAAGAAAACAGAATTTCGAGTAAATGAAGAATTTGAAAGTGATAAATTCGATCCTGAAGTTGAAATTGCTTTTTCTAAAGTGGGTCAAATATTTACGCTAATGAGGGAATTAGGTAGTAATGATGTACAGAAATTTATAAATATTGACACCAATTTGGATACAGAGGATGGTAATCCAGAAAATGTTTTGGGCGAAAATTTAGGAAACGACAGCCAAAATAGTGATGATGAAATATACATTCCTAAAATTGATTATCAGAAAAGGATAGAATCGTGTAAGGATAGCCTACTGGAAATAAAAAACCAAAATAATTTTCTTTTGAAAAAGATGATGTTCAAGCGTTTGATACGCTTACTAAATTATTATTACATTTTGAGGCAAAATTACCATGTAAGAGACACAAGCAAACTTCCATTCTAGACTATTTTAGAAGATAGTACGTAAATTGTATATCTATATATACATATGGACAATATATATGTTCCTATTATACATAGTTTTGTTTTTTTTAGCAAATGACATCCACATAATCTTACACTGTATTTAAATGAAAGTTTAACTTTGTGTTTCTACTTAATCTTCTGTTAAACGGGTACTTCTCTTAGCCGGGTAATATTATCGGAACAAACGATGTCTGCCTATGGGAAGTTTCACTGTATATACCATACGTATCTATCATTTATGGTTGCTTTAAATGAGATACAAAAAATATTTACGGTCTTCCATTGTATGTATAGTATAATCCTTGCTTTTCAAACTAGAAAGCTAGAAGCCATAGTTGAACCAAAGAAATAGTTTTCAAGGTCAAGCTCTGTAATTTTTTTTAACTAAAATATCGCCAAAGGATAGGATTAACCAAAGATTTCTAACATAATTCACTTGTCATACTAGAGCTATTTCATGTAATTTTCTAGTGAATCAATATCTTTTATCAATGATACAAAATTCTTACTATTCGTATTAATACTTCAGAAAATAAAAGCTGGAAGTTTGCTTAAAAACTAAGCAAAAATAATTATTGGGACAAACTTACCTCCTTCATTTTGTCGATTTTTTTGCTAGTATATCTTTATTCTAAATTTTGCAGCCGAAATATTAATATAAGTTGAAAATTATTGACCAGTCTTTGATTTTATGGTTTACACATTTCATAATTATTTACATAATTACACTTTTTTAATTAGCATTGAAGCCTTCGTCTTCGAGAAATCGAACACTACACAACGAATTGTTATATTTCATTACAAAGCAAATAGTAGTAACAATCATAAATACTTTATCTCTTAATTAATTGAGAACTTCTACTCTTTTGTAGATTGTATATTGAATTGACTAAAATAAATTAAATCCTGCAGTTTATTCACGTATGTACATACTTTCGATCCACACCAATTACATTGATTTTAAGATTCGGCAAATTAAACAATCCAAAACGAATTATTTGGTTAGTGAGGAAAATTTCAGTTACCTTTATATTACTAATTACATGCCTCGGTATTATATTAAACAATATTTTTGCATTCCAAAAAAAAATTATATTAATAAATTAGTTAATAAGGAATGTGTTCCAGAAAAGTATTGAAAAATAGATATGTATATAGTAGTACGATTTGCTTTCTTGCGTAGGTGTGGATATTTTGTAAATTGATTTTGTATTCCATGTACCACCCACATTTATTTACGTATGTGTGCATATATATATATATATATATATACACTTCCAAACCTTGTTAATTGATTTTAGAAAATATTCAGGGTTACGCTATTTTTCCGAAAATTCAAAATGGTGAAGAAATTTTAAACGAAATAATTTTGAAAAATTTTAAATATTGTTATGAATAAATAGGTTACGTAGACAATAACAAATTTAGGTATTACTGCAAGTATAACAAACTTTTATACAACAGAAAGCAAAGAAAAAATCTGCAAAAAACTATTTTATTGTGTAACTAATATATCTAAATAAATGGTAATAAAAAGGAGGTGAAGATTTTTAAATAATTTTTATTGAAGCGTAAATATGTATTACATATAAATTAATATATTTACAACAGCCAAAAATAAAACATATACCAAAAGCCATCATGCATCAACAGATTTCTACACAAAAAAGCATCAATACTTTAGCCACAACTTCTACTTCAATATAAACAACCGAACGTCTCGTTAGACACAATGATGTTTACAATCATGGCCAACCGTTTTTCAAGTTCACGTTCTCTATTAGCGCTTCGCTGAAACACTGGGGACGTTTTAATTTACTGAATTCCACGAAAAATCTTCTTTGTCTCTTATCTCAAAGTAGTACGTATATTGAAAAGTACACTCTTACTCACCTAAAAGTCAGCGAACGTTGTCGACCAATTCGCTCGGAGTGCAGAAATGCATCTGGAGAAGCATCAGGAAATGTACGGGAGCCATGTGCGATATAGGCCAATGTCACAAAGCGAACTCACTCTCGCCAAACGGCCTAGTTTCCTCGGTCATGCGCTAAATTCCCAGATTTTCGCTGTTTCAGGGGTAACCCGAACCTAGCACCAGCCACCTTTACGTATTCCGTACAGTAAAACCCTACCCTTTGTCTATGACGGGCGTGTTCTCCCAGAACCGCCCAAACAAATTATAGAGAAACAAAGAGTCGGCAATAACTCGAAGCGCCTGACTCATCGATTATATTTGTTACAATAAATATTTATTCTTTGTAAACCATTTTCACAAGCAAATGATTTATATATACGCAGGAGACATGCCTAAAATTTCCCTTGTTACAAGATGCAATTATAAGAGCGCGTACATTTGTGTATAAATTATCTCTCGCAACAGTTTGTTAAACTAGGGCGAAGATATTTTGCTTGTTTCGTATTGTTGATAATTATTGGTACACATTTAGAGATTATTAATTTTCAATGTATATTAAAATTAAGTTATTTTCATTTCATGCAATATTTCAATTTTGTATTAGATTAAGTAATACTACTCTTAGTACCCAGTATCATTAGATTGTGACAATAATCTAATGCCCAAAAGAAACACTTTTCTCTTGCCAAACTTCATGGGCGAATTTCTTCATAACAAGAAATATGTAGTCCCTGTCGACTTTATTAGGGCCACTTATAAATTAAACCTTCTGTGTATTTCCAACACGATAATTTACAAATACAGGTATAAAATTCATGAATAGAGTTTACAATACCTATCTAAATATCTTCCTAAGAAATTGAGAAATAGCCATTTGATGACCTCTTGCCTATTATTACCCCCTCATGAATCTGTATTGTGCCTAGAATATTTGGATCGGTTACTATTGTAGAAAAAATCAATCTGTATGTGACGTATTTTCCGTGTTAGTGTTGCACTAAGTTATTGCTTGTATGCGATTTATATTTTTTCGTTACGTGCAAAAAAAGGGCATACCAAACAGAAAAAACTGCGTATTGGGTACAGGAATGCATCCTACAACTAGCAACTGAAAACCGTTTATCCGCCAAATAAATAGAAAATGTAACGTCTCAACAAGAAGTGCAAATATTACACGTACAATACAAGCCTGATTAAAATGCAGACGCCCATTGAAAAAGTCAAGATTAACACCGATGATGAAGCGAAGCGAGCACGTTATGAATGGGCAAAACCTCATGTCTTTTCGTTAAAGATCATATTCAGCGATGATTCAAAACTAGGAGCCATGACAGAAAGAGCTCAATTTGTTAGACAACGTCCATCTGAATGGTTTGGTGAAGCTAGTGTACTAAAGACGGTGAAACACCCTCCGTCAGTTATTGTATGGACCTGCATATGTCGAAGGTCGTGGAGCACTATTGTTACCAAGAGACCATGAATCAACACCAATATAAACGTGTATTGGAGGATGTATTGACGCCATATATCAATGATTTAGATCCGAATGAAGGCCCTTACATATTCATGCACGATAAGGCACCTTGCCACATGGCCAAATCCATACAGTTTTTTGGAAACGAACGCTCTGCCAGTATTACCTTGGCCGGGAAAATCTCCCACCCTCAATGTAATTGAGAACGTGTGAAGTATTCTAAAATCACGCGTGTATTCGAGAGGAAACAGTACAAGAAATATTAAGAATGTGTGGCAAAATGACACTACAATTGGACATACCATTAACGCTTGCGTAGACAGTATGTCAGAAAGAATAAGAGCAATTATAAAAGCCAAAGAAGGCATTACAAAATATTAGTTTGTGTCTGTAAACAATTCTGAATAAACTTATGCTTGTACAATACGTTTTTCATTATATATTTTAACAAAATCGCTATTTTAGCAAGTGACCTTAAATTGGACAAGGACTGTATATTTATTCACACTAGTTTACTATATTAGTGTAATACATTAGTTTTTTTTTCTTAAAACGAAAAGTATGCTCAGCACCCTGTAGACCAGCAAATCTAAAATGTAGGCTATTTTTCTATTGCATGTAAAACAGTAAATTTTAACGATAATAAAACTACTAAGTCGTAATTGGAATTCGTGAAACAAACTGAAATAGAAATTTGTAAACGAAGATCTCTCAGAGAAAAATCTAATTACGGTTAATAAATATTACTTACAATTTAATTACTTAGAAATACCAATTCTAGGGTAGTGGAAAGTAAAAAAAGAAACAACAAAAAAGGATTCAGAAAATGTGAGAAAGGTCAATAAGAATAAAATGACTCTTATAAACTCAATTTATTGTACATTATCTTGTTGGAATTCAACTTTTTCTTCAGATACTTCCCTCTTGCGTTTGCCTTGGTTTCTTCTACTCTTAGTTAACTTTTCATCGCCAACCCTAAATAAATATTTAAAAAAGCGCTAGATTTTAAGTAAATTTTCACTTACATAGCTGTAGCCCGAATACCAGGTCCCCAAAATGGTAAAGGATTTGCCTGAAATCGTACTAAGCCGCTTTTCTTAGACACAGGAGTTGCTTCGGGATGTAATTCAAAGGAATACTGTTTTTCCGATTTCTTTGACAGAATGCTATAAACGGGCGTTCCTTCAACCATTCTCTTCTTGCTTACAGGATGATTAGTCGACCAACATCTCATGATATCCCAAATAACTCTACCTGGCGCATTTGTTTTTATTGACGACTTGTTACAGTGTGTATACGAGACTTTGTAACCGGCGTTTAGAATAGCTGACCTGAAAATTAATGTTATAATATTTAAGTTTACAAACGACATAAAGTAAAAAACCTTATGATAAGCATTGGTGGAGTTTCGAGATGCAATGTACCGCTGAGTCTTTCCAAAGTATAATATAAAGGTGGTTCTTCAAGTTCTTCTAAAATCACGTTTAATACACCCTGTATTCTTTGTGCTGTCTTTAAATGTTTTGGGATATTATTCAAAACTTCATTAACAAAATATTTATTATGTATTGGAGCTGACCAGATAGGTCCTCCAACATGATAAGTGTGGTCACAATGCTCGCACTTTGTATTAACAGGAACATTTGTAGGCAAACAAAATTTATCTTGATTGTTCTTCTCATTCTTTTTTACAACACCGAGTGGTTGTAAAACGAAGCTATCACATCCTGTGCAGTGATACACTAGTGATAACTTACTTAATGTATATTTACATTTGTGGGCACCATCAAATATTCTAACAAAAACTCGAATATAAAAATCTGCTGATATTGATAACAGTGGTTCAATATATCTTCCATAACGATTAGCATGTGCTTCTATACACTGTAGTAATATTCTTAGTGCGACTTCATGACACGATTTAATACGTAATGATATTGAACCATATTTACTGTAACAAGTTTCTGG
Organism: Trypoxylus dichotomus; assembly: GCA_023509865.1. Lineage (NCBI taxonomy): Eukaryota > Metazoa > Arthropoda > Insecta > Coleoptera > Scarabaeidae > Trypoxylus > Trypoxylus dichotomus. Next base: position 19,749,762 of record CM042080.1, read on the forward strand.
AGAATTTCCTGCTAAAACCGCCATATCTGTCGCAGTTACTAATAGCAGTCCACCTTCTTTCACAGCTTGCACTGCTGAATCCAAAAATATAGAGGGACATCCATATGGATCTAGATCTATTACGCTAAACTGATTTTGCCTTTTGTGTTGGTGGAGAAGCATACTAAAAAGAACTTAATTTTATTGAAAGTATAAATAGCAGCACATAACAAATTAAAAGGTAAATTGACTAAACATATATAGACCAGTAAATTCGTTGAAATTGAACAAGGGTTAATCTAATTTTCTTTTCTTTTTAAATTAGTTTTGTGTTTGTCTTTTTAACAGTACACAATAACGGGTTTTTCAATCCCAAAACCATACTAGTACAGAAGGTAAAATGAGCGCGCGCTTCATAGTAAGTAAATAAAATAAAACGCAGGTTATAATTTATAAAACGTTAATGCACTGTTCACGTGTCTCTTATAGTCATATTTGTTCCAGCACAATAGACGTCAACAGATCCAAAGTGAACATTTAATTTTTTCGCCATCCCAAATTAAATTTACTACACTGAAAACCACGAAACTTTATGTTACGTCATAGTTGATTATGACGTACGCTTAAGTAGCTACGATTTTTGTTACATGCGTCTCTCTCGCTTTTGTTTATATATATATATATATGCTTCTAACATATATAGGGCTTATCTTCACTTTATCGATGAAACAAGGACGTAACTACAAACTTTCGTGATTTCATCTGTAATAAACTGCCTTGCCCAATGGTCGACTTTACGACCTATATAATTGCGGATTAACTATATACAGCAAGAAAACTCCATAACGCAATAGTCAAAAAAACCATATAAGCGATCTATACTACGCAATATAGTCTGACGCTTTCGGCAAGAGATATGTTGGATATATATTCAACGCTTGTCCAATGAATCTCCGTGAACTTTTGCCATCTCTACAAATTAAAATGTTGTAGTGAATTAACTACTGTTTCACAAATACGTATCAAGCAAAATATACTACCCATTAAACAACATTATTAATGCTTTTTTGCATTTGCTTTCTACTATAACGCAGATAACAAAGAAACTTGGCATGATTCAAACTAAATAAACATATCTGTAAATTTATAAACTACCTACTACATGTGCTATAGGTCAATTTTATTATTGACAATGGTAATATAACAATTTGAAAAATAAGTTGCTATATACAAACGAATTTATTGCATACTTTGCTAAATCTTACATTGCATCATTGTGGCTAGGTGTAACCAGGTCTTCAACCTTATTATCAACTACATTTTCTCTTATACTTTCTACGGCCTTTTGCGATATATCATTGGCAATAATTTCTTTTATTCTAGGCACTTCTTTTGCATAACGAATACTTCGCAAACCAGTTGCTGATAAAGCTTCCAACACAGTAATTCCATTATCACACTTGATCCCCACATTGGCTGCATCACTAACTCCATCTGTTATAATACTAACTTTGTCTGTACCAGTACATTTATCCTTGCTTTGTTTACCTGTTTTGTAATTTGTAACAAACGCTGTTAGTACTGAAATGCTACAAAATTATTTAAAACAAATAAGCATTAGTTTAATACACATTTATAGTTCATTAGCACCTTAAATCTCTGTTAAACTCTTGTACTGGATTATAGAATACCTTTCCTGAGGTCTTTACTGATGCCAATCCTTCATTGATCGTTTGAACTGGGGTATCACCTATTGTTCTTGTATCCATATATAAAAAATTACATTTGTAAAGTATATTTACAAGAAATTTATGAAAATTAAAATATAACCGAACTTTTGAGGTTAAGTACATTAAATTTGAAATGCTATAAAGTTCGCATGATACAAAACTGCGTTCAGTTAATCATAACGCTATAAGCGGAATATGCTGCACAGCGTTAGTACCAAATAATAAATTCGGTTCGCGAGAATTCTAATGCATATATGTTATTCTGTGTGCGATTTTTTTTCGTAGATTTCGCTTAAAAACGAGTTTTCGTGTTACTATAGTTGTCAGATTTAACTATTAGGTAAAAATTTAATTTTACATATAATGTTTTGTACTGTAAAACCTTGTAGGATGAAATATTAGAATTTTGGCTATATGCTAAGCTTCCAATCCCCGCAAAAATGTTCTCTTAATACATTTTGAGCATGTAATTATTTTCATAGCACCAAAAGCGCTTCCAAATGTAGTATTGACGTCATAACTTCTGCTTGTTCCGCTAGATATAAATGAACATCTGTATAGCGCTCCAACTACTAATAACTAACCTAACTTCGATTGTAAATAACCTATTCTCGATCTGAACGCATTTATAATAAAATAACTAATTTGTATTAACTTTTATAAATAGGGTCCTGTATTTCTGAATTCCTTTATGCAGAAAAGAGCTGTATAAGTTAGATTTATTCAATGTTATGATTCTAAATATGTACATTTCTTAGTTTTCATCAACCAATCAAAACTTGAAATTTAAATCTCATATTTACTTCCGTTTGTTAACATTTCATAACATTAATTTCAAAATCATCAGCAAAATCAATCGTTTCCAAGTCAGTAAACATTATCCTTAATTTCCGATGATCAGTATCCTTAATTATATTCGTTACAGATCTACCATTACCATATTCATAAAAAGTTACTCCCAAACCACTAATTCTAACCTATTCTCGTTACTAAAAACCATGCCCAAAGATCCCAAACATATTTCAGAAGCTCAAAAAATAAGAAAGAAAATCAAAGAAAAGTCATCCAGGTATGTGCCGGGACGTGTTACTCTACAAGTTTTAGGTACAGGAGCTGAAGGGGCCCCAAGGAGTTTATATGTTTTCTCAGATCAATCTAGGTTTGTAAAATTCTTAACACTTATACGTAAATAACAATGTGCTGTTTTAGATATTTATTTAACTGTGGGGAAGGTACTCAAAGACTAGCACATGAACATAAAATGAAGTTGGCAAAACTAGAGCATGTCTTTATTACGCAACCTATTTGGAAAAACATAGGTGGTTTGCCAGGTGCAGCTTTAACTATACAAGATGTAGGTGTACCTCAAATTACTTTACATGGACCACCAGGCTTGGTAATAACTTTTTTAACTTGTTTTTTATGCTAGTATTTCTCAACAGAGGTGCTTTTTATTCTTCAGTAAGAAAATATCATTTTAATAAGTAATCAATTCAGCCGGAAAATTTGAAACATATACTAATGTAGTAAGTGCTATGCATTGATTTACAGATTTTGAAACTAGATGAGATTTTTGTATCATCCGTTTGGAATAAGTTATGATAATATTGAAGTATAGAGCTCCAGTTGAGAAGCACTATTTTTTGATTTGCAATATTAATTTTAACTTATGATGTTCAGGATGAACTCTTTGTTGCAACCCAAAGATTTGTGGTTATAAAAAATTTAGAAATAACGATGGCCGATTGTAGTCCTGGTAATACATTTGAAGATAATGTAATGACTGTTGAATATGTGCCCTTGGAAAGATGTGGAATCTCTGATAACGAAATGAATGAAGAAGAATCACTCTCGTCTAGTTTATCTTTGGAAGAATCATCTAATAATTCAAATAATTTGGATAAAGATATACAAGTTGGGACATCAATAGAAACTGTAAGTAATTGTTGTTTGGAGTAAGATATAATTTTTTATTAAAATTATCGAATTATTGAAATTATAAATATAAAAATATACTTCATGTAAACAATAATTTTACTAAATCTAGCATCAAAATATTTAAAATTTCTGTGTAAGGTCCAATTAGTGATATCTGCCCAAAGCCTTACTCGATGTCTCGAAGCGAGTTGAACGATTTGAATTTCTCTAAATATATTTGTTATTAATTCCTTAAAAGATATAACACTTATAAATATAGTTAGAATATTTTTCCCTTGTACCAGGATCGTAACAAGGCGAGTGTACGCTCAAACGGCGACCTTAGACTCTTACACATAGCTTTGTTGCATAGCGCAAAGTATAAGACTGACAAAAAGTCTGCAGCATGACGTAAGTTTCCACATTTGTGTATGCCGCACAGAAGGGCAACGACGGAAATAATTGGAGCCGGCAAAATTATCTTTTCATAAGAAATACATTGATTTCTAGTTTTAAAATAGTGAATATCAATTAGGTATGAACATCTAGACACAGTCTGAAAACTTATGACAAGTTAACCTACTTGCGCTATAAATACTACATATAATTTGATTAAAAGAAAGCTTTAGCCTGCTTTAAATCGGCATCGATCGAATCAGAATGCGTTAGTGCAAAAAAGTATCAGCTGATCATATTTATTTATTTAGAAAATTTGGAATCTGTACAAATAATTGCAATGTTTTTAATGTCATCGAACTTATTTCAAAAGAAAAATATCTTCTATTGGTGTTGCGATGTTTATAACTACGTATTATATAACTGACTATACAGGATGTCCCAACAACCTACTTTCTTCGAATTTTTCGAACTTGTGGAAATTTGATTTTGAAACATGCGGTATGATCTATATATTATATATAATCCATTTGAAAATAAGATAGTTTCGGGTTAACAACAATATATTCCGGCGTACAGGGTGTTGACATCAACTTTCTAATTTTATGTTTAATGGTATAGTTTTTAGTGATTTATTTCTCGTATCATTTACGAACAACTTGCATTAGGGTTGACTATATCTAAACTTACTTTTTGAAGTATCTTTATTATACAAAACACTGAGCACATTATTTTTTAACATATCCCCAGTGGCTTACCATCACCACAGTTTTGTAAATCATCATTGTTTAAAACTTTATAACTTAGAATATCTCTTAATTTTCTTATGAAATATTTCATTTTATCAAAATGCCAAAAACAAAACCTAATGGCAAATCGAATTTCAAAAACCTAGAAAACATTATACAACATTGCACAATATTATATTACATTACATTACATTGTATTACACTATATTGCATCATAGTAACACTAAATTATATTATGTTACACAATCCCTTGAAACTGCAATTTTTCCTATCATTATTTTTAATATTGATAGTAACCGAGCCGTACGCTACTGCGAAAGCACTCGTTTCTACAGCCTTAGTTATAATTAATTCCATACCTATAACTCCGAAAAGATAAATATGTTTATGCACATGGAAAAAGTAATGAAAATTCCTCCCTTTAGGGTTATCGATACAACAGACGAAATAAAAATACACATAAAAGGTAAAATTAAAACAAAATTGTAAATGTATAATCATTTATTTTACTGTCTATTTTTATTTTTGAAATATTTATTACAATAATTGGCCATTCTAGTATCTCTACCCACTAAAGCATTATTTGTACAATTAAGGCAATTGTGCACTATTGATCTTATGAACTTAGTTACCATGATTTGTTATCTTTTCAATATTAATTCGTCATTACCTCACACGAACGATTTGCGCGAAGTACGTGACATCATGTGCTACAATTTTTTCTACAGTTGGGTAGTACCTTAAACAAGAATAAAGCAAGTTTATCCTTATTGATGGGCAGTGTATTGCATATTCAAAATCTGACACCAATCTCTACAGGAATTTGCGGGTTGGTGTCAATTAGTACACTACGTACATTACTGATTAAGCTAAACGCAGAGACAAGTTAATTCAAATAGTTTTAAAAAAACTGTTAATATTAGGATCAATAAAACAAAAAAAAGCAACGGACGAAAATAATTCACAAGAGATATTGATCACATTGCTGTAAAAAATTTAACTGAAAGATCAAATGATGAACTTGATATTTTTAAAATAGTCTGATCATACATTTCATCTCATATTTTTCCCTTCCTTTAACGGCGACTCTCTGTGGTATAATTGCTAATATTGTAAAAATGAACGTTTGTTTTTGTTGTTTTTTAATATAATTTCGACAAAGACTTAAGACCTATTGCAGGCAAATAATGTTATGAATTTTTTAAAGTGTTGAAAAATTGCGTCGACATTAAAGAAGGAACTTGTAATATCGTACTCCTTTTTCTTTATTAAAATATACTCGTAAGCATATGTAGGAACTAATACCAAATTCCTACTGCCACAAGGAAACCATATTAAATGTTGAAAATTTTGAGGATTACGCTCATTGATCTATGACGTGTCATTATGTAATACTTATCTTAACGAACTATGTAAACACTATATCAACAACCTTATAAATCTAGATCTTGCTTGCTTTTCTTAGGTTGATATGGGTACTTCAACAAGATCATCAAGGAAAAGAAACAGAAGCAGACGTAATTCTCAATCAATAGGCCGTTATATTCCTGAAGATATTGTAGAAGATGATACAGATTATTATGCTCACGAACGTAAGAAACACAAAAATAAAAGACGATCTAGATCCCAAACAGGTAGCCCTCCCCTCTTAATCCTATTTTTCCTAATATCCCACATTGAAGTAAAAGAACTATCGCATCAGAAATTGTGACGATTTCTTTTCTAGTTAGCGGTGTACGTACAGTTCCGGAAAGAATTTCTGAAAGTTCAAAGCTACGTTTGTCTGAAACAAAAGAAAAGGGTACAGCCATGGCCTATATTTGTAAATTACAACCTCGACCTGGCACGTTGAATTTAGAGAAATGCGTTAAATATGGCGTACCTGCAGGGCCGCTTTTAGGAAATTTAAAAGCGGGAGAAGATGTGACGTTAGAGTCCGGGGTTGTGGTGCGTTCTGTAGATGTTCGAGAGCCAGATGATCCAGGGCCCATATTTATTGGTAAGTATTTAATTTTCAGAAGTTCTACGGACAAATAGTAGAATTTACTTCTTTTCAAGTGATTAAATTTGTCTTATTGTTGTAGTTATCGACTGTCCTTCGCCTGAATATATACAATCCCTAATAGAAAATGGTAAATTTAAGAGACATCAAAAATACGCCGAAAATGAGTCTGATTTAGCTTATATAGTTGTACATTTCTCTCCAGCTTCAGTAACTAATCATCCAAGGTATATTTATATTTACTTTCATTAATATAAAATATAGAAATCTACAATTCATTGTTTTGCAAAACGGTTGATTTAGGTATAGGAAATGCGAATAACACAATGTAGGACAATATTTAATTTATATATTGTTTATCCAAATTTGACCAGCAAAAAAGGAGTTTTGATAGTTATTTCTATACTTGGCTTTAATTTAACGTCTGTGATTTCTGTTTTGATTTCAAAAAGTAGTGCTGCAGAGCTTCGTATTTCCATGGTTGAAGAGAATGTAGAATTGAATACTAGAGACAAACTTGTGCAGCTATATTCTGTTTTTTCAATAAGGCGGACCACCCAACAAACTCTCATTTACACATCTCAATTTTTAAATTAAACAAATCTGGCGGAAAATTTTAATAATTATAGAAATTTTATATATAAATTAGAACATTAAGAAATAAAAAATTATTATATATTGCCCGCTTATCTGTTATTAAACAAATTAATTAACAATCATAGAAACGAAATAAATATTTTTAAATGAGTTACTTTCTCATGTGTCACTATTAAGGTCGCTGATAATTTAACTGTTACTTGCTATAGATATGATAGCCAGTTCTACAAGATTTTCAATCACATAATGCACACATTTCGTTCACTTCTTTTTTGACGTGCAATGTACAATTTTTCCATTTTCCGTTATCAATATTTGAAATGACTTGGAGTAACGGGAGTTCTACATCTAGCCTTTTGGATGTTTTGTTATTCGCGGCAACTTCACCTTTAATTTGTACCCAAATCGAAACAGTAGGATTTAGCTCATAGTGATATGCTGGTAATCTTAAGACAACTATAATTTTTTTTGCCATTTCATCAACAACTAAATTATTATATTCTTATGCTGCAGTAAATTCAATAATACTGATCGCTGCATATTTGGCAGAGAAAGTATATTTTTCTTCTGCTATAAGTTTGCTGTAACTCGTATTCGGTTACCGAGACATACCAGTAATAATATGACGAGCGATGGAATCCAATCCTTCGTTTTGAATAGCATTTTTTCAGAAGATTTTGCGGATAACACAGAGAAACCTGTTTAAAACGAGAGAAAAATAAATAAACGACGTTGTATAGCATAGGGGTATAGAAACATTAGAATATGAAGCGATTAATTATTGCATGGACACTGTCCAGTGCTTCGCTATATTATTGACGTTCACGCGAGTAGTATGAAGTTTAGGCCATGTTTTACCCATCTTCAGTGCCATGCGAAATAAATCGAAATCTATCCTTCCTACGACAGAAATCCTACCGGCTCCCTTGAAATGATAACCTCAGCTGGCATTCCATTACCAGTGACCAAACCCTAAATTTAACATTATATCGGAAATTGAATTAGGGCACTGACACCTAACCTTGCAAACCAAGTTCTAATTGAGGAAACGTCTGCATAGAATGGAATTAACTAGATTTACAAAATACATTTGTACGTGAATATTTAAAGAAGTGTACACTACCGTCCATGTTAGTTCGGACGCGCAAATAAATTAAAAAAAAAAAACGCGAATATTCACTCATTTTTGCAAAACTTAAAATTTTTATTGCATCCTATTAATAGCGATTAAAATTAAAGTCTAAAAGTAAATAAAAGTAATTCTAACGAAAAATAAACAAAAATTTCTTAATTATTCCGTTAATCAAAGGAACTCCCTTTTGCGCAAAGAAGAGCTTTCAAAATCCGAGGGATCTGATCCACTAGGTTTTCAAGGACTCTATTTAGCATATTAGTCCATTCCTCTTGGAAAATGTTTCACAGGTGGCCTATGGAGGTAGGACATACTTTTCGTACCCTTCTGACCAAATCAATCTTTAACAGCTGGATGGGGTATAGATCGGGGCGTTGCGGCGGCCATGTCACTATTTGTAAAGTGTCATTATCTTGTTCTTCATTTAAGAAATTTTTACATATCACCACTGAGTGTTTGGGGTCGTTGTCCTATATGAATACAAAATTTTCGCCGATTAGACATTGCCCGATGGTATTGCATTTTCTTGTAATATTTCTAAATAACTCTCCTTTCGCTAAATACCTTCGATTCGCTTCAAGTCTCCTGAACCGATGTAGGGAAAACAGCCCTAAACAAGCACAAAACTTCTTCCTTGCTTGACAGTTGGCACTACACAATCCTGCAACATTCTATCGCCTTTCGCTCTTCTTATAAAAATGCGCCTTGATTGTGCGAACACCTCAAACATTGACTCATCAGTCCATAGCCCTCTTTTCGAATCATCCACTGTCCAATCTCTATGTATTTCTGCCCATTGTAGCCGTTTTTGCTTGTTTCTCCGTCAAAGTAGAATTTTTTTTATTGCAATGCGGCCGTCAAGATTTGCAGCTTTTAATCTTCTTTTCACTATAGTAACAGAAATTTTCCTTACACGGTTGCAATTCATTTCGGGGGCGATTTCTGGTGCTGTCAGTCTCCTATTTCGGTTGCTCAGCAATTTTATACGCTCATCGTCGCCTTAAGTTGTTAATCTCTTACGACTCGTATCGGGCACGTTATACGATTTCTTAAACTGTCCATGCGTTGATATCTCCGAATGATATCACTAACAGTTGATTTATTAACATGTATTTTTTCAGAAATTTGACGCACTGAATAACCTTCTTGATAAAAAGCAACAATTACAGAACGCTTTTCTAAACTTGTTGGTTTTCCTCTCAGCATTTTAATAACTTTAATCAGGTTCACACAAAAAGATACGCTCTTAACACTAACGACACATAATCAGGTTTACTTAGAAATTAAAGCATTTATCAATACACAATTCGGGTGGCCTGCTCCCACCTCAAAGAGTACTGTAAATTTATTACCTGCAATATTGTCCCAAAAATAATCCTATTTGTGGCGATGAGGATTATTTTGAAAATTACTATATTGGGTCATAAAATATAATAGGTTTTTAATCATTCTATAATCGATAATCGTGGAAATTTTCCTGTACAATTAATAAAAGAATAAACCTTATAAAGGACCTAATATAAATGTTATTTATATATTAATGCAATTATATTAACTTTTAGTAGAGTTTACATACAACATTTTATTAAGTGTCCGAACTGATATTGACGATAGTGTACGTAAATAGCGATGTTTTGGTAATATATACAACTATTTCATCAAAATAAAAGAGAGCAAGCGTTTATGATCATATTCCTTGCGGTATTTAATGTCAAGTATCTATTTTAATCAATGTATGCATTTCTTCCAGTTATAAGGATTGGATAAATGAATTTGCCCCAAGTACTCATCATTTGGTATTAAATGATGCAAATAGTTGTATGGGAAGCATATCTGTGCACAGAATACAGCACAAATTAAATATGTTAAATCCAGATATATTTCCTTTACTTGGTGATAAAGGTACAAAACTGGTAGAAACTGAGGTACCTACCTAAATATTAAAATACACATTTATTATAATGATTATTTTATCAATTTAATTAACTAGATAACCGATGGATCTTCAAAAAAAATGAAAATAGAAACAATGAAGACCGAATGTCAAGCGGCCGAGAGTTCCGCTTCATTGCAAGTGCCAATAGACCTAAGACCTCCTTCTCCATATTGTGATTACTTATTTCCTAATACTTTACTTAATTTTCACTTACGGCCAAGGAAAGGAATTGATAGGTTAGTTTGTAACACCCCATTAATACTATATACCTGTACATTTATTCTGCTTTACAGGTCCAGCGAATTAAGGTTAATTCCGTCCGAATATATTGAGGAAACTATGAATGTAGATGGCTTTAAAGAAACATTACATGATCTTAAAATTAATATTTTACGAAAAAAGATTGGACTTATTTGCAAAGATTATCCACGGGTATTATTTTTTGGAACCGGCTCTTGTATACCAAACAAAACTCGAAATACAAGCGGCATCTTATTTGAAACAAGGTAATATTTGTCTGTATATTTCTGAAATAATACATAAGATAAATGTAAGCCATTTATTCCGCCTGCAAAGATTATTTCCAATGTAGAAGGTGTGCACTACAACTTATAAATTTAAGGGCACCATGAGAAACCTGTATTAGGATTTAATTAAAAAAGAAAAACAACGCATTTTCAGTGAGAAAGAAACATGAATATTTATAATATTTATTAGAAATTGTAATACTAAAATGAACGAAACTATAAGTTATTATACGTTCACAGCTAAATGTTGACTTCTTCAAAAAATCCACCTCTATATTTTATTGCAGTTTCACATTCAGAACAAAGGCACTGTTACAAATGCTTTGCTCAACTTGGACTCCGCTAACATACTTTTCTACCTAATTCATCTCGCAATTTTTCTATAGGATTGAGGGTGTTACGTTCTCCTGGTTTGAAGAACAGCGCCGCTGTAGCCTGCTCGTAAATTCCTGAATTACTTGACCAATACTTACTTGTAGAGTATGTTCGCTTATTTACTAAAGGAAAGGTTGTACAGTGAAACTCAATGCGCATGCGCAAAAAATATATTTAAAAATAAAATGTGTACACGGTTTCCACTCTTGCCTTTGTACATTTACGATGTACGTAAGATGTATATATTTGCAATAATTGCAGTTATTCGAGCTCTCTTATACATGTAATGTACATTAGCATGTGTATATGTATTTTCATTGGTAGCAACATAAAGTAATGCCTCAGCATGTACGTTGCAAAGCTATGTCTTAATTCTGTTTAAAAGGTTAAACTCTTATATGCTTCCGCTGAAGCTTTGTTAGAGGCATGTACTAATGCCTCTATCTGTTTGCATGCACCACTACCTTTTTATAGGGGAGCCAACCCTATTTATTTCTTAAATTTATAAGCGCACCTCGGTGCTATGCTTATTTATATGTCCCTTTCCGGGAGCCTAATATATTTTCCTTGTTTTAAATTTGCCTAAGGGACTTGGCCCTGTATTATTGGCATGTATTTGTACTTGAATCAAATACGTTCGTTATTTTCACATTTATAGGGGAACCCACCCTATCTCTTAGAGCTTGAACGCCTGGTCGAGGGCGACAGTAGCGATAATAGCCAATCTCAAAACAAAAGTAATGTCACAGCTACCCAGGCGTTCTCGTTTAAAGTAATACGCTATGTGCAATCTTTAGCTCTCTGCTACTGCGCCCCATAGAAGGGAAAAAGCAAATAACCAGCAAATGTGCGAACTGCGCACCGACAAGTAAAACGGAGCGATGATGCCGACATTACATAAGAAAACTGGTCCGTGAAACTCGTCCGCTACGACGAGCAACTAAGTGAAAAAATTTCTAAGTCCCGATACGACAAGGACCGAACAAATGTACAAAAGACAACGGGCGCTGCGGCCGCAACGACCGTCAGCAAGAAGCGGAGTGATCGTACTTGTAGAAGATGTCTATACATGCGCGCCGACAATCTCACCAAAATAATTTCCGACACAAACTTAACCGAAGACTAAAAATATGTATAGACGACAACGGACACAGTAGCCTCGACGTACGATGATAGAAAATCAATCAATTTGTACTTATTAAAGAAATCTATACATGCGATTCGACGACGTTACCAAATGACTCCCGCCAGAAATAAATGTATAGACAACGTCACCGACGATTCCCGCCAACACTAGAAAATATTAGAAATCTCTAATAATCATACGACGACGTTACTGTACACGTTACGACGAGGTACGAAAGGTGACCGAGAGTGCACGATCGCTAATACCTCGACCGGCGCGCAGGAGACGACTGCCTATGCTTGTGTACATTAAATTTTAAGAAAACTCCCAATAGTTATTCGACGACGTTGCACCGAATGATTTTTAAATTAGGCAGTTTTAGCTAGCGTAATGTAAATGGCCGGCTTGCATACATATACAATGCTTAATGTACATACATATTAAAATAAAATTGGATATATTCTAAGAGAGCACAATAAATAAATGATAAAAAATGAAAATAAAGTAACATTCTAAATGAAAATAAGGTAATAATGCTAACCCATACGGCTACAAAAAAGATAAAATAATATAAAATACATTTCCTTAGAAACTTAAAATTAATTTGTAAAAACACAAGAACTATGTTAAGTCCTTAACAGAGGGTCTAGGATTGTGATGGCAGATCGTATCATCTTGCAATTTCTTTATGTTGTATGTTTTGTAAAACGCTTTTATATTTACGGTTGGCTTGACCTTGAGGGAAAATTCCATTAAAGTAGAAAAAGCAATGACCATCACTTTAATATGGATCAAGTCTGACATGTACTATTAGGCGTGGAGATTTTTGGCTGATCCATTATGACGATGGATAATTTGTCTCAACGTCGTAGTCGTAAATGCAGCTTTGGTCTACCGTTATGACCTTTTGCATTAATAATTTGTCGTCGTTAGCTTGTTCGAGAAGTTACAAGTGAACGTCCACTCGATTTTCTGTTGTTTCATCATCAAAGAAGGAACGAACTCGGTGCATGTACAGCTTTTAGATAAAAATGTCATGCACGATGATATCTCTTCTACGGCAAGTTCTCTGACAGTCAGATGACGGTTTGTACGCACTAGATCCTTGATTTTCTGAACAGGGCCGTCATCAGTTGAAGTCAGTTGTGGGTCATCTTCAATTGATTGACGACCACTTTCAACATTATATACAATCCAGAGCATTATCTTTGTAAGCTTACCTCAAGAGTTGATATGTTTCTGTGAAAGTTTTCCAAGTTTTAAGCAAAACTTTGCGTTGCATCCTTACTTCAGAAAATCGTATATTGCAGTAATCGCTACGTATACAATAACATGTGAATTAGACGAGATGTCAACAATACAAAAATATAGTTCCGCGGAGGATTGGTACTAGACACAATGATACCAGTCATACGTTACTTTCATTGTTTGCGCGTAATTCAACATGTTCAGTCTACGTAGAGAAAATTGGCTGTCCTGTTTTATTTCGATAGATCAATAAATAAAAGGTTGGGTAAGAATTACCTCACACATAGCCTATATTAGTTAAATTAGACTTAGATCAAATTTGGCGCATCCATCATAACCTTTAATGAATCAATTTCTCTATAAAGTGCCTTTGTTGTATTTTTAACGATAGCTTTTTTCAGCGACTCTTGTAAAATTCTACTAGATTGTGGTGAAGGCACATTTGGACAACTAATGAGATTTTTCGGTACTGAGAAAGCGTACGAAGTTTTATCCAAGATAAAAGCGATATTTATTTCACATTTACATGCAGACCATCATATAGGATTAATTGGCTTCTTACAAGGCCGGCGGAGAGCGTTAAATGCTTTAAACGTAGACGCAGAGCCCGTATTTCTTTTTGCCCCAAAACAAATTTTGAATTGGCTCATCTTCTATGATAGATGTTTCGAAACTATCTGCAACGAATTTAATATCGTGCCAAATAGCGATATGGTATATTTTACTGCAAGAAGTTTGTTCTTTTATATATCTAATAATACTGCTTTTAGATGTTGGATGATGAAAATATGAATGCGGAGAAAAAAGAAGCAATTTTTAACACACTGAATCTTAGTGCTATAAATACGGTCTTAGTTAGGCATTGTCCGAACGCATTCGGTGTATCTTTTACGCATAACGATGGTTACAAAATAACATATTCAGGTGACACGATGCCATGTCCCAATCTCGTAAGATTAGGTTCGTATATGAATGCAATCCAGCAGTTGTTTTAGTTCATGCAATTTAAATATTACAGGAATGGAATCTGATCTTTTAATACACGAAGCAACAATGGAGGATGAACTTGCTGGAGAAGCAGTAGTCAAAATGCACTCAACGACATCTCAAGCTATAACCATTGGAAAGGAAATGAATGCCAAGTTTATCCTGTTAACGCATTTTAGTCAAAGATATGCAAAACTGCCGAGGTTTAATGAAAATTTTGACGACAATATTGGAATCGCTTTTGATAATATGCATGTATGTAGCAATTTGTTCTACTAGTAACTTAAATTTTCGCGCGAGTTCAATTATTAATAACGACACACGGTGGAGCTTTTGACCCCGAGGAGCAACTCGGCCAGTAGCTTGCCTATTGTGCACCCATGTAGATTTTAGTTCACTCGACCGGGTTATACTTGAACAATAAAGTCCATAATCCACTCGAGAAGTAATTTTCTTCACATGGATTCGTTAAGCTGAGTATCCCCGAGATGAACCTGCAGACTGCCGGGCAGTCGACAAAGAGGTGCATAGAAGTTTCCTCTGCTCTCCCACACTTTCTACATGGAAGAGAGTTTACTAGGCCCATACGATGGATGTGCTTATTCAGTGCGCAGTGTTCGGTTAAGATCGCAGTGAGTGCTCTTAGTTTGGTCCTGTTCATAAGGACTGCCTTACGCAGTCTTCCCCCACCTGGATAAATCTCGAGAGATTTGCAGTGTCTCGAACCGTCTACACCATTCCAGTAGAACCGGCGATTGACGGCGAGCTGAGATTTAGCATAGGTCTTAATACTGCCATAGGTACTCCCACACGTCGGTTCAGGACCTCAGAATGCTCGTCCACTAGCGTCTTTTGCTAGCAAGTTAACTATTTCGTTTCCTTTGATCTCCGAGTGGCTTGGCACCCGTCTCAGCGTAACGCTGCAATGTTCCATCAGTTTTTGGAGCCTTCTATGGCATGCTAACACCAATTTGAAGTCAAACTCGACAGCTTGTAGCGCCCAAAGGGCGACTTGGCTGTCCGATACGATTTCCGTCGTTTCAAAGTCATGTGCGTAGTCTGTAGAGTTCTCCGCACATGTCTGGATAGCAATTACTTCTGCTTGAAAGATGAAGGGGGAGACGCCTAGAATGATGGCATCGCCCTCTTTCCAAATTCCAATACATGTGCCATTCGAGGTTTTCGTGACGTCCGTAAATCTTCAGGAGACGTCCCGTCTCGATTTGCGTGCACATGCCTTTATTGCCTCGTTGCTGGCCATAATTACATTGTAACCCCCAGCAAAGCTATACACGGGCCGAATTTTGTTGGTTCTCGTCGACAGCGGTGCAACACATCTTGCAAAGTAGCAACAGTAGTTTCAAATATTCTATTCTTTAGATGAGGAAATACGGAAAAGTCAATAACAACAAAGTGATCGTGGTGGAAATTCAACTTCGTTACGCTTATAACTTGATCGTCACAAAACTCACGAAATAAAGCAATATTTTCTTGTGTTGTGTGTGCCGTTCCACCATTTTGCTAGAAGTAACCATATTGTAATTCATCTTCGTGCAGCTGTTCAACATATTCAAAATGTTTCTATACCCCTCAGTATTAATTGAACAATTAAAAAAAAACAATTCAGTTTCGCAGTATGCAGAAACGATTCAATAAAGATATGAGGATGTTCATTTCTCTACATCCGAGTATTTTGGGAATTCGCGTACCCCAAAGATGAAACTACGCTTCATCAGTGAAAAATAGCTAATTTAGCAAGTCATCATCTTGCATAAAATTATTTGCAAACCATTGGCAGTAAGGATCTTATACGGGTTTTCTTTAGAATTTTCTGGGATGTTCCATAAGAAAGTCCAATCTCTTGAGAAAGACGTTTTAAAAGTTTTATGGGTTCATTTTCCATCCGTTAACGAACATTATTTATAAGTTCTTCCTAACGAACAGTTTGTCTACCAGTACGTGACTTATAGCCTAGAGAACCAATTTCCAACCACTGTCAAAATAATTTTCAAAATTGTTGTTATAATATGGCTTATGTCCAGGCATATATTTTCTATGTTAATGCTATCTTCGTCCTAGAAACTTTATGACATCACAGTATATTCAAGAAAGAAATATATTCTAAATATTTTTTATTTTCAGATAAAGTTAAGTGAGCTTCCCTTCTTGCCGTTGCTTTATCCAGCATTGAGATTAATGTTTGCTGAACACTATGAAGAATTAGAACATAAAGCTGTCAAACGGCAACTACGAATTGAAAGGCAAAACTCGCTTTCAAGGGATCGTCCGTCAAAAAGTAACAACCATTTGGTGAAAGTTTAATTTACCTATAACTTATTTATATGACATTTTAAATATACATATTTTATAAATTAAAATCGTTGAAGATTGTTTATAAATATTTTTGCCTTCATTTAAAAGAATCCCGTAATTTTCGTTAAGAATTTAACACACGCACGCACCTAGAATGTATCAAATCACGAGAAATTGCGTAAAATTTTAAATCCGGTTCACGTAAAAACAATATTTACGAAAAGGGACACATCTTCGTAAGAATTTTGTTCTCATATGATTTGCCATGACGTCACGAAATAAAATGCTCCCTTTTATAAGTGCAATGTATACTTTTTCAGTTCTTTTTAAACTACCAATTACAAACGCACAAACTTATAACAGGAAAAATTGTGTTCATCATAACTTTAAAACCGTTTTTGATTTTTTTTCCAATGCAACTGATGAAGTAACAAAAATTAATATATTACAACAGTTGATACATACATACATACATACAACTGATTGTTTCGTATTGTTTTTGCTTACATGTCTTTGTAGTTAATCAACTTAATTTTAAGAAGGCCTTGCATTGTGCTGACGTCTTACGTAATTAATATGCGCTATATCCTTGTGAATGAGATTACGTTTACTCTTGTATAGGTTAAATCGTTTAATAAAGAAATAATAAAAGAAACTGTTGATTGAATTTATTGGTAAGAGTTCTAAATGTCGGTCAATAAATTTTAACGGAAAGCTTTGTCGCGTTTCTCTTCTTCTTAGTAGGTGTAAAAGGTCTCAAACTGAATTGGAATAGTACTTTATAATTCAATTTTGTCACATTTAATATTACTGTTTCACATGACCCTTCTTTTTTTTTCTAGAAAATTAATTTAAGATGTCGAAAAATTAATATAAAAGTTTTTGTTTCTAGGTTATGTTCCCAAGTTTATTACTAACATTACAGTATAGAGAAAATACAGTTTTGACACTGATGCTATTTATTAATGAAATCTGTCACCTAATTTTGAGGACTTTGAAATATATTCACATCTACTGTATGTTCATTTATGATCGCCACGCACATAAATGCTCTCGAAATTTGAAATTATTATACTATTATTGCTACCATGCGCGTTTTACAACGCTTTGAAAAATTGGATGACTTACAATAGCGAAATGGCTTCATTCAAATTAACAAAATCAACCGTTTTGTCATTATTTAAACAAGTTGAGGATGAACTATCAACTACAAGTAGATAAGAGGTATTGTAGTTACAGTGAATGGCATATTATCTTTAATCTTAAGATTTTTTTTACTATTGGAAGTATGTTGAGCCCCACAGTCGATTCTGTTGGAATTTCAAAGGCACATGCAAGTAGGATAGTGAAAAGGGTATCCAATGTGCCAAAGCCTCACTAGCTGCTGAATATATAAGTATGTACAACAGCGATGAGGGATTGGAAAAGCCACTGAAAAGTTTTATCAGATGCCACGGTTTAATAGAATAACTAGAGGCAATTGCACATCAATCAAAATGCATTCGCCTGGAGAAGAGGATGCAGAGATTTTCCAACACATGAAGGTTATTTTGCTTTAAACATGTAAATGGTATCCGATACAAGTTTGGAAATAAATATTTAGGCAACTTTAGCTAAGCTCAAACAATATTTGATAATAGTCAAAAGATTGGTTGGTGATAATGAGTGTAGGCAGGACGATATTTAATAATACCACGTGTATAAAAACTTATGCAAAACATTTCTGATTCTTTTAAAACTTAGAATGTTATCGAAACAGTGGGTGCATTCGTTTTGTATGCCTGCTGGCTTACAAATGCTCTAATTATACTATCGGGGGACTGGTGGCTCGGTTCCTTGCACCTTTGACTACTAGTCTCGGGATCGCGGTTTAGAACCCCGAGGCTGTTGTTTCTCAGGGTTGAGGTTTTCTGTGGTTTTCTTCAGTCCTTGGCGAATGCTGAGAACGAATATCTTAAGACGCACCACAGGCGTAATAACTCATTGCCAGCCAATGCCCTTTGTAATTGCCGAAAGCTGTTGGAGAATACGAAGGCATGGATTATTATTATCGAGCCGAATAACTCTTGCTTACAAATGCTTATCTCACCAAAGTATAGTTCACTATAGCGTTTGGAAAAATGTTTCTATACTATGTTTGGGGGTGAAAGTCCGCTTGCCTAACTGCGATGAATATTATCACTGCAACGGCCGCACTTGGTGACATAAATGAGGAAGTGCTCAATAACTGATTAGAAAATACACCTGAGTCAAACAAACAAATCGAGCATTCTATCGTTTTATGATCATATTGTATTTGGTTATCCAAATTTTACTGAATTACATATATTTTTCATAATTTGGTATATTTTAATAAGATGTTAAATATAGTCATATATCATTTATTTAGTCAACCATTACCCAAAAGTTTGTAGTATTGATACCTTACGGGCTTAGGTCATATTGGGTTTATGCAACACCCTTCGTGGTGGTTTGCGTACGGTTCGTGTATTAACAGTCGATAAATATTGCACATGTTTCATTTGAATTGTAAAGGATTTGACCAGGTTTGGTGGTACAATAAATATTTATTTGCTTCAACAGTATCAAGTAAAAATTCTAGTGAATTTCTAAGGGTGATCTCTGCAAATAGAATCTTCGAATAAAACCCCCATAGGCAAAGTTGTTTTAAAAGTTTTTAGTACAGACCGGATTATATGCAAAGTACATATATTTTATTTTATTTATCTATTATATTTTAGGTCTATATCTTGATGTATTACACTGTTTAAAGTTAATTAGCGTTAATTAAATTTAATCAGTGTAAGACATCTACAAATAAACGTAAAATATAATAATTAAATAAAAGCAAATATATGCACTTTGCATATAATCCGGTCTCTAGTCATAACATATAATATGTTTTTAATAATTCTCTAACTGATATTCTTTGCCTGTACAATTAATAAACAATAAATATCATAAAGGACCTAATATAAATGTTATTGATATATAAAAACAATTATATTATCTTTTAGTAGAATTTACATTTTTCTGGGTGTCTGAAATAATATGGACGGTAGTATATTTATTGTACATTTTCAATTTCTGCAACGCATTTTTTTTTATTTTGGTACAGACATTGTGAACACCACGACATAGAAGAACGTTTAAATTTTACGAGCTTAATTGAAATACAGTTTTGTGTTTGAAAAAGTCAATGCTTTCTAAATATAGAAATTAAAATATTTTTTAATATCACTTTTTAAATATTTATTTTGCTATTACACTTGAAAAGAGAGTAACGGAAAAATTGTTAGGTAATCTTATGCCGAATGATAATTATTAACGAAACACATAGTTATATAACTTTCTAATATAGCTAAGTATTCTTTTTGGTTACAATGATATGCTACTTAATACGGTTTATACAAAATAAAGAAATTACCACTGTTATTTTTTTTAAACACAAACCATGGTTTATACATGGAAAAAACTAAAACCGTCGGGTGGTTGCAGTTTTCGTTTAAAAAAATGTAGCTTTTGAACGAATATTTAAAAATTATTCTCTCGCATATCAGTGTAACGCATCTACAAATAGACGTAAAATATAATAAATAAATAAAATCAAATATATGCACTTTGCATATAATCCGGTCTCTAGTTATTAGATACAATTTTTTAAACTTCAGTACATACACATAAATAATCTTAATTATTACCAAACCATACCACGAAATCCGTTAAGAACACGATGATAACCTAATTATGTGCAAGTTTAGTTTTAGCAAATTAGTAAATGGACACCAGACAAGAAACTGGCTAATCATAAACTTGTAACACAACAATTGCTGTTGTAAATCAGCCGCATCAATTGAACATTTTACCATGAATCGTGATGCGCATTCCGTTAAATGCAGTACACACCCAACAATTTTGACTGTTCACAATCTAGTTTAGTAGCAATAATCGAACGTACTTGAACAGATTAACTGTCGAAATAAGTTCAGAAATGTGGTAAATTTGGCTTGAACACTCAAATACGTCTACGAAACGCTCTTACGATTTCCGATCGCATTTAGTTCTTGTTTGAACAAAGCTATTATGGGTGGGCAACGGAACTATTTAAAATTAAGATTTTTTTTATGAAAATGCGTCCCCTTCGATTCATAATTACTTTATCTACACCACATTTTGATGTTTTACCTATTTTGTTTTGTAATTTGACTGTATTACTTTAAGTAACGTCCTGTATAATTGTAAGAAGGGATATCAACTTTGTTATTGTAAGTATAATTATTATTAACTTTTACAAATCCATAAATGAAACAAAAAAGAATCGATTCTGATTTTATTGAATATATAAAATTGATAGCAACATTTTTTTTCGATTACTTATATATAAACACTAATACAAACTTAATTCAACAGAACATAAGTTTGCACAAAAAATACAACGTAAGCAGTATTATATAAACTTATTTTTTCTATATTTCTCTTCATCAAGATATTCTTGTCACATAGTGACTCGTTTTATGTATTTACAATTCCAAAATTTCCAAGCTAATAGAGCATTGTAAAGTTTGCACTTTATTATACCTTATTTTCAGCAACTCGGTTTTTGTTTGTAATCTTTCAGTTTCTTGTTTTTCTTAATTTTCTTACTGTACTATTACTCATGTTTATATGGTGTACGTTCACGGTCAGGAAGTTAAATACTATAGGCCATCTTATAAATCAAGAAAATTTAAAAGAAGCACATAATATACTTATTTTTACAGTAACAGTAAATATTTTTACGGATTTGTAAAACTGAAGGCACTATGTTTAAAAGAAAAAGATCTTATTCTGCTATTGCATTGCAGTAATGATCAAAGACGCGTCGAATTTAAGTATGATTCGGACGCGACATCAACGTAATAGATATTCCATAGATATGTAAAAAAAACCTAGATCGCTTACTTATCAACCACCTATTATGTATATGTCTCCCCATATATATAGAAATAAAATACGAACATCTTGGTCATCTACTCGATGTATCGACATATCGGCAGTGCATACCTAAATTCAACACGTCTTTAATAATGATGTTACATTTTGTAATGTATTTAAAATTCTCCCTAATTTAAATTAGGAAAATTTAGTAGTCACATCCCAAGACCAATAAGTTTAATAAGAAATAAACTTAACAATCAGTGTTTGATTAATATTTATATCATAGCCTACTTTACTTGTAAATACCAGTTAGTTCTAGTAGTAAATAATATCCTTATACGCTAACGATATCGTGTGATTATTTAAAAATTAACTTTTGTATAAAACAAATGGATAAATGAGTATTTCCAGATTAAAACTACATTTCAATAAAATATCCATTATTTAATACAATCAAATAAACGCGGTAAATTTTGATACTTTTCTTCCATGTTTTATGCAACATGTATAAGCTGTTAAATTTGAAATTAACTTGGAGATCGCAGTATTCGATTTCAGTACCAAAATCGCAATTGATAGGAATTTTACACATATACCCTTGTGCTTATGAATGTAAGTAACAAATGGTATCTATGTAATTGCGCATCAAAATTTTTATTGCAAGAATAGGTGTTCATTTGGTGAATTTACGGTAAAATTACTTATTTGCAATAAAAATTAAATAAAAGTAACGAATGCAATAATGTGAAATTAAGTATATTAACCAGAGAAATGATATTACTTGTGGCCAAAATGAAGAGAAGAGTAGATATACGAAAAGCAGTATAGTTGCCTACGGTCAAAAAGGTATAATAGTAATTTTGTATATGAAAAAAATAAAATTGTTTAGCGTTTACATAAAGTTGCTGTATTTATGTGAACTTTGCCTTTCTGATGCTATCGTGTCATATAGCGACGCATATTCTGTGTACGTAGGTATATCTACGGTATTACCTAGCTAGTTGTACAGAAATTGGGTCTTTTGAGGGAAATCAACATTTGTTGCTTAAAATAGATTCAATAACAGATTGCAAGATTTCTACTGTTATACTAGTATTCTAGTAGACCCTTTGTTCCCATTCAGACATATCTGTACTTACGTATACAGAAGGTGCGTTGGTATGTATTACAGATATATGACGATGTAACTTTTCTCACGATGGAGAAATGGTGTAGTTTACCCCCACAAAACAAATTCATATTTTCCAATTTTTATAAGATGCAATAAATTGTTATATTTTATTTAGTCAGTCTTGCACTTAACGTATTCTTTTTTAAAAAGTTGCTGGGATACGTTAACTTTTAATTCAAACGCAACTTCTGAGACAAAACTAACCATTGGTGCAATGATGTCAGCATTTTTTAAAAATAGTAACACTCGCTTTCTTCTTTAAGTTTTGATAGTTTTTACTGCTACTGATATTTTACATCACAATTCTGCATTAAATGACAAATTATAAACATTTCATGTTTATTATGCAGTAAAAAGGAGTTCACTCCCAATTTGGTACTTAAATGAAAAATTATTTTGATTCCTCAAGCATGTATAGAATAAAACACGTTGGCATCGAACTTGCATTTTAATTTTAACTGCCATTCTGAGTACATTGCTTAAAAAAATAATAAGTAACTTAAGACATAGAAGAATTACATACCGGTCAAAGTCAGTCGGTTACCGAGAAATCCAGTTTGAAGCGGTTTGTGATTTTCTTCAACGAATCAAATACCCAAATGCTGGTTGCGATAGTGAAAATTGGATATGCACTAAAAGATTTAATAACGGTCGGATAACAGTAGCAAGGCTAACGACCCGTGTAGATGCATTATTTTGCAATTTATTGTTAAGAATCTCTTGCTGAACTCTACTTACGTAAACTGGTTGTTAAATGTGAACTGCAGCGTACAAAAACGTTTACAAATGTCTAGTTTCGAGAAGTCAATTCAAACATTTTAAATTAAAAAATTAAGATTTTTCCCGAAGAAATTCTGTAATCATTTTATTCTTTAGTGGAATTTTAATGAAGGAAATGTATTACTCATTAATTATTTCAGCAGTAGAAAATTAATCGAAAACTAGAAAGTTTGGAGTTACCATTAAAAAAAACTGATTGAATCTTTTTTAGTTAACGTTTCATTATTACACTGTATATTTCGTGCACACAGTTAATATTTCTATGACAAAGGACAGTTTTGTATAGTCTGTTGGCATCTTAAAATTCAGTATTAGCTCTTATGGAATGTTATCCTCTGTTCTTTCTATTGACAGAGTTTGTGCATCGTTTTTCAAGTTGCGTAGAGTTGTACGATTTTGCACTAGCGAGCTTTTTAGCAGTTGGATTACCCATGATTCCCATAGCGTATTTCATCTGCGATTTGTATGTATTTTGTGTGTCCTGTTTTTTAATATATATAGAAGAACACTATTTATATCATTGCAGCACTATTCTCAATAAATAATGCAGTTTACTCATCTGATATAGTCAATTGTAGAATCAATTGTAAAAGAAAAAGAAATGTGACATTCGTAAATTACATTTTAATAAAAGCCTATTCGTATAATTTGGAAAATATAGAAATAACTTCATTCCATCATTTCTTCATATAGCCAACTGTAGAGTTTAAAATATAGAATACAATTTTGACACAATGTGGCAACCACGTCCATATTTCCCATAAAAACCATACTGAATTTTAAGGAGCGAACGGACAATAGATATTAATCGCAATCTAACAAAATTCGAATATTTTAAACATATCAATGGATAACCCCATTTATTTATTTATAAAGAGTAAGATTGAAATATTGTTTAGATATATGATGGCTATATTAAATAGAATTTTGTTTAAAATAGTTAACATCTGTAAAGCAGCACTATTCATTTGTTTGTATTCTTTAAATACATCTGTAATCTATGTAAGATGTAGTGACGTTCTGGAATTGAACCTGTATACCTTACCTGCAACGGCTTCTTGTTTGCCTCTTTCTTTACTCTATGCTCCAGTCTATTCAACTTCATGCATTTGACATAAAGTAATGGAGAATAAAAAAAAATGTTTTCGCATGTTTTGGTAGAAGTATATACCGGAAAACGTTAAATATAAATAGCATGCTTACAATTAAAACATAAAAATAAAGGCAATAATATCTACCTAAAACGTTCTTACACTAATTTAGCTACTGCCATAATGAAGTTGTAAGATTTCATATCATTCTATTGTTTCATGTGTGTTATATAAAAATACAAACAAATGAATACCTTTCATTCCCTGTTTTTAATTAGCCAAGTAATTTATTTACAACTTAATAAAATTAAACACAAATTAAATTAGTTTTGTGACATGTAGAAGTGAAGAAAAAGAAGATGTTTATTCTGATTGCTGTTAAATGTTAGAAGTAAATCATTGAAATATATGATACGCTGTAATCAACCGTATACTGAATGCACCATAAACCATAAAAGCGTGATAAAAGAAGTCATTTCCAACAAAATAAGTATTATTCGATTACTTATGGTGGTTTTCAAGTTATAACGAATTTTTGATTTTTATAATAAATACAGCTTGCGTATAAAAAAAAACCCAACTTAATGTTAAACTTATTGTACACGATAATAAATAATGTACGAATTGGATCTTTTGAGTTACCAATAAGGCATGAGAGCATGGTTATCCAATATGTGAGATTTATGCTACACTGAGTTAGTTGTTCGAGTGTCAGAGTTTCTTAAGAGACGACTTTTTAGACTTCTTTCTATAAGCTTATTATTATATTATGTACGGAAAACTGTGTACGATAGAATTTTATAACTGAAAACACTGGATATATAGAGAATGAAATAAGCAATAATCATTAGGTTATACGACAAATTTGAGAAAAGGATATATTTTGAGTATTTTCCCTGAATAAATTAATAAACTCTTTTTATTTCTTATTTATGTATCATTAAAAACAGCCTACTTCTGTGTAAAAATTAGGTTTACAATGAAAATACCAAATCTGAAAACCAGTAAGAAACGCATAAGGTCTGTTCTGTTGGATTTGACCTTCTTTAACACCCCTTTTCATTTTAATCGTGATTTACAGAAAACCAATATATTACTGTATGTAACAAATCCAGTAATTTTGCTGAAATAGCTACGTAAAAACTTTTTAATTAGATCAATCAATAGAACATAAGCAGGTCATCCATTATGTACGATGCTGCGTGGAATCAAGAAGCTGTGGCTTGCTGACTCATCTTTTCGCAACGTGAGCGGTTCGAGCTGCCCGCTGCTTGTACTGCAAGAAATTGAAAACAAAATCATGGAAATATCGAAGAATTTACTGAAAAATAATCAGATAAAAGGCAATTTTATGAAGAGCCGATGAAAAAAATTATGGGGGTCAAGAACTGTTTATTTTTCGAGAAGAAATTGCAAGTGAATGTAATGTGTTAATTCAGCAGTACATATAATAAAAATAAACTGTATTTAGAATACTTTGAGAAACCACACAGTATAGTATTGCTTAGCACAGCAATAGTGGATGGTGTTAACACAGCTTTCAAAACCTTGCACGCCACAGCACAGTACTGCACATAATGGACGACTTGCTTTATAACTGAAGTGCTTCAATAATTTGTAAATATATATTCTGACTTATCCTATAATACACCTTCCAAAACTACAAAAAACACATTATTGCGGATGCCCAAGTTAACCAAATTTTACCACTTCGCTTTGTGTGAGTACATTTTCAAAACTAATATAATTTCAATGTTTTATTAAAACATTATTCTAATGAGATTTTCAATTTCGAATTAGAACAGGTTTTCACTGACCGACACATTACCGATATATTGCCTCCCATACCGATATAAGCGCAGCGACGAACGCCAAATGTATGTAACTATATACAGTGCACTTTCACATATGGTGATCACCGCTGATAAAACGATGCATTATAACGTTCCCTTTATATGATACCTTCGCTAATAATATACGTTGATTAGCTCACTTCGAGGCTTATCTGAGATGATTGCCTATCCCCTCTTCGTTACTACAGAATCTCCCGAGCATAGGCAATAATGAGTAAAAAATTTCAGGTTGCTGCAGGAAATAACGTTTTATGTCACGTTATATGTCGACGTATTAATCGTTTTGATATCACTTTTGTTAAAATTACATTTTGTCAGGTACGGTGTGCTCTTCTGCATCCATTTTGGAGAAATTTATAAATATTAATAAAAAAAAACTACGTTTAGCAGATATGCAATTCGGTTAACTAAATAAAAGGCTATTAATGGGATACAAAAATTTAATACAATTCAGGCTATGTATAGTTGTTGTTGGCGTAACAATAAACAAAGTCACACAAGGGCTACTTGTCGAATTACAAAGCATTAGAGATGATACGAAAAATAAATCCGTTTTCTTAAACCGGGGTTGCCTCAAATAAATATCATCGGAAGTGAGTTAATTTGTAATCTGATATCATTATACCAGTATCGCAAACGATATTTCGGTAACGTATTTGGTAAGTGAAGAAGTATCTCTAAGTTCAAGTAACTGTGTTTTTGGTAATGTTTCGTTTCTGAAAAAATAAATCATCTTTACCGATTTTTTTTTAATAACCGATTATTTATTCATATCTAAATAAGTATATTATGTCATTCTATGAACAAGTCTTCTTCCATCTATAAAATTGGGTAATGTTTTTTTGTGTACCTTCCAATCCGTGCTTTTGTGAGCGATAGGAGAATAAAATAAAGCACCCAATGATTATTTTAACACACGACCAGTCTAAAAATTATCTCATAATATATCCGCTTATTTTATTGTAATATGTAGCGAATCGCC
Source organism: Trypoxylus dichotomus (assembly GCA_023509865.1). NCBI lineage: Eukaryota > Metazoa > Arthropoda > Insecta > Coleoptera > Scarabaeidae > Trypoxylus > Trypoxylus dichotomus. Next base: position 19,777,570 of record CM042080.1, read on the forward strand.
ACACAACCTGAGAAATGAAATTTGAATTAAAGAGGGAAGAGATGAGTGTGAACAAAAAAGAATAATAGTAATCACTATTTATCGGTTAAATAAATTATTATATAGAGAAGTTGCCACTATAATAAAACACAATATTCTTGGGCTAATACACTCTATAATAAATTGACCCTTTTCAAAAAAATATGATTATCAAGTAAAAAGTGAATTAAATTTCATGTTAGAGCTAAAAGAAAAGAGAAAAAAAATTAATCAACATATTTACAAAAAGGTACGCCGACTTCCGTAACGAAAGCAGCACCAGATTATGAATACGAGGCGTATCAAAAAAATTGTATTGTGTGGTGTTCATTCAACAATATAAAATACGGGCTGTTTCATGTTTGTTGTTTTCAATAAATTTCATCTTAGCTTAGTTTCTAGCGTCCTCAGCAGACAAATTATTCCACAACTTTTAGTACTTTTCCGATGGCGATTGTTTTGTCTGCAATTAAAACAGAATAAACTTAAATAAAATAAATTGTCCATCAGTTTGAGAATACGTACTTTCATCTCGTAGCGTAAACCGACCCATCTGGGGGAATAATCTAAAAACCTCCAGACAGATGACACCTGCGCATTCTATCCTCATAATAGCTACTTGATCTTGTTTTACGAACCTAGGTCGCGTTCTACTTTTTTCGCCAGTTTTCTTATCTACTAAACAAATTAAGGCCTGAAAAAGTAAAACGGTGAACAATATCTAATAACAATCGCTAGGGATGTTGAACACTTGTAAGAATACTAAGGAAAAATAATAAATACTCTGCCACAAAAAAAAACAGAAATTTTGTAAAAAAACAGCGTTTATTATTTTTCACAATAATTAACCTCTAAATAGAATCGTGATAATCAATATAGTTTGTAACATTTACTAACAAGGGAACACTAGCAACCTGGAAATTCAGATTTTGATGAAACTTTGGGGGTTGAACGAGTACTTTGGTATAAGAACAACAAAATATTTGTTAGCGGCTGAATTGTCCGATTTCGAGGCATAACCTTTAAAAATTTCAATGATTTTTAAATTGTTGTATTAAAAAAAGAGGTAATTTCAAAAGTTTGAAAATCGTGGAAATTCTTGAAGGGACTTAGCTTAACCCTGAAATTGGGCAATTCAACCGTCAAAAAAATTTTGTTCTTATACCAATGTACTACTCTTTTTAGTCCCTAAAGTTCCATCGAAATCTGAATTTGCAGGGTGCCGGTACTCCTTTTCTTAGCGTACTAATTTATTGGCATGGTTAAAGAAAATACGAACTACGAGTAATAAACGCATAAAAACAAAATGTAGTTTTTAGATTCTTTTCATTCAATGCATCAATCGAATATACGGCAAAACCGCAGATAACTTTGTACAAATTGTTTATCGAATATTGTGGTTAGTGTTTTAACGGTTTTATACGTCGCATTGAAAATTTGCAGCGAGTATTAAGATTACCAATACCGCAGTAAACTCTTGCGAACAGCGTAACGTTTTCTACCTTTATAGGATACACCTTATCATAATAAACATAATATACATACACAAAATCTGACAATGTATTGGGGACTATTTTTAAGCAAATAACAGCAGGTGTATTAGATCAATGTCAAACAAATCGCGAAGGAAACACGTTTAAAAAACAGCTATTTCAGGAATAATTAAAAGAAAATCATACTATAATATATATTGATGACAGTAATAGAAAATTTTCACCGGTAGTCTTTACGAAACAGATTTCAAACTCACGAATGTTATGACTAGAGACAGGATTATTTTTTGCATATCTTTAATTATAGGTTATATGTAGACGTATTACACTAATTGAAGTTAAGTAGCGGTAATTAGTGATTGCATATATTGGACATTTAGGCATTTCTATCCATATTTTTTAAAGTAGCATATATTGCATATTTAGGCTTTCTCTTATCCTTTCTATTAGTAAAAATTCTTAGTAATTCCTAATGTAGATCGACAACAGACAATTCTCAGAACAATAAATCTTTTACATTGGTTTCTCTTATACTTTTTCCAAGAACTGCACGTGTTTAATTACGCCTAGCAGAAGGGATGTGGTAAATACGTTTTATTGTTATTAATTCACAAATAAACTATTCATTCATTGAATATCTTTGAGCGAAACAGCATGTAATTGTGTTACGTTTTTACTGTGCGTACATATGAGTATAGCCAATAAAATTTCTTTATAGATTAAGCCGTATTCTGAACTGGTAAAGGATGGCGACATTAGGAATCAATTTCCTTTGGTTAATGATTTAATTAGCAATGTCAAAAAGTATTTTTAAAAACACCTTTACGAATTCAATTTTATAAGGAGCGACTTTCCGGTGTTAAGTTATCTCCTGAACCGATTACTACGAGATGGGGCTGCAATTTCCTACGCCGATAATTTTGATGGAATAAAAATGTAATTCCTAAAATCACTGCTGACTGCATTGCTCTAGAAAACTGTATAAAGATAGTAACATCAACAGAATTGCTACAAAACCTTTTGTATATTAAGTCAAATTATAGCTTTGTTTTAAGTTCCATTCATAAACTAGAAACGCAAGGGATGTTGCTCTCGGAATCAGCCGAAATAGTAGACGAATTTGATATGCTATCTAAAAATTTTAAGGGTACAATAAGTAATTCTATATACGATAAATTTAAAAAAGTGATAAATAAAAATGCGAGGTATTTGAAATTTAAGAAAATTTTGGAAGGTGAAAGAGTAAACGATGTCGCCTTTAATTTTAGTTTAGAATGTATTGCAAAGTTAAAAAATGCACCAAGTACATCTGTGGATGTTGAAAGAAGTTCTTCTATTTCGAAACATATGTATTCTGATAGAAGGTATAACTTCACAATTTTGGAAAACATTTAATTATAAACTGGTTTAGAAATATGTTGTAAAAAGATTTGTGCAACAAAGTTAATGTTTAAATTTTTGCTCTTATTTATTTTATGTAAAAATTTTGCATATTGTCGCAATTTTTTGCATATATGCCCTAGATTTATGCATATTTTCTCAAAAATCGGTGCATATATATGCGCATGTATCCAGTTTCTCTTTGTATATAATCCGGTCTCTAGTTATGACAATCTACCGGAACGACGGTAAGATCTTTGTGTACTGAAAAGTATTTAATCAAGGAAATATAAAAGAGGGAAATGAAATTAACTTATTGCCAAAAAGAAATTCAAAATAACTGTTGTTTTTATAAACTTTGCTTGGAACAAAAATAAAAGATCCTTTTCACCTTTTACTTTCCGTTCATTTCGACAAAAAAAATTTTAAAAATAGGTGGTTTATCTAGTGATCTAAAACACATTTTCAATACAATAGGTGTTTTTGAACCCCAAAAAAAATGCGGAATTATATAAAAGAATTATGTAAGTGAACCACCAACTTACAAGATACGAAAATCCGATTTGATTCACGTGAAGACGCAATGGTAGAAATACATTGTTATTACTAAACACTCAATATATACGATCAAGATTATTTATAAACACCACAGTACAAAATTAACTACATATTACTTATTATCAAAAAACGCTTTCATTCATCAGTATATCGATCACATTTTGCACCTATGATTTGACTTTACTCGTACGGTTTTAATATTTGATCTTAGTCTAAAAATTTATTTAATAATTTCTACTGTTTATGTCATTTTCTATTGCTTTTAAATGTCCAGAATGTGTTAGATACATATATGCTCTATTAATATCTATTAGTGTATAGTAGAGATTCTCTAAGTTCCGTTGCACGTCAATACTGACATCATAAGCATTTGAAACTGTTGCTATTTCATTAAAATTCGTATAACTTACCAATAAATAATACGCTATTGCGTAAAACACATATCATTTATTTTTCAAATTACATTCAAGTTGTATTGACGTCAAAAGTAGAGAAAAATCTTTTTGTTGTACAATAACTAAATTTTTCTTAGTATTTTGTCTTTTAATAGTTGCTAGTACGACCAAATATCAAACGTTGCTACAGTCGTTTTTAGCAGACGTTATAATTTCGTAATGAACTTTTTATGACGTGCAACGGAATTTAGAAAATCTGTACTATACCTCATTTATTTTCATTTTTTGTTTCTGCTGATCGTATCCTTTTGCTTTACACTTGACCGATAATAGAAAGCAAAATTTACTTACTTTGACGGTTACCTCTTCGGCAGCACAATGGATATGCATCACAGCACTGTACCCAGCGCATATTATAGACTTGTGCTCTAAAATAACGACTTGTGCATCAAACACTTTACCAGTACGAATAGGATTAGTGGCATCACAGAGTACAAAACCCGGACTAACGTCTTCTTCTTCTACACCTTTCAATTTAATCTTTACGTTTTCGCCAGGCACAACTTGATTTACTTCATCGTCGTCGGATAGAAGCTGATCGACGGTGACCGGGGTCTAGATTTACAATTGGCGGTATCTTATCTGAATTTTACACAAAACAAATTAAAACTTACCCTATTAGGCATTATTACTAAATTACTTCCTTTCCTACATTCTCCTGATTCCACCTTACCCATAACCACCGTTCCCATATCTTTATATTTATCTACAATTGGCATGATAAAGGGTCCGTCAACTATCCTATTGAGCGATGGTAAATTATCGATAAATGGAATAAACGCAGGTCCTCTATACCACGGACAAATAGATTCATCTATTTGTTCCTTAAGTCCTTGTCCAGTGATTCCAGAACAGGGTAAGAAGGTGAGATCCTTTGCTGAATTGAAGCCTAATTTTTTCAAATACGGTAAAATCTTGTCCCTGCATTCGTTGTATCTAGCTTCATCCCAGTTTACAGTTGGATCATCCATTTTATTTACTAATACTACTAAGTGCTTAACGCCGGCAGTTTTGGCTAACATCGCATGTTCTCTGGTTTGGCCTCCTCGGTCGAAGCCGGTTTCGAATTCGCCTTTACGCGCTGAAATCACCTAGGAAGCAATATATACAGAAAAAATAACACACACTGTTTAGGCCGGTTAAGTTTTTACCAGAACGGCTAAATCAGCTTGAGCAGCACCACCAATCATATTAGGAACAAAACTCTTGTGTCCAGGAGCATCCAGAATGGTGAAATGCTTTTTATCAGTCTCAAAGTAAGCTCTTCCTACTTCTACAGTCTTTCCTTTGTCTCTTTCTGGAAAGAAAAAAACATGGTTCAAGACCAAATAGAAAAATAATCACTAAATATTTATGAACTATAGTGAAGCCGTGAATCAGATAGCATCAACGACTAAAATTCGCCAGAGGGCGCTTCTAGTGTTATTGAGAATAATTTCCATTCTCCATCCGCCCCTTTCATTTTTCAGCCAATGGAATAAATATGGTATGTAACAAGTACACCTTCTATTTAAAATATAATAAAATCTGTCTCTTGAGCAGGTAAGCGAAAAATGAACACACCCAGATATAAATTATATTAGGCACTTTTAATATTTCTAAGGAAATGCAATAATTCTCATTATTAATACGGAATATAGTGTTGTACTAAAAGCATAAATATTCAGTTCTATTTTTTGCTGTAATATATATTGTTCATTAAAGTTGCCCAATTAAGTGGTGAAGTTGCAGACGTGCGATATTGTAATATACAGAAGGTAACAGATTATATGAAGCAATATATAAAATAGGTTGTGTTCCATAACCTTTTGCGAAATTTTTTAAATTGGAATGGAGTCGGATATACGCCTGTCGGGTTTCACTGAACAATGTTCGCTGCGATAAAAAAATGTTCTACAAAGAAAACGGCGGTTAGACATCTAGTAAAATCTTCAAAGTTATGCAAAGAATCTCAAGTAATACTGTCACTACACATCACACCTACTGTATATTACGATACCACACGTTTATAGTTGCGCCATTCGATCAGGCAAGCCTTGATTTTATCAATTTGCCCTTGTTGATGGCTACACCTTTTAGTTATGCAAATGGCAAGATTCTTAAAGCGCGAGATATTTTATTATTTTTCAGTTAAAAATTAATTTTTGATATTAACTTCTTGGTAATCTTATATTAAAATACAGTACATTTTACATGTTATTAAGTTTCATAAATAAATAAAAACTGGATATATCATGGAACGAAATTATATATGCAGTTTTATTAGCAACAATTTTTTTACCAAATTCAATTTTGTTTTTTTTTTACCCGAGGTAAATATATAATAATCTAACTCTTTTTTAATTCGGCAGAAAATTGCATTTTTCCCAAATATTCACTCTGTTTCTAAAACTTACAATTTCTACGCGCACTTTTTTAAATAAACTTTTACAATACCTGCTATATACTCCTTTAAGTGTTTTGGCTTTTTATGACGGGTTACTTCGCTCCAAAATTAAATTACGTTACTAATTTTAACTTGAACGAACTATTTCTTGTGTCTAATATTTCCTTTAAAGAGTATTTATTATATTATTTTCAGGTAGCATAACATCATAGAACACAACTCTCTTTATGGTCAACATTCACCGTGTTTTATATAAAGAATTATTTCGTAATTAAATTTAATTTGTTTTCTCGCGATTAGGTCCTTCTTTTGCAAAATTGATGCGTTCTTTTATTGAAATTACCATGAAAAGTGGACATTATGAAGACGATTATGTATCAAACGATAATAAAAGTGTCGATATCGAAGTTAGTGAATCTTCTGCAATTTCTGATTTAGAAATAGATGTGCAACCATGACACCATAAGTTTTCCTTTCACTGCAGAGCTTTCTAGAAATAATGAATAACGTAATGAGATATTGAGAACTATATTTAGACGGAGAATCGGGATTGGTATTATAAAAATATGCCGAAGATAGCATGAAATGCATCAAAACGTCCTACAAACAACAAACAACTTAAATTGCCTTTTGTTCTGATAACTCTTCTAGATACAGTCAAAAACTCAGATTTGCAGTTATATTAGTCAAAAAGTTTTCATTTAAAACACCGTTCCTTTAAAAAAATAATGAGTTGGCGGCAGTTTTATCAAGTAAAAAAGTCTACATTGTTCAAATAATCCTGCTTACCATTCAGAAACCTAACCTTATCCAAAACCGAGTAAAATTTGACTAGCATATGAAAATTTGATTACATAATTTTGAAATATTATATTTACGAAAGGAAATATTGCAATCGACGGGAAGTTGTTTCTATATAAAAAGACGACTTGGTTGGATTCAGTCCATTACATAGAAGAGACGAAGATTTGGCATTAAAATTTCTGTTGTGGGTAGGAGTAAACTAAGTTTTGTACACTACCATTGTACAGGAAAAATATACGATTATGGAGAAAGAGTACAAACATCTGCCAATATCTTTGCAAGTAATTGTGACATTGACGAAGCCATTTCTCAATCTTGGGTATTGTCTTACAATAGATAATTTTTATAATACTCCACAATAAAACAAATGTTTACGGAGCAGCCAGTATTAACCTTGGATATTCCAAGCATATACTCAATTCCACTATACCTCGAAAAAGTAAAAAATACAAAAAAGTTCTTTCATTTAGTGGATTTAGCTTTATACACCAAAAATGGAAAAAGAAAAAACTTCTCCAGTTCCGATTGGAATGTTTTTGCTGTTATAACCGCAGGAGCCTTAGCTGCAGGAAACTGTGTGTAAAATGTTCCATGGCCTTGTTACTGCACCCTCTCGCCGTAAAGATAATTATTTTCCCAACGGCGAATGGTGAGTCGGGAGCATACCCGCCCAAAAAAGTACCGCCATTGTACTTGACGGACGTTGGTTTCGAACGCACGACGCCTGAGTTGCCAAATGTATGTGCTCGCTCTTTTACCACCTTCTGGATCACCGAGCTGTTAACTGAGTTGAGAAAATTATTGAAAAAAAATCAATCTTCAGAATGTTCATCAAAATTTGTCTACAATTCATATAAGGTATAATACCGTCAATGAGTGTAAAACCAATCCAACTCATTATTTAAGAGAGTGAACTGATGAAAAACGAATGAAGAAGGAATCAAGATGCCAATGCATAGATTGTAACGTGTAGCACTATGTTTACAGAACACCACACAAAGCAAATATTTAATGAAAATGATATATTTTTTGTTAAATAATAAAAAATAACGATTTATAATGTTTTATTGTAATATTATGCATCAAAAACTATTACAACAAAATTTAATTAAAGTTGAAGGTTTTTATTAGAAAAGTCGTAAGGCAAGAAGCTAACACTTGAATCTCGAATACGTTTAAGAATTGAATATTCATTTGGAGGACCGTAAATAAACTGATCAAATCGATTGGATAAAACTATTGGAATGTTTTGAATAAAGTATTCGAGAACAACGAGAATTTCAAGAATCATATACTTTCACTACGATACATTCAACAACTTGCGCCGACCCAATTACTTATTTTATCGATAAAAAAGAAATATTACAAAAAGGATCAAGTTCTTTTCAATTTTAATTCAATTTTTCTCCAAAAGATTAATTTATAATAACTGAACTATGTTTTAGCACTTACTTCCCCACCGTTTCCATTTTCATTTTGCATAATTATTTAATTGCACATTAGAATTAGCAGCATAAGATTTTTAAAATTTTAGACTTGGTTTGTGTTTCATCATGTTCAATGTTTGTATCATTCTGCAAAATGCAATTTTCTTTCTTTCTAATACGCAAATTAGTTTCTGCGCAGATTTCTTCCGATTTCAATACTACTCTACACTTCTCGATGGGAACGGGTAGAAATTACAATAATAGATATGGAATGCACGGTAAGTTAAAATTATACCTGTTAAAACATAATACGTGATAATTATTCCCAATTCTCACAAAACGTATTGCGTTCTAAAGAAAACATACAAGTGTCGCCCTATTCCAGAATAAACTACTTTTAAAAACGATCATAAAATCTAATTATCTTTTTTGCTTTTCTTACCAATTCTTAATTCGTTAATTTCACAACAAATATGTTACATCGCTCTATATTTTTCTAGATATTGAATATTTTTGACTAGCGCATATATCAAGCGTGACAAATTTATTGCTGTTGTTTTATGTTAACCAGTTTATTGCGGTTTAACAAGTTGCGCGTTCTGCCAGCTCAATGCTACGAGGTACTTTTCAATTTAGACCGATTTTAGACACCAATTTCTTAATTTTACTCAGAACTTTTTTCTGGATTGTTCTCCATATGGCAATATTTGGGACATTTCTACTTCAACCGAATTTTAAAAATATTTGTATGATTGTACGCTACTTCAGTATTCAAATAATAAAAAATATAAAATTCAGAAGTATATTTGAAAAATGCGGAATAGTTAAGTTGTAAATTAATCATGAGCAACTGTTTTTCATTCCTCTATATATACCTTTTGCGTATTCTAGATTGATGTCTGAGCAATTATATCTAAGCTTCAATGTACGTATTACTAATAAATATGCACTAAAAATGTCCACCATTGTAACATAATGCTCATACACGCATTCTGCAGCATTTATTGCGAAATTGTTTATGTATTTTTTTCAAACGTGATAAATTAATTGTTTCTATATCAGTTTTTTCCTTTTAATAATAACGTCTTACCTTCTTGGTTAGTGTCCAGAGCCCATGATAAGTACCATGACTCCCTACTTTTCTCTCTTGCTTCTCTTTCATATTTCTCCAAAGTTCTCTTATCCACCATTCCCGTAAGTGCCATAATTTGACCTCCTATAGTCGATTTCCCCGCATCTACGTGCCCAATAAATACTACATTAACATGTTCCTTTTTATTTTTCGCAACTTCCTCAGGTTTAATAGCCTTTTTCTTGGGTATTTTGGGCGCTTCTTCCGAAGAAGGTTCATCTTCGTCTCCCTCTGGTGTTAATATAGAATCATTCTCTTCGGCTACATCCTCCCAAGTACCGCCATCACCTGGAGATGCATCTCCATCTGCTGGAGGAATAGGAGGAGGTTCTTTAACATCTACTCTTTCAGTCAATTCTGTATTTGTTCCTGCGGAAGGATTAGATATAAAGAAATACATTTATTTTGTTATATGCAATATCGTTTATTTCCCAAACCTTTACTAACTTTAGGTTTGGCATTGTTGATTGAAACATAAACATATACTCGTCCGCATAGGCTTAAACTAGCAATTTGAAATTTTTGAAACTTATGTTCAGTTTTATTATATAAAGTATAATCATTGCATATTTGTATTTTACTTCTTATTTTAATGATCATGCCTACTAGAAGAACAGTTCTATGTTCAATATCAATATACAAAGAAATGTTTCTGGAATATAGAAATACTAAAGATAATTAGTAACTGTTAGATTTACAACAGATGGTTACAAAAGAGGCTTTCTTCACCTACCATCTGTAACAGCTTTAAACTAGAATGAACTGGATTTTGAGTCAATAATTTTGTTTACCTGTCCACATAACAGAAATGAAAGGCCAATATGAGCTATTTTATAATTAATTTATAATATAAATCAGAAAAATAAATTTGATAGAATTGATAACAAAATATGGACATTTTAAATTGTAAAGTTATGCATCGTTTAACCCCTACTCTTGATTTACACTGAAATTTATGTTTCTTTTCTATGAACAAAAAAAAACTACAAAGGAGGTTGGTCCCTAACCTAAATAACATAACCGAATAGGACCGCATTAAAAAAAAAAAACAAGACGTACCATTTATAACGGGTGTATGTTCGGGCGAATTTTCAGAAGTTTCCTCTTGACAAGGAATACTTTGTTCAACTCCTATATTCTTGCAAAAAGAAGGCACAAATTCTACGGCGTTGACATTCAACGTGGAAAATTTTGCTGTCACATCTGTAGGTTGAGTTGGTGAATTATTCGCCGATGCTGAATCAGCTTGAGATTCCCAAGAGTCTGGTGCTGTGTTGTTGGACATTTTCTTCAATTTCTTCACACTAATCACACAATATTAAATACAAAATCACGTTAATATTCACCCTTGCACAGCTGCAATACACAGGCCGCGTGCGTTGTTGTCGGAGTCACCGGAAAGTAATGGCTGCATGTCATACTTATTTTTTGCATTGCACTACAACGATATATCTCTTATTAAAAGACAAAATGCGCTAAAAGTAAAGTAGATGTCCTGTAATTCACTTTTCGATAGTACAGTTAACTTGCCAATTCTAGATTATCTTAAAAAATAAACTTTATGGAATGCAAACCGGAAATGCTGTTTAGGCGGGCAACCTGATTTTTTTTCATTCTGTCATACGAATAGATTATCCTGGATTACCAGAATTCATTTTTGAAATTTTTGCAAATGTGATTATTTTTTAATTATCTTTCGAAATAGTGTACATTACAAAAAAGTTTCTACTTTGCTTTATTTTCCTTCAAAAGTGCAGTATTAGTTGCCTATATTACAGGTACTTTCTTAATATTTAAATTAATTGAAATTGAATTTGTGTAACAAACTTGTTTCTTTAAGTGCAAATTTCCTGTAAGTATCTTCAAATAATATTTTTTTAATCACATACCATTTCATATCATATCCTTGCATTACATGTTTTCGTCTTTTAGTTTATCTATGTGATAAATATAACCGATAAAGATAAGTAACCAAATTGTACAACGTTAATCAATAAAATATCCTATTAAGATGACTCACTATACTAGCCTATATTTAGATTATTCATTATATACAGTGATTGACAAAAATATAAGGCGAATTTATACCTTTGTGATGGAAGTTAATCAGAAAAAAGGAGATTTCCATTCACAGAACCCAAATACATGTGTATATACAATCTTATTTTTAATTTTATCTTGTGAATGGATAAAATTTCGCATTTCTTAAAACTATTATAAATTTTAATATTATGTGCCTATGTACTCCTGAATCTAAAAATCTAAATCTTTTAAAATATATTTAGGTAACTTTTTAACTATTCAAGTCAACTATGTAAATTATATACACATCACGCCAGAAACTTTTTTGGTTTTTCTATTATAAATATCTACTTATTACAGATACTTGATAGTTATGTCGATACTTTTAAAAGACAAATATATTCAACCGTAAAATTCAAAGAGTATTTGAAAAGGTAAAGGCAACGTATATATTAGTAATGCGATTCCTTTGGTTGCTGAATGCTTGTACATTATATGATTGTTTGTCGATTCAGATATTAAAATTTTGTATTATCTTTTATCACATATTTGGAATGAATGTGTAACCTACTATATTAGGGTTTATCATTAAAATTCTGAACGCGACGTTTACACCAGGTTTACACTCACGCAAGCGCAGTTTTGTCAGGAGACATCACCCATTTTAAGGTAACAAGGAGAGTTATAAGAATTTTTGTTGTATACTTTTTGATTCATTATTGAATTTCCAATTAAATAAGTGCTAGAAAGTGAGTGATTCTCATTTAATTGTAATGTATAAATATATCTTTAAATATAAATTAATATTTTTACTGTGTTATTTGGAAAATATACCGGTTTCTCATTGTTGTAAAAATAGATATATGTACGAACTTAATTCCAACGATGTGTATCATATTTGTTTGTGCTTTGATAGCTATTTTTAATAATTAGTAATCTAAAATATATGCAGTATAAGTTTTAATAAGTTTTTTCAGTTGTTGGGTACCTCTGATTAATTATCTTAACCTTAGGAGATTATCATTATACCATTTCCTGCACATTGAAGGAAATATGTCTGAAGGAGGTATACACACACCCACTGAAGAAGGCGAAAATGAAGTGGAGCTCAACTACAAACCACCACCAGAGAAAACAATTGATGAGATTCTGGCAGCGGACCAGGAAGATGAAAGTTTAAGGAAATATAAGGAGGCATTATTGGGTCAAGCACAGACAGGAACCATTGTAGTAGGTATGTAACTTTTATAGACGTTGTATTAAAATAGGCACTTAATAAAAAAAATATTTAGAACCTAATAATCCAAGAAAGGTCCTTGTAAAGAAGCTTGTCTTAGTAGTAGCTGGTCGACCTGAAATAGCATTGGATTTAACTGGAGATATCTCAAAACTTAAAAAGCAAACTTTTACCATAAAGGAAGGTGTTTCATACAAAATACGGATTGAGTTTTTTGTACAAAAGGAAATTGTACATGGATTGAAGTATATTCAAAAGACTTTTAGGATGGGAGTACCAGGTAAATAAAACTTAAATTTATAATTTTTTAAAAATTATTTCAATTTATTTGTTTTGCTGACAAAAGGACTTAATGAACCAGGCAAGTTAACATTTTGTTCTTTTTAAACATATTTTTGGGTATTACATATTACACAGCTATAATATATCACAAATTAATACTTGGAAATGTATACTGAAATGCATTTCATATATAAGACCAAATAACATTCCAGCATGGATATCGCACTTATATGAAATACAACCTTGGTTACAATTAATAGTTCTTGTATTGATAGAATTTCATGTAGGTACATCAAGAGATACTAAAAATGTTAATGTAAATTTTCTTTTTTGTTGAGTAAATCCTTGAAGGTGGTGTATTGGCTACAAATCAATCAACAGCTCACTAACTTTATTTTCACAATTCTAGTTACATCAATTTGATTCACTGCAACAAACATACCTCTTCGCTTCATTCTATTGGATAAATTCCTTACTCCCATACTAACTTAAATAATTGCCAAGTTATTCTTAAACAAAATAATTTAATATCTTTAGAAAAATGCAATTCAATTGAAACTAAATATAGATTGAGAGCCGTCAAAGTAGTTGGGGTATTTTGTATTTACTGTTGATCAGAGGCATGCGCATCGTATATATTGTAGAATGTTCAATTGATACAACTGATTTACAGCAACAATTATTGTGTTAGATTAGATAATTACTAGTTTGTTAATATTGGATTTGTACATATTCAGATTATCATCGTGTTTTTGACGGATTTATTTATATGGTTGGTAGTAATTTTGATAGAAATTGAATATGATTGAATTATTGAAAACAACTTTCTATGTGGTATAGTTTTGATTACGGACATTTTCCGCTAGATGTCCAGTAAAATTTTTATCACTCAATGCTGTTCAAGCAAACAATTATTCTATCAGCAAACCTGGTCAAATCGTTTGCAATCCAAGTTAAACTCGACATGCGCAATGTTTACCGACTGTTAATACGCAAACCGTGCCCAAACTATCATGAAAGTTATTGCTTGAAAACCTATTATACGCCAGTTCATAATAATGTTAATAAATAATATTATTTTCTGCACGTATGGTGAGCAGCTTAGTAGGGTTACAAGCAACATAGCTTATCAGTCTTTCTGTGTGGATACGGTGTATGGAACGTTTCATAACTATTATTTCAACTCTTGGTCATAAAAGGTGAAACATACCATGCCTGCCCAATTTGTTGAGAAAATAACTGAACTTTTAACTTTTATTACTGACCCTACGGATTATTGGTTCTTCTCGCTTTACATTACTTCTTTCCTTATTGACACACTTCTCTTAACGGCGTTTACATTTCATAACACATCTCTAAGCTTGCTTCAAAAGTAGAAACGTTTCCCTGAAAGTTTTCCCCAGTTTCACGTAAAATTCTATATGCATTGTTGCTCTCGAAAATCGCGTATTTATGGTGAATGGTTTTGATCTATTTACGCTTATTTTGATTATGCTCTGTGCGTCTTTATATAAATTCCATATTGCATTGATGTACCTCGTATTGAGTCCCGCTTTGTTTAAAACTTTAAAACATTTTTATAAGGGTACCGTATCAACATCTAAATACACTATAAATATTAAAAATTTCTAGCTATGCGCTTTTCTAATTATTGTACCACAAATATATTGTCCATGCATGACCCGCTCGGAAGCCGTTTTGCTCTTCTATTTCTTGTAAGCCACCTTCTATTCGTTTCTTTAATATACGACCGTACAGCCTTCCCATTGAGCCGATTACACTTATTCCTCAGTAATTCTAGCATTTACTTTTGCCTCCCTTCTTGTATATTGAACTGATATAGCTCAGGTTCCAATGGATAAAAGCAAATTCTTATTTAAAAGCAACTATTAATTAATATTTTAACGACTTTTATGAAGCATAGAATCAACTGGGACTTTACATCTTTCCACTAGAATAGATGTCCAAGTATTTTGAGCCACGTGTAATAATTCTAGCATATTGGACGGTCTAGCATCTTGAACGTGTATTCAAAGATTATCGATTACGTTGAGGTCAGGGCTTTGAGCATGCCAACGGCATTGTGTTTAGATTATGCTGTTCTAACCATTTCTTCACCCTTTTGGCTGTATGCTTCGGGTCATTACCATGCGTAAACAGCCAATGAATTGTCATCTCGTTTTCTGCATACGGCAATATTACGTGTCTTAATATATTGAGATCTGCTTTCAGTATTTCGTCTGTTTGATAAATAGTTCCTATTCCAGGCCAGGAAAAGCATCCCTATCCCATTAGTGAATTTCATTGTCTTTTTGGGAGGACTGTGTAAGGAATTCTGCGCCTTCAAATCGTCAAACGAACCGTTTGTTTATTTTATTGCAGAATGACTTCGTTTCGTCAGACTACAATATATTACGCTACATAGATGATCCTCAATCAAGGTGTTCACTTCTGAAAGTCTATTTATAATGTGCTCTTTATTAAGAAGTACCACTTTTCTTGGTCTAGCGCGCAAATTTGCTTCTATCTATCTTGTTAGATGAAGTAAAAGATTCACATTTTGCTGTCCCTATCTATTTGTGCAGATGTGTTTCTTTTCTTTCTCTATCATATTATATTGTTCTTCCGTACAATGCCTTTTACGACTTATGCTACTGTTACATTAGATTCAAAGTAGTTAAAAATAGATATTTTAATTACTAAGGTGTATCTACCTTCAACTTTAATAATAAATCTTTTAATTAGAACATGCCAATACAAAAACTGAAATCGCTGCTATTTTTTTTGCACTGATAACTTGCGACGTATATCGCACCAACTAGAATTGGACGAATTTTCGGTTTGTAATATCATATTTTAAATTAATTGCTGTATACAATAAAACTTATTACATTAAGGTATTGTAAAACTTGTTCCCTTAGTCAAACTTCCCGGAACGGTAGTTCACATGGAATTTTGTAAATTTAAAAACAACTAAGAGGTTTACTTATGCTCATGAGTAATTCAACAAAATAATTGAATTTGTACTTTCCACAATAAATAATATTCTCATGCTGGAACAGTTATTTGAATTGCCTGTTTTATCTAATTGTTGATAATCTTGATATGCTATAAAATTTGCATAAACACAAAAAAGTTTTCTTTTTATTTTAATCTGATTTGTTCTCTTAGTTGATAAGATGACGCATATGGTTGGTTCATACGCGCCAAAAACTGAAATCCAATCATACACTACACCTTCTGAAGATGCTCCATCTGGTGTATTAGCACGAGGAAGTTACACGGTGCAATCTCTTTTCACCGATGACGATAAACATGAACATCTCAAGTGGGAATGGAGCTTCGATATCAAAAAAGATTGGAAAGATTAATTATATTAAGAATAGGTACCTATTTTTAAGCTATAATTTACGTCATTTAACAATGATATATAATATTTTTGCAGGTAAAAGATGGCAAGAAATCAAAAAAAAAATATATCTTTAAACATGAGTATTATTAAAAAAAACCTTGCCCTTCAATTTATGACTTTTATATAAGCCTTTTGAACTGTTTACACCTTTTTATTGATATTTTTTTATCAAATGTCTTTATAATGCCTTATTGTAAAATAGCAAGAACCCTTGCTTAGTGTGGAAAGTAGTCATAATTGCATATCTGAACAAGATTTATGTAATCAAAAAGCTTTTCGAATTCAAGGATCACCTACAAGCAAATATCAAAAGAAATGTTTCAATTTTCTTTGAAACAACAGAAGGTTTTGATATTGGTCTGATTATTTTTATAAGAAAATGCTCAATACACACCCAAATATATTTCATAAGAATTCTCTTTGACTTTCTTACCAAAGAAAATGTTTTTTTTTCTTGTACAACTTAATTTTTAATTTCTGTGGTGCTGGTTTATATTTAAGATGCTTTGATTTTGCATCAAAAGATAATTTAGATCCACTTTTTTTTACTTTATTACTTATAAACGCTTTTTGTGCCTCATTTCCGCACCTTTAAGCATTTCCTAACGGATATATTTGGTTTTAGATCGGAAGTTTGTGTGTATAAGAAATATTTCCTTATTGTCTTTGCTTTACTTAAAACTTTTGTACAAAAGCCGTCGATTTTGATTTTTCACTCGGTTTATATGTTTTCTACTTTTACTAATCTAATTTAGTTGTAAGTTAATGAATTTATACTATACATTTCAAAATTATTAACCCATAAGATATTCCGTATCTTTGTGAGACCCACTAAAATATTTATGTAATATATATCATATATTTGCAATATTCTATTTATTTTTAATTTAAATAGTATTAATACTTTGAACAGGAAAGTGATTGTGTAGCCATTGACGTGAATTTCTCTTAAAAGTATATACAACCATGAAGGATGTAATTCAAAGAAAATTTTGCATTTAGCGACTTGTGCTTTAATTATTTGCAAATTCTGTGTTATAATCAAATACCAAAAAATATATTTTCTTTTAATCGTCTATTGTATTTTAAAATATCCTTCTTTACTTAATTTAATGTTGAATTTTAAGCTTTACATTATTAGAATTTGACTCTATATTTCAAATCCCATCCTAGACTCCCTTATTAACTTTAATTGGTTTTCGAAGGTTTTTCCGTTTTGTCTCACTTCAATATAAAAATATATATTTGTTTTTACGATTCTATTTATTTTCGTTTGTTGCAGTAAATATTGCAATACGTCATACAAACGCAGAATAACTGTGAAGTATGTGCACTTTGATTTAAACGTTCGCAAATCAAATTTCAAATTCAGATAAATCATTTGTCCACAGTAATTTACTTCAGTTCGTGTAATGTAGATAGTATTTCATACTTACTCGTTTATTTCTTTCTTTGAGTTGGCGGCATAAACAAAATGAAAATAAAATATTATACTGCACTTCTTTCTTATAATATTATTACATTGTACAATTACACAATTTTCATATAACTCGACTAAAATTAAAGAGCTCTCGACCACATATGTCAAACAATTTACTAATAGTTTAATTTGCAAGCATCAATTGAAACAAGGTAAGCAATTAAAAAAAAACAAGAAATTAAGGGAAGAACGGTCTGCACAAGCAATACTCACAAAAATCATCAAAATAACATTATCTTAGATAACTAACAAATACATTAACGATTTTTTCGCGAGTAACAATGTTGTAGATAGTTACAGAATTCTATAACATCTGCATTTTCTTCACGAATACTTTTACATGGTTATACTTCAGTTCGTCATACATAACGTCATATATACGACAATGGTTATATATTTTTTAACTACTTCACGAAGGTGGTTATTCGTAGTTGCTAATAAGAAATAATAGATACATCACCGGTCATTTGTTGGGAAAATGTTTGATCAAATAAGTTTTAATGTAAATTACAAAGAAAAATATATACCATAGAAAGTGATATATACCATTTCTATTATTTCATTTATTATTTTACATATAAAGTAATTCTCATGGAAGTTCAGTTGCAGAACTTATTTCTTTGCGTATATGTTTGATTATTTATACTCAAATAATAAAAAAAACATTTATATTAATATGAACACAACCTACTTGATGTGATTTTTTTAAATATTTGAAAACATCGTTTTCGTGACGAAGTCCGTAGTTATAGAAAACTACGTCATTGTACTGGTTATTTCTGGTTATAACCTCGTAACCATAGTTACTCGCGAAAAAATCCTTATAATTTTACATTACAGATTGAACATTGTTTTCTATTTTAAATTACACAGTAACTTTGTTATTGTGTAATTTAAAAATTACAAAGTTACTAACAACAGCATAACAATTTCACGTCTTTCAATGAAGGAGTTGTATTGTTTTTTGCCGCTTCGTTTTTAATTTGCGCCCAAATCATTTCACTGGGAATTAATTCGTAATGGTAGGGTAGTAATTTCAGCACAATTATACCCCAGTCAAGTGCTAATTCATCAACTCCATATTTAAAAGTCTGATTTTGCCATGGTCGGCACATTTTTAATATTTGCATATACACTAGGGTGACAGAATAAAATAGACACCTACTAATTAAAAAAAGATTCCATTCTCGTTATATATACAAAATATTTTAAAATTTTGAAATTAGACTAATATTTTATCGATACAGCTTTACTTGCGTGAAGTGCTGCGAGTCGTCGTGGCATAGAATCTATTAAATGATTAATGGTATCTTCTGGAATATTTAACCACTCTTCTGTAACAGCTGCCACGAGTTCTTCCTTATTGCTGGGTTTTCGGGCTCGTTTCGCCATATTTGTCTGGATTATGTGCCAAACATTCTCTATCGGATTCATGTCTGGTGAATGGCCTGGTCATGGTAAAATCCGAATCCCCTGCTCCTCTTTCCATGTGGTTGTTGTTCTTGCTTTGTGGCAGGGTGCTCCATCCTCCATAAAAGTGGCGTCTTCTTTAGATAAAATGGCGTTATCGAATATCGGTAGTAGCCCTTCTGTTAATATTTGGAAATATTTTGCCGCGATTTTCCACCATACCATATCGCGTCCCACACCGCCGTATTTCACCGTCTGATGCAAAAATTTGTCGTCCAGTTGCTGTGACGAACGTCTCCATACCCACGTACGACCACTATCACTGAATTGGCAGTATCTGCTTTCGTCTGAAAAAATGACAGACCGCCAAAACTCTTCGGGCTTCGTTCGCATTTCGATTGCCCAAGCCATTCGGCGCCGTTTTTGAAACGCTGTGAGGAAAGGTTTTTTCCTTTTATACATCCCCA
Source organism: Trypoxylus dichotomus (assembly GCA_023509865.1). Taxonomy (NCBI): domain Eukaryota; kingdom Metazoa; phylum Arthropoda; class Insecta; order Coleoptera; family Scarabaeidae; genus Trypoxylus; species Trypoxylus dichotomus. The sequence continues at coordinate 19,797,533 of CM042080.1, forward strand.
CACTGTGGAGGTATCGCAGAACGGTGCGCTGACTTTTTTGTGAAGTTGCCGCAAGCTCAGCTGTACTTTTTCGCGGTTCTCTTAATACTTCGCGCACAAGCACCCTTTTATTTCTTTCAGAAGGTCCGGCAGGACCTGATCTCGGCTCCACTGTTGTTTTTTTCCTTGCGTTTAAATTGTGTAATCAGACTGTTAACTGTGGACAACGGAATATTTAAAAATTTACTTATTTCACGTTGCGAAGCGCCGCGTTCACTCTGGCCAACGATGCGACCCCGGGTGAAGTCGCTAATATCACTCGAACCTTGTAAGGGAGGCGTAGTTGTAACGATACTAAACTATGACGAATTCCTTCCGATACATCTACCCCTACCCTAATGACAAGAGAAAGTTCTTAATTCGTTCTTAGAATTTAGCTGTTTACATATTTATACCGCTTTACCAGGTGTCTATTTGATTCTGTCACCCTAGTGTATAAGATAAAAGGTTTTTTCAAAACAATACATAAATTTTTGGATTCAGATGTAATTTCAGAACCCAAGTCTACATATTTCTCCCTTGTTTCATTAATTGTCAAACACTTACACGGTTCTATTTTATACACATATTGGTGAGCGTAAAAGGTGTGGACAATAACTTTGCTATAAAATGAATACAAAGCAAATTTCTTATCTGTTTAATAACAAATTTTGATTACCAATAGATTTTATCAGTACACCAATATTAGATAAATAAATCCATAGATTAACGCAGCGGCATACTGCGGCTACATTTTTTAATTGCAAATATCTGTTCGTAAAGATATTGATTTTGTTAACCCAAGAATAAGATAAACACTAGACTCGTCTTCACACTTAATATACGGCAACTATATATACTATAACTATATATTGGCAACGTTAAGAATACTGAGAAATTTGATCATTAAATAAATCTTATGGCACACATGATTGGCGTATCACTGATGCGGCGTCAGTATATGACCTTGAAGAGTAATTTTCATAATTTGCTTTAATATTATGAATACTTGTTAAATATTGTTAAAGCGCTGTAAATTAATTAATAAGAAACCCAATTTTTATATGGGTTTATTATCGTAGTCATAGTAAGTGGTTATATATATAAATATATATACAGTAATAAAATGCTGCGCTAATGTTTCAGAATTTTTCAGATATGTATTAAATTGCTTGCCAAAATAGAGGAATAAAATTGGTGATAGAATTTCAGGCTCGTTTCACGAAGAATGTATGCAGTTACGGTGCAAATTTTCAACCGTTTGAAAATTATTACTTTTTAACGACTAAGAGAACAATCGTCCTATTTTCACACTTAAACGAATTTTTTCTAAAAAAATGAAAAATAGCTTAAGAAATAAACAAATATTATCTTTCCAAAATATTTTATTCTGTCACCGTAGTGTATATATATATATATATATATATCCAAATTAAGCCTATATTTTTCTGCCCATTCAATTGATGTATTCAGTGTATTTATTGCACTGTCCGGAGTAATTTTGTTTTATGTTTTTTTCTTCAGTTTCCGCATCTTTAGTTTTATCTTTTTCTATTTCTTCGTCAAAATTGTCTAATTGTCTCCATTTCATTCCACGTAATTACATCTCTCCCCAGTTCAATCTAGAAATAGATGTACGGACATATATCTATAGCAATGAAAATTGTGTAAATACATAAACATTAAGCACATACATACATGTGGCAGTAATGTCTTTAAAATATGACGTGTTTCAGCTAGAGCTTCTTTCTGACCGTCTTTCCATTTTTGCTGCAATACATTAAATGGCAAATGATCCTTGCCTTTTTAATTATTGAAATCTAGAATTTTTCCCCAGTATTTAACAATCATTGTTGGATGTAATCGGTTCCATGCATACATCAAATTTATAACAGCATCTTTTATTGTTCAATTTTTTGATGTTTCCAAATTGGATCCATTTGTAATAATATTGCAAAGAAGGCTACTTCTGTGATAGAAGTAAGTCTGATCACATTCTAAACCATTGGTTGGATAAGGGGTGTCACATTTGGCGTGAGATACATTGTTATAATTTGCCTATCTTTACACTGTAATTATCCTCTTGGGAGATGTGATGGAGCATTACCCAAAATAAAAAGAGCTTTTATTGGGTGTCCACTTGATTTCTGGAAACGTGTAACATTCCAACCGTTAAACTTTTTTAATCTGTCTTTCAAACGGATCAATTAGTTCTGATAATTTTTCAGCAGCAATTTTTAAATATCGAATTCCTGAACTTCTTTTGCAATCAACTATGACTAACAATAAATTCATCAACAGAATTTTCTTTCATCTCCAAATTCAATGCTTTTGCTTTTTCTTTGATCATATCAGTATCACCACTGACCATAATGTTTTTATTTCTCTGATTCAAGAACCATTTGTACATTTTTTTCTCCACTGCAGGATGTTTAGATTCCTTTAAAGTTCTTTGTCCTGGACCTGCATAAGTACAACGAGCCACCGAATGTAATATTAGCTCTTTTTTAGCTTTTATTTTGCAAGTCGCGGATAGAGGAATGCCATGCTTTTTTGATAAATTTGTTATACTTGCAAAGTTTTTTTATTTCTCAATTATATCTGCTTTTAAGTTAAGCACTTCGGATTTATTTGCAAGAAGACGTAATAAGTTGCGAACAAACGCTTCTCCAATCATATAGATACTGAAAGAAGTGTTAAGCCATCAAGCTGTATTGGGTAAACTACGCGTGTTATATAACTAGGGCAGTACAACATTAAAACATGGTGCGTACGGAGCGATCCAGAAAATTTTCGCCGCACGAACTACATGTTTTGGCGTTAATGAATGTGAGTCGGTTCATATTATATGGCGTTCAGTCTGATGAAAATAGTTGTTCATGTTATCTCGAATTTCCATTACCCGGTGTTCACATTATCGAGTGTACTGTATTTGAAAATGCAGTGAAGTTTGATTGAGTCTACAACAAAAATTCAAATTGTGCCTCGTTTACAACTGGGCAGCGATGTAATAGATCAAGAAAGTATTTCGTTGAATTATGTATCGGTTGTGGTATAATATGGTCTATTTCTCTACTTATTCGTTCCTCTAATTCAATTACTTGGCCTATTTTTATAAGCTTGACATTTCCAATGATTCGACAAGAAGAAAATCTAGTAACGATTGGCCTTGAGAGCGGACTGGTTCCATTTGCTCCTCTGTGTCCGATCCAGCGTGCAGGAAATGTTTCAAATAATCATGAACACTACACGCAAAATGTGGTGGAGTTCCATTCAGTTGGAACGAACTATTTTCGTTTGGATGATTAGCTGTGGCTTGGATTTGCAAATATTAAATCTGGTCCTACTGCATTGTTTCCAACCATATAAGCTCACACATTCACTCTTTGAGGATGCTGTGTATGGACTTCCCTCATCCAACGAGGGCTTTCGATTAACCCGTGACGCCTGTTAGTAGTGGCATTAAGACAAGTTCGTTGCATCATCAGGAAAAAGAACTACTTAATGCACGAAGTTAGGCTGCTTTCTGGTAAATTCTTTCATTAATTCGAAAAAGTGTGATGTGAATCATCATTGTCATGAAAAATATGCATTTTGTAAGACTTCAGTTTCGCAAATTTTTGGATGTAATGGATTTGTCCCAATTCCCTTGTAGATCATTTTCTTAAAGTGTTAGTAAAACATTCACTAACAAACAAAACATACTGGTGTCTTCTTTAGTTGCTGTTCTTGGACGAGCACTTGGTAAATCTTTTATTTGCCAAAATGTTTCGTACTTTATAATTATCCAATATACAGTACTTGTACTGATTCAAGAAAGTATGAACCTTTTACTGTCATAGTAATGAATTGTCAAAACAAAAGATAGTGATATCGAAGACATGTGACAATAATCTAACAAGTTACAGTAAAATGCCGGTGTTTTCTGTGTCATCCGTAAATATATTGATATTTTCTAAAGTAGTTTCTCAGTCGCTATACGGTAAAGGTGTTCTATTAAACAAAAGAAGTTGGGAACATTTCCTGTTAAGCGAGAAACGAAAAAATCCATAGCAAATTGTGAAAATGCTCATACCAAATTAAAAAAAATATTTCTCAAAGTAATTCGACAGTTCTGGTATTTTGTACTAACCATGGAGAAGCAGTTAAGTAACAAAAAATATTTTTTGCAGTTGTTATTAGCTTTGGCAATATTTCATGTCGTTTTCTTTTTTCATAAACATTACCATCGCCCCTCATTTACAAATTATTTTTTTTCGTTTATATACGTTTATTCGTATTTCTTTCTCTACCTTTATTAAGAATTCCAGTCATTAATTTTCATTCAATCATTTATAGAAAATATATGCTGATTTGATTTGCAGTCAGTTACAGACCAGATATTGTACATTCATTAAACACCAATTCGTTTTACGAAACGAAACGAACGTTATACTAAATTTAAGGTAGTATGAAACGGAATAAAATTCAAAGATTTGAAGCAAGCAAGATAGGACGAAAGCTCGCGGTACATTCAGTTTAAAGACAATATTTTGACTGAATGGACAAATCATGCTCCATGTAATTGTCTTTAATTTCTGTTTATGCCAGCTTATTGATAAAATCAAACTTACATTATACTTTACAAAAATTGTATTTGGTATTAAAACAGTTTATTATAATAAATTAATAACAAAAGCAAGATTAACAAAGTAGCGCAAAAATATAAATAAGAACGTAATATCAATGCAAGGTGACAAGATTAGATGCTATAAAATATCGTCTACATTAAACTTCTTATAGTCTGCTTTCTCTTTTGCCATACGACTAATGTTTAAAAACACACGTTCATCGGCTTCATCTGTTACTGTTTTTCCTGCATTATTTTTTATGTTAGCGTTAGCTCCGTGTCCTATCAGAATTTCAAACATTTCTAAATCGTTATTGAGGCAAGCGTAATGTAGTGGAGTATTTCCATAAGAGTCTGAAGGGTCTATACAACAATTTCCGCATTTTAATAATTCTTTTACTATGTGTTTTTTACGGTATATACTGGCGATATGTAGGGGAGTATGAAATGTCTTATAAGTCTTTAAATTTACAAGAGCTCCAGCATCCAATAACAGCCTTAAAATGTCAGTTCTACCGTATTTAGCTGCTATGTGCAATGATGTGTAACCATCCGGATTGCATATGTTTATATTTAGTGCTTGTTGCTTAAGATCACTAGAAATTGTATCTTCTTCTATACTTTCCTGACATTTTTCGCACGCACATAAAGGGTGACAACTGGAGCGCATGATTGATGAAGTATGAGGCATAGGGATGCCTAGATAAAAACACGTTAGCGGCAAATCGTTATTTTCAATCGCTTTCAGAAGAAGATCAGTCTTTTTGAATTGATCGAGATTCTTTGGGTATACACCAAAACCAGCCAAATCCTTTTTATAAAGATTCGCAACTAGTTTCTTATCTTGCGTTATTTCACGAGGTGCTTTGTCTTTTACGTTGTCCTCGGGCGTTTCTTTTTTTGCCTGTAACTTCTTGAAAACCTGTTTTGCAGACATTTCTCTGCTTAGTATTGAAACGGATTTTAATATGTTTTTTATAAAATCGTTATGTGCGATATGATATGGGGATAGTGATCTATTGTTAAAAACGATTTTTGCTCCACATTCTATTAGTAATTTTACTAAATTAATGTAGCCGTATTTAGACGCAAAATGGAGTGGAGTGTCGCCTGCATTATTAATACAATTGATATCTAAATCACTGCCATGATCTTCAGTAAAGTAAATTAGTGTTTTTACGCAATTTTCTTGTCCGTTTCTAGTCGCCGTGTGTAAGGGAGTGTTTCCTTCGGAATCACGAACATTTCTCTCGCATCCCGCATGTAAAAGCAGGAATGCGGCTTGCTGATTTCCGGACGATACAGCGTAATGGATCGGTGTTGAGCCCGAATAATCTGTTAAATCTACATTCGCTCCTTTGGCGATCAAAAATTGTAATATATCTGGATGGTTAATTCTCGCGGCAATATGTAGAAGCGATCTACCCATTTCATCGCGACTATCAATCTGACAGCTGTTCGTTTTCAATAAATATTCGCAGTTATCGCACGAGCAAAGCGGATGGCACAATTGCTTGCTCAACTTATCGTTGTAAGTTATAGCGTTGATTAAACAATTTAAATTGCCATCTTCTATTAGCGCAACTAACTTACGAAATTCACTCTGACAAATTTCAGGTTCGGCTTTGTACTCCAATTTATTTAAACCGCCATCACTTAGATACTTTAGAGCAGCCTGAAGTGTGGTGATAAGAAAATTACTTTCATCTGAAGGTTTGGCGTCACAGAATCTGAATTTTGTCATAAATAGTATATTTGCAGTCCAGTTATACACATTTGATTTAATTACCAGAAATATAAATATTTCAAGCAACATCTCAGAATCTAGCATGTCTTTTGATAATGCTTTGAAAGTACGTTTTAGGCACATAATTTTATTTAGTATTGTATAAGTGTTATTAATCTTATTTAATTCAAGTTTAGCTAATGGTAGTAGGTCATAAAATGCATGATTTATTTTAAATGCCCGCAAGGGTATATCTTGAGAATTTCGTATAATTTTATTAAGGTTAGCATCCGAACTAGATGTTAAAGTACACAAGCTACTAAATAGTTTGTCTTTAATACAGGCATGCATAAAAGTTTCTACAGCTAGTTTTAAGTTTTGAAGAAAATTTTCATCTTCTAATCGTTCTTGAAAGCATTCGAGGGCTTTATATAAACTATGGTCATAAACATTTTGCATTATATTCTTTAATTCATGTAATTCCAATTCCTCAATATTACACTGACATAAAAACATTTGTGCAACAGAGTTTATTTCTTCTAAGAGTCTACATCCCAAAATATCTGTCCATAAAAAATTAATACAATCACAAAAACTACTGATCTCAATGAGATCTATTTCTTTAGCAACTTCGTTCTTATTCAACAGCTTATCGATACACCAGACTGCATATTTGTGATTTCCAACAAAGAAGTCTTCATTAAACAAAACTCTTACCCGTCTGACAACATTGGGAGATTTAAATACTAGAGTATCATTAACTTTCTCAATTTCTGAATGGTTTAAGTTTTGGAAGTGCTGATTGTTCACATTTGGTACTAGTATGTGTTCCAATACATCATTTTTTGATAATTTGATATCGCCAAACGAACCTACACGAGGTATACATATTATCCAATTGTTTTCAGATGCTGTCTTTAGTATTTCTTTATAATTTACCCGTACTTGTTGGAAAAACAAATTTTCCTCCAAATTTTCATCATACTCCGAACCCATCTACAAAATATAATCTAAGAAGTATGTATTTACATTTAGAAACAATTTACCGATGGGTCATAAAAATTAAATTATTATATTTTCCGAGTTCTGCTTGTAAACCATCTCTAATGCGTATTTTAAATCAAAACAAACGATCTAGGCTAAATAGAATGTTAACCAGATATCAACGTCAAAACCGTCAAAATTCTGTTGCAGGGTTAGAAGAAGACTGTTCTGTAGTGTTAAGTAGGTATCTAGGTTACCGACTTACATTACTTCATATTTCAGTGTTTGTTACTATTTGTGCCATCTATTTCTTTCTATCAGAAACATTCATTGATATTTGGTCCCACTTTCATTCCACTTTTGCATCTGAATCTGTTCCTTGAATGTACATATGTCCATTTAATGACTGACCAATCGGTATGTGAGTTTTGATGTCAAATTTCATTAGGACGATAAATAATGTTAATACTGTGCTTAAAATAAAGGAATCCAAATTTTATCATTTTATACTTATAACTACAATGTATACTCTCTACAGTACTCACTTAGGGAACCCCTCCTGTAGCTTGTATACGTGTACATCAAAATAAAGTTAAAGCTGAATTTAATAAACTAAGTGGCTAGTATGAAAAACAACTAAGAATATATATTTAGGTTTTCGCTTTAGTTGAAATCTAGCTTTTCATTAAAATAGCCAGAGATTTAGTAAACTTTTAAATTAGTCGGATATATATTGTATTACCTCTGTTTATATATGCATTGTAGTTATCCAATCGTTCGATAATACCTCTGAGTGTCCCCTAGATGGCGCTCAACGTCAATCTAAAATTTCATATCCTGCTCCATTTGAGACACCTAAAAGTACTTCCCAACAGTAGAAAGCAATAACGAAAATATAAACAAGCCTACTTTATATTACTTTAGGCTTGCAATCCTTGCACTTTAGGCTAGTTAACATAGAAATCGTTCATGAAATAGCATTTAAATAAGCAAGAAGTCTTGGTTAGTAGAATTTGGTAATATATAATAATGAGTATTTATTCTTTATTTAAGCACTGGAAGCACTTATTTTACCTGCTTTTTCTAAATAATTTATTCTTTGAATATTTTGCGTTCTTGTACATTTTAACTAAGTGTCATGATTACATCTGTATTTGTTGAAGTCTTAAAATGTCTAATAGTGGATTCCTATTTACTTACTTAACATCTAACATTATGCTGAAAAGATTATACCAGCCAATTGGTTAACTTGAGTTATTTCAAAGTGGCTGTTTTGTAAATATTTAAGATTCATAAAACTTTCTGAGAATAGGTCATAAAACAAAAGAATGTCCTATTTTATGGAAAAGTTTATTTTACAATACAGTTTAAAATATATAATACAGTGCTATCTACAATATATAGGCACATAATATCGCAATATACATGATTCAAAACTGTGAGAAATGTACAGTGGTAAATGAAATATCAAAAATTGAATCTTATAGGAATGGCGACCTTTATAACAGAAATATCATTATCTATATATATTTTATATACATGTATAGCAGAAAGAAGACTACCGGCAAAAGAAATAAAATAATTACAATAGAAGTTTGTATTGGCTTAATTTTGCCATAACTTTCCTTAATCCTTTAGAAACATTTCAATACGGACTTGTTTAGTAAATTAGTAGGTCACTGATAAAAGCAAAGGCAGTAAGGTACTAAAATGTTTGTTCAATCTATTTGGATTAATACCAATAAATTTTAAATGGCGATTTTGGTTACTATGAAGATTGTAAAGTTATTTTAGTTAAGAAAAGCAACGAATATATACAAGTGAAAACTAAAATTTCTAAAGTGAACAAAATTGATGAAGTATATTATATTAGAGACAACGCAATTAAAACAATACAGAAAGTAATAAGTTAAACCTTATAAGATATAGACTTCATTCTGTTCATATGTAGTTTTTCAAAGAGCTAAAATTGCACCCTTCTAAACTAAACTAGTCCATTGCTAAAGTTACTTTCGCAACTAATCTGATTAAAACCGGATTAAATGAAGTTATAACAATAAAAACCGGCTGTTTCTAGCTATAAGTGCGCTAAGATCTGCATTTCTGACTGGATCTCGCTGATCTGAACGTTGTTAGAGTCCTCCGTATTAGAACTACCGCTGACTGTAACGATAACCGGACTTTGATCGCTTGTTTGAACGATCGTGACCAAATTTCCGTCCTTCGAGCCCTCCAAGTCGGTTGTGCTGCCTCCCTTTAGCATCATTTTCAAGGGATTTATTTCACTTTCAGGTTCCATCTTCAGAGAATCCAACGTGATATTGTCTAAAGCTATGTCCTCGTCATTGTTGTTCAGAACTACGTTCACCGATCCGTCATGGTTGGACTCTGAAAGGCTTAGCGACTGCTCCCGGCTGTGAAGAACGGAAGCCGTTGGAAGTGTGTTCGCCGGTCGAGTTGAACTCGTTTGGGAACGATACGACGGAGGACAACTATACTCGGATTGAGCATCTCTTCGACTGGTTAAAGGTGCCCTAGAAGTAAAATAGATACATTAACTTCGCATTTTTGAAATCTCTCCTTTCGATACCTCAGACGCCACTTTTTACTATGTAATAAATTTTTAAATATTTTTAAATAATTCATAAGCGTGATTGATGTATGTACATAATATTAACACACGAAGACTCTTCACAAAGCTGCATCTTTTAAAAGCTCTTTTTCCTTTAATATCACTAGAATAATCAATGGCATGCCTCCGTTTTGGAAGGTTTCTGAGCAATGACATTGCAGAAATTCAATTTTAATTTAAAATAATTTTCACCTGTATGAGTAAATGGTTTTGTTACGTTTTTTTGTTTGTGTTCTGATTTAGGAAAATAGTGGTCTGAATCCTACATTTGATTACGTTTTACAAACTTTGTAATGTGCAATTTGATGTCTTACTCTGTAACTTTGTCATATGATAAAAAAAATGTACAAGGTCCGGCATTGAAGCTTTCTTTTTTCAAGTGTAGAAAATAAATTGTACATTTTAAAATTTTCTTTTATTAGCATTATGCACTAACATGGGAAGTTTGACATTAAAAAACTGTTTTAAAAACAATACATGGCAAATATTCACCATTGCTGTCGAAGGATTGTAGTAGCCGTTTTCTAAAGTGCAAGTGGACTCTCTCTAGCATAACAACCGGTCTGTTGGTCTCTCATGATCTTCTCTGGAATTGATACCGCTCCAATGTCGGACGTGTATTATTATTAATCCTAATTAAAATTTTCTTTTATAGACAACAAACCTACAATTTTGAAAAGTCAAATAACAGAAAGCCATCTTAAAATGTGATTTTTAATCTCGACACCTTTCTGCAAGCATTTTACTTTTCTGAGGAAGTTTATTTTATTTTATGCATTTTTTTACTAATTTGTATATTGTATATGTCTTTATGTTTTTGCAACTGTATGTTACCACTAATGTTATTTCATTTTCATTTTTGTCATTTACATTTTCTCTGTTTGCAATATATATATAATTTTATTTCATAATATGTATGTATATTACGTATTATATACATACATTATATACAGTCATTCGCAATATCCATACTACAAGTGCCTAATATTAGGCCCATTAAGTATAACTTCGTCGTACGAATATCGGCAGTTTTCAATATTCACTGTTTTCAAGTACGGGCAGACGGCTCCCGTGTGACGGTCGATGTAATAGCGATCGTTCATTCTCGGCCGCTTTCGTATTTTGTCGATTCTCGTATAGTGGCAACCTTTTTGTAGCTTCGTCGGAGCGTATATATAGACAGCCTTAACAAGAACAACCTCCCCGTTTTTATTAATGGTCGTCGAGGTTGCGGCATCCGTTGTCGTTTATACGTTCATTCGGTCTTCTGTTGTGAGCGGAGTTAGACACCTTTCCTTAGTTGTCCATCGATACGGACGAGTGTAACGGGCCAAATTTCTAGATATCATGTCGACTACAACTCTGTCGTTTTCTTTGTCGGTGCACACTTCGCACAATTGTTGGCCTTTTCCCTTCTGTAAAGGAGCACTAGCAAAGAGGTAGAGAACACATAGCGTATTATTTCTATTGCGAGAACGCCTGGGTAGCTGTGACATTACATACATATAGCCCTCAACCGGACGTTCATACTCTAAGAGATAGGGTTGGGTTTCCCTATAAATGTACAAATAACAAACAGGAACCAATGAAAAAGGACCAAGTCTCTTAGACAAATTCAAGGCAAAGAAATAGTATTTGGCTCCCACAAAGGGACATATAAATAAGCACAGCACAGAGGTGCGCTTATAAAATAACAATCAAATTGGATTGGGTCCCCTATGCAAAGCTAGAGGTGCATGCATAAATATATAGGCATTATTTCATGCCTTTAACAAAGCTTCAGCGGAAACCTATAAGCGCCGCATTGGCTGCGCATACGTATTGACTTTCACTACAAAATCTACCAAATAAACGAGCACTTTCTACAAGTAAATATTGGTCAAGAAATTCACGAAAGAATTTACATGCAGGCTACAGTGGAACTGTTCTTCAAAACATGAGAAAGTAACAACACTTTTATGAAAATGTTGTTTTCTGTTTTGTTTCACTAATAGTTTTAGTTGGCTGTAAAATAGATTACTCCTGCAAAGGGCATTCTTGTATTTAGCGTGATACTGTTATCCTATAATAAGAAAACAAGCCAACAACTTCATACTAACAAACTTGTTGAATACAAAATTGTTTATATTCCTTTGTCGTAAATTTCGTGCATAACATATCTTAATATAAGTGTAAGTAGAAAACAAAAGTGTACCTCAGCAAGCTTCCTGTATGACTTCTGTATGTTGGCGGTGGAGATACGGCGTTTTGTATGCCTGCTTGAATCTGCGGCGTATTCCCTCTATCCAATAGCAGCAACCTAAGTCTGTACTCCTGCATAGACGCTTGATAGCTAGGCGGTGGCGGTCTATACTGAAACTCGGGGTACATCATTGCGGCATACGGATGATGAGGTCGACCGTACGATGGTGGTAAGCGTGGAACAAACCGTCGAGTGCAGACATCGACCGATTCTGTTGAACCCAAACCCAGCATTGATCTGCATGTAGAGGAATCGTGCGATGTCAGTCTCCAAGCTACTCCACTTACGGTTACCAGCACAATACCGACACCTAGAAGCAAGACAGCAACACGTGACATTTAACAATTGCCTCTATTCTATTAAACTTTTTCTTAGTTTAGAATTAAAATAGCATTGATATTAATTTTAAGGTAAAACTACAGTTATTAAAGGAAAAGAAAAATAATTTTGATTTCTATACAAATTTATTTATATATGCCTTGAAATATGTAACGAATCTGCATTTAACCATTATGTTAATAGCTAATAAGTTTTACGTTGTTTAATAACGGGGATATAGCTCTAATACGAATATCTGTTAAAATACCATTATTATATTATACTATTATGCCATAATCAGGATTAAGATGATTTAAATCATTTAAATAAGATTTCAGAATTCACAGGTATAGCAGTAAACTCCACTCACACAAATTAATTAATTATGCGGAACGCAGCGTTTCCAGAGCACGTGGGTTCCCATTGTCAATCGTGTTACCAACCTGGATCCTTTTTTATTACCCAATTTATTTCTTAATTCTGAATGGACAAGCTCTTATGATGAAAAAGCTTATTCGACATGTGGCAAAGAAGCATTTGTATACAAAATTGGAAAGATGATATCCAATAATTTGTAATTTCTGCAACATTCTTCTTAGGTCTTCATTATTGGAATGTGTTTACATTTTGCAATATTTCTTGCGAAAATATTGCAAGATTGTATTTGCCCATAAATGTCTGTTTTATATTCTCTTCAGGATGTCTTTCTGTTGAATTCCGTCAAGTGCCATGGACATTGGCTTCAATAATTTTAAAAAGTCTTATGATTACTCCAAATAAGTTTGGATGCCAAACTCAATTTTTAAGAATTAATTCCACTATTCTTTGGTTAAATTTTTAATGTAAACTTAATTTTTAAGCAGTCAATCATCACTAAAATCATTCACGTAATGTAATTTTGTTATTCCGTTGGTAAATTATACGGGGGTGACTTAATTTAATGCCTTCTATTTTACTTTTTAATTGATAAGAAATTAAAACGTAATTACATAGGATGAAAGCCTCAATATTGACATTACTTTGTTACATTTCGATATAATTTTCGTCCATTTCTACAGTTTTGGTTCAATTTTATTAACAAGAGCATGTATTCCAATTAAAGAGCACGGTCCTGCTTCTGAAACCATTGACGTTTTTACGGCCTCCCCCTCTTTAAAGTGAATCCCACGATAAGGTTCCTTTAGCGAGCTGAAGAGATGGAAATCTGATGGTACCAGATCCGGGCTGTACGACGTATGAGGCAAGACTTGCCATCCAATTTTCACAATCTCTTCAGTGCTGTGACGACTGGTGTCTGGTCTTGCATGTTCATGCAAAAGAATATTTACAGTATTGAAGTTTAAGATAGGATACATTTATAATATTTCCTGAAAAAGTATTGAAGTATCGGAGCAGCTAGAACTTTGAGGGTGATTAGGAATAGGAGTGGGAAAGTTTATACCATTTAAGTTTGTTCTCCATAACATAAGCAGTTTTGAGCATTTTCTATACCTTCTACAAAGTGCTAAATTTTTGCTATGATTGAAAAATAACATTCAATTGAACAAAAGCTAATAGGAATATCAATAGGTTAGGAAAAGAAATCTATATGTTAATTGTTTTACTACTGTGATGTACGAGGCTTGTTCGGAAACTATGTACCATTTCGTTCTACCGCCACCACAGCGCTGTTATTGTAGTTCAGCGCATCCACACGTATCTCTTTGGTTCATAGTCTTTCCGCTGACGACTTTACAGCCAGATTTTGTCTTGTACGGTTTTTAAACTCCAGGAATATTAAGTTAGCGAAAATTCATTGTCAACTTGTAGAGATTTATGGTGAAAAATGTAATGACAGGTGGAATGGTGAGAGAGTGGGTTAGACAGTTCAATGATAGACGGACCAACGTTCCTGACGAAGCACTGAGTGGGCGGCTTTCTGTTGTCAATAATGGTTTGGTTGAAAAAGTTAATGAGAAGATTCGTGAAAACAGACGGTTCACAATAAGAATGCTTAGTTTCCACAAATTTTAAAAACTGTTTTGCGTAAGGTTGTCACAAATCGTCACTGGCCGCATCTTTCTATGACAAATGACTGAGCAATGGTGAAATCTATATAGAAAAGTAATTTAAGAAATATTCCTTCATGTAGGAATGAACCTTGTTTTGAATAAAATATTTTCATGAGCTTTTTTTCTAAAATGGCACTTACTTTCCGGACAAGCCTTGTAGCGATGCTTGTGTATTTCTTGATGGAAGTTCCGAATCAAGGTATTGGTTTTTGCGTATTAGCTGATATTGAAGGATCTTTTTCGTGGATATTTTAAGAGAGCTATTACAGTTCGGACATGAACGAATCAAAGCTGTTTACGGCGCTTCATTATGCCATTCGAACGGCGTTTATCGACCCTCTTAATACCGCCGCATTCAAATGTACAGTAGCCGCAGCGTTTTCCTCACGCAGCAGCGGTCGAAACGGTCGACTCCTGCAATGGAATTAATTGTCGTGGTGGTCATTTCTGGCGGGTACCGTTTTAAATCCCGGCTTTTCGCATCAGTCGCAGCCTATCTGCAGCGTAGTCGCGGACGCGCACGGTTTCGAATTCAGACCGGCGATATACCCGTACGTGATCTGAAATAATTACCTCAGATTGCTCTCATCGCGGTCAGGTACCAGCGACTCTTTTTCGTGCGGCCATCGAAAACAACGCGTTGGACTCTCTTTTACGTTCGTTCCAGCTCATTCGAAAATGTAGTGTTTCCAGTAACCACGGTGACGCGCATCGAATGAATAACGAAAGAAGTGCATCTGTTGATAGTGTAAGCGGCATTAATGGAAAGCTTTTCGTGCTAATGGTCGCAGTCAAAGTGTTCAAATACCAAAAAAAGAATTGAGAGCGTACAGGATCTATATGAAGCATTAGCGTCCTCTATTTTCTTTTAGTTAGATCAAAATCATTCCTCATAGATAAGGGATTGGAACAAAGATGCAGTCTTTCCCTTACATTATTTAAAATTTATATTCAGGAAGCTTTAAGTAACTGGAAAAAAAAACAGAAAGAATGAGAATTAAGATGGAAGATCAATGTCTCACAAGTCTTTATTTCGCAGAGTAATTATAGCTTGTGATGAAGAGGATATAGACTAAATGTTTAGAAAACTGAGAAAAGAACACGAACATTGAGGACTAACTATAAACATAACAAAGATTGAATATACGAAAATGGGATGTAAAGACGAAGCTGACCACCAGCACTTGTAAATTAAAGAAATAAGAAGAACAAATCAGTGCAAATATTTAGGAAACATACTTATTGAGGAAGGTACATCGAAAATAGACATACGAAAGACAGGAAACAAAGATAAAAATATATACAGCCGTAGTGGAGTCCATTCTAACATACGGTGCAGAGAGCTGGTAGATGACAAATAGCAACAAAAAGAATGTAGACGCGATCGAAATGGACTTCCTGAGAAGAGTCTGCGGAGTATCAAAATTGGAACATGTAAGACACGAAGAGAACAGGAAGAGTTATTACTAGTGTGGATCGAATCAAAGCAAGACCGCTTATGGACATGCACAAAGAATGAGTAAAGATAGATGTCGAAAGAGTGCACTCATTAAAGTTAATTAGCATTAATTAACTTTAATCAGTGCAAGACACCTACAAATAGATGTAAAATATAATAAATAAATAAAATTAAATTTTTGCACTTTGCATATAATCCGGTCTCTAGTAATCACTAAAACACTAACTAAATACAGTAGACGCTCGATTATGTGAACGATATCAGCCAAGCACTGTTTACATTATTGAAAGTTTACCTTAACGATCTTATTTTATTTATAAAGAAATTGCGTAAATGAAAATATGTATGTCTATTAAAAAATAAATTATGAACAATGAATAACATAATACATGTAATATTAAAAAATAAGTTTTACATTATTTTGGAAAAAATGTCCTATTTTTGTTTGCGTAAATTTACGCTTGGTATTTTGTAATGCCATTGCCCGTAGTTTACGAAGCACTAAAATATCGGAATATAATATGTCTTTTTCTTCAGCCCCATCTAAGGCTTGATTAAACAGTCCTACAGCTTGCGCGTCACTCACTGTATTTTTATTTCAATCGGAGGGTCGTCATTATTGCTTTTAATAATTTGAGAACGTCCGATGATGCACTGTCAATAACTTCAGCATCAGATAGTAACTGTTTTCTAATGATGGTTAGCGGTACATTGTCTTCATGGTTATAATTATCACTGGAGTAAAGCAAATTTCTCCAACACTTTCTGATTGTTTGCTGGTTAGGGGCATTCACGCCATTTCTAAATTCAAAATTGTCTCACGTAAAATTACTTGCTCTAAGGATTTAGAAATGTTTTTAGGACTTTTTGATAACTCAGACGAAAGTAGAAATTTTTGATAATACAATTTAGTAATTTTTATTACATTTTGATCCATCGGTTGGATATGTGGAGTTACGTTGGGTGGCATGCACATAACAAAAATTGAGTCATCGTTGCTTCTTAGTTGTTCCTCTGGAGCATGACTTGGTGCGTTATCCAAGATTACACCGCCTTTATTAGAAGATTTTGCTTTCTTAAGAAATCTTTCACCTACAAATTGAATATGTATCATTCAATTACATTACTTATTACTACAGTTTTATTGCCATACCTGAGAGACAAGGTGCTTCTGGAACCATTCCAGAAATATGCCTTTGGTCATCCACGCGGATTTTGAACAGTTATAATCAACGGAACTCTTAAAATTTCTAAATGAACGTGGATTTTTTGCTTTTCTTATTACTAGTGGCCTTATTTTATTTATTTACATTGGTGGGCGTTCCATTTGATCCTATAGTAACAATTTTCTGTTTACATGACCGCGACGTTTCCACTACCGGGTATTTATATGAGCGAGCGTTTACTGTATAACTAAAAGCTAGACATAAATATCAGAAGAAAATTTAACAACCAAACCTGACAAGAGGCAGAAATAAAATAACTTTCAGCCTTATTTCTCAAACATCATAAACCCATGGAGATTTCTCCAATAGTAAACAAACAACAGCGTTGTCTACCTTCAGAAAGTAAACTAGGACTTGTATGACCCCACCTATAATTTACTTCGCCCCCCGTGGCAAATTATATTGTAATTATTTATTTTTAAAATTTATGCAAAAGATAATATATAAAATATTTTGATCCGAACCATCGTCACAACACCGAATTAGGCGTTGTTTATGAAAAATGCTTTTAGCTAAAATATTTCGTTACATTTGCCGTAAAAAATGACATATTGAGGAATGTTCGCCCAAGCAATGCTACGTATATCTGCAAGGTACGTCCCTAGTCGTAATTACATCGAACATAAATTAAATGCCGTAATCGTCCGAGACATCTTTATAGCGCGTAAAGGTCGGGGGTTGTCTCGGACCTCTATGACGCCGTTGGAACGTTTAATTTTGTCCTCGTATGAATTAATAATTTAAAGCGAACAATAGGGCTTACCTGTCTTACTACTTCAGTGCTTTGTCATTAAAATTCAATTTGTGCGACAAGCTAAATTACTACGGGTTTCGAATAACTCCTTTTTTTTTCTTATTAAAAATAGATACCTAGTCAAAGTGCATTAATACCCTATGGTGTGCTGTGAAAGGTCAATGGTTTATTTAACTGCACATGTAACCGGTTGATGAGATCTTGAACATTTATTGTAGTACGTAGAACAAGTTGAACGAATAGTTTAAAATTGGATTTTGTATTTATGTCAATAATTTAAAATTCTGATATCATTTAAAGCTCTTTATTTACAGTTAAACATATAAATATCAGCATCTGGAGTGAATGATCTAATTAACCTGATAAAGAGAAAATTTAAGTCATAAAATCTAGTAGTAATCATTTGACAGACATGAAAAAAAGTATTCGAGGTAAACAAAACTAATTGAAAAACTAGAAATTATAGGCATAAAAAGAACCGAATTTAACATACTTAAAAGATAGACAACAAATCACAACGGTAAACAAAGAAGAAGGCTGTCCGTTGTGTGCAGAATACGGCTTACCGTAAGGAGGAAATCTATCCCCAACCTTTTATACATTACGGAAGGCGAAAAAAGAACAGCCCTTGCATATGTCATACGTATGAGGATTATAATGTAAATTAACGAATAAACATCTAAAGAATTACCGAATAAGAGTACTTTAAATTTATGCACCTACTACTGTAGTATATAAAAAGCAATAAATAAAGCTTTTTACATGTTAAATTTGATACGAACAAAATATAATTGGGTATTGGTAATAATCAACGAACTACTTCCGAAATTGGACTATGTCATGATGAGATATATCGAAATGAAATAAGAGTAAGAGGAGAAAGAAATAAAAAGAAAAAGAGACGAAAGAAGAAAAATGAAAAAAGGGGGGCGTGAAAAAGAGAAAAGATGAAAAGGGAGGGTAGAAAGAAAGAAAAAGAGGAAAGAAAAGAAAAGAGAAAGGTGAGATCTCGACGTTTAGCCTCCGTCGTAGGAGGTTTCTTCAGGAGAAACAGGGAAACCAAAGTAGCACGGTAACTCAATGTGTACACCACGCTAGAGGCGAAACCACTTTGGCAGAAGGTTATGGTGACCCGACGTGTTAACCGCGCATGCTTTCTTCCCCCCACTCATTTTTTTTCTGTCTCTCTTTCCTTCACTTACTCTTTTCACCTTTACTTATTTTTTCACGCCCCCCCCCTTCTTTTTTTTCATTTTTCTTTTCTTCCTTTTATCTCTTTTTCTTTTTATTTCATTCTCCTCTTACTCTTATTTCATTTCTATATATCTCATCATGACACGCTCCAATTCCGTTCGTTTATTACTAACTTTGGCCGTGGAAGCCTACGTATTCATGGGTATTGGTAATAGTTTTACATTACTGTATATAATAAATAATTATGCTGACCGACACTTTTTTTTTTATAAAGCTGCAATGACATATCTAATTTGGGGAAATTGGGATGTGTTGAATCTATAAGCTTTAGTAGATCTATTTTAGCAAGTCTAGCGTCCGAGTTTAGTTACAATACATTACAACCAATCTTCATTAATAGTATTTTCATTGCAACAGTACAAAAACTTAACAGAAAATTACTAATTCTAACTTAAAATGTTTTATTCCAAAATCAAGCTACCTTGAAAATACAAAGAAAGATTGGATGCTAGTACTACCCTGTACAAAACAAAATTATGTTTCCCTTATGCAGGGTGTCATCTTCCTTTTGGAAAAATCAATAAAAAAGACTCATTACAGCCGGATCCCATATTTCCTGACACCACCTCCCCATGACACTGATGTCCTGGTGAAATCTTTCACCTTGCTCATCACTGGTAGAGTTCAGACTTTCGTGAAAGAATTTAATATGAAAGTAAGGCTTTCATGACGTCTTGTATATATCGATATCCAAGTGTTTTATCAATAAGTTTCTACTCTTACAAGCATGTCCTTAATGGTTGGGCTTGTTCTTTGCCAAGTTTCAAATCACAAATCAAATCTTTTAGATCAGCTTGTATGATAAAACGTGATTTTCCAGAAAATTTTAACATGTAAATTGGATCGTTGCCTTATTCCGAGGACCTTACCTTTTGGCTCAATTTGTTCTTCAGCATGTTCATATTGAAGTTTATTAAGCGAAAATGAAGTTTATGGAATAAGTTCTAACCAATGCAGAAGTGGTTTGCTTACGGAAAGCATATCAAGGTAGTGCATGCAGTTTTTATTCGTCTTTGAAAAAACGTAGACTTAACCACTGAATCAGATTGACATAGTATGGTATGCGGCAAATTTTTGGAATGTGGTATTTGTCTTAATGTTTTATGTTATAAGCATAATACTGAATGTGGAAAAACGAAAATTTAACGGGTTACTTGTTGATCTCAAAATGCAAAAACTTGCGAAATACATTTTTAGACAGTTAAGTACAGTATCCAGAAAAACTGTTTACACACTAGGTCAATTTTAGCATTTTCAGTTGCTATTACTTTTAATAAAAGACACATGTAATACACATAAAATAAAACTAGATTTAATATAAAAAAAAGTATATAAATAACAATGTAAAACAAATTATTATACACTTATATACAAAATTAACAACGAAACAGTGCCTGGACACTTTCAGAAAAATTATATAAATTATATGTTAATATTTTGCGGTGAACCATTAGCGTCTATAACGGCTTGTAGGCGTCGTAGTGTAGAGTTAATTAGATTTTCTGTTATATTAGAGTTGATTTTGGTCCACTCTTCTGCTAAAACTGTTATTAGTGGTTCCCTATTTTTTATTCGGCGTAAAGGAACTTGCTGATCCAGTATATCCTATAAATTCTCAATGCGGTTCAAATCTGGTGAGTGTAGAGGTGTTTACAGGATATGCGGCTCATTATAGAGTAATAATTTCTATATTATCTTTGACGTATATTGAGGGTCGTTATCACGTTGAAAATGAAAGCGACCGTCTAAATTTAATTTTTTGCACTTTACTTCAAACTTCGTTTTAAAATGTTCAAATATCTATATCTCTCCATTATACCTTGTGTAAAAGTTCCCTACGCCATTTGCCGCAAAACACTCCTACACCATAACACTGCCGTCGCTACCTTTCACTGTGGCTTGCAAATTATAGCTTTTTAAAGCTTGTCCTTGTTTTCTAAACATTCATTTCATGCTATCAGAGCTAGTAACCATAAATTTGCTTTCGTCAGAAAAAATAACAGATTTCAGGTTGTTTAATATATTTTTTGCAAATTCGAATCGCAGAAGGTTTTCTTCGGGTAGTACGGGCTTTATACGCGCTTGCACACACATTATAAACGGTCACTGCTAATCTGGGCGCACGAGTAAAAGGATTGCTTTTGGTTTCTCTAATTAAAATATTTTCGTCCCTTACTGTTAACTTTCTTGAGATGACCTAATCGCAATAAATTACCCAAATTTCCTGTATTTTTAAACTTTATTATAAAGTATCTAATTGTTGGAAATGATTATGTAATATGCAACTAATTTTTCTAAAAGATTCTCCTTCATTATACTTTCTCTTATTTTGGCTGCCATTTTTGTTTGTACCGTCCGAACAGATTCACTAAAGAGTAATAACGTGTCGTTGAGAATCGACAACCATATGAGATTCCTCTGATTATAGATTAGTCTTTTCGCAGTATTTCTGCGTAGTGTGCAAATACTTTTTCCTGTATATTTTTTGCGTAATTCACGTATTTTTTTTTCTTGTTTGCAACGTTTATAAAAATGTATGTATATTACAATATAAGTTTCTTTTGTTAAAAGGAATAGTCATGAAAAATGTTAAAATTGGGTTGGTGTACAAATATTTTTTCTGGATACTGTAAGTGACCATAAGTTGACAATAGTTGCGTGTGTTTTAAACATAATACTAGAAAAACTTTGCTTTGAAGGAAGTTTTGAAAGTTTACTACAGAGAAGATTCGTTACTAAATAAGCTGGCTTAAATAAATCGGCGACGTGCATTTAATCACACAGTCATGCATGGTTAGGTGTTCATCATGATTTACATCTTTGCAGGTTTATCTTCCTTGAAACATATTGCGGCGGTAAAAAAAACGGAACGACATAGTTCATGGTTCGCGTCTCTCGACCAGTCCGACAAGTTCATAATTTTCCATTTGCAGCTGGACGAATGTACATATGTAGGATGGCTTGCATTATAAGTTACCATGTGTGCCCTGACTAGATCAGCTAACGGTTCTCTCCTCGATTGCCGTGTGCAGGTCGAGACTAGCAGACGTACTAAACGAGTTTCGCTTGGAAATTTCTTATTGCATCGGCTTCCGCATCAGCGAACGTACAACTATTTACCGATGCGCGGTGGTCTTCGCTTAATTACGACTAAGAAGACCACCATGTGTAAGAACACGCTGGTCGAGTAGTGATTTTGTTTTTGTTTCAAATTAAAGGAATGTGCACGACTATGATAAAAAACCAAAGTGTGTTTCCGCTTCTTGTTATTAGCTACGTACGTAATAGTAAGAAGCCGAAACAATTTTAAATATCGCTTTTCTACATTTATATAATCTTTCTTTTTTCATAATTATTGAATGAATAGATGAAATTTTTTACTAATTGATTTGTTATTTTCATTAAAACGCGACTTCCCAGTCGAGTTAGATAATAAATTCTCACCTGTGGCTAAGAAAACAGAAATAAATTAATTTAAATATGAACTGCCATGAAAAATTTATGGAAGAAGTATTATATCGAAAAATCCGTATGTTCATGTATCGAATACCAACGGACAGACAGTTTAAATACCGTGATATTTTAGAGTTTCTAGGACGAAGATGGCATTGAAATAGAAAATATATGTCTGAACTTAAGACTTAAGCTAGGTATTATAATTTAACGATTTTGAAAATTATATTGACAGTGACATTGACTATTATCAACTGATGTGTTAGAACTGCTGAAAGCAAGTTTGAATAAATTCAGATATAGTTTGCAATAGTGCCAAAAACGTGCACGATTGAAGCCTATTTTTGAACTGGGATGCGAATTAATGGAATTTTGGTGTACATCCCACGTGCATGTTTGGATAATACCACCCAACAAAATAATTTTCTTGTCGTGGTGCCTGCAAAAGACGAACTGATTTAGGGTATTTCTAATGTGCTGGTTGAGACACACCACGTTATTCATTAGTAAAACAGATGCTTTCTAACTCACACGTTTGGACATGACATGAGCATCAAGATTCATTACCTTCACAGCCGCTTAGATCGTTTTCCAGAAAACTTAGGTGATGTAAGAGAGACTGTTCCGCTAAACCTCACGAAATTTTTAACTGATGATTGGAAGTTGTATTTGCATATTTTGCTGTTAAATAAATACCTCCTACCCATTTTTTGTGTCAGTTAACAGTTATCAAATAGTAATATTTAAAAAGTTACGTACATAAAAAAAACATTATATCCAATTTTGGCGATTTTTTCCTAAATAGAAAACTAGATCTGACAGAACAAATTTGACGGCATTTTTGCATTAGGCACCCCAAAATTGCTTTATTATACTTAAAACATCCGACGCCCCAAAATGTGTGTTGGGCAGTGTAATTTTAGAGAGCACTTCAAAGAGTTAGCTGTAATTCCGAAAAATTTTTATAATTGCCTTTCCAAAGGTGAATTTCGTGAGACTGCTTCTGTGAATCATAAATCACGTCTTGGTAGACCAACTGTTCGTTCGGAAGAAGTTATAAATGATGTTCATTATCGGATGAAAAATGAAGCCCCAAAACTTTTGAAACGTCTTTCTCAAGAGATTGGAGTTTCGTATGGAGCATGCTAGAAAGACAAACTTACTCATGCATCCGTATAAGACGCAATGACATCAGGCTGTTTTGCTGGTAGACTACCCTAGACGTCTTACTTACTGCCAATGGTTTGCAAATAATATAATGCATGCTGATCTGCTAAATTTGACATTTTTCTCTGGTGAAGGGTAGTTTCATCTTTCGGGGAATGTCAATTCCCAAAATACTTGGAGGTGGAGTAGTGAAAATCCTCATATTTTTATTCAATCGTCTCTGCATACTAGGAAATTTGGAATTTGGCTAGCAGTTTCTACCCGTAGAATTGTTGGACTTATCTTTTTAATTCGACAATTGATGCTGAAAGGTATAGAAACAGTTGAATGAATTTATTGAACAGCTGCACGAAGATGAATTACATATGGTTACTTCCAGCAAGATGGCGCACGGCAAATACGATACAAGAAAATACTTTCACCTTGTTTGGCAATTATGAACTTCTACAAGATTTCTCACCTAAAGAATAAAATATTTAAAACTCTTTTGGCTAATTCGGAAGATCTGCGGCAAAGAATTATTGAAGAATATGCATTAATAACGCCCACAATGCTGTAAAATGTCTTTAACAGCTTAACAGGGGGCGTATCAACTTGGAAGTTGAAAATAATGGACAACAATTTCAACAGTTGTTTTAATTTCGCCTTTTTTTATTTAAATCAAGTTACATATTCCTTAATGTCACGATGACACCGTCAAAATAAATTTTAAAAGTTAAGATTGTGTTATACACGCAGAGACACGTTAGCTTGTATCAAGACTGTTCGCCTTCATTCAAGAAAATAATCGTTTCAGTTATCCACAATAGAATTATTATTTCAAATCCATATAAATATTTTCTCAACCTTTTTTTCTCTTCTAAAGAGAATTATATTATTTTAGTAATGAAACAATAGTATTTCTTTGCTTAAGAATTTCGTTAACTTGATTCAAGAAAATCTTGCAGAAATTTTGAAAACACGTATTAATTAGAGAAGTTGTTTTTGTTGCTTGGGCTATTTGCTTTCATCGTTTGTGAATCATCCACTTTTATGTCCAATGTTTCGGCAGTCTTCAGGGTATAGCCCGAGAAGGGCTGAGTATATTTGCCATATTAAACCCATACGTTCGATGATTAAGGTGCTGGACGTATTGCCTATATATTTTCTTAATTAGTAAAACTGTCGTATCGAGGATTGACCTCGATTTATTCTTGTTCTCGATTTTCGTATTCCACCTAAGTATCACTAAGCCAATAGGGGAGATAAAAACTACTGTGTTAAACCTGTATTTAAACTACAATTTCATTAACATATTCTTAACGTAAAACTAAATGATTTGCTTCGAAAAAGCATTTTTCTGTCTTGTATTTATTTGATTTTGTAACCCCAAGAAAATTGATGCAACTATAATTTCAAGAATATTATTTTCTTATATTAAATATTTTGTTAGTCTTGAAGAAAAACTATTTACTTGAATAGAGACAGATTTTTGCGAGAAAATCTATTTTCTTGATGCAAGAAAACACACCTCTGAGTGTAAGTATGGTAATATGACTTGAGTTGAGATATATATTTTCTATTTCAATGCCATCTTTCTCCTAGAAATTTGATATCATAGTATGGAACATCATGTATTCTTGTAAACTTAAAGTAAGTTCCTACAAAAATAAAATCCACAACCAGCGATACGAATTTAGACTGTTTCGGACCGCATTATTTCTCTGCTAAATGTACAGGAGGCCTTTTTCCTTTTTATGTGACACATTTCCTATAAATAACTTTAGACTGTAATTCCTACCATATTTAGTATTAACGTTCATGTATAAAGCGAAAGTAGGCGCCATTGTTGCTGTTAAATCACGTCCAAACCTACCTTAAGATCCTAAATTTATTAAAAATAAAAGCATTTCACTTCCAGTCCGCATTTGTTCTTAATTACACTCATATCAATTTCGTTTATTTAGAGCTTCTATATTAGCTTCCATAATATTTGCTGCATCTTTGTAGTTTTTTTATTTGCAATGGAAATGTTGAAAATGTATGTACATAAATTAGGTATGATTTCCAAAATGAAAGAAAATACTATTTCTTGTAGAGCATGCTTCACCTCACATAGCACCCAATTGCACTAATATTTTATATCTAAATCGTTTTAGTTAGTTTCCTGAACTAGGATTAATAACCTGTACACTAAAGCTTTCTCCAGTGATTGATTCAATATGCTAAGTATTTGTCCTTTTTGACTCAGTGCTGGGTACTCGAAAATAAAGTGGTAGGCTGTTTTTTCCTCCTCGTTGCATAGTCTCCACACAGGTTCTTCTTTAAAAGCTTCCATTTTATGCAGATGTTCCCTTAAGCAGCAATGTTCTGTTTATGAACAAGTAAATGGTTTAAGTTGTAGTTTATTCAATGCTCATATATCAGTTCGTAAGCTGTTAGGAGATCTTTCCATCTCCGTTTGCTGTGATTCTGTACAGTTTTCTGGTTTCAATATAGTTGGTGTTGGCGATGTGCAACTCGCCAATGAACTCCAAGAATGCCAGGGATATGTGGGAAAAATTAGTAAGTGCCTGGTAAACATAATAACTTTCGAATTACTTAAATTCATATATTGGAAGAATGCCAAGGGTCTGCGCCATGATTATTAAAAGGAAAATCGAACATTTTAATCAACGGCAATAAAAAGCACCAATAAATTAAAAAATAGTACTGCAAATCTAACAAAATGTGGTTCTAAAATGGAGAGTTTCATTATTTTTACACTGACGTTTTCATATTTAACCCGTACGTGTCTGTAATTTAATAACATAATAATTTCTAGTGCTGCTTCTGTTCATCCCAAATGTATTCAACTAGCTTTTAAGGAAACGGCCGTTTAGTAGAGTCGTCTACACGTGTCAAATTGAACATTACGTTATTTTGATAATATGCATGAAAAACATACATACATAAAGTGCATATGTAACCTTATATGTTTATCTATCTGAATATTCTGTCTGCGACTTATATTATTAGTGTTTAGAATATTTTTAAAGAAGCTGACATGTTTAATGCAACTTCAATCACTTATGTTAGTGCGATAAACGCGACGAAACACAACTGGAATGTAGTTATTTTCAGCTTTCACCGCATTCTATCGCAAATTAAAACTATAAATAAGTTGATTCAACTAATATTTAACATTTGATTAAATGCATTCACTTAATGACTTAAATTATTTAAGGGGCATTATATAGTATTAGACCAACGACTTTTTAACCGTTGACTCAATGCTACGAAGACCTTCACCTTAAGTTTGCCCAACAATCCAGAGATTTCCACTTAAGCAATTCTGAGATCTTGTGGATTGTTTCAATAGCATACGTTTCCACAAATATTCAGCAGTTTATGCAAACTCCGAACACTAATCAAAATACAAAAATGACTTAATCAATGAATTCTTTTCTTTCAAAGTTTAGATTGTCGATTTTTGGTTCTTTTTCCCTACAGTACACGTATGAAATTTTAGTAGCGAGTATGCTAGCTGGGACACGTTCTATAGACAGAAATAGAAAGTTATTTTAATAAACTAAGTGAAAAGTCATATCCATACATAAGGAAAGATATTGTTTAAGAAATATGATACAGCTACGTTTTCATTCACAGTTGAACTTAACAATATCATTTGTTTAATACATATTTATACGAATATCTTTAGAAAAACTGCTACAACGTTCCTTCTACTGTTGCCTTACAATATATTTACTTGCCGACCAAATGACTGTTGGTATAAATATTAAAACGTTAAATTGTTTGTAAAAAACGGTTCGTTATATTTCGATTATTTATTCTACTGCATCCATATGTAACACATACAACCTGTTCCTAATTCATTCTTAATAAATATTAATTTCAATGGTGATATCATCTGATGAAGGTGTCCTCAAAGCGTAAATTGAAAGCGCGTTTAACCGGTAGCGGTATCGCAATAATTCCCTCGATAAGCATTTGGCCAAATTCCTATCTGTCACCATGGATACGACGAAAGCAATCTGCCGGCTTAATAATGCGATAATTAAGTCAGAGCCCTGCCGCCAGATTCGGGCGGGTTGGGGGGAAAACGTCGCGTCCCCAAAGCGAACCATCATCACCCTTTTACTACCTCTCTCCTCTTATTATGTACGAATGGGTCGCCGAGCAAAACTCTGTGCCGGCCTCGTTGTACCAGTACTGATTAAATATGCATTTACTTTAAATTAAATTTCGACTTCGACAGTTGAACTTCTTGTTCCCTATTCTGCCTTTTTGAATGTCCTCCACCATAATCTAAGGGTGTGGTATTAGCAGAGCGCGGAATTTTTTTCACTAAAATAGTTAATCTGATTTAACATAGTTTATTATGGTATTACAAGCAAGTGTTTTGTATTCATTTGTTTTCGACAGAGGACATCTTCAAAGTGTTTGAGTCTACATACCATATGTAGTGCTTATAAGAATCATAGAATCATATTGGTAATGTTAAGCAGAATTCATAATATTACATGTATTACTCACTTAACAAAAATGTTGGGTTTTATATAGTATTAGATCGATATAAGTAGTCCAATGTTTTATGCCCATTTACTTCATTGAATTTACAAAGTGATTGTAGTCATTAGTTTTGTTATGTCCATTTATTAGAGTACTAGTAATTTTCATCGTTCATATCCTTTAAGATTCATCTAAAAACGGCAATCGAGTTTCGCTTTGTTTCGTAACTATTACTATATGAGCATAAATGTATCGTTACGATTTGTCTGTTATAATAATAGTAACACATATAAATATTTTTCTATTATTCAGTATCATAGTACTCCAGGGCCGTCCTTAGGGTGGAGCGAGTGGAGCGGTTGCTCCAGGCCCCGCGGTGAGGAGCCTTTTCACAATAAAAAATAATACAGACTAAAAATGAATTAGTTGAAACCTTCCCTTTTCAATGGTTTATATTGGATTTGTTTGTCTCTAGACATTTACATAAAAGCCCCGCAAAACGATTTTGCACCAGGCCCCGCTTTGGTAAAGACGGCTCTGAAATACCCTAATACTGAGCTAGTCGGCAAATGTATAAGAAGAAACAAACTGAAATACCGATAATCAATGTTTTAGATTTAGATACTTATCTACCGATCTACTACTTTATTTAACAGGCATTGTTTTAATCTGCTAGAGTACTAGATAACTCACTAGGGGATTGCATATACAGCTGTGGCCATATGTATTCGCCACTCTCGTTTTGAACGTGTTACACGAATATTATTGTATTTCTAAGAAGCAGGGTCAATGACGGACTTAACTAGGTACCTGGTAATGAGGGTTTAATGGTTTATTGTAGGCCATTCTGAGTAAATTAGAAAATAGACGTAAAATTGTAATTTCTGAATATTTCTTCAGTCTTTCTTAAAAGTTGTAAGAGTGAAGTTGAGCTAGTTAGAGTGAAGATATTGTGTCTGTGATTTTGTCTGTGTAATACGATAGTATACAGTAAAAAGTAATGCCGAAAACACGCGAATTGACGGAGGTAGAGCGAGGACAAATTGTGGTGTTAGAAAAGCAAGGGTTGTCGGTGTCTGCTATTGCCCGACAAGTGAAATGTGCGCGATCGACAGTTAGAATGACGATAAAATGATACAAAGAGAGTGGATCTTTGACAAACAAACCGAAAACTGGTCGAAAAAGGAAGACAACTAGCAGAGATGAGCGAGTCTTAGAGCGGATGTCTTTGCGAGACCGGAAAAAAGGGTCTAAACAGCTTTCCAGTGAGCTTTTCCGGCTACATAATGTTGCAATTTCTCCTCGCACGGTTAGAAGACGCCTTTGTGAATTAAATTTAGGTGAATACAAAGCTCGACATAAACCACGGTTGTCTCCGCAACAAAAGAAAAAGAGACTGCTGTGGGCTAAAAGTCACCGCAACCGGACCATTGACAATTGGGCCAATGTTATGTGGACGGATGAGTCAAATATTGAGGTAAGTAATACATAATTATTGTATTTGCGGTATTCTGTATTCAATTCCTGGTATCTACAGTGTTTTTATTCTTTTTAATGGGTTCCAAAATGTAACAGTATTCATGTTTTTGTTGGTAGCTTTGTGGTAAACCTGGGCCTCAATACGTGCGACGCAGACGAGGAGAGGCCTTCCATCCAGACTGTATCATCCCGACTGTCAAGTTTGGGGGCGGTAGCATAATGGTTTGGGGTTCCATGAGTGCAACAGGCGTCGGAGAACTGTTCGTCTGCGAGGGCCGAATGAACAGTCGGACGTACATCGACATGTTGGAAGAAGTTCTGGAACCGTATGCGTTAAAATTGTTCGATAATGATGAGCCAGAGTATTACTTCCAACAAGATAATGCACTGTGCCATAAATCTCGCGAAGTAATGCGCTGGTTCGAGGAAAATAACGTGCGCGTCCTGGAATGGCCGGCACAATCCCCGGACTTATCGCCAATTGAGCATTTACGGTACATTTTAAAGCGAAATATAGCTAAATACTCATCTACCACAAAGCAATGCTTAAAAACAAAAACATTCGAAGAGTGGAATAAAATCACCCCCGAACAGTGCTACAACTTAGTGAGCAGTATGCCCCGACGAATTCGTGCGGTGATAAAAGTCCAGGGAGGAGCTACCAAATATTAAACAATTTTCATCGATCAATTTTCTTTTATTTCTTATATATTCGTCGGAATAAAAAACAAAAAAGGGTGGCGAATACATATGGCCACAGCTGTACATATACACCACCATCCATAAGTATTTGGGCAGTTATGTTTTTTTTTAACTTTACGTTATGAATTATCTACTAGAAGTAATGAGAGTGGACACAAACAACCCTCATATGTATACACATTATTAGTAAGATTCATTAGTATATGGTCCATTAGTGAGGTCTTAGAAATAAAAATTCATTTAAACTATACCTGAGCTATAAGGCTACGTACTATGTTAATGAGTTTCTGTTTGGAATTTTGATGCAATACAGTTAGTTGCTTTATTGCATTTTATGATCTGCGATCACTTTGTACCATGTCATTGTGGTTTATGTTAGTACGAAATTTACTGTTGTTGAGAACACACACAAGCTAATTGTTGCCTGTGAATTTTGATATCTCTTAGTTACTTATAATTTTGGTTTCTTTTCTTGATTCGGTTTTTTTTTAAAACACTCAAGAACTTTTGAAACTATAATTTATTATATACAACAAAACCAGCAGATGAGTCTGTTATAAGACTAGCAGTAATTCAATTGTAGAAATCTAAACTATAACTGAACTGTTCGTAATGAAACAGGACCATTAATGATAATTTAATAATGTCTACAAAGTAACATAATATTTGTATGGTGATTCATGGATACAGAGCCCTAAAGTTGTTTATTTGCATTATGATATCGTATTGATGAGCTTGAAGAATTCCTTGTTTCCGTTTACATAATTTTATGCTATTATGACAAAAATTAAAATATTGTCGATACAGATGCTTGCTTTACTTGTTAGTTACCATAGAATGAGTATAAGTAATCGACAAATTGTACGCGCATTGAATATTAGTAGGCAACCGTGGTTTGTGATAGCTCGAAATTTACTGTTGCTGGGAACACAGGCAAGCGAATTGTTACCTGCGAATTTTGATATTTCGTAGTGGAGGTGTTGTTGAATGAGGAGTCAAAGTTCAAAGTTTACGGCACACGCAGACTTCACACTAATCGGTATCCTGCGTCCCCGGTTTACTTTAGTTGCGATTTCTGACGCGTCTTTTCATTGACTTTGTTTGCTAAATCCTTACAATTACACGATATTCTGCTGGCGTCGTCTTTTTCAGTGGCCCACGTCGCATTTTGTTGGAAACACTACCACTACTTGCCAATTTGTTCACGTTGTAGTCCACTGTCTGCCTATTAACGTTCAATGCGCGTATAATTTGTCGATTGCTTTTACTTGTTCTATGGTAACTAACAATTAAAGGAAGCATCTCTATGGACAACATTTGAATTTTTGCCATAATAACATAAATAACTAAGAAATATAAAAATTCGCAAGTAACAATTCGCTTGTGTGTGTTCTCAACAACAACAAATTTCGAACTAACACAAACCATAAGGATACGGTAGAAAGAGACCTCAGTTTATAAAATGCAATATAGCGACATTGCATTAAAATTCTAAGAAGAGCTAAAATGAATATTTATTTCTAAGGACTTACTAATGATGCATGCTAGGGAAACTTACTGATAATGTGTATACATATGAGAGATGTTGATATCTACTCTCGTTATTTGTAATAGATAATCCATAACGAAAAATTAAGAAAAAACATAGGTGTCCAAATACTTATGGACAGTAGTGTATATACCAGCATTGTAGAGTTTTCTTGAATAAAGAAGTTCGGTGTTGTTCAGTTCTAATGTGGTCATCATGTTTTGCACAGTAATTGTGTGCAGTTTATTATTTTGGCGAAGCAAAACAGATGGGATAATCAGTAACCTGCATTCCTTCAAAGTATCCTGTGCAACTCCTATGTGGACCTAAGTTACAGAGCAAGGATAAATATTCTGTTGTTGTGGACTGCTGTATCCCATAGCATTATATTATGATTTAATGCCGAACATACACACTCAAGAGGATCAGTCAATATATAATGCTTTCTATGTTTTTCTAAGTAAATAAAAAGTGATAAATAAGAATTTGGTGTTATTCTTCAAACTTTTTTCTACAATACACAGCAGTAGCACCTTTCTGGGTCAATAAATCGCAGCACTACAGTTCGTCCGCAAAGTGGCCGATATCGATGCTCGTATTAGACAGCGTTTTGTGATTGAATTCTTGAATGCAGAAGGTGAAACACCCATTCGCATTCATGATAGCCTGATAAACGTGCACAGTAATGCAACAGTGGATGTCAGCACTGTTAGGGGGTTCGTTGATGTGATGAAGTTCAACACCGTTCAGTGAGTCGACGACATCATTCGTAGTGACCGCCGGATGTCTGCAGATGAATTGTATCGCAATGTCTCGCCCAGTAAAGAGAGTATGATGACAATTATTCAACACCTGTCGTATTCGAAGGTTTGTGCAAAGTGAGTATCAACAATGTTAACCGACCAGAATAAAGAAACAAGAAAAACAGTAGCCTCATAACACATACAGCGCTTCGTTTGGGGGAAGATGAGTTTTTGGAAAAAATTGTGACCGGAGACGAAACATGGGTTTATTTTTTTGAACCTGAATCAAAGAGGCAATCGATTGCATCATCACATAAACTCATGAAGGACAAAAAGTTCAAAATTGTGCGATTGGCAGGGAAAGTTATGGTGACTATGTTCTGGAATGTAATTATGGTTGATCTTTTGAAGCAGGGATACACAATAAATTCTATCCAATATGAAAATTGCATGGGGTCTTGGCTCATCCTCCATATGGCCCTGACCTGGCA
The DNA here is from genome assembly GCA_023509865.1 of Trypoxylus dichotomus. NCBI lineage: Eukaryota > Metazoa > Arthropoda > Insecta > Coleoptera > Scarabaeidae > Trypoxylus > Trypoxylus dichotomus. The sequence continues at coordinate 19,830,860 of CM042080.1, forward strand.
CCATCAAATTTTCAAATTGTTTAGGCGTCAATGGCTTAAGAAGCAGAACCGTGGTTTTTACCACACTGGGATACATGCTGTTGTTAAAACATGGACCAAAACTGTGGAAATGGACGGAGATTATATTAAGAAGTGACAAATTAATCATCAATATTGTGGCTTTCAATCTTTGTAATTATATTTTAATTCCTAGACAGTTAAAAGGAGTATGTTTATTAAAGTATTTTTAGTTTATTGCTGATGCGAACTGTGTGTAGCTTCCATTTCATATGAGAGTGAAATATAACGTCCAGAATTCTCGAGTTATCAGGAAAGGTAACTACTGATATCAATGATATCCGTTCTTTCTTTTATTAAATAATTACAATGGAACTGTTTTTGAACTATTTATCATCGATAGTTTACGTTACATTAGTGAGTGAACTACCAGGCGTAAATTATTTCCAACTTGGTCAGTAGCGTTCTCCGTCACTACTATTGTGCAGTGGTCGGCGTAAAGAATTAGTTTACTCTTTATGTACGAAAGTTGTTTATAAGATAGAAGGAAATACCCAGAACTAATATTGAGCATTGAGATACGTACATTATACATTTCCGATCTGCAAAGATTAGTTTTGACGAAACAGTGGCGATTTTGTGAGCGGAAACTGATATATCGAAGAACTTTTGATAAGTTAAACATTAAGCTGTATTTAGTATTACATATTTTCTTCATCTAAACTTTTCTATGCATGAGAACCTAGGTCACATAGATATAACAAAATTATTTTTTCCCTAGAAAATTTATGCTAGACAACCTTACAACACATCCTTTTTGAAACTAAATACACAGATTCTATTTTTAAATCGTCAGGAATTTTATAATAGGTATCTAGCAATAGATAAATTTACTATTTAACAGCTAGTTAGCGGCTTATTAATTCGTGGACTAACTAGGCGTTTAATTGTTGAACGTGAAATGCAATCAATTCCCACATCTGTAGATATACACAAATAAGTTTCATTGATCTTTGAAAGATTTATTTGAAAATGTTAAAATAAAATCTTTATTGATCTTTCCCCTTGTTTTTTTAGAATAAAATGTAGCCACGAGCAGGACAAACTTTTTAAGATATCTTTAGTTACATTCTCTACATTACAGTAATGAAATAATTACTTTAGAAGACTTCCACTACTGACTGCGTAACTACTAAGGGTATAGTTTTCTTTTGATTCTTACGAAAACTTTTGTCACGCCAGTGCTGAAGTGTGCCAACGTTTTGTTCTTCAATAAAGAAGAAAGCCAACTTTACCTGAGAAATTATTTTTTTTGTTCTTTTTTCGAATGAGAAATGCGAATCTTGGAGAATGAAAGAAATGAACAAGAAAATAAGAAACGAAGCTTCCTTTCGCCTTATATACCTACCGATTTCGCGCAACAGTTTTAATTGATCGCGTCTATAGTAACTGTACGAGTTTTGAATGTAGTTTGCGGGCAAAAAAGGGGAGAGATTATACTTATAGAAGTCTGATACGAGGAACTTTAACGTACGCGCGTGCAATACCGCTTTTGCTTTGAATAATTACAGAACTTTTAATGAGGGATGCGTAGTAAGCGAAAAGAGAGAAAAAAGGGTAGCGAACGGAAGAAAGTCCGTCTGTAAATATTGGAAAGATTGCGTTTTGTGTGTTGCGAATCAAATTAATGATGAGCTAGTCGTGTAAGCGAAACTTGATTACTTTTCTTTCTTAAAGTTCTACATTAATTACATTTGGGTTTATAGCATCTAACACTCACGTATAGTGTTCGCCAAAATTAATATCCATCCGTTCCTTTTTATAGCAAAGAACATATAAAAACGATGTTCTCGACGTTGTGAGGATTAAATTTTTATGTGTTATCAGTTATGGTACGTAAAGGATTTTGTTATTTATTCTCCAATTATTAATATACATTGAGCTGCTAAAAATCTAGCCAGCCTGACATATTTTTTAAAGATTCCCTCAACTGCATGTTTTATTTGTAAATGCGTAGCTTAACTAACAAATTTTTTATTATCAATGCTCCACGTGCTTAAATACAATGTAAATGCTTTAAATAGCACGATTATGAAACATTCTAAAAAAGTATGTACATACACTGCCATCCATACAAGTTTGGTCAAGTAACAAAAAATTTAAAAATCAAAACATAAAAGGCAATTAATACTAAAGAAATAATTGTACTCGCGGCATCCTTTCGATTATTTTTTTGAGGTTTTCGCGTGGGATGTTGTTCCATTCTTGTTGAAGGATATTCTAAAGCTGTTTCTTGGAAGTAGAACTGACACTTCGAACTCTTTTATTAAGTTCATGCCTTAGTAATTCAATAGAGATGAGATCTGGATTCTGTGGTGGCCATGTCATAATTTGTAAAATATCTGTTTGATTTTGCTCATTCAGATACTGTCGCATATCCTGGCTGTGTGCTTCGGATCGTTATCTTGCATAAAAATAAAATTATCGCCGATTAGTTGCTGTCCAGAAAGAATGTCATGAGTCGCCAATATCTTGCGTTACTACTCTTTCCGTATTATACCTTCGATTCGATGTAATGTTCCTGTTCCTGAGTAAGACCCCGAACTGTAAGTAAACCACCACCGTGTTTTATTGTCGGCACAATGCATCCAGGAAGCATTCTTTCATTAGCGCAACGTCTAACAAACACTCTCCTGCTTAACCATATACTTGAAATATTGATTCGTCAGTCCATAAAACATTTTGCCATTGTTCCACCGTCCAATCCTGATGTTCCCGGGCCCACTGTAGCCTTTCTAGTCAGTTACGCCGGCTTGGCAAGAGTTTACGAGTTGCCACGCGACCGTAACTGAAATCGGACGCTGAGGTCCGCGATTGAATTAGCTCACTATTTCTGGTGGTATTTTTCTACGATTTCGGTTACTTGATAGTTGTAGTAGACGATCGTCTGCTGAGGTGGTTATTCGTGAGGCATCTGGACGATACTGATTCTCTAAGTTGCCTGTTTCTTGATATCAGCGAATGGTGTATTTTACTATCGACGCGACTAGATTTAATTTCTCACCGATTTGCTTGCTGATAAAACCTTCTTTATGCAAAGTTATTATACTGGATCGTTTGGTAACACATTGATTTACCACGAGGTATTTCGAACAGTGTTGTTCATTTACTGTACCGCTGATCAGAATAATATTCAAACTGAACTGTTGTGAGTGTGGCAATCACAGTAAATGTTCAAGCCGGGGAGGAACGAGTCTTAAGAGAGAGAGAGAGAGAGAGGGGATACAACAAAACTTTTACCTGCTTGGTCCCATCGATACAACTTATCTAATAAATAGATTAGAATAATCCGTTGTAAATGAGGATGGTTGTTCCGGGTCATAATGTGCTTAATTACATCTTTTCTTCGTAATACTTTCATTATTTGAATTGCAGATGCATTTAAGATAGATGTTTGTTAAGATTATCATCGTTGAGTGCAATAAAACTTATTAAATTAAAGTATTGTAAAACTTTTGCCCTTGGTCAAATTTGTATGGACGATAGTGAGAAGTTTTGGGATTACATGCGCCTCCACTAAACAAAGATTATAGTAACACACTGTATCGTAACATTGGTAAAATAAAAAAAAGTGAAATTACCTATCATTAGTAGTGAGACAGTTAGGTGATCTCGTCCTGACGATCTCATGGCGCCTAATACGGTGCCGACTAACACGCAACAGACAGCAACTACTGCAATTAAAGCTATGAACCATCGTAACGATCCTGGTTTCCATGCCAACAGTCCACAGCAACTTTTTGGCGGTTCCTCTGAATATCTTGTTCTGAAAAGAAAACAGAAAAATATTAGTTTGTTTCGTACATTAATTATTTTCAAAGTTAATAAAGAGAAAATGACATTTTTACAATAATATTAATTTAAAGTAATGAAATGTAGGTCTAACTAAAGCGTTAACTTAGTAATGGGCGTAGAGTATTTTATTCAAATTAACTTTCAAAAATCTCTTCTTCATATTGTCTGCCAACTTGTTTAACGTTGATGGAGGAATCTAGTTCCAGTGTTTCTTTACCGTTTCAGTTTATTGTGCATCGATATACCTTTGCCAATAGTTCCCAGAGATTTTCAATGGGATTTAAGTCGGGTAAGCGTTATTCAATTTTATTTTTAAGGAATCGATCCTTCCTTCGTATGGAATAATGCACACTATCGCTGTTTTGCTGGAATATTCAATTTTGTGACGCCATTTGTTCGTTGCTGTTGTTAGATTTGCTTCCAGAAGTTCTCTGCAAGAGCCAAAATTCATTCGAGTGGAAGCCATAACAGTATTGCCATTAAAATTCTAATTTATCGCAGTTACAAACTGTTCCAATAATATCTCAAACCATCACGATCGTCTAACTTAAATTTGTTCTCGGGAGGAAATACCACATGGTTTTACATACATTTTAGTGTTGCCTGACTGCAGAAGTCTTGTTTACTCATAACGCTGCAGGAACGAGTGTTTTCGCAGTAGCGTACGGCTCCGGTAGTGTAATTACTTACTCTTTTAGATTGATTGTGTTGTTGGTGTAGAGTAGAGTTACACAAAGCATTAGCAGTCGTATTCCTACGGCGAGGAAAAAATACGTTGGTATATTTGGAAAAGGGGCATTCTGTGTCTAACGTGGTGTTCGCGAGTTTAAAAAGGTCGTTCGCATTATGTTCGCACTCTTGGTTTTCAGCTAAACTCTTGTCTATACGCACTATAGTTTGAAAATCGGAAATGTTATTTACAACTGCAGATAATTTTATCGGCTGTAAATCTTTCTATGTATATGTTAGATTTCCTAACGAGACTTTGGGGTAATCTACTATATTTGGCGCCTCATGTAAGGACAGCTTGGTGTTCTCTAACTTGGAAATAGTATCTAATAGAATTGAATAATTTTCGGAAACTTGCTCTATTTGAGTATGGATTTCGGTATCTGAAACCAGCCGATGACTTATTAAAATTGCTTGGGCTTCTTGAGGATTTAAATTTAAGATACAAACTTTAATAATGTGTAAAAATTAATATAAAACAGCTTTAAGCCACGTTCCCCGTCTCGTTAATACCTGCTGTGGTGGCTGAGGAATGCTCGGACAAGTTTGATTAAACTCACGAATGCGTTTTGGAGATTTAATGAAAACTTGGTAAAGACTATGAATTGATCTACTTTTGTTTAACTGTTTCTAATAAATTCAGCTATAAGATGACATGCATGGACCAAACAGGTTGCATGAAGCAATTGTGGATAAGATTGCTTCAGTAGAATACCAGCTTTAACCATGTTCGAACTCCCAGCTGTAACAGACATTACTAGTTGTGTTGCCGAAATATTGAACTTCCCAAAGGCATTTTCTATAGTTTCTACTATCCTTTCCTCGTTTGTCTTCTGTAATTCTACTACGTAAAAGTTGGGGAAAAGAAGTTTCGACGCTTTTTAAAGTGTGCACTAACATTACTTAATTTTTTGATCCTTTAACTCTGCCTTTATTTGATTCGTAATCGTGTGTTTCACCCGATGAAAATTATACTGTAATTGATCTTTTATTGCCAATCCCTACTCCGGAATGTATTTTCCTCAAAGCTTACGAAGTTCTTCATTGTCTACAATATTTTGTACACAAACACATGGGCTGAAAAGTCCCGGGCCTAACAAAGAAAACACGTTTTTTTTGGTTCAAAATTAGCTTTATTCATCAACGTAATCTCCATCAAGAGCAACGCAATCATTCCAGCGCTGCTCTAACATTTTAATACCACTTTTGTAGAACGATTTATCTTTTGCCTCAAAATAGGCCTCAGTTTCAGCGATAACCTCTTCATTCGTGCGAAATTTCTTACCGGCGAGCATTTTTTTGAGGTCTGCGAACAGCCAGCAGTCGCTGGGAGCCGAATCTGGCGAATACGGTGGATGTGGGGGCAATTCGAAGTTCAATTCATGTAGTTTTGCCATTGTTTTGATTGACTTGTGACACGGTGCGTTGTATTGATGAAACAAATTTTTTTTCTTTGCCATATGCGGTCGTTTCTTTGCAATTTCGGCCTTCAAACGCTCCAATAACGCTATATAATATTCACTGCTGATGGTATTTCCTTTCTCAAGATAGTCGATGAATATTACACCACGCACATCCCATCGAGGCCATAACCTTTCCAGCCGATTGTTGTGCTTTCGGGCACTTTGGTCGAAGTTCACCAGTTGCTGTCCACTCAGATGACGATCGTTTTGATTCCGGAGTGAAGTGATGGATCCATGTTTCATCCATTGTCATATATCGACGCAAAAATTCCGGTTTGTTACGTTTAAACATGGCCAAACACTGCTCAGAATCATCAACACGTTCATGTTTTTGGTCAACAGTGAGCAAACGCGGCACCCACTTTGAACAGAGCTTTCTCATAGTCAAATGCTAATGCAATATAAAGCCAATACGTTCTTTTGATATCTTTACGATGTGAGCTAACTCACGCAACTTCACTTTTCGATCATTCAAAACGATTTTGTGGATTTTTTTGATGTTTTCTGGTGTTACTGCCTCATTTGGACGTCCACTGCGTTCTGCATCATCGGTGTCTCAACGACCACGTTTGAAGTCAGCTAACCAACGTTTTATTGTTGTTTCTGATGGAGCGGAGTCCCCATAACACTTTTCAAGCCATTGCTTCGCTTGAACGGTATTTTTTCCCATCAAGAAGCAGTGTAAAATTAAAACACGAAATTGTTTTTGATCCATTGTTTTGAAAATAAGAAAAGTAGCGTGACTCTTAGCACAATGACTCACAAACTAATGAATAGAATATCATGAAATTTTAACAGCTGTCTTTTGAAGATTAGTACTAAGTGAGATAAAGGTGACTGTAATAAAACTAGCGTCATCTATGTGTTAGGCCCGGGACTTTTCAGCCCATGTGTTACTAACCATACGCGTTTCAATCCCAATTTCGGGTATTTCCGACCGCTTTCGAAATATATCAGCGCCGCCAATGAGTGCGCACTCGTTACTGCAGGCTTACTCATATAAAACGTTCACTGAAAAGTAAAATTTGTTGTACAGATCTTCTAATCACTGTCTTTGTATTTGTTTCTGATTTATTCTTTTAGCGTCTCTTTAATGTGTGTATAACCTAATTTCATAAAATTGATGACGAAGTGATGAGATTGAATTATTTTCTTAATTATTTTCTTCTTTCTTAACTTTTTGATATGTATATCGATATAATTAATGTATGTGTTTCAGCTACAATAAGATTTTTCTCAAAATATGTTACGTTTTCTGTGAGCTTTTATGCACATATTGGCGTAAAAATTCTGAATGTCGTCGTTTCCCGTCTTAAGAAAATTTCTTCCCTGTTATTTGCGCAATTTCGTTTCCTGTACGAGCAATTTTATATGTTTCTCCTGGAATTGTTATTTTGTACTCCAATTTCATTTCAAGCTACTGAAATCCCCACAGTCTCATATATTTTTAAATGTAAACTAACATGCTTGTAAGGAAAGGAATAATGTACATAAAGCATGGAATTTTAATGACCGAACACGAAACAGATGCGAATAATAAAGTTTCATAACTGTTATTGTTTTAGGTATTGTCCTTACGTAAGAAATTCATGAAGTCAACGTTATTATGTCAACCGTCTAACTTAGAATGCGCGATACAGCGCTAGAAATGTAAGAGACATCAATATTAATGCCCTGCGATGTTACACTGAACTATAAAATTTAAATGCCAACGTCCTGAATACGAGTTCACGTAATCTCGATGTAAAACAATGCCGGTCATTGTTGCATGAAAAGGACGAATAGTCGAGAAAAAAATTCTAAAATATAGATAATTAAAACGGCGTTTTAAAGCTTATTGATTATTCATTAATATCGTGGATGGGTGAGAGTGTCTAAGATGAATTGCTTTTTTTTCTATAAGAAGTAGAAATAAGAGGAAGTAGAGATAAGAGGAAGTAGAGATAAGAGAGAGTATAGACCGAATTCCCAGGTATGGGGCTAGCAATTAGCATACCTCCACTTCCCCATTCAATCGTGTTTACGTAGTGAACAAAACAAATTGAAAAGGACTTTTGAGACGCCCATTATTTATCGTATCCACAAATGAGTAATATGCATTAAAAATATCAAGTGTGTCATTGTTTTTGAAATCATTACATCAACAGAAATTATTAGACATGTAGTATTCAACTTTTATTCAAACTGTCTGCTAATATATACATACACTAAATGAATAAATTTAAATGAATACTTGAATATCTTGCATCTCTTTTTATTGGTAGCGGCCGTATATGTTTTGGTGATTGTCATGTCAGAAGGTCAGCATACGCTCTAAACTAATATCTAACTTACCACTTTTGTTACAAAATGTCGCTTAGAACATAATTTTCAAAAAAGTGCGTCGTCGCCAGCTATACTATTGATTGGCTCATAAACAATTAGCGATTGGCAAGTGTTTCAAATTCTTATGATTTTTTAGAGGCCGAACCTCGAAAATCACATTAGTTTTTGCTTATCATGTTAAAATTTGACTCTATACCATACTATGCTCTTTAAAGAATAACTAATACATTATTTAAGAACTGATAGGATACAAATAAAGTGTAAAATTTTAATAATTCATTTATTTATTTAAGTACAACATTAGTCACGAGTATAGTACAAGTATTTATTTTAACAATCATTAAAAAAATTACAAGAGTACTTGTAAAACACAAACAACAATCAAGGAAAACATTTTCGTTTGCTGCTCTATATTTTAGTTTAACAGTCACTTTGAACACTTCAACAGTAGTCAGCCATCTCATGAGGATACCATCTTCCTTGGTATCGAATTTCCATGGTTTTTAAATCTTGATGGAATCTTTCGCCTTGTGATGTGAGCGGTGACACAGCATCAAAGTTTTCGGGAAACATATCAAGATGACTATGACGCAAATGAAGCTTTATGTTCATATTCCAATTTAGGCGGTGAAATTTTTGAAACATTGATTTCACTAGATCTTAGTACTTGGAGGCTTCTTTCTTTCCAAGAAAACTGTTTGCAATCATAGTGAATGAAGTCCAGGCTTCTTTCTCAGCTTCGTTCCAGAGTCCATGAAATTTTTCGTTAAAATTCCAGGTCCATCAAATACCCAGGTTTAGTAACTTTGTCGTGGAAAGATTTGACATATATACTAGAAACAGTCCCCTTGCAAATCTACACCTTTAAGATATTACTTCGTAAGATCCAATGTGATGTGAAGAGGTGGAAAAATTACTTTTTCCCTGTCGACTAAAGTTTCACTTACAATATTGTTTTTTCAACATCTGAGGATGTTCTAGGAGGTCAATGTGTCTGAATCCAGTGGTGGCTTTCTCATTTGAGGCAAATCTCTTTCCTTCCAGTAATTTTTCAGGTGTGAGAATAGAAAAAAGTCGCTGGGGGCTGAGAGACTAATTCGTAGCGCAACTCATCCAATTTGGGCACAACGATGCGGGATGAACGAGTCGATGTATTATCGTGGTGGAAAAGCACTTTCCTCCGCTTTAAACGAGCCTGTTTCTCCTTGAATACTGCATGCGATCGGCTCAATAATTCGCTGTAGTATTGCCTCGTGATCGTCCTTCCCTTCTGCAGATAGTCGATGAGGATCACACCTTTGGAATCCCAAAAAATGGTCCGGTCCATGGAACGGCCTTTGCTTTCTTCGGAGCTGATTCACCCGAAAAAAGTCCACAGCTTCGACTATTCCTTGGTCTCCGGTATGTAGTGGTGGATCCAGGCCTTATCCACGGTTACGAAACGCATGAGGAAATCCGTTGGATTGCGTTGGATCCTGGCCAGACACTCCTCCAAAACGGTCAACCGATTTCGTTTTTCCTTCGGTGTGAGCAAACGCGGTACCCATCGCGCCGAAAGCTGTTTCATACCCAACATTCCGCGTTTTTCTGAGATGCCTGTTATCTCTGCTATCTCTTTCAGCTTCAATCGGCGATCGGCTAACACGACATCGTGGCTCGTCATTTGTGCTGGTGCGGCTACGTTTGAACTCGCTCACCCAAAAGCTGATGGTCGAAAATCTACCAAAATATTTAGAATTTCCGTGGCCGTTTTCCCAGCCATCCAGAAGTGTTTTACCGCTGCACGAAATTCGATTTTATCCATTTCTGCGAAAGCGCCTGACTTGCTACACAAAACACATTCTTCAACAACTATTGACAGTAGACGTCTGAAATTTTGACAGTTGCCATAAAAAAGGTTGCCCTTGCTGACTAATGAATCCACTTCAACCTTCGTGTGATATCTCTTGCCGATTCTGGAAACATTTCAGGTCGCCCTCGTACATTTTGAAGGTGACAATTTTTAGTAATTTTTACGTGCATTAATTAGATTACGTTGTTTTCGTTCTATCTTTGCATTGTGGATTTTTATTTAAATATGAAGTTTATTTTTCTGCTATTTACAAAAGTTCCTATATAATTATGGGACAATAGACGAGAATCTATTAAATTAACAAGATAATAATAGTTAATATAATAATAATAAATTAAATACAAAAGATAATAATAGGTTTTAAAGAGACGGTTAAAGAGTTAGCTATTCTACATACTAATTTTGATCTCCAACAAAAAAAATATTTACCATCAATGGTTTTTGACCTAAAGTGTCGAGCTTGGCTTTATCCGCCATCACTTATTTTTGTTGTTTTCTTTTTCACACTCTGCAGGAAATCTCTACACAAATGTCTTTTTAAAATGCTTTGAATGTATTAGCAACCAGTCAGAATTAATTTAAATGCTAAGAATAGGAAATTAAACATCAAAAACGTCATTTTACGGCCACTACACGTACCAAAACAACAAAATAAATCGTACAAAGAGCGGTAAAGAAAATTCGATTTGCAAAGCAAAAGCAGCGTACGCGCTCTGTCGAGCGTTGTTCCTTAATATTTTTGCATAAATTCTTCATGAAGGCATACGCGCTGTTGTTTCGGTCACCGAGTACAGGCGCAAAAACTCGAATTCAGGTCCATCTGAAGACGATGTGCCCGACATCAAAGTAATTTATGTGAAATCTAGCGCGCGCGGTCGAATGGAGTGAGCCTTTTCTGAATAGGACGAGTGGGCGTACTTGACGTAAAATCCTCCGAGAAAGTAGTTTGGTGACGCGACTTGCACGAAGGGGAAAAGTGGAACGACGACAAAGAGGTGGCGGCCGCATGACCTATGAACCTTCTTGCCGCTGTGTCGGCGTAGTGGTACACGTGTATTTATATTATACGCTCGCCCGTATTACCACCCGGCATACAAGTGCACAAACACTTGACACGTTCCGAGATTTAATCTCGGTTGGCCCTAAGTGGTTCGAAGTTTTTTAAGGCGAAAAATCAATGAGCCCTTTATTCGTGTCTTAAAATAAAACGTGCGGACCATTTTTTTTTCCAAACTGTACTTCTGGATTATATATATGAATTCAGTGAGTTACCTCCCATATCAGGTCCTCTAGGTTTTTTAACATCTGCTGCAGATGGTCATTTTATGTTTAATTACATTCGCCTTTATGGTTAAAGGATAATAACGGCTTTTTAGTTTTTTTTTTGCTGTAGCAAGTGCTCTGTCGCAAATTTTAGCCTCGTTTAATTAGTGGACTGTTATGTTATAATTTGCACAGACATTAATGTGTAGAAACAGAACATGTGAATAAGATGGAAACTAATTATTATTTTCGTGCGGATTAATTATATGGTCGTTACCAAATAGGGTAAAGAAGTTTTTCATCATGTAATATCCTATATCTCATCACTACGTGGTGTTTTATTTGACTTTACAGTGTCACTAATTCTATTCAACCAAATTACATCCAATTCTGTCTGCAATCTAATTCATTTCCTATGACGCATCTACATCGAAAAGTTACCTTGTTTCGCAAGATTTCCTGCAATATTTTTGCAATCCAATTTCATGAACTTCAATATTTTATCATATCCACAATTCTTCTAATGGTGCCTTCGCATGCCACAACAGCTTTCGCCAACTATTGGGGGCATCGACCGCCCATGAGTTATTATAGCGCCTGTGCCTGCGGTGCGTCTTAAAATATTTGTTCTCGGTATTCTCCATCAAATGAGGAAAGTCACAGAAAATTTTAACTGTGATAAACATCCCCGAGGTTCAAACCCGAGATCCTAAGACTGATAGCCAAATGCGCAAGGAACTGAGCCACCAGCCTGGACCAATTTTTTATCCTTTTTATCTAATGTTTGATCAACATTTTTACTGTTACTTCTATATGTTATTTACTATTGTCAAACAACTTAATAAAAAGTTTATGTTCGGCTGCCTTTATTAAATTATTCACGTTAGTTTCGTATATCTTGTATTCATTTCTTGAATTTCTTTTTAATACCCATAGCGGTAATGCAGTATTTCTTGTCGCGAACGTTTATTTCAGTCGAGATTACCTCCGAAACTTATGCCTTAACCGGATGTTACCTGATACTTGTAAATGTCACCTCACCTTACGAACTACTGAATTGATAAATAGCATTCCCATCTAATAATTTTTGAATTCTCAGTGAAGATATTGTCATGTTCACTCTTCTTAGTATATCCGATTTTAAAGCATAAATTTTCAGTTGAATATTAATAACTTCTGTAATAAGTTAGATTTAATAACAGAAGTAATATTTGAATCATTACATCAATAAATATCATGTGTGATGTAATTTTCGATATAATTTTACAATTTCTATTCTCAACAGTTAATTTTCGTTGTTAGTCCATGCCCAGATAAAATGTTCTCGTACCTACTAGCGAGTACATTGCCATCCGCATGTCAACAATTGCCGCTTTTTTTCTAAATATGATATATACACAAATTACTTTCGCATTATGAAACGTTGGATCTACGATTTTAAAGGTTAACGTATTGTTTATATTCATAACTAAGCTCCCGCTCATTTCATTTTGTCTGCGCTTAGTTACTAACATCAGAACATTCAAACATTATAAATGGTTGACAACATAAGCAATAAATTCATTAGAATTAAATATAACTTATCCGATGTTATTGTATAGCAAGGGAACTATTACTAGTTCTACTACATATTTTATTTGTCTGATTAGAACCAACAGCCATCATTGGATGCATTTTCTTGCCATAAATCTATGCAAATACAATATCAGAGTAATCTTCAGTACTTCCAAGAAATTATCCACCTAATTACCTTCACCGAAAGATCCTGCATCGCAGCTCCAAAACGCTAGAATCTAAGAGATATTTTGCATGTGTGGAAAAGTAGACATCGGACAAACAGGTATAAATATCAACATCAGGTTAAAAGAATACAGATACGAGATACAAAATACAAGTATAAAGCATACAAGCAGTAGTAGAGCATTCCGCAAACACGAAAGACAGACAACTTTGACAATGCAGGAAATTAGCAACGAAATCAAATTACTGGAGAAGGTTGTATAGAAAGCCCTTAAAATACAAAAGAATTCGAACATCGTCAACAGAGAAGACGGACTACAGTTACGAGGGTTGCTATTGTATATGTATTCGGAATAATAAATAAAAACAAATACTCGTCATTGAGTTTATTGTCTTTCAAAATATTCTCCGCGGTGATCGATACACTTTTGTAAACGCTTGAACCAATTTTCATAGCATTTTCTCCATTCCGATTCAGGTATCTCCGAGACATGCATTTTGAACGCATCAACCGCTTCTTCTGGTGTCGAAAATCGTTGACCACGTAGATTATTCAATTTGATGTTTTGGCCGGTTAAATATTAAGTTGTTTGGGTCGATGTGTGAGAGCTTGCGTTGGCATAGTAAAGAAGACTTATGGCAAGTAAATGGTTGTGTACCAATGACCGTTCTACGATTCTCTTGTACCACTGTAGCCACATACTCGTTTACCCAAAAAAAAAGAAGAGGCAACTATTTGCTTCGAGGTGCCTCTGGCGTGAATAACTTTTGTTAGGTTTGGCTCATCTTGGAAGACTCATACAGTTGATTGCTGTTTACTTTCGGGCTCATATGCATAGATCCAAGATTTGTCACCTGTATAAATGTTATACACGGCTTTTGACGCGTCACAATCGTATTTTTTGAGCATCCCCTCGCACCAATCGACACAACCCTTTTTTAAATCATACGGAATGTAACGCAACCAAATTTTTTTTCACCGCTAAATGTTCGTGCAAAATCTTGTGTATGCTCGTCATGCTAATGTCAGGAATGCCTCAATCTCACGGTATATCACATGACGATCTTGCTTTATCACTTTGCGCACAGCATCGATGTTTTCTGGCACAACAACCGATTTTGGACGACTTTCCTTAAATTCGTTTCTGAGTGAACAACGGCAACGATTGAATTCACTAAACCAGTAATGTACGGCGGTTTTAGAGGGTGTTTCATCGCCAAAAGCTGAACTGAGTTGATCGATGCGCTGTTGTTGAGGTAATCCCCGTCCAAAGTCGTAGTAAATCATCGCACGAAAATTCTCACGAATTCAATTTTTGGACTGAGATGAAGTTTTAAAGTCACTAAGCAACACAAATAGCATCGGTATGATGAAACGTATACAGTCAAATAATGTCAAATTTTACGATGCATATGTCAGATGACGCCCGGCAACACCATTGTTGCCAATTCCGGATACATAAATAGCAACCTCCGTACTAAGTATTTGGCAAGCATTCAAACGAACAACCAAGGGACACAGGACTATATACAAACCCGTGATCACGACAAATCAGTCACCTCACCTCTAAAGAAGATCACGACAAGATGATCTAAACGCCAAGTACTACAAAACAGTGGTCGTGATAACTTCAAGACCACTTTACACAGACAATTTCTAAAAAACTACGGATAAAATTGTTCTGTTTTATAATGTAACAATTGCATGAATAACAGTAAGCTGTTCATGCAATGTTGTTCTCCACCATAAATAGTGTCATTAACATAACATAGCAATAAAATGCATTTTAAAAGAAATTATCCATCATATGCTTAGATAATTTAGTTTAAAATAGAATTTAATAGTGTTACCGCATCTTTACTAATAGTTATATTTTGATGAAATCCATACTTGCTTCCAAACTTTCTAACGGTAGTATAGATTTCATGGACTTGGAGAACAACTAGATACATATATAGAAGTGTATTATAATAAACTACTACTCTAGTGATAAAATTACAATTTCTTTGCAATTATCCAACGTAATTAAATTACTGGAAAGATATCAGTCTCGGAGAGAGTCGAACCCACAATCCTTACGTTTCCGGCGTACTGTGCTACCATTACACCACGACACCACTGAGCTCAAGTCGCTTTAAGTCCCCCTAGAGTGCGTAGCAGTTAAACTAATATTAATATATCGAGTCCTTCCGAGACTGATATTTTTTTAGTAATTTAATTATGTTGGATAAATGCAAGAAAATTGTAATTTTATCATTACTAATGCCAGCGGTGGTTTAGTATTAATATTGATATTAATATTAGCATTAATATTGATATCAGTACTATTCTAATCTTATTGTCTTCTTTTTCATAACAACGAAATATCGAATACAAATTAAACGAAATAAATCACGTCATATTTTTATACAAGACATTTGTTCATTCATAACAGCACAATAGTACAGAGACAACTTTCTTCATTATATTTCTGTCTACAAAGAAATGGAAGATAAACTAGTTTTCGTAATTATTCAATTTATACTGTTGTAATTTCACACTCCGGTGGGAATCCGCTTCATTCGCTATAATTTGAATGTGGAAAGGAGCTCCGGATGAATCTCGAACCTCGCACTACCGAAGTTGTCTCGATTCGTCCGTCCTGTTCGACTGGAAACCCGGTGAAATTTCACTTATTAAGCAATTTACGCGACCATCCGCTTCTACGAGAGCTAATCAAATCAGATAAATTTGTGCGACAGAGTTCTTCGTCAGAGCTACGACGCTTTTGCTGAGCGACAAATGGAAATTTTAAACGATACAATTACGACGTACTTTACTTTTCCGTATTTAAGCACCAGTGAGAGCTGTTCAAACGCAGAAAATTTAATCTGACGAACGAAATTTCACATCAGCGATATACGTTACGTACATACAAGTTCGTAGTGTTCGTACGATAATGGGCTGAAGGTTAAGATATTCGATGTTCATATGAAATCTAAGAACTGGTTTTATACAGTTTGAACTAAATTTAAACAACATGTTAAAGATTACCTACTCTCTGTATCTCAGACTTTCACGGCCGTTTGACATAGTTGTAACGGTTGTCGGAGTCCGCGGTGTCGCTAAGTTTTTGTCCCTGACGTTTCGCGAACGAGTGCGGTTCGCATTTTCAAAGGTACTGTACCCTTCAACTGCGAAACGTCAGGGACAAAAACCTAGTGACACGGCGGAACCCGACAACCGTTACAACTACATACATCACATTACTGGCTAATACAGTAGGACTAGGTTATAGTGTCATCATTGTGACCGACAATTTTTGGCGTTATAACCAAGTGACACTATTCACGAGGTAGGCGAGCTTTGAAGAACTGTAATTTAACAAATTCTAATATAACTTAATCCGATACGTAACAAGTTTCCTCTTCTTTTTCGTTATTAAAATTTTGCAATTCATCATTCCCATTTTTAACCAGTTTTACTATATCAGTGTCAGAGTAAACGTCATATGTAACGAAATCATGATCAATATTCGCAGTCTTCCACTTCAAGCGTATTGAACTGACATTCTTTTGTACCAAAATTTTGCCACCTTTTAAAAGGTATGTCAAATTCATCATCTTCGTTTGCACTGACTTCTTTTGTTGATAATTTTGCATGTTGAAGGCAGTTGGCAATTGTTGTTGTAGTAACTTCATTCCAAGCTTTCACCAAATATTCTGCAGCCTCCTGTTTTCCTTGATCCAATGGTTGCAATACAGTTGTACAATTTGGAAGAAAAAACTCTAATTTTATATTCTTTAAATTGTATAATAGGGCGTGCGCTGGAGAGTTAGCAACAAGCAACAAAACGTTTCGTTGTTTTTCTATAAGCTCTTTATGCCATTTTCATAACTCGGCTTCAAATTTCGATAATAATACTGATGTGGCTACTACTAACAATGATGAGAATTTTATAGATCAAGACGATAATATACAAGTAGCTCTACTTCTGCGAATAAATTCTAATATAGTTGTACTTTCTAAAATAAGCCTGGGAGGTAAGAATGCAGTTTTGGGCTTTTGAATGCAGGCGAAGATGTGCAAGGAAACCTGGAAGAAATATAATACATATTTTCCAGTCAACATGAACACAAAATGAAGTGACAAAAACGAATGCATCTATAAATCTATTTTCTTGTTTATTCATTGATTCCATTATGGAAAAACTAAATTATTTTACCAACATGGAAATAAGAGTGAAATCAGTCAATTACAAAATACAAACAGCTACTGTGGCTGAAAAATGCACAGATTAGTTAAAAGCATTGTGAGGTTTACTTGTATTGTCAGCGACAATGAAAAACAACCATTTGCATACAAGATTAATGTTTGACTCGACTTTATGTGGCAGTATATACAAATCAGTTATGAGTTCTGAATGGTTCGATTTTTTATTGTAAGTGAAATATGGGACAAATTTATACAAAACTACATAAAATGCTACAAATCTGAATGTCACAAATGCTGAACAATTGCCATTTAGAGAACGATGTCCATTTCGAATGTACATCCCAAATAAACGTGCGAAGTATGATATCCAAGTAGTGATGCTCTTTGATACTGCAACAAAATATATGGTAAATGCTTCTCCATATGTACGAAAATTAACAAATACAACTGGTCCACAATTGCGACACTACTACGTAAAAGAACTACCACGAAGTATTCGTGGTAGTAATCTCAACGGTTTACTTCGGTGCCATTGGAGAAATACTACTGAAAGATCCATCTCCTGTCGTCACAATGAGGTAGCATAAAAGAGAGATTCCACCAAAACTCTTAGACACAAAAAATCGTAAATCTAGCACATTCATGTTCTGTTTCGACCGAGAAAAAGCTCTCGTTTCGTATATACCCAAGAGAAACGCAAATTGATGCGGTATTGATATTCACCACCCACGATCAACTAGAAATATCAATGCATACGAGGGGAGGTCCAGAAGTTCGTGAAATGAAAGGGTTTTAAATAAAATAAAACAATAAATCTATTTTTCCTTTTCAATATAATCACCTTTAAGCACAATCCATTTATTACATCTATGAATTAATTTTTCTAGACCATCATAAAAATATTTTTTATCTTTCGCCTCAAAATGGCCCAAAATTGCTTCCTTTACCTCATTGTCGTCGGAAAACTTTCTTCCACGTAAGTCTTTTTTTAAATTGGGGAACAAATAAAAATCACTACGTGCCAGGTCTGGACTGTAGAGTGGATGGACTATTGATTGAAAGCCATGCTTGTGCAGAGCAGCCATTGCAACTTTGCTCTTGTGAATCGGTGCATTGTCTTGAAGAGCAACACCCCCTTGTTCAATTTTCCTCGACGTTTTTCCTTGATGGCCTCCTTTAATTTTTCTAATATCGCTGCGTAGTATTCTCCGGTTTTGCTCCTACCTTTTTCTTTGTAATCAATCAATAATATCCCCTCACAATCCTAAAAACAGTAGCCATCAACCATCCTGACACTTTGAATTTCTTTGGCGGTGGTGTCCTGTTTGGACTCAGGCTCAAAGTGATGAACCCATGTTTTATCTCCCGTAACAATCCACTCCAAAATCTGTGCAGGTTTGTCTCCACACAGCTCCTAAAATTGTTTGGACGCACAGACGCGCTGCTGTTTCTGCAGCGGCGTGAGCATTCTCGGTACCCATCTTGCACTGACTTTTGTCATACCCAGGTGGTCATGTAGGATACGCAAAATGGTGGTATCTGATACTCCAACTAATGCAGATAATTGTTTTTTCTTCAAACGGGCATCTTGCAGTAGAAATTTTTGCACGTTTTCGACGATGTCTGATGTGGTGGCCTCAACTGGCCGTCTTGAGCGGGGGTCGTCTTCAATCGACTCCCGACCATGTTTAAAAAGACCATGCCACTTATAAATCATTGATTTACTAGGGCACTGTTCCCCATAAACGGTTTCCATTTCATTCAATATGGTTTGAGCGTTCCTTCCTGGCTTTGTAAGGAACTTTATCACAGCACGGTGTTCAATTTCCTCCATAGTTTCAGTTTTTTTCCGGATTCACTTGTTTAGCAGGCAACTATTCGTAAACGACTGACGCTATAGGGCTGCAACTTAACTTATATACTAATGATGAGTCGCCAATTAGAATGACGCCTAGCAAGCGCCCCTATCCCCACTCCATCACCTCCACTTCACGAACTTCTGGACCTCCCCTCGTACTTAGAAACCATATATCATTGAATTTTAAAATTCCACAAAAGCAGGGGTTGATACTTTTGACTAAATGTGTTCGAACATGAATAGCAGTCGAGAAACGAAAAGATTTCCGTTGTGTATCTTTTATGAAATGATAAATATAGCGACATTCAATTCATCAACAATCACAAACAAAACAATAAACCGTTATCTAGACGAGACTTTCTGATGAGCTTGCATTCATCATTGGTACGACCGTGGTTAGAACAACGTAGTACAATACGAACTTTATCGAAGTGGATTCGGGAATCCGTTGCCATAGGTTTACAAAACAGTATAACGAATAAGACAGTAACCACACTTACCGAGAAAGGAAAACGCACAATATGCGCCTTTGACCGTCTAAAATGAGAGGAATGACCACTAATCACTCAGATTCTTGCATATATGCATTCTGTGGAGAACTGTTCTAAAAAATCTTCTGATTGCTGAAATTGAGGTGTTCATATGTTTGCATTGCCTGCATATTATGTGTGCATCAAAAGTTAGTTGATAATGATTTGAAAAAACGTAAACATTATTCCATTTTTAATTTAAGTCGTAAATTTTACGAAGGTTTGTGTTAACGTTTGCTTTAAATAGGATTTGTGTTATAGGATTAAATTAACACTACGTTTCTCTCAATTCAACGTAAAGATGCTTTCGATTTAAGCAATGAGGTCTAATATTTTGCTTGGTATTGAAATAAAGTGTCAAACACATTGGTAATATACAGCCATAAAAAAATGTTCATTGAACGGATTTTTTATTAGTTTAATCGGTTTTTTGTTGTTGTTGTTCTTAAGAATAGAAGAGGGATGCTACAACATTTTAGTATTAGAATTTTTAATTCAGAAGACTGTGAATATGACAATAATTATGCTCATATACAAAAAAGGAGACACTAAGGAGTGCTCAAACTACAGAGCAACAACGTTAGCTAGCATTCCAGGAAAAGAATACTAGAAAAAAAACTGCTAGAGAATCTGGAAAGAACATTAGAAGATACACAACATGGATTTAGAAAAGGAAGAAGCACCCAACCAGGACTTAATATTTGTAATCAGACAACTAGGAGAAAAACTAAGAGGGAAAAGTAAGGAAATATATATATGCTTTATAGATCTTAGAAAAGCTTTTGACAGGTTAAGAAGAGAAGATGTATGGCAGAGCCTGGAAAGGAGAGGCATAGATAAAGAAATGATAGAGATGATTAAGCCATTATATAAAAACAACAGGAATAAAGTCAGAACTTCCAACGTAGAATCAGCTGAATTCGAATCATAAATTGGATTAAAACAGGGGACGTATTAAGCCCAGTGTTATTCTCTATAGTAGAAGATGATGCTATTAAAAAAGCCAAACAAAAGGGAAAAATATGAATGCAATTAACGTACAGGAACTAATATTGCAGATGATATGTTATTGATATCACACTCAGAAAAGACATTACAGCAAAAGTTGAAGATATACCAAGAAGTACTAACAAAGATAAACATGGAGATCAACACGATGAAAACAAACACAATGATAATAACGACAGAAGAAAAAAAACATAACATTAAAATCGGAAGAACAGCCTTGGAACAAGTTAAAAGTTACAATTACTTAGGAACAACCATTGAAGACAACGGGAGAATAGAGAAACAAATAAATGCGAGAATAGGGAAATCTGAAAAAATATGTAATACATTAAGAAATACATTTCTAGATAAAAAAAAATAAAGACAGAGGTGTATAAAGGGGTACTCAGACCAATACTAACATATGGCAGTGAGTCATGGACAACTACGAATAGAATTAAAACCAGAGTTACGACCATACAAATGAGATTCCTAAGAAGAATAAAAGGAGTAACAAAAAGAGACAAAATCAGAAATACGACAATCACTAACAGTATAAATATCAAACTAGATGAAATATACACAGAATGAAAGAAGATCGAATAACAAAGAGGAGTTTTGAAGCCAAAACAGAGGGCAAAAACAGAATAGGTAGATTCCGAAACACATGGAAAGGACAAATGTATAGAACATCAGAAAAAAGAAATATGGGATGGATTGAAGCCAAACAACTGGCCCATTACAGGAAACTGTGGAAGACGAAAGTAAGAGAATGATAGTCCAACACCGCGAGGTACAAAGGACGTAGAATTAAAAGAAAAAGAAGACTGTTGTTGCATATAAATATTTCTTCTATTTGAACACATTTTATATATTTTGGAAATGTACTGCATACGACCCGGCGCTGCCACCAGTTAGTACTTTTTGTAAGGCAATTTTTAATCAAATAGTAAGTAACGATTGTTTCTCTAGGTAGTATATTTTTGTTAGTACTGTTAGGATAATTTAAGAATTGTTTTTGACGTTATAAGATTTATTGTAAAATTTTCAATCCCATCTTCAGCAAAAAAGGACGTTTAAGAAGTAAAAAATTCAAGATAATTTAATTCCGAGAAATTATATTTCCACATCTTCAAATTCAATCAATGTTAATAAATTGCATTATCAATATGTCGAAGAACAAACACCTGTCTCTTTCCTCATATAATTACAGAAGATGTTTTTCTTTGTTGAAAGTTATTTTCGCTACCATTTATTTTTTACTGTTACTTTTGCTCACGTGAGAAATCCAAGCAATTTTAAAAGTAACTTTGTCTCAAAAAAGGGAAGAGGAGAATTATCTAATATTCGTTACGACCGACGCGACGTTTCAATTCCGTTGAATTTAACCTATTATACAGCGAACGAGCAAAAGTCTGGATGAAAATTACATCCTCCTCTATTTTTTCAATTAACACTACTGTGACAAGACAATTGCCGGCAATTTAGACCGAAATCTCGACTGGTAAAGCCCAAGACGATGTACTGGCGGAGGAGTCTTCCCCAACAATTACGACAATTAATACGTTCTCATTTGACATTTGTACGTCGGATCCAGACAGACGAGCGTCGCGCGTGTATCTCCAGCTGCTTTTCGCGAAAACAAGGAAACAAAAAAAACGAGCAGAAGAAGAGGAACGCAAAAGACGCCAGACTAATAAGTGAAGTCATTAGTTTGAATTACATTGTTTGTCGTCCTTTTTGCGATTTATTAGACGATGACGCTGACAGATAGAGCTGGAGCATTTGAAGATTTTTAATTTCGCATGCTCATTTCGATTACGTGTAAGAACTAAGGCGAAGGTCGTTTTATACGTACATAACTGTTAGAAGTCATCAGCTGTGATTTTATAACGCATAACATGTTTATAATCTGCTTTTACATTCGGTATAGCCAGCACAATCATTCTAGTCAATTACTAATTTCTTAAATAGTTGTATTCTTTATGACACACATAAAAACTGTAATAGAACATTAAATTATTAGATAATGAAAGTAGATTAAACAGCTTAAAGAACATTTGCGTGGTAATTAATAATAATAAATAAAAATATGCGGTAAATCAGTAGTTGGCAGAGGTTGAACAATCTTTTTTTCGGAAAACATGAGGAATACTAGAACATTGATGGGAAAAATGTGTTAACCTTAACGGAGCCTATGCTGAAACGTAAAAGTAAAATACTTGCAAATTTTTTATTGTGAGTGGATCAGGGGGGAAGCAAAGAGGTATTTGTCTGTGCTATTATATAAATTTTATGGACGTATACTATACTCTTCATTTTTTTCACTTAAGGGGTATGTGGACCATCTTCAAGATAAATGCAACATTGTTTCATAAAACTTACGAAGTTCAATAGCAAGTTTCCTCATTGCACAATTGGGATACTCAAGTAGCAGTATTATGTATTACAAATTACAGCCTGAGTTTTATATTTGATTCTTGCTCTTATTAACGTTGAAACATCAACAATTCAGTTCCTTAAAAAATAATCTGGTTTTGTAAGGCCGGGTGATGAAGTTAGTTAATAAATAAAATACTTCTAAACATTCTACACCATTGTGTTAATACCATTAATGTTATTTTGAATCGAAAAGCGTATTATCCCAGAATGCACGCGATACTTTGAGCACCCGATAAATACGTTTCGACGTTCTTTTGTTGTAGATAATGAATTAATGCGATGAAACAGAGCACGCGAAGACAATCGCTGACACGTAAAGAAGGGATTGGCCGTCTTCTTTTGTTTTCTTTCGGTGAATTGTTATCTTTTCATCGCGATTATACGTCATACGCTGCAGCCTACCATTTTCCTTAATGACTTTTCTCGGTATTCATAAAGCAGGCCGCCGTTTAAGTTAAATGGTAGAAGATTATTACCCATTCGAAAATGCTTCAGCGTGTAATTTTCTTACTTACTTGAAAATGCAAATCTGTCAATATCGATTTAATCTACTTTAGTTATTATATTCTCGGCACTGCCTTTTTACATTCTGTATGGGTAGTACAATTACATGCAACCTGACTTGAGGGGTTAAATTCTTCACAAAAAGAATACATGATATTTTCAAGGCCAAGGAGAGTTATCTGCAGTACTTTGGATTAATTTAAATGGTCATTACTTTTAGAAAATGTAAGATTAAACGTCGTTTATAGTAGGGTATTGGAAAAGCTAAAACTGGCATGTGGTACATTACATGGCCACCTAGATCATCGAATGTAAGCTTACTAGACTTACTTTCCGAATATGTCAAAAATAAAGTTTATATGTAAAGATTTTAAAATGTTTGGGAATTGTTGTGGAATTCCGACGTAGTCTCCTCGAAGATCAATAGACCTTTTCAAACGGTACTCGAGGCTCTCCAAGCCGTGGGAAAAATGTTTCGGGAGGTCTGCAAAATAGCCATCTCTAGCGGCGATGACCTCATTTGAGGCAAGTCTTTTTCTTTCCAGTGATTTTTTTCGGGCTTGCGAAAAAGTCGCTGGTGGGCAGGTCCGGTAAATATGGAGGATGAGAGGCTAATTCGTAGTGCAACTCATTCAATTTGGACGCGACAATGCAGGATGAATGACCCGGTGCATTGTCGTGGTGGAAAAGCACTTTTTTCCGCTGCGAACGAGGCCGTTTCTCCTTCAATACTGCATCGAATCGGGTCAGTAAATCGCTGTAGTATTATTGCCCCGTGATCGTCCTTCCCTGCAGATAGTCGATGACACACCTTGGGAATCTCAAAAAATGGTCGGCCTTTCCAGCAGATGGAACGGTCTTTGCTTTCTTCGGAGCCGATTCGCCCATAAAAGTCCACTGTTTCGACTATTCCTTGGGCTCCAGTATGTAGTGGTGGATCCAAGTCCCATCCATGGTTACGAAACGCATGAAGAAATTCCTTGAATTGCGTTGGATCCTGGCCAGATACTCCTCCGAAAAAGTCACCCGATTTAGTTTTTGCTCCGGTGTGAGCAAACATGGTACCCATCGGTCCGAAGGCTTTTTTATCCCCAAAATTTCGTGTAGGATATGGCCCACGCGTTATTTTGAGATGCCTGTTGTCTCTGATTTGACTTTCAGCTTCAATTGGCGATCGTTGCTGGCGATTTTTGAGCGTCTACTGTGTGGTTCATCACTTGTGCTTATGCGGCCACGTTTGAATTCGCTCACCCAGAAGCTGATGATCTAAAATGATGGAGTACATCTGCCAAGAAGCTCTATCAAATGAAGCTTTATGTTCATATTCCAATTTAGGCGGTGAAATTTTTGAAACATTGATTTCACTAGATCTTGGTACTTGGAGGCTTCTTTCTTTCCAAGAAAATTGTTTGCAATCATAGTGAATGAAGTCCATGAAATTTTTCGTTAAAATTCCAGGTCCATCAAATACCCAGGTTTAGTAACTTTGTCGTGGAAAGATTTGACATATATACTAGAAACAGTCCCCTTGCAAATCTACATGGAACGGCCTTTGCTTTGTTCGGAGCTGATTCACCCGAAAAAAGTCCACAGCTCCGACTATTCCTTGGTCTCCGGTATGTAGTGGTGGATCCAGGTCTTATCCACGGTTACGAAACGCATGAAGAACTCCGTTGGATTGCGTTGGATCCTGGCCAGACACTCCTCCAAAACGGTCAACCGATTTCGTTTTTCCTTCGGTGTGAGCAAACGCGGTACCCATCGCGCCGAAAGCTGTTTCATACCCAAAATTCCGCGTTCTTCTGAAATGCCTGTTATCTCTGCTATCTCTTTCAGCTTCAATCGGCGATCGGCTAACACGACATCGTGGCTCGTCATTTGTGCTGGTGCGGCTACGTTTGAACTCGCTCACCCAAAAGCTGATGGTCGAAAATCTACCAAAATATTTCAAAGTTCCGTGCCTGCTTTCCCAGCCATCCGAAAGTGTTTCATCACTGCACGAAATTCAATTTTATCCATTTTTGCGAAACCGGCTGACTTGCTACACAAAACACATTCTTCAGCAACAACTATTGACAGTAGACATCTGAAATTTTGACAGTTGCCATAAAAAGGGTTCTCCTTGTCGACTAATGAATCCATTTCAACCTTCGTGCGCCATCTCGTGCCGATTTCGGAAATATTTCAGGTGGCCCTCGAATATACATGCTATTGTACTGTATAGTTCGTGTAATGGAATTACGCTGACATTACGTACATTATAATTGTGCTCAAAATGTAGTGCTTAATCATATTGGTTATTGGCTACCATTGGCTGTGCAAAAAAAGTAAACAAACAATAACGTCAAATACAAGCGAATACACAATACTACATAGAATATAGACCTTAATCACTTGGGAATTTTTTGCTAACTAAAGCACCATTAAAAACTTCTAATGTAGAAAAACAAGTACTAAATTAATATGAAGCTTCCGTTGATTTTTATTATGATAAAGTCCCGTGGTCTAGTGGTAGGACGTTCCCTGGAAAAGTTTTTATGTTGCTAATTATAGGAATATTTTATCAACAAATGCTCATCTCCCTAATATGTATTTAGAATTTATGTTTATCTTGAATAAAATACTATTAAGACGCTATTACAAGAACAATCATCTCAGATTTATTTGTTTTGATATCATGGATATTTGGATAATTTCGTCCAAAATAATGGGTCTATCGATATGCAGTAATATTTTACATAAATATCGTATAGATCGAAATTCAAATTAATATAAGATTCGAATTTTTATACATTTATTGTATTGATATGTTTGGACAGTATATCTTAATTTTCGATTATAGTGCTATATCCGAGTATTCTTTTCCAGAATATTCAGCGATACGGAGGAATTTACTAAATATTAAATGCACCAAAAGTTTCGATTCGCATGAGCGGATTCTTTCACCAACAATAAATGCATTCGCGCACCTACGCTGCCGGAGTATTAGATTGCTAATAGAAAAAAGTAATACCCTAATTTGCGCGTTAGTTACATTGTACATACATTACCTGCTGAAGGTATCGGAGCTCATTTTCCCGTAAAAGCGATAAGCTCTAAGTGTAGGTGATTTAATTAAAACTGGGCCAGAGAATACTTTTCAGTAATTTATTCTACCATCTCCTTGATATTTTTCCTGCAAATATTTAAGTTACTAATTGAAAATGGCTGAAATGGAAATTAAAATTTGGAAGGGCGGCTAAGAAATGATGGTTTTTGAATGAAGGTATAACGGATAATGAAAATTACAAGGTATGACGGGCGTTGCTAAGAACCTGTTGGATCTTCACTGCACAAAAACAATGGGAATTAACACCTCCTCATGGATAACTTTATTTGCATTTGATGGTGAACATCACCTAATATTAGGGCAAGCAGATAATGTACACTACCGCCCACATTAGTTCGGACACTTAGTAAAATGTTGTAAACTACTAAAAGATAATATAGTTGCTTTTATATATGTATAAATAGCATTTATATTAGGTCCTTTATGAAGTTTCTTCTTAACTAATTGTACAGGTAAACTTTTAAGAATACGTACTGGAGAATGACTCGAAACGTATGATATTTTATGACCCTATATAGGAATAGAATAATCCTCATCGCCACAAAGAGGATTATTATTGGGGCAATATTACAGGTAATAAATTTACAATACTTTTTGGGGTGGGAGCAAGCCACTCGAAAGTGTATCATGTATTGATAAATGCTATAGTTTCTAAATAAACCTGCTTGTGCGTGCGTTGGTGTTAAAAGCCTATCCTTTTGTGCAAACCTGATTAAAGTTATTAAAATGCCGAGAGAAAAACCTGCAAGTTTACAGAAGCGCTCTGCAGTTGTTGCTCTTTATTAAGAAGCTTATTCAGTGCGTCAAAGTCCCGAAAAAATATGTTACTAAATCGACTGTTAGTGATATTCGGAGACATCAACGCACGAGCAGTTCGGGTCGTAAGAGAATAACAACTCACGACGACGATGAGCATATAAAATTGCTGAGCAAGCACCAGAAATCGTCGCTGAAATGAATCGCGACCGTACAAGAAAAATTTCTGTTACTACAGTGAAAGGAAGATTAAAAGCTGCAAATCTTCACGGGCGCATTGCAACAAACTCGTACTTCGATGGGGAAACAGGCAACAGTGGGCAGAAACACATAGAAATTGGACAATGGATGATTGGAAAAGGGTGCAATGGACTAATGAGTTAAAGTTTGAGATGTTCGGACAATGGATGATTGCCTACTACTGTTAAGCTGATTTATTACGAAAAAGTCAAATAATTTCCAAACATACGTTTGAAAATTATCTGACTCGCTGGGGATATTTTCGGGTGGCAGGTAAATAAGTACTATTCTCTATAACAATATAAATCATATTACCTCCGACTATCGTACAGTGAAGTTAACGAATTTGATGTGTTCAGAAATTAAAATAAACATGCTGTAACATGAATATAAATTTATTTCGCGAGAAGAGATTTTTTAATCGCTGTTCCCAAGAAAAAGGACACAACGGTAGAGAAACAAGAACTTGTGCTCTTATAGAAAAGAACATATACTCTTTGTGGGAAATAGTAAGTGCATCTCATTAAATTGTAACGAGAATTGCCCAATAAATTGATGAAAAGATTTAAAAGATTAATTATAGCATGAAAGTAACAGTTTATACACAAACATTCCGGACCTCAAATCCAATGGAAAACATGCTATCGATTGAGAAATGCACCGATAAAGAAGGTTTAATGATAAATATTAGAGGTCAGATAATACAGAAGTTAGTAGAAAGTATATCTCAAACAATATTCAATTTAATAACCCTACTATACCGGATAGCAAAAGTGTAATTTTGAATAATTTCAGTGATTTTCTAACTTAAATGCAGTAACTTAACACTATGGGGAAATTAAAAAATAAACATACATTGGGGGACGATAATTTACCTAGTTTTTTTGGTAAGAGATTGCGCTAGTGTGTTCACCACGTCTCTGTGTTATTTATTCAATGTATTCCTATCAACATCTACCTTTCCGAACTGTTGGGAAACGGCAAAATTATTTTCAGTTCACAAAAAGGGCGATGTTATTTTAATTAGCAATTACAGATCTTTTGCTCTACTAAATAACTTTGCTAAAGTATACGAAACAGTTCTATACATTTGCATATATCAACAGTTTCGTGCAATTCTATCTGAAGACCAACATGGCTTTGTGCGTGGGCGATCCACTATCAGTAACCTTACTACGATTACACAATTCATAGCTGAATCACTAGATGACAATATACAAGTTGATGTAATTGATACAGACTTCGCGAAAGCCTTTGACCGAGTTGATCACGAGATACTTTTATTGAAAGTTGCGCAGAACGGCTTTTCACCCAGACTTGTTTCACTATTTCGAACATATTTACTAGGGAGAACGCAGTACGTCGCATATCCTGGATATACATGTGATAAGTGTTACTTCCTCTGGAGTTGCACAGTAAAGTAACCTTGGTCCTGTCCTTTTTCTAGCATTTCTTAACGATATATGCAGTTGGATTGAAGTTATTGTTTGCCGATGACCTCTAATTTTATACCAGGATAAGGACCATTTCGGATTGCCATCTGATGCAGTAAAATCTGAGTAAACCAGAATTCTGGTGTGTCAACAGTAATCTTAGGATGAACATCGAAAGGTGTAATGTTCTAACTTATTCACGTAAGTTATGTCCACTTATATATCACTATCGATATAACGGTGTTCTTTTGCATCTTTGTTCCTCCTTAAAGGACCTAGGTGTTTTATTTGACACCAAATTAACTTTTAGCGACCACATCAGTAGGATATCATCATGTGCACTGCAGGCTCTTGGATTTATACTAAGAGTATCGAAGCAGTATCTGTATCTCTCCTTGAAAATGTGCATGTTGTCCCATCGCACAGTACTCGCCTGTCTTGGATCTTCTACTGTCCCAATGCTAATATTAACGTCTTAATTAAGTCACCGATATATAGAATGTGAAACACCGTTAATGAAGTTAATGCTGATGTTGATATTCACTTTTCCACTTTGGTAAAATTAATCAATCTATAATTTTAAGTTTAGTTCAAATTAACTTTTAGTTTATGTTTTTTATTGTATTTTTAGTTTATAATTGTTCTGTAATTAGACTCATCTGTTGAGCAATAAGGATATTATTATTATTATTATTATTAATATTCGGTGTTATAATAACCCTTCGCAGTTTTTGATCAATTACAGGGGGCATCGACCGGTCATGAGTTATTATTAAGCCTGCACCTGTGATGAATCTTAAGAGATTCGTTATGGAGTGAGGAAGACCACTCAATCCAGAGAAACAGCTCAGGGATGTGAATCTGGAACGGCGACACTGGTAGACAAGTGCACAAGACATTGAGTTACCAGCCCCTTATTTGATCAACAAGGTTATATTTCCTTCTCACAGCTGCGTTACGATATGCAGCAGCCCAGAAGAACCTTCATGCCGCTGAGAGCGAAACGCCGGCAGACTCATGCAACTACGGCGCAGTTTTAATCCAGAAACCTAAATTCTTCAAAAGAAAACAAATACTGCAGAATCCTATAGCAATATATAAGGGTATACTAAATATGAAACAA
This sequence comes from Trypoxylus dichotomus, assembly GCA_023509865.1. NCBI lineage: Eukaryota > Metazoa > Arthropoda > Insecta > Coleoptera > Scarabaeidae > Trypoxylus > Trypoxylus dichotomus. Next base: position 19,861,261 of record CM042080.1, read on the forward strand.
TCTATATGCATATTTATTTATTTTAGTAGTTATTGATAAAGTAATAAAAGAGTAATTTAATGATCAACAGCATGACCTATATTTTCGACTATCCCTATAAAAGCTGCAATGATGAAACGAACCAAATTAGTGGGAACCGAGTTACTATTACATGCTTTTTTCTCTTACATAAAATATGCGTACAAAGAATATAAAATCTAGCATTAAAAAGACGATAAGAGCGATAAATTAGTATTAAATTTTAATTCTAGTGTATTATCTGCGGTTACCATACTGCTATACGCTGAATGTTCGTATATTCCAGCTGAATCGTTCTTTTTTCCGTTCGTTTATTACCCTAAGGATCTGCCAAAACGAGCTGATTGCATGCCGTTACGCTGCAATGGGAATACGAGGTGTATAATGCAATTAAAACTCGCACAAGGCAAGGGCGTCGATATTTAAAGCGAAATACGCCCGATACTAACACTGAATACAATTACAATCATAATCCGGTTTACGATATGAACTATGTCGGAATCATATCGGTATAATAACAAAATCTGGGCGTTACAACGCTGTGTTCATCCGTAAATGATCCAGCATGATTATATAGTATTATTGCACGCCTCGATAATAGTTATCGTACCGGTAAGGTGATTAAACTCATCTCACGGATATTACACAGAAATTCGGTGACCAAAAAGTTATCTTTATAGCATTATTATCGCCATTTTGTAGAGGTAGTTTATTAAATTTACTACTACTACACTAAGGTAATATAGAGGATTTTAAATAATTTCTGAGATGAAGATATTATTTGCAATTATAGTAATGCAGACATTTCTAGGAATTAGGAAATGCATTTGTAACATTAATGTGGTGCCCGTTTTCACATTTGTTCTATATCTTTTTATATAAAATTGAAAACAATTATCTAATCCATTAAAAGATTATAATGGAAGGGGTTTTGCTAGATAAACAAAGCAATATATACTCCAAAAGAAGTGGTAAGACAATTGTGCATAAGGACACTGTTTTGATGTTGTATGGATGCCATCCGCTTTCTTTCCATTGTGACTCGTATTGATAAATTAATGAGAACGGTAGCTCTTCTTCTATCATAATGCTGTCTGTTATTATTAGGGATCGGCATTCAAGGATATGTTCCAGGTCCGGACTTATTAGGCATCACACGTTTAGCACATGTTCTTCGTCAAGAGTCAATGGCAGTCAGGAAATGCTACTCGAAAGCATATAAATTGATATCTGCTGTTAATAAAGTTTCTCTAAAGGTACCTGCACGCAAGAAATATTTCGTGAAAAACTGTCACGTGTGCCACTACTACCAGAACCTAGTAATCACCACGGGTCGATACTCGGGGGTATATGGCATTAATTCCAGGGACGGATCGAGGACATTTGGAATCCCGATTTGACATTTTGCACAAGCGAATCAAAGCACGTATATTGAAACAAGCGCTTACCAGGTAACAGTAGATATATCTTCTTAAGAAGCAATATTGCAGGGTTTATTAAAACATCAAACACCGTAATTGTTCACTGTTTACGTTGAGAGTTAAGTAAATCACTAATAATTGTTCCGTATGCTCAGGTGCTAATAATTATCTGTCACCGCAAATCATATTGAAAACGACCGTTCAACATTTCCCGATGTAATAGAGACATATTTAAAGTACACATAGATTTTTTAGTGACGGCACATTTATATCTGGTCCGGAAAAACACTGCCGGTAATAATGAAACGCACCAGATATTTACGAAAGAATAACTTTAACAACATAGAATACATTTGAAAATTTCACAGATGGCAGTCAATAATGGAAATTTGAAATATTAACAACGTAACCTTTACTAGAGTTACCTACATATTTGGTTTGTTTGGCAGTGGCGCAGAGCAGTAACTTGTGTAACAAGAGCAGTAATTTATAAAATATAGATTTGTAGATTCACAGATTCGTAGCTTCGTAGATTCATTCCTGTTGTCAACATCTAACATGTAACATCGCTTTTATAAATGTTGTACAATTGAATCTAACTCTGTCTTAAGATTCCACAACTACGTCTCTTATTTAAGTATTCAATAAACGAAAATGAAATGAGTGTTTTCTTAAAAAACAGTAATTAAATGTTGTGGACTAGCGGACCAATAACAAAAGATCAATGTCAATGGATTTTCTAGATAGCTATTTTGAACATACGTTCAACTATTCAGACCACCAAAGGTCTAGAGTGTATGTACCCACTTTCAAAAGGTAATTTTGGTAGATACAGTTCACTTTAAACATCATTTATTGGTCACCAGCTACCTAAATAAGGTTGAAGATATTCACAGCACGAGGGCCTACTAGCTATCGTAAGTACATGCATTTGAGAAATTTTATCCTGCGTGTTCCGAAAATCTGATCAAAACAGTCGTTTAAGCAAGCGGTTGTCGTAGTGTGTGTCTTTAGAAGAGCCGAGACGAATTTTCGATGAACACATATTTGTTATCTTTTGGCCGATCTTGGTTACTTTGAAACAATAAAACTATATTTATTGGCAATCGTAAAATTACTTTTATTGATTAATATACTAAAGATCTCTATATGAATTATTTAAAAGATAAAGGTTTTGAAGCTTGTAAGTACAGAGAAGTTATATATTTTGAAGTAGAGGATCAAATTTAACAAAATCATCTCGATGATTAATTAAGGACCTGATGTAATTTTTAGGAAATAGGTAATTCCGATGCTATGTTAATGTTATGGAAATACCAAGCTCGTATTTTTCATTTGGGATGTTTTCCAATAAATGCTATTGTAAAGTTTTCTTCATCATTATATCCACTTATAATAAAGATGTACAAAACTTTTGAAGCGCTGTGCTCTCACAAACATATAAATATTGTTAGCCGAAAAAATCTTTGTTCTTGTTATGTATTTTTGTGTAGTTAGGTACTTTTTCGAGGTCGTCATAAAATAATTAAAATTTTCGCCAAAATCTTTTGCAGCAAAAAGCATTTGCACATATTCTACATACTACCCTTCATTCGGTCCAATTTTAATTTGAGCTGCACACTGTTGTAAAGACAACTCGAGCCGGGAATTTCATCAATTCAGACCGATTTGGTCATGAAAAGTAAAAAAAGAGCGAGATTCGTAGTATGCCTCTCTTATTGAAATGCACCCTGCCGAAGAAAGGTGTAATTCAACCGGCTTTATTAGAATCTGTACAGCTGCAGTCGATATGAATTATTTACCCTTAAATCCTCCGCCGCCTCTTCAACCTTATTAAATTAGCAAAACTACTATTGACTCTTGATTATCTATCCAACATTCTTGCAGAACTATCAAAGATATACTGCATGTTATACGAACACGGATAGCACGCGTACTAATTAAATTATCGATTACTAATTAATTTTAGCAATTACCGGCTCTATATTATCGAAGTTATCCCCCATATTGGTCGTAACGCCTGCTCGGTAGTACCCCTATCAATTAAATATTAAACTATCACGTAACAGGTCTCAGTCGGAACGTGTCCGTGTTACAATTTCACTAAAATGTTTATTACGTTACGGTTTTATCGCTAAATACATCGAGCTTACGGATGGTTTGTAATAACTTAATATAATGCTGCCAGTTGTAAATCCAACTTGAGCAGGCACGATGAATTAACATTTACCTCGCTTTAACTGCGATGGCAGTTTATAGTTGTTTTAGACATGTTGTATGTTGGGTATAGTGTTATTTAATCAATTGTATGATTGCTGTGTAGTAGCGCATAATAGGACCACTTGAGCGGATGTATATACACTACCGATCACGGAAGTATGGACACATATTTTAGTAAAAAATTCGCTGTACATGGAATAAAGCAATACATTTTGTAATAAAATTAATATACATATATTATTCTATGAATGTAGACGTGTACTGGGTATACAATATTGCCACATTAATGTCTATTATTATACAGGGATAAAAATACAGGATCCGGTAAAAAGACTCCCGCTATTCAAAAGGCAGTTAGAAACAAACGAAAAAAAATACAGAAATTTCTTTTTTATTTGCGAACAAGTAATACCATACCATTTTACACTATTACGCTTTGAAAGTTATATCCGGTAAATGGCGTCCTCCATTGTTGATACGTTGACGAAGCCTTTTCCGGAAGTTGCATGGGTGATTGTCTTCTTGAGTGCTTGCAGGGTTATGGGGCGATGTTTGTACACTTGCGCCTCTAAGTGTCCTCAAAGAAAAAATCACAGGGTTATAAATCGGATGACTCTGGGGGCCAGGCGATGCCTCCTCGCGAAGAGAGAAAACGTTCAGGAAACGACACTGAAAATTGCCAGGGAACACCACTTCGACTATTGAAAGCGGCACGTATACCGTTATCGATCGATACACCTCCGCATCCATATTCGCACCATAACTCACACAAACATGGAAGGTTTTTCTGATGCACCGTGTACATCCCTTCTTTTCGCCGTTTGTACCACTTCATTCTTTCAATTAATTTTTACAATGCGTCAAGTTCTAACACTGTTCACAATTGTCCTTTTGACGAAAGACATTTTTTCTGACTTTCCGAAAGAATTCGATTTACAATTGCTCTTGTTGAGTTGAAGTTAAGACTTTGGGATGGTCAAGTCGCTACGTTTAAGATATTGGTTTTCATTTGTTCTGTCAGAAAGTTTTGACACACTAATTAAGCCAAATTTGTTTCCACTTCATTGAAAACCATTTGAAGACCAGGAATTGCGTAGTGTTGAAATATTGCTGTGTAACTTCTTCTTCATAATTTCCGTTATTTTAACAATATTTACTGTGTGATTATGGGAGAAGCAATCCAAAACAATAGCCGACCCTGTATCATACTTTATTGGGGTACGATAACCGGATAACAGTGCTCTTTATTAATTATCTTACTAATATTTGATGACTTTGACCAAAGACTTAAAAGTTTGATTCGTTGCTACGCAGTGCTCTGTCTACTATCCAAATACAATGCGCTTGTGCTTATTAAAGGTGTTTCTGGTAATTCCAATCTCACTGTGCAGTTACTCTTACTGTTGCAGCGTAAGATGTACTGTATGTGTTTTTACTTTTGCCTTTTCAACAATAGCTGAGGTCAAGTACCTTTTCTGTTGTAAGGGAAGTATCCTTGGCTCTTTCTTTCTGTGAGGCATTTTTTAACTAAATTTTAGTTTTGTTTATTCAATTATACGTAAAATTCGAGCGCTACTGGTGCATGCCCATAACCCTGAATGTAATAAATTTAGATGCTCTTCTCCATCTATAAAATTCTACGCATTTATGATGAACCATAAACAGAAAAGCAGGTAATTTCTTTCAACATGAGATACTTTTAATTTTTTTACGCACAATCCCCAAATTGAAGGCTTTATTAAAATTTACTAATATCGTTATACTAATTATTCTGTTGCAGTTACTAGTAAGTCTGTCTAGTAAATATTATGAATAGTATAATTATATATAGCGATAGATTAGAATTTCATTAAGGAACAGATTGATATAAAATAAAATGTTTCTGTGAACGTTTTGAAATTTAAGCTAGTGTTCATACTTCCATGAACGATAGTGTACATATCCATACACGCATGTATGTATTCCAGCATCTGCAAAGTTAACCAGTTAAATCAGCAAACCGGATTAAATTTTCAGAAAATGTTTAGTCAGGAAGCTGAATTTTAAACTAGTTAATGTAACTACAAATACATGCACAAGGATGAAGGTTAGTCTGCATGGTTTTAATAAATTATTCGATGATAGATATGAAACGAAAATTCCTGCATTCTTTTTTTTTGTTGAAATAATAGGACATCAAATACAAGCTTTGAATGTGTTGTTATGCAAATCTTATTTGTATTTGCTAATCAAATTATTAAGAAACAAAACTTAAAACTAATCATGAGGATACCAGTAAAGTCACTCCTAAAACATCAAATTACTTAAATCCTATGAACAAGAATGCTGATGCTGTCTTCAGGGCTTTAGGTGGAGCAGTTTTATAGCAGACTCTTTAATCCTATTAAACGTTAGATTATTTGAATTCTAGGAACAGTGAAAATAGCGGTACTTGCATAAAGTTGAGATAGATATAATTTATTTTTAATGTTATGAGTAGAGACCGGATTATATGCAAAGTGCATATACAGTACATCTACAATTGGACGTAAACTATAATAAATAAATAAATAAATAAATAAATAAATAAATAAATAAATAAATAAATAAATAAAATAAAATATATGCACTATGCATATAAACCGGTCTCTAGTTATGAGGGTTCATAAGGTAAGATAATCGAGTTCTGATATGTTGAACACCTTATAAATTAAATTTAGTACCTCACCAGAGCGTTTTTAGTTTTACTTTCCCAAACCGGCTGAATGCTTTTTCTTTTTTTTTGTTTTGTTCGACCAACGTGAGTTAGAGCTTGTGAAAGAAATTGAAATAACAGTGTCTTCAAATGTATTCTTAAGTAAAACGTTTTTGTCATAGCCATGTATGACTAGTCTCAGGCATATTTATAAAATTATCTAGTGGGCTACTGTGAAAACGTAAACCAGGTCTGCTTAGATAATAATGCAACATTTTGAATTACGTACATGCAGAGAGATTTAGTAATCTGCGGTTGGCAACAATGTGTTGGGCACAATTTCTAGCATAACCATATGTTTATCAATTGCTAACACCTCCTCTAGTTCTCGTATTATTGTTATTTGAGTGCAAGGTATTTCAATATTCCTCATGATCATTATAAAGTGCAATTTTTAAGAGCAACGATGCAAATATTTTTCATTAAATTAGGGAACATTTTCAACGTTTCAACTTTTGTAGGAGTGATGGCGCCGTGGGTCGTACGCAGTATTAAGAACGGTTTATAGGCTTCAAAAGTAGTCGTCAAACTGTATGTGGAGAAGACGCCGAACTACGATTACGGCCCTTGTTTGAATATAATTTTCGAAGACAAACGCTCAAGATCTACGGCATCATGGCCACTGCACCTACATAATCTTAGCTGTCTACTAACTAAGGGTGGATATTTTCTTAATTAATATTAATATGAAGCTCTCGTTGGTGTTAGTAATGATGAAATTACGGTTTTCTTGCAATTAACCAACGTTTTCAATTCCTGAGAAAATATCAGCCAAGGTAGGATTTGAACGCACAATTTCTCCGAAACTGGTGAAACGTACCGCAACTATACCACGAGGCTGAATATGAGATCAAATCACTTTTAATAACTAGATTGCTCTTATTAAAAAGTATCTAATTCTATGTAATACCTAATTTTTAGACATGATTGTATTTCACTATAAGGAGTAAGTTGGTTACGTTATAGTAAACTAGTATTTCATTGAACCGCATAAAAATAAATTTGTATTCCCATTACTCTGAAATTTATCATTTGGTGGAGGCGCTGGTATTTACATTAGAAATGAAATTTCCTGTTCAAAAGATCTAATCGAGTAACATAATGTCATTTAACAAAATATTTCTCAAGCTTCTGATAGTAATGTAAAATTTATGCACTTGAATTCCTCTTAGAAAATTGAAAAGCGTGCCGTCAATACCATTAAACGGCGTAAAGTTCTTATAGGGGCGAAGTAAGCTAATGAGTATATTTCGAAACTTATCTTTTCATTAATCGGCGGTTTCTATTAAATCATTGCGAACATCTACAGATTCCAATTTGTTGTTATCGCGTGTTCTAACTTTTACTATTATTTACTGACATGGGAAATGTGAGGGTATCAAATATATCTGCATTACGTTCTATTCGTCACGCTTTCGTCCTTTTTGTGAATGAAGCCTTCGAAAGTGGCGTTTTATCAATTTCATCTTTTGACAACTTTTTCTATTAATCTTGACGAATATTGACAAAGTTAAATAAATTGTATGATCTATATTACGTTCATCGTGTGAAGTATGGGTTTGTTGCTTCTAGAAAATTTATGAGAGTTTACAAGAAATTTCTGTAGATATACTTCTTTATACTTTACTATAAGATACACCGCACTTCCAATTTATTAATTATTCAATTTATATTCGTTTAAAAGGAAATAAATTTATTATGGAGCTATTTTTTATAAAGTCGAATATATTAGTTTTTTATTTAAATTACGTTAATAATGAGCGAAACGGTTCTTATTAAAATGCAGCCAAATAAGGATATATCTCCTTACTTATTAAAGAACCTTATATAACGCAATGTTTACTATAGTTACGTACAAATTAATTAATTACTAATCATGTTGAAGTTTTCTCCTTTTTATGTAACGTGTATGTCAGAATTTCCCCTCTTGTACTACATTTACTGCATTAGTGTTACCTTTTCGGAATTTATCAGTATCGAGTCAAATTTATTTCTAGTCAAATAATTGGCTATTAAGGTCGATCTTTTTGTTGCTAAAGAATAAGTTATCATTTCTTGAGTTCTTCGGGATTACTAAAATTTAATTTGATACATGGAAACTTTTTCTTATCGATCATAGTAATCTACACTTAAGGAGGTCAATTTCACATTCAAATGCAACGAATTAAAATGCAACATCAACCATTGGCATGATACTATTTAATCGCACATGAGATATATTTATTAGCTCAGATAAGACATTTCGTGAATACCGCTGGCAGAAGCCACTAGTAACGTACCGTCAGCAAACTGAGGTATTCTAGTATCAGGAAAAAATGAAGGCAAATCATTAATGTCAATTAAACCAACAATAAGTTTAACAGTGAATGATCAGTTTTTGGTACTCTTCATGGCAAGTAGTTAGTTTCTTTAACAACGTGTATACAATTCAATCCCATTTAAAGGCACTCGGCGAACACTGTATGAGTAGAGTTTATCACAGAGCGGAGGAATTTTTCACACTATCAAATGTTTGCGAAATATCACAAATAATATCACTGACACAATACCCTTTATCAAAGCGTTCGTAAATATAATTCAGAAAGTCACAAAGCATTATCCAGTTTTTATCAGTTTTTTTAATATTTAATAGGGAATGCGTTGTCCAAAAGGTAGAAAAAGATGTTAAAGAAATAATAGCATAATGATCAGATAAATCAGAACATCAAAACTGTTATATATGGTGTAATAATGGGTAGTGTTGATTATAGTAGTTTACTGGTAACTACCCATTAATTTTGACTTTATTGCCTACTAGCGAGTGTTCAAGACAAGGCCATTAACGCTAATTAAACTAAGATTTTTTCCAAAAGTAATACGAGCTGCTTCTTTTCTCATTTAATGAGAGCAATTATATACGTATGTAATTTAAAGCTTTCGTCGAGAACGGTAATGGAGTTTTCTATAACCTATTATTGCCAACGACTTGAATAAGGACTACTAGATGTCAAAAATTAATGGATTAATCAGAATTAACATTAATTTTTGGTCTTGTAATCTTATATTAGTCAACATATTGGTATTTTTGGGTACGTGCTTACAATGGGCGTCCTAAAAGTTCTTTGCAATTTGTTTTGTTCACTGTGCGAACACAATGGCTGAGTGAAGGGGTATGCCAATTGCTAACCCCGTCCTTGGAAATTTAGTCGGCACGAAGCGTGTGACAGCATGCACACTGTTTGCGCGAGTTTTACGAAAACTTCTCAGATGAGACGCATTTTCACTTTAATGGCCACGTAAACAGACAGAACTGCCGTTATTCAAGATCAACAAATCCTAAGCAGAAGCATCAGAGGCCACTTCGCTCATCAAACCTTACTGTTTGGGCCGCAACGCTGGCGCAAGGAATTATCGGCCCAAATTTTTTTGAAGATGTAAACATAAATTTCGAGCGATATCCCCACGATTAACACCTTTTTTTATGCCAGCCTTGCAGAATTTTAACGGTTTTAATTGGAGCAGTTGTTTCCAACAAGATGGAGCGACATCTCGCACGTCTAACCTAACCTCATATCCACCACACGTTTATAAGAGCGTCAGTAAAATAACAGTATACATTCAGAAGACATAACTTTTAATAATTAAATTTCGAAAGCCTATTTTTTAGTAAAAAATAAAAATTCATTAAACGTTGCCATTATTTTATAATATTCTTTTTATTTTAAAAAGGACTTTCGGCATACGTCGTATATAGGTTAAGGGACAGAATCTTACTTTTATATTAGAGCATCATTTACGAGGGTTGCTATTTATGTATCCGGAATAATAAATAAAAATAAATGTTATTAAAAATTGTTTTATTGTTTTTCAAATTCTCTATTTCTCATATTCTCCGCGATAATCGATACACTTTTGCAAACGTTTGAACCAGTTTTCATAGCACTTTTTCCATTCCGATTAAGGTATCTCCGAAACATGCATCTTGAATGCATCAACTTCAAAATGCATGTTTTCAACTTTTGTTGGATTTGGCTCATCTTGGAAGACCGATACAGTCAATTGTTGTTTGCTCATACGCATAGATCCAAGATTCGTCACCTGTGTAAATGTTATATGTTAAATGTTTTGACGCATAACGATTGTATTTTTTACTCATCTCTTTCGTGCACAAATTATTTTCGCGGCTAAATGTTTGCGTAAAATCTCGTGTATACTTGTCATGTTAATGCCCAGAGTTTCCTCAATCTCACGGTATGTCACATGACGATCTTGCTTTATCACTTCGCGCACACACGATTTTGAAAGATCTTCTTTAAATCCGTCCCTCAGTGAACAACGACCCCGATTGAATTCACTAAACCTGTGATACACAGTGGTTTTAGATGGTGTATTATCGCCAAAAGCTGAAGTGAGTTGATTGACGCACTGTTGTTGAGACAATCAACGTCGAAAGTCGTACTAGATCATCAATTCCATTTTTTGACTGAGATAAAATTTTCAAGACACTAAATAACATAAATAGTATCCGTATGGCAAAACGTTCTGAGTGCGTATACAGTTCAATAATGTCAAACTTTATGATGTATATGTCAGATAGCGTCTAGCAACACCATAGTTGCCAATTCCGGATACATACTGTAATGATATGAATTATTGTCTATTATTTACCAATGATTTTTTTCTAAAATTTTACTAGTTCACCTATTCCAGATATTTTGTCGTCACTGTTTGGTGCACGCCGTTATTTTTATTTTGATTGACGTTACAAGTTGAAGACAAAGTACCGTTAGTACTCCCTCTATGAATTTTTAAACACAGATATTCAATCTGTACAGGTTTCTTTCTAAAGTTTTACAGATATCTACTTTGGGTTATTCTTTAATAACTTATTATTCACAATTTCTTTTGTTAAAAAAATAGAGCCCCTTTAACAACACTTGCAGAGGAGACGTAAACTTTACTATCGTTTATCATATACATCGCTTTTCGTAACCATATTTTTTTATATAAATAAATATTTCAAAATTTCATCCTTAAAATACGTTTAATATACTGTACTCACATATTTCAATTACATTGTATAAATATGCATTATTCCGAAATTATACTTATACTCTTCAAAATTTCTCGTACGACGGAAGAATGGCACGACTGGCTGCATTTTCCTTTATTATCTCGCACAGATCAAGTACGTGTGTACTGTGTGGCCTATCATATAGGCGAACAAATGCGTTGCTATGTATATAAAATAAAACCAACAGATGAAGATCGTGTCAAAAGTCGGACATGTTGGCATCGTTTCTCCTGAGAAAGAATAATTACTTATTTTCTCATATAACTCCGTAATTTTATAAATATCTCCGTTTATATCCAATAATAAAATGTATCAGCTGATACTACATATAAAATCTGAAAGTTCCGGACACATACTTTGGAAGCTGAAGACCAGTCCATCTTAAACACGAGAAATCACGTGCGAGTGAGTACGATTTCAAAGATTAAAGACGTCGAATCTTCTTAAGTTCTTAAAATTTATCTGTATCTACTGCTCTCATTTTGTTTCGTAAATTAATTAGAATATTTATAATAATAATAAGTGTAGCTAGTCAGGGATTGCCTTAGGTTTTCTGTAAAAAAACATATTTTTTTTTGAAAAAAAGCGGTAAATTTTTCTTAATTTGTCAATATATTAATCTTTTCAACTTTACATTTGGTATTTTAATTTAGAAAACATTATCACTATCATTTTAAAACAAATAAATCAAAATTTAAAATCAAAGAACCCAGTTAAAAAAAATTAACAAGCCTGAGATTTTCCACCACAATACATAGCAACCTACATACTTTTTGGTAATATTACTAATAATCTCGTTTAAGAAATTGTTATTTTCCACAAAATTATGGTTAAATTGTATTGAAATTAGTACATGAGTAGTGGTAATAAATTGTAGCCCTCTATTAACCTTAATCAATTTCTATCGATCCTTCCACAGCCGATAATCTTTTACTACTTTATCACATCGTTAATTACCATATATATTGTAAACAGTTAATACGTAGATACGTCGTAAATGGCGCAGCGTGAAGTTCAATTTACATTAATAGCCCTGCAGTCTACTGTACTATAAATATTCCATGCACATGTTAAACTTCGATGACTACGCCGTACGGTACCGCTGCTCCAATTTTCATAAAGCGGCAATGGAATATTAAGGTCCACGGGCTCGAGATATATTAGAGCCGAGCAGTGTCGGCTCTAAAGGATTCCATAAATATTGAAATTAGTATGGTAATGCAGTTGCAACCGGTGTCGCTAAGGTGTCTCGAGGTCATCAGTTAAAACTTAACCGATAGGTCGCGAGAGTGTGGCAAATGCGGTAAAGGTGGCGGTCGCGTTAGTTTGCGATGAATAAATAGTGCGTTGAGTGGGGCTGAGACAGTGGCTTATGTGTTACTTTTCATCGGAATAGTGGTAAGAATGGTACAGTGTACAGGGGCACCAAGTATCGCTTTATGCACTGGAAACATTGCATATCATTTTTTGTATCCGAATCATTTTGGATGTTAATTAACAGAAGCCTTATTTTCATATACTATAAGCGGCCAAATTATGAAATCAATTTATTAAATTCGAAACAGCAAAAAATACTCGTACAAAATCTTTCTTAAAAAGAAAAAATCGTTTAAAGAACAGAAAAGATAAATTTTATCAATAACAAAGCGCAAGGACAAATCCTTTAGGAAAAGGATTCCTTCCTTTAAATTAAATGTTCGAAATGCCATCCACCGGGCTCTTAACAGCAAGCGAGTCTAACGCCACATTTATTTCATTACGAATGACGTCAGGCTTAATTCAACTTCTTTAATATCTAATTCCATTTTTCAAATTTTCTACAGTTTGTGGTATACCAACATACATTTTTGATTTTAAAAATTCCCATAAGAAAAAAATCAAGGGGTTGTGAGACTTGGGGATCTGTGGGGATACTATGCTAGTCCTCGCCTACCGATCCATCACCCAGAACATTAGATTTAAAGGGACCCACTACTTTATTTCTTGAATAACAGCAGTTAGTTTTGCTTTTTGTTATTAATAAAATATATATTTTCCACTCATTAAGTGATTTTTATTTGAAAACTTTGTCATGTGATGTATTGAAATTTTGAAGATACCATTTGGAACTATATGATCTATGAAGAACAACAGGGGAAGTTGTCATTCAAAAATATGTCAATAACGTCATTACTTCAAAACCAGAAAATTTAAATTGATTCAAATACGTTTATTTAAAAAAATAAAGTGGATCTGTCCGAGTATTTCTTTGAAAAACAATGAATTTGTTCCATGATTTTTTTTCTTTATTAACAAGATCACGTGCATTTTACCAGTTTTCGCCCAGGTCTTTTAGGTTGAAGATCCAGCAATGTCATATCATGTCAGCAAATCCTCATAACATTCCTTAATATAACTCTTCACATTTATTATTTCTAATAATTGTTTTTTCATGTAATAGTCTTCATGATTTTTTTTAAATCGGTTTCAACGGAAGTATTTGCAAGTATTTGGCTTAATTGTATCGTACAACCATATTATTTGTTGGAAATTTTCGTAATAATAGAAACTCGCTTTCAAACATATTCACCAACGTGTGAGGATTTGCTCTGGTGGCTTAGAAATACCAGGGCACCGTCTGTGGAATTCTTGAATTCGTTTGGGAGATTTCGAAAATACTTTTTTGGATATTTAAAATTAATGCACCCTCCTCTGGATAACATTCTCGAATATTTTGTGTTACAAGGTGTAAAGCATGAACTTCACATGACATATAAAAGTCTCTCACAGCCTTCTTTAAAAGAATGATCTACACTACATATTGTCGCTTCACCATCGCTCACAAACATCAGCAGCTGGTCAGTTGAAAGTTGAATTTTTTTTAGCACTATCTAGATAATTTCTTTGCCAATACACTTTTCTAAGTTTTCGCTAGTTAATAGAATGGGTAACGTCGCTTTAACAGGATCTAGACCATGCACTATGATCAAAATAAAATGTTTTTTTCGATCTATCGTTTAGTCGACACATAACCACAGTTTTTAATCTTTACGCTCTCATGAAACGGTTGCTTCACTTACTCGATAGTGAAGTATTTTTGACCATTTACAGTGGCATTTGTCTCTCAGTACAAGAACGGTTTATCGCAAACTGTACAGTATATCCTGGCACCATTATAACATAAATTGGGAAATTCATCAATAAACTTTCGCACTGTGTTATCCAATAGTCTCGTTTTTCCCTTCCGCACATCCGTCATACTTAATAATTATACGTAGAGACCGGATTATATGCAAAGTGCAAACATTTAATTTAATTTATTTATTATATTTTACGTCTATATGTAGATGTATTACACATAAAATATAATAAATAAATTAAATCAAATTTTTGCACTTTGCATATAATCCGGTTTCAATTATGCCTTATATGAAGATACGGTACGAACTTAATAATTCTACACTTCATCCGTTTTATTACATTACTCATGGGAGTGCTACGTACTCAATACGAACCAGGTCCACGGGAAAACATCCCAACTGTAGTAAGTATCTTTAGCTCATTATCGATTGAAAAACTGCTCAAAATTGAAGGAGATGCAGAAAGATACTATTTACACTAGCGATGAATGAAAATTATGACATCAGGAATTGAGGTGAGTACCAGCAAGCATACCATGGGATTGGTCTTTTTTCTCTTAAGTTATTTATGCCACCAATTCGCATTAATACCTTTCGTGATGTGAACAGCTCAGACAATTGTATATTACAATATTTACAGCATTATGGTTTGTTTAGCCCCTGGAAATATGATATTGACAAAACTTTGCAACATTATACACAATTTACATTCCTAAATTAACGTTTAGTCCGAAGATGGTAAATTGTTGAAGCCGATCGCAAAAAAATTTAAACAAATATTTTATTAGAAACCTCTTTTTCTCCTTCATTACAAAATTTAATAAACAAAATGAGTCGGCTCTCTTGGGCCCTATAGTGCCGTCTCAGAATGTTATTGAAGAAAATTTATTAGAATATTTGGGCATCTATCTGACTGTTTAAGTTTAGAATTAATAAAAAACTTATCAAGTTGATAATTTCTTTTTGGTGTATGTTGTATTGGAACTCACCACACAACAAAAACTTATAAGATTCATGATTCAAAGAGATTGAAATATTAATCCAAAATCTAGCTTTGGTTTGAATGAATTCATTTTCGAAAGAGAGGCTTACACATATATAGATCCGGTATTTATTTTAAACCAATAAACGCTGATGTACAGCAAGGCTGCTTGTATACACAAAAAGAATGTAGTAGGAGCTTTAGATTGGTGTTACAGCGCCACTGCTTTCTGGAGATTTTCCACGGAGTAGCTTCACGGAGGTTATATTACGTACATAAACGAGATTGAATACGTGAACGACATAATAACGGAGCGGGATGGTGGTGGGCTTGAATTTAGGTGCCAGAACCAGAGGAGTTCGGCTTTCCAGGTTGTTGTGTTTACAACGCATCGTTTCATTATAAGTTTATCCTTAAATTTATTACCGTCAAGCGGTAGTAATTTTAAATATATACACCCAGATAAAAGTTTGAAGTTGAAACAGCTAAAACTAGTCATTAGTTTTTCCCCGTTTCCGTATTGCAGTTTGCCTTTTCTTGTATTTTTTAATTTTAGTCTTTTGCTTCCCTAGTTCGTTACGAAGCTGATTAGTAAAGTTATGAAAGTTCTAAATACTGCAGTATACTTACATACTACATTATTAGTTTAGGTTGGTTTATATGTATTGATTGGTATGTCTTACAGTTTATAACATTGATAGAAATTAACTGTAACAATGCACAGCAAGATTTTAAACTTCACTCAAAGAAAATTCATTATTTAATATATCAGAGAAAGTCAGTAAGTGGGTCGCAATAAAAATAATTAGAGAAATAGTTAGTTAGAAGGAAGTCTCTACGTACAGTAATACACTTCTCCTATCGCTTAATCAATGCCCCAATCCCTGCAGCTTAAAAGTGTTTGGGTTGCCGTCTGAACCACGTGCATACCTCTTGTTGAATGTTGTTGTCATCCCCGAAATGTTTGCCGCTAAGATGCTTTTTGAGTGCGGCAAACAGATGATGGTCGCTTGAGGCTAGGTCGGGACTGTAAGCCGAATGTTCTGCAATTCTCACCTGGGTTAAGTGGGTCGAATACGGCCTGGCATTATTGTGATCCAGCAATATTCCTCTCGTCAGTAGGCCTGGATGTTTTTTTTTTTGGCAACTGTCAATTAAGTATCACAAAGCTGCATTGTGCTGACACCTAGTAACAGGCAGGGAAATAGCTCACTGTTTTTTTGAACTTTCCCACAGCAGTTTGCGATTTATTTAATGACTTTCCCTCGTAGTATAAACATGATAAACAAGTAGATCCGATCCAAACCTCATGATACTAAATATGTGCGAGGCGTGGTGGAAACTTCGTACCATCCAAGCCAAAAATATTGGCACCAAAGCGATCATATAAATATCCCGTTTCGTTTGAATGCAAGCACCATGAAAAGTATATATTTTACCGGGTACAACAAAACTAATAAACTATTCCTCTTTTAATAATCACCTATTAATTCTTTAGGAAACATTATTTGAATATATGTTTCCTTTAATTTGAAAGATCACAAAAGCTATAGGGTATTAGTGCATGCTTATTTCTCTTAAAATGTAGTTAACATGTGTACTGCTATATGTTTAATTAATCTTACCATTTAAAATCAATCTAATAAGTCATTGTGCTGTGAGTTAGATCGTTTCCCACAAAACTTAAGTGGTGTTGGTGAGGAACAGAGAGAAAGATTTCACAAAGACATCAGCATTATGGAGGAAAGGTACCAAGGAAGATGGGATACCCATATGATGGCCGATTACTGTTGGAATCTTCAGTGAGACTGTTCCGGTAAGCTTCACGTAAGGAAATCTTATAAAAGAAAATTGTTAACTGATGATTGGAAGTTGTATATACATATTTTTCTGTTAAATAAATAAATGGTAATATTTAAATAATATAATATAATAATAATATTTAAAAAGTTACGTACATAACAAAGCACTACATCTAATTTTGGCGATTTTTTCCTGAATAGGGTACAAAAAGTGAATTTTGAAAACTATATCTAAACGAGCAAATCTAACGGCATTTTTCGATTAGGCACTCCAAAATTGAATTACATTTAAAAAATCCGAGTCACCAAAATGTATGTTGGCCAGTGTAATCTTCAATATCCTTAACATGAACACACATATCACACCGCTCTTTTGCAGATACCTTCGTAAATTCTTCTGGAGTAATTCTACTTAGATCTTGTAACTGAAAAATAACATGTAGTTTAAAAAAATAAAATATGTAAAATATTTGATAAATGGTGTATAAATTGTGAAAGATGTATTGACCGCACAAAGAAAGAACTAAATGACAAATGATCAAATATACACACTAATGTTTTGTCTCATTTTGTCCTTGCTCTTTCTAATACTTCAAATCGTGTTCTACGCAAGTATCTTCAGGTTTGGAGGGAACTCTTATGTTCGATTATAAGTGTTTTTAATCGTAACTAGCTTTCAATTACAGTTTATTAAAGGGAAATAATTCGAAAAAGTGGTCGTATCTGATTGATGATCTTACGCTATAAGTTAATTTGGATAGAAGTAAAATTAATGCTGTTTTGTAAAACGTATCAATTTAAAACCTAAATTTGGAAGAGGTGAAATTCAAATAATTAATTTAACGGTTTTGGAAATTGAAATATTTTAATGATTTGATATCTTGTGTAACATAAAAGTGACACTATTTTTTTTAATATTCATGGTGATACGTTTATCTTCATTTTCCAAGTTTCATTTTACGAGGGGAGGTCCAAAAGTTCGTGGAATGAAAGGGTTTTAAATAAAATAAAACAATAAATCTATTTTTCCTTTTCAATATAATCACCCTTAAGCACAATACATTTATTAGATCTGTGAATTAATTTTTCTAAACCATCATAAAACTAACATATAAACTAATATAACAAAGTTACCTCCTTTACCTCATTGTCGTCGGAAAACTTTCTTCCAGGCAAGTCTTTTTTTAAATTGGGGAACAAATAAAAATCAATAGGTGCCAGGTCTGGACTGTAGGCTGGATTGAAAGCCATGCTTGTGCAGAGCAGCCATTGCAACTTTTCTCTTGTGAACCGGCGCATTGTCTTGCAAGAGCAACACACCCTTGGTCAATTTTCCTCGACGTTTTTCCTTGATGGCCTCCTTTAATTTTTCTAATATCGCTGCGTAATATTCTCCGGTTATGCCCCTACCTTTTTCTTTGCAATCAATCAATAATATTCCCTCACAATCCCAAAAACAGTAGCCATCAACATTCCAGTCGATTCTGACACTTTGAATTTCTTTGGCGGGGGTGTACCCTTTTTATGCCATTGCGTGGACTCCTGTTTGGACTCAGGCTCAAAGTGATGAACCCATGTTTCATCTCCGGTAACAATCCGCTCCAAAATCTGTGCAAGTTTGTCTCCACACAGCTCCAAAAATTGTTTGGACGCACAGACGCGCTGCTGTTTCTGCAGCGGCGTGAGCATTCTCGGTACCCATCTTGCACTGACTTTTGTCATGCCTAGGTGGTCATGTAGGATACGCAAAATGGTGGTATCTGATACTCCAACTAATGCAGATAATTGTTTTTTCTTCAAACGGGCATCTTGCAGTAGAAATTTTTGCACTTCTTCGACGATGTCTGATGTGGTGGCCGTCCTGAGCGGGGCTCGTCTACAATCGACTTCCGATCATGTTTAAAAAGACCATGTCACTTATAAATCATTCATTTACTAGGGCACTGTTCCCCATAAACGGCTTCCATTTCATTCAATATGGTTTGAGCGTTCTTTCCTTGCTTTGTAAGGAACTTTATCACAGCACGGTGTTCAATTTCCGCTATAGTTTCAGTTTTCTTCCGGATTGATTTCTTTAGCAGGCAACTATTCGTAAACGACTGACGCTAGAGGGCTGCAACTTAGCTTTTATACTAATGATGAGTCGCCAATCAGAATGACATCTAGCGAGCGCCCCTATACCCACTCCAACCCCTCCATTCTACGAACTTCTGGACCTCCCCTCGTATGACAAGGAATTATTAATTAAGTTCTGTTAAGAGGCATACAAGTGGTTGTTAATTGAGTCTTACCAAACTAGACTTCTTTATGTTTCCTAGCAACAGAGAGACATCGAGTGCCGTTAGACAATGGCAATAATTGTCGTGGTAAACGGTAACTTAACTATGTAGTCGGATGTCACAGTAGTGTAATGAAATTTTCCTTTCGGAACAACCAGTTTCAAAAGCAGCGTGCAACGACATCTAACGATCCTAGTAACAAACAAGGAATAAAATACATAAGTCGCCCACAGACGATGTACACCCGGAGACACGAAACAATTCCCCTGTTTAATTTCGAACGGGAGAGCTAATTCAGTTTCACGGTGACGCAGTCGATTGTTGAAATTCCGTTACGCTACGAGTACAAGAGAATACGTCTGGCAATCATGTAGCGAGGGTGTCGAAAAGGAGAGTGGAAGCTGCTCGTTTAGAAGCCATACAGAAAACGACACGAATTAAGCGGTTAGAGCGAAAGCATTAATGCTTTGTGCAGGTGCCGTTAAATTTGTCTAATATATGCCAAATACTGCGTGTCTCTCGAATTCGATTTTAAGGACGAAATTTAGAAAGTGAGCGTAGGATTACAAGATAAATCTAATTAAGTATCCTTAAGACAATTGTTAAAAAAAGTTATATACTATCGGCCATAAATGGAGATTATTCAAAAAGCCGAGATTAATGAGCCGAATGGTATTAAGATATCGAAAATGACTCCTTTTTCAGATCAGGCACGTTCAGGTAGACAGATTTGATAAAGAGCCGTTTTTCGTATAATTGTTGTTATGAAGCGGTCGCCCGAAAAATCTCAACAAAAGCTGGATCGCTTTTGTGGGAAGAACTTGACGGGTTCGAAAATCTGTCCCAAATTCGAGAACAGTACTTTTGGCGCAACTACAGCTTACGTGGAGGAAAATAGAGCCGCCAATACTAGCAAAGCTCCTAAGAAGAATGTCAAGATTGTGTGTGGCAGTAATAAAAGCGAAAGGTGCACACATTAACGAATCGCAAATTTAACCTAGTTTATCATTATCTTTGTTAACAAATTAATAATCACATTGCTTTTATAACTGTCGCAATTCTTTACATAAGTAAAATATAAAGGCTTATTCTATAACTAGTTTTGACTTGTTTTTGTAATATATTAAGGGCGGTTAAACACTTATGGCCGATAGTATGTCTATATATACATATAAAACATACATATATATATGTGTGTGTGTTGAGACAGATGTTTTCGCGGTCGCCGTATGTGAAATAATATTTGCAGATTTGTGTAACTGTGTATATGTTGGTCCCAGAGGGGACCGCTTCGACTAAGTCGACGTTTCTAGATATACGATATACGAGGGTCAGATTATATATTGTCATAAAACTAGACCAGTTAGAGGTGGCAACACTGCCTTTCTAAATACCACCATCGTTAAGTAGTAAGCACTGATTGTCAGTTGAGTTGCTGCTGTCATAAAGCATGTTGTTGAAATATGCACTTGTCAAGAGAACATGCACGTAATCATCTACTGCGATTTTAAGGCCGGTATAAGTGAACAACAAAGTCTTGAACGATTGCAATTCGCATTCGGTGATGAAAGTCTTTCACGCACAACTGTGTTTCGCTGGTATAGGGAATTGAAAAGATGGTGGATGTCGCTTGGTGATGAAGTACGTGTTGGTAGGCCTTGTTCTTCAGTTACCGCTGGAAACATTAAGAGACTGATAGCATTCCAAAAGATGAGTGGCTTCAAAATTTTATGTTGTGGAAGTTTCGGTTACAAAAGCGCATTGATGCAGGAGGTGTGTCAAGGATTTAACATTATTTATATATTTTATATGCATTTATCTTTTTTGCATGGGTTAGAATTAGTATTACTTTATTTTCATTCACTTTGTAAAGTATATAGAATTTTATTTTATAATATGTATGTACAACGCGATTATTTTGAACATAAATAAAATCATTTTCGTGGAAAGGTTTGTAGTTTTCTTGTATTTCAAAGTATATTGCGTGATCCTCGTACATATATACATGAATATACATATATATGTATATAAGTAAAAGATAAAGTTTATCCCAATCCTTAGCGTTTTGCATATTTCAAATACATTCGCCCTGCCTTCGTCAAAGTTTAGTTAAGTTCTATACATAAACGGAAAAGGCCAAATCGGGCAAAAGCTCACCCAAACTGGAGTGTAAATTATCTGAAAAATGTGTTATGGAGGAACAAATCGAAATTTGAATTATTCGAAAGTAAACGTCGCACGTTCGTTTGTTGCCGCTCTAGAGAAGGAATGTTAGACGAGAGTGTTTCAAAAACAGCGAAACATGGATGTATGAGGAGGAAACATCATGCTACGGCGTTGCCTTGGAGGCGGAAGGATTGGAAAATTAATTAAAATAGATGACAAAAAATGTGTAAAATTCTAAAAAGATGGTTAAAGCATATTTTAAGACAACTCTTCTGAGGAAGTCCTAACCTTAATGGAGTGGACGCCACAGGGACCAGATTACAATCCAATAGGGCTCTTGTGGGATCACTTGGATTGTGAGGTCTGGAAAAAATTTCTGGTTAGCAAAGCAGCATTCTGGAATACTCTGCAGGAAGTGTGGAATACTGTAAATAAATCGTATTTGGGGCGGTTAGTTCTAAAGATGCCGCGTATCTGTTAGACAATTAGTAAAGCAAAAGCGGGATACTTTGAAGAAACAGAACAGTAGGTAGTTTATTAGAGTATACTATTTTGCCAATGAAACATTCTAAGTTAATGAGTAAAGTTTGTTTCTTTAATAAATTGCTCCCAAACACTATTTGTTTAGTTTATTTCATTATTTGTTGTAAACGGTAATGTACATATAACATTATTTGATAGATATTAATTTGTTTCTTACTTATACTACTCTCAGTTCTATCTCATATCTAACCGTCTCTAAAGTTCCTTCGAGTTATTTAATTTGCTATTTTATTTTTGTATTTTAGTGGTACGACTATCTTGAAGAACCGGAAGAAGTTATTTGCCGTAGATCACGCAAACCTCCCGAGACAGTAATTCTCGATTGTACAGGCACTTTACAAGGAATACGTATGTGCACTCCACAAAAATCGTACGATGAATATGGCAGATTTGAGGTCGAAACACGACATTATTGAACACGGGAAGAGCTCATTCTTGGGGCAGATTCCTCAGTAGATATTATATACCTAAATACTGACTTAGTATTACTTCCTGTAGAGATGCTTGAATTGAATTCTACATTCCGCTAGGAAATCCAATAGGAGAATATTATTGTTGATTTCCTCGTACTCTTCGATTCCACGGATGCGTGGCTTTAGATGTACTTATACACCAATTTTCCGGGAATTTCGAATAACTTCGAGTTAAATTTCTCGGAAAATACGTATACCTATGCATAAACGATTCGTTCTTCGAAAATGAAGCTTTGCAATACACTTTATTTTTAAAAAGCACTAGTATTGGAACGTAAATATATAGTTTTACCCTGGCAGGTTCGTCTTTTTAATTTGATTTTATATCTTGCTTTGGAGTTAAAGCTTTCTCCAAGTGTTCTTAAAACTCTTATGAAATACATTTAGTACGATATATTGCGGAAATATCGCTCTGCAAAATGTCTCAATTCAAACGTGCAGTTTTATATTGATTTCTACCATCAACAAATGGAAAGAGATACCACATTTGGAAAGCGAGTTAGGGATTGCAAAGGAAGGGTAAGTAAAAAATGGAACAACCTGATAATTATTAATGAATTGAAAAATACAGAAAAAATAACGATAGCGCATTATCCAAAATAATGCAAAAATATATCTATAAATTATATAACGCGAACTTTCACATCTTAAATTACTTTTACATTATTATATTTTTACCTTTTTTGAAAGATAGTGGAAGTATAAATTCAACAATGTATTTCATATTATAAAATATAAAAATATGTTACAATACCGGTTTTGGCGATATCATCTTTGTTAAGGACTCAACATTGCTTTTGTGTTTTTCTAAATGAATTTTAAGTTTCTAAGGAAATGTATTTTCTTTTATCCATTTTTTTATTACTTTACGTATTTTATATGATTTTATCTTCTTTGCAACCGTATGGGTTAGCATTATTACCTTATTTTCATTTAGAATATTACTTTATTTTCATTTTTATCATTTATTTATTTTGCTCTCTGTAGAATATATCGAATTTTATTTTAATATGTATGTACATCACGTATTGTATATCTATGCAAGCCGGCCATTCACAATACTCTAGCTAAAAGTGCCTAATTTAACAGTCATTCAGTGCAACGTCGTCGAACAAATAATGGGAGTTTCCTTAATATTTAATATATACAAGCATAGGCAGTCGACTCCCGCGCGATGGTCGAGGTATTAGCGATCGTGCACTCTCGGTCTCCTTTCGTACCTCGTCGTAACGTGTACAGTAACGCCGTCGGACGAATATTCGAAGTTTCTAATAGTTTCAAGTTTTGGCGGGAATCGTCGAGGACGTTGTCGTATATACATTTATTTAGTCTTTTGTTACGATTCTGGCGGGAGTAATTTTGGTAAGGTTGTCGGAGCGCATGTATAGATTTCTCTATTAACTACAAATCCTCGACTTTCTATTATCGTACGTCGATGCTACTGTGTCCGTTGTTGTCTATACATTTATTTAGTCTTCTGTTACGATTCTGGCGGGAGTCATTCTGATAAGGTTGTCGGAGCGCATGTATAGATTTATCTATTAAGTACAAATCCTCGACTTTCTATTATCGTACGTCGAGGCTACCGTGTCCGTTGTCGTTTATACATTTATTTAGTCTTCTGTTACGATTCTGGCGGGAAACATTCTGGTAAGGTTGTCGGAGCGCATGTATAAGATTTCTTTAATAAGTACAAATTCTCTATTTTCTATCATCGTTCGTCGAGGCTACTGTGTCCGTTGTCGTCTATACATATTTTTAGTCTTTTGTTAAGTTTGTGTCGGGAATCATTTTGGTAAGGTCGTCGGCGCGCATGTATAAACATCTTCTACAAGTACGATCACTCCCCTTCTTGTTGACGGTCGTTGCGGAAGCAGCGCCCGTCATCATCTGTACGTTTTATCGGTCCTCTGTCGTATCGCGACTTAGACATTTTTCATTTAGTTGTTCGTCGTAGCGGACGAATTTCACGGACCATTTTTCTATATGTAATGTCGGCTTTATCGCTCCGTTATCCTTGTCGGTGCGCATTTCGCACATTTTCTGGGTGCTGGCTTTTTCCCTTCTTTGGAGCGCAGTAGCAGAGAGCTAAAGATTGCACACAGCGTATTATTTCAAACGAGAACGCCTGGGTAGCTGTCACATTACGTTTGTTTTGAGATCGGCTATTATCGCTACTGTCGCCCTCGACCAGGCGTTCAAGCTCTAAGAGATAGGGTGGGTTCCCCTATAAATGTGTAAATAACGAACGTATTTGGTTCAAGTACAAATACAAGCCAATGATACAGGGCCAAGTCCGTTAGGCAAATTTAAAACAAGGAAAATGTATTAGGCTCCCGGAAAGGGACATATAAATAAGCATAGCACCGAGGTACGCTTATAAATTTAAGAAGTAAAT
Source organism: Trypoxylus dichotomus (assembly GCA_023509865.1). Classification (NCBI taxonomy): domain Eukaryota; kingdom Metazoa; phylum Arthropoda; class Insecta; order Coleoptera; family Scarabaeidae; genus Trypoxylus; species Trypoxylus dichotomus. The sequence continues at coordinate 19,886,469 of CM042080.1, forward strand.
AGGGTTGGCTCCCCTATAAAAAGGTAGTGGTGCATGCAAACAGATAGAGGCTTTAGTACATGCCTCTAACAAAGCTTCTGCGGAAGCATATAAGAATTTAACATTTTAAACACAATTAAAACATAGCTTTGCAACGTACATGCTGAGGTGGTACTTTATATTGCTACCAAAGGAAAACATACATATACACATGCTAATGTACATTACACGTATAAGAGAGCTCAAGTAATTGCAATATCTAACGTACATCGTAACTGTACATAGGCAAGAGGGGAAATCGTGTACACATTTTACTTTTAAATATATTTTTTTGCCCATGCGCATTGAGTTTCAATGTATAACCTTTCATCTAGTAAATAAGCGAACATACTCTACAAGTAAGTATTGGCTAAGTAATTCAGGAATTTACGAGCAGGCTACAGCGGCGCTGTTCTTCAAACCAGGAGGTCGTATTAATCTTATTTTTATGCAAGTTTACAAAACACCAAATTGTTTCCTTTGGCGTCAGTTTCATTCAAACGGCTCCCACTACTAAGCAATGTAATCGCAACAGTTACTAATCTGTTAAAATCATTCAAATACCAATTTTAGAAATATACATTATTGTTGATATTTACTGCCTTTTAGCTACACAGAGAAAAATATCCTATAAATTTATACTGCAGAACGTTGGTTACATGACTACATGATCAATCGCGTAGAAATTCATTTGAAAGTGTAAATTAACAACACCTAAAAGTACTTCCCAAATATGATGCTGATATTCTAGTTGAGATTTTCTGCTGAGAAACTCCAATGGTAATATGAAAACCATAATTTTATCTGGTGCTTGCAGTGGTTACTAGATAGATTGCAATATAACATTTTGAAGTGTAATTGTTATCTTACAATAGCTTTTTTACTTACCTCGATGTAATATGTAACGTAACATTTCCTTGGTATTGTCAATGTCAAAACTTAATTTTATTGGTTTATGAAATTAAAAATTTTACGGTTGCAGTAGGATTTGAAATACAGATCTAAATATATCTAATATGTAGAAACGTTGTTGACTCGGTGTGAATTCATATCAAATTGTAGGAAAAAAGAAGTAAACGGAACCAATTTCACAATATCTCAAATAATCGAGAATGAACTATGGTTGTTGGTACATTCTCCTCTAAGTACCGAAATATACAAGTTTTGGAAGCGTCCTGAAGATGGAGTCCTAATCATTTTACATTATAAACTTGTCTCAGAGAGTATTGAGTAAATAGTAAACCGTGCTAATTCATACACCTTTGCTCGGTATAAAATAGTAAAAATTTAGTCTTTTCCATGCTCAAAGCAAATTTGCTACAAGAAAGTACAGCATGCAGCCTTTTCATAACATTATTTGCCTATACTATGCATGCTCACCGCCATCATCACATAAACATCAATAACGGAATAGCGGATCTTTAAAGAGCATACTTATGTTAGTAACATATAACATATATAGGATGGGACCAGATATGTTTTTTTTTTTGTGGTATGCCGAGAACCAGGTCCCGATATTACCTCTATTTCCGTAATTGTATAACGTAGAAAGCAATTTGTGATACAGCATGTAATCAAAAGCTTTTTGTAAATCACAGAAGATACCAATAGGAGTTTCACGTCACTCGATATGTAGTAGTAACTGGTTATAAAAATTGATAGCGTAGTAGATGTTGACGGATTCTTCTTGAAACCATATTGATTATGCGTAACTATTTTGTACAGTACTCTAATATTTTAGAGACAACAGACAAATAAGTGATAACAAATTATTAAGACCTGTAGACCTTTTGCTTTTGGGCTTCTCTATTGTAGTAAAAACTTTTTTGTACAGGAGAGGAATAGAAGAGATTCGTGCTTTATCTCCACCTTGCCTTTGGTTATACTAAGTAAACCTGTAATGATGTAATTCAGTGTGAAATAACCTGTTATAAATATTAATGACATTAGCCTTAATATTATTTATGAATTATTTATTTATTAATGTAATATTCCTCAAGTGACTCGCTTTTGAAGAATTCCACCTCTCACCCCTCCAAATAGACGATGCTTAGTTACTGAATGTATTAATAACGTTCTCATACAAAGCATGCTTTGGGTTTTAGTTATCAAGTTTTCACGTCATATCTTTACTAAGAGATAAAATTAAATAACTTCATTAGAAAACTATTGCTTCATCTACGCGTTTTCACTAATTATAATCCACTAAACAGCAGTATTTCTTTTACAAAACAATATTAAGTACCTGTCACATTCTCCTATCACGCTAAAAACCAAGATTATAAACATATTTGTCTTCAAATTACTACGTTCGCCAGTCTACCGCGCCAGTCACCGTTTAATTACAGAGTCATTAAGTTTTGCTGCTTGCGAGATAAAAAATTTGCCGTACTTTTACGGCGTTGTGAAAACCGTATTAATTTAAGCGAGCAACATTTTTGACGAAGTTTTAAACGCCGTCCGTTCCAGAATTTTATGACGTTTCTCCTTCACCGTTTGACCGTCTGACGATACAAGTTGTGTTAATGGCTTTTCCTGTGAATGTGATCTGAAGCAGACCTCGCGCTAACTGTTACAGATAATAATTTAGGATTAAATATAAAAGGGTGGATAAGAACGAATGAAATGGTGGTAGGACTGTAAAATGATCACCTCCGCATCTCATTATAATAATTACTTGGGTCGGGTGTGTTTGTAAATTATTATATGCTGAAGATGACGTGATGTTGAACCTCCAGACTGTAAAATAATTTCTTTTAATAAGAGAAATGGGAAAGGTTGCCAGTGAGGGAGAATTTTGAAAATTTGAAACATTTGAGAATTTTTTAAACCTACTTTAGTAGTGCTTTACATTTTACCGAAACCATAATCCGGTACATTATTTCGATTAGTTTAATCAGACATCCCCTTTTATTAAAATTTATTAGTACGATGTCATATGTGAAAAATGAAATATCTACGTGCATCCACATTATAACGATCTGCTGATTTTCTTGAAGTGATTTCTGGTGGTTAGTCTCTTGCTCTTCTCGAAGAACCAGTAACTGCACTTAGTTACACTTTCGAAATAGAAATGCTTTCTAACGCTACGTACCGTTTTATCTTCACATACACAAAAGAATCAACTAATTATGTCTAGTTGAGTTTTCTATGACGACTAATGTTGGGTTCTCTTTCTCTTAAAACTAAGGGTATATGCATAAGTTTTTTCCTGTTTAACTGAAAGGCGGCACCAGAAAAAAGTACGCAGACATTTAAACTACAAACACACACCATTGCTTTATCAATCAGTCATTATATCGAGTTTTGTGTCTGAAAAGGAACATTTGCGGCACGCATTACTTTTGTTATTTAATCAAAAGAACAGGGCTGTTCAAAATCAAGGTTTGCTCGTAGAAACATATGGTGAACACGCTCCATCGATTAGAACATGTGAGACATGGTTTCGACAGTTTAAAGGTGGTGATTTCAATGTGAAAGGCAGTGAGCGCTTTGGTAGACCACAAAAATGCGAAGACGAGCAATTGCAGGAGTTATTAGATGATGAACCAACTTAAACTCAACGGCAATTAGCAGAAATATTACATGTGTCACAAGAAACCATCAGTAAACATTTAGGAGCAATGGGGAAGATCAATAAACTCGGTAAATGAGTCCCACACGATTTGAAAAAACGTCAAATATAAAATCGCAAAGTTATCTGTGAAATCCTCCTTCAACGCCACGAAAGGAAATCATTTTTGTTTCGAATTATGACGTGTGACTAAAAATGGATTTATTTTGAAAACCCGAAACGGAAAAAATCGTGGCTTTCACCTGGCGAAGCTCGTCCTTCAACACCAAGGCCAAATTGCTCGGCAACAAGACCATGCTCTGTGTCTGGTGTATTATAAACTCTTGAAACCCGGCGAAATCGTTAATACACAACGCTAACGCCAACGAATGGGCAGAAGTCCTGGCGCCATCTGACTATCACCTCTTCGCATCAATGCGGCACGTGCTTCAGCAATTTCGAGGAAGTTGGAAAATGTCTCAAGGAATAGTATGCCGCAAAAGGCAAGCGGTTTTTCTGGTATGTTATCCATAAATTACCTGAAAGATGGGCGAAATGTGTAGAAACCGATACCCGATGCTTTATTACTATATTAGTATACTATATACTATATTATATATATATATATACGAACTACTTCTGGAATTGGACCGTGTCATAATGGAATATATATATAAGAAATAAGAGTAAGAGGGGAAAGAAAAATAAGAGATAAGAAAGAAGAATGATGGGGGGGGGGTGAAATAGAAAGAAAGATGAAACGAATAAGAGAAGGAAAGAGAGACAGAAAAAAGAGGGAGGGGGACGAGAGAAAAAGAAAAAGAAATGGACTAAAAGAGAAAGGTGGGATCTCGACGTTTCACCTCCGTCGTAGGAGGCTTCTTCAGGAGAATAGGGCAAATCAAAGGCGGTTCATATATATTACTTAAGGCAATTAAGAAGAGACATTAAAATAAACAACAAATTGGGGACACACAATTAGGTACAATGCAAGTAGAACTTCAATAAGTAACCACAGGAACAATAAATGGTATTACCAGGGTAGAAGTATTGAATACAATTTGATTATTGTTGGAAAATCCAAAATACACGTGCAAATGATGAGTAATTTACTACTACTTACATTTAAATGAAATGGGTAATAAACTGTAAATTAAAACCAATAGTTGGGAAATATGAGTAATTACGTGATTGCTTTGTTATTATTAGCTTCCAAAATAACGAATATAACAAAGCATTTAAAACTATAATCTACGTTTAAGGATTACACAACTATAAGTAAACTTTATACACATTTATTAAAGTTGATTTAATTTTGTGATTACAATAGTTCCCGGGTAATCTTCTATTCAATTTGAGAGGTTGTCAAATTCCGGAAATAACTTACTTTTATGGTGCGTAGGCTGCTGATTAAGCAACTGCGTCGTAGAACCTCATGGTCTGTGAAATTGTTATTGGTATGGCTGAACGATAAAATAGACATAAAAGTCACATTCTTCCATGTATCTTCAAAATTAGTACATACGCAGAGAATTTTTTAATAGAAATAAAAGCGAATTGATTAATGTGATAAAATCCTCAACAAGCACAATGTTATTTCGCAATCAAAATGATCTAGACGTAAGAATATACTATAAAACGAGGGATAAGAAAAGTTCACTAATTATTAGGGTTGACCAAATCTTAGGCGCGGCAGGTCCGGACTAGCCCGTACGCACGACCGATACGTAGATTGACCGAGTTCGTTGGACCAATCTGTCTCAATTTCATCATATGGAAGAAAATTTTAACAATTTATCTGTATATATTTCATGAAGAATAATAATATGTAATTGTAAAATAGACCTAGCCAAAAACCTAATTAAGCTGGAGAATGCGAGAACCCTTTTTTATGTTTTACTCTTTGTTAAAAACTTAACTGTGAAAGGTGTTATAGATAATACAGAAATTTATCCCTTTTGTTTTGGAAATTAATTTGTCTATTGATTTTAACGGAATATTAATGCACATCTATAGAAAAAAAAGTTCTTTCCTTTCCGAATGGTCCTCGTATATATCTATACACAATATGTACATTATATTTGCATATATATACATTTACTCTTATATACAATACTGTTTATTTCTAAGATAGCATTTATTTATTTGATTTTATTTGAATTGCACACAATATAATTATCCTGTTATAGGACCCTTATAATATGTTAGATAATAAATGTTGCTATTATTATTATTTAACCTGGTAAATCTGAATCTTTTGTTAACACAGCATCTATTTTAACAAAAAAAAATACTAATATTTCTTGGGTCCTTGAATGCATGTTTTACAGTGTTCTTTATTTGTATTGACTTCTCTAACTACAACGAATTTTAGAGTGATTTTGAGTGATTCAGTTAGTCCTGTAATTTTTATAAACAAGTTGTAAATCTTCTTCAATTTGAGGACTTTGCATTTCGTTTTGACTTTCCTTGATGGCAGTTGCTTCGTTAGAAATAAATTGTGAAACTACAGCTTTGACTTCTTGTAAGTGCTGAAGATAATAAAATGCTGCCTATAACCATACCCCTATTAAATGAGTTATAAATATAGTCTATTATTAAGAGAAATGAGAAAGCTTGTAGAGCGCGAAAATCATTAGAACATGTTCAAATAACCAATTTCCTGTTGAACCGTTTTTATTTTGTCTTTGCAGAAGAGCTATTTAAATCGTATTTGCTCCGCATTCAAACGCCAATAACGACACTTCGAATGGCGCTAACTTTAATTTTTCCGTAAGAATTATCGGTTCGTTCCTTTCAACAAGTGCAATAGCGTTTCGAAAGCGACGTGCAAAATAAAAATCGCAAAAAAATTCAATGAAATCCATTCCGAACGGATTCAATTACGGTCAGGTATCCGAAAGGTAATTTAAACAAACGCAATGACTCGTTTCTTTCCTCGAATTCGAGTAATGTGTGCCTTCTAACGTCGACGAAAGCTTTCGTTTCGGCAAGAGATCTCGACGGGCACAAAAAAAGCGACAAGGAACGAAGAGAAAAGGCTGAATACGTTTATCGTTCCTTTCATCAAAGAGAAATCGGAAACATCTTTTATTCTATTCCTACCCTTGCACGATTGACCTTTTCTATTAATGAATTGCATTAGGATCCCTTGGGTACTTCTTCTATCGTGTTTATGCCTTTTTTTACGAGCTACCAGTGGCACTAGGAGAAAGAGCGTTTTATTCTTTTATAGATACGGTTGAATCTTATAGTAAGAGAATACCGAAAAAAGCGGACAATACCAACAGTTTGTCCAAATAATTCTTGCTTTTATTATACGTCCGACAGTGATACTTAACTGTAGTAAAAGCTGAACTTATTTTTGTGTTTCAAACTTTCCTTGATTTTTCTAGATTAAAGAATATAATTACCGTTTTTAAAACGCGTGCATAAAGTGAAACGATTAACATTAGTAAGAGAGCATACAAACTGGTCACTGGATGATTGGACGCAGTGTTATGGACAGACGAGTCCAACTTTCAGTTATTTAGTACGCAGCAGAGAATTATTGTTCGTCGACGACAAGCGGGGAGATCTAGTGAGGCCTGCTTAGTGCCGTTCGTCACATGGCAGGTGGTACTGTTATGGTTTGAGGTTGTTTTGCTGGAACAACTACGGGTGATTTAGTGAAAATTAGTGGTAAAATACGGAAAGAAACTCTATCTTGTTAGTGAGTCGTTTGTCTTCCAACAAGACAATGACCCTAAACATAAGGTTCAAATCTGTAAAAAGTTTTTGGAGCAGAAAGCAGCAAGAAATGAACTAAGATTAATGGTTTGGGCTCGTCAAAGTCCGTGTTTAACCCCCATAGAGTTCTTATGGGATGAGCTTGATTGCAGGCTTAGACAGCGACAACCTCAGAACATCCAATATCTTCGGGAATATTTACAGAACGCATGGCAATAAACTGAAGGGACTGCCTCGACAAATTGCTTCGAAGAATGCCTAAAATTTGTGCAGCGGTTATCGAAGCCAAAGGACGAAAATAAACTTACGAGCTAAATAATTGATAAATATTATTATGTTTAAATTATATAATATATATATATATATATATATTTTGAGGACAGTCACTTATCTTGTATAAATTCATTAATAATCACAATAAAATTTTATTGTATCTGACTTTTTATAAAATCGGCTGCTGCCTCCAAACTTTTGCACGGTAGTGTATATCGCTATGCCCTAGTGGCCCATTTATAACGTTATCGTTGGTGAAGTGCCTTTTTGATGAAAATATTTATAAAATATATGGGATTGTCACAAAGTAAAGGGATATGCTTGAAGTTCTTACACCGCTTTAGGGAAAGTTATAACTGAATCCTAGTTCCTACAATAATGGCATTTTAATATAGCGATGGAAAACAAAAGTTTTGTTATGACAATTATCAAACAAAGCAACTGCAATTTAATGATGTATTTTTAAAATGAAACGTTAATTCGAACGAGTTGAACTTAAAACAAATGTACCTGCAAACAAGAATAAGTTTACTATTAAAGAATTTAGGTGAAAACCGCGTGATAATTACGTGAGTCTGCGGACGTTTCCAGCTTCTTTTGGGCTGCTCCATGCAACTGAGAGCGAAACGTCGGTGTAAACTCATACATTCACAGCGCGGTTTCAGCCGGGAAACCTAAATTTTTTAAAAGAAATCGAATATTGCGAAAGTTTGCAACAAGAACAATAAGTTTAGTGCAATATTATTACGAATGTGATAGAAATTGCGCCGTTGGTTTACGAAGATTTCGTACGGGAATGGATTTGGAAGTAGAATGAAGGCATACTATAATTTGATTAGCAAATTTGAAAGAACAGGGTTTGAAAATGACCAACTAAGAAGGCAAAGAATTAATGATCTACAAGTTGCAGGAGTTCATGAATACCAAAATATTCCCAATACCAAGCTGTTTGAAATCAGTAGTGTTAATACAGCTTTAGAACGATTGCAAATGCCATATACGACGAAATTTTACATAGAATCTAAAAAAGGACGCAAATTTGGCCATCATTTTTGTAGGAATAATAACTCAGATTGAAACTGAATCCCAATGGTAGAACTGTGAGTATTTTTTTAGTTTATGGAATGCATTGTGAATTGTCAGAAAACTCAGTAATGCTAATGCGTCTTGATGATTGCTGACAGATGATGGATCGGTGAAATCACTACTAAAATATTTTGCAAATCTATTAACAATTTACTGAGGGCAACTGAAGCTGACGTTGTTGAGCACTATGTTACTAGGAACACTACTTCTCTGTTTCTTCTCTAGTACAAAAGAGCAGAAATTAGTTGAATTGATAAATAAAATATATACAGTATCAGTCTTGTCTACAACTAGGAATATATTATAATTGCACGTGCTGTAGGAATACTTGACGTACAAGAAAAAACTACTGAAATTTACATCATTATTTAGGTGTACAAAACATGAGCACATTTATTTATTTGGTGGAAGATGATTTACAAAATGGTGAAACCGAAGAAAACATGAGTGAAATTAACGTGGGCTCGTCAGAAAATCGTTCCTTATAGAGATATGAAGAGACACCGCACTTACATATAACTAGAGACCGGATTATATGCAAAGTGCATATATTTTACTTTTTGCACATCTTTAATTATAGTCTATATGTAGACGTATTACACTAATTGAAGTTAATTAGCGCTAATTAGTGATTGCATATATTGCATACTTTTTAAAAAGTTGCATATATTGCATATTTAGACTTTTTCTCATTCTTTCTATTAGTAAAAATTCCTGGAATTCCTAATGTAGATCGACAACGGACAATTCTCAGACCGATAAATCTTTTACATTGGTTTCTCTTATACTTTCTTCCAAGAAATGCACGTGTTTAATTTCGCCTAGCAAAAGGGATGTGGTAAATACGTTTTATTATTATTAATTCCCAAATAAACTATTCATTCATTGAATATCTTTGAAATGTAATTGTGTTACGTTTTTAAATACTGTACGTATATACAGTGAGTATAGCGAACAAAATTTCTTTATGGATTAAGCCGTATCCTGAACTGGTAAAGGATAATATTTTGTCGAACCTGCGGTAAACTAGTAAGTTTAATTTTACTAAAAGCTTTACAATTTCAAATTCTTTAGCTTTTGATATAAAATAATTGTTGTAGGTGTCTCGTGAGAGAAAATACTTGATTGATCAACACTCTAAAACTCCATCACATATTGGAAAATGTGAAAAACTAAAGCGATCCGCATGTGTGCAGCAATCTATATATCAATGTGTCGCTTCAACTTCACGAAACTCAGAACGAGAAGAATATTTTACGGATCTGTGTAACGCATTAATTTCGTCTAATATACCATTAGCAAGATTAAACAATGTTAATTTGAAATCATTTCTGCAAAAATATTGCAAACATAATATACCTGACGAAACTATCTTACGAAAAAATTATGTCGCATCTTGTTACCAGCAAATAATGGCAGAACTTCAACAATTGGTAGGGAATAATTTTATATATATCATGCCCATTTGTTAATAGGAATTCTTCATGAAGATATTGTAGGTAAATGATATTTAATTTATTGTAAAGCGCTTCAAAAAACAAATAATGTGACAATTGCCCAATTCGTTCAAGAGGGTTTATCAAATTTCTTTTTACCTGGAAGTATACCTTGTGAAAAAATTTTACTAAAGTTGTCCGAAGCTGTATACATGATAAAAGCCCCGCAAAATTTAAAAAAATTTTATGGTAACATTATTCATAGCACTTGTTTAGCTCATAGGTTCAATCGTGTAGCCGAAGACATTAGCAATCAATTTCCTTTGATTAATGATTTAATTAGCAATGTCAAAAAGGGATTTTTAAAAGCACCTTTACGAATCCAATTTTATAAGGAGCGACTTGCCGGTGTTAAGTTGCCTCCTGAACCGATTTTTACGAGATGGGATACATGATTAGAAGGTGCAATTTCTTACGCCGATAATTTTGAAGGAATAAAAAATGTAATTCTTGAAATCACTGCTGACTGCATTGCTCTAGAAAACTGTAAAAAGATAGAAAGCTTTTGGATATTAAGTCAAATTATAGCTTTGTTTCAAGTTCCATTCGTAAACTAGAATTCGATATGCTATGTAAGAAGGTTAAGGGTATAATAGGAAATTCTATATACGATAAATTTAAAAAAGTGATAAATAAAAATGCGGGGTATTTGAAATTGAAGACAGTTAAGAAAATTTTGGAAGGTGAAGCAGTAAACGATTTCGACTTTAATTTTAGTTTAGAATGTATTGTAAAGTTAAAAAATGCACCAATTACATCTGTGGATGTTGAAAGAAGCTTTTCTATTTCAAAACATGTATTCTGATAGAAGACAAAACTTTCTTTTACAAAATTTTGAAAAACATATTTATAAATTGGTTTAGAAATATGTTGTAAAAAAATGTTGTGGAATGAAGTTAATGCTTAAATTTCTGCTCTTATTTATTTTATGTAAAAATTTTGTATATTGCCGCAATTTTTTTGCTTATATGCCCCAGGTTCATGCATATTTTCTCAAAAATCGATGCATATATGTGTGCATATATTCCAGTTTTTCTTTGCATATAATCCGGTCTCTACTTATAACAATAATACGTAATACAGTGAATAGAATTTTCAAACTCTATAGGTGCATTAGTTGCGATCACTCGTGCAAAACTATTTAAGATACGTTCTCTGATAGCAACAAGTACGTGCGGGTAAGTGATGGATCCACTTGGCCCGTTTTATATATCGGTAATTATTTTCCTATTCTATCTATGACAGCACATTCATTTTGCTGTGTTACGGGATTCCGCACTATGCCGTATGCATACCCGAACGCTAGTCAGAAAATGAAATAATAAATGCACTCTGCGTTGCCAACCGTCTTGTAGGCGTGTTGTTCTCACCAAGGACGTTCTAAATTCTATGCGTTCGTACTGGATTTGAAATAGAAAATATCGTAGACGCAGTTATTTCACATTCTACTCGAGTAAAAAACAAAAAAAAAACTCGTTATTCACAGACTTTTTATATTTACCTACATACCTGTTATATAAAATGAACGTTAAGATACCTAACGGATCTTATATTTACATACATACCACATAGTATTTTGTTTTAAAAGGAATAATAATTTTTCTTTAACCTATTGATCCAGTTTAATAACTTAATTTCTCTCATTTCTTTATTTGATTTAACTGAAGTTGAAAAAGGAGAAATACTATGCGCCATATGTCCTACAGTTCCACTGTGTACACGTACAGTACTGTAATGAAGTGATGTGCATTAAATATAGTCCTATTATACTTTTAAGTTTTGCATATAGTGTTGGAATAAAAGAGTAGAGAGCTTTTAAAGACTTTATTATTTTTCGAAGTATTCTCGATGAAGATTAATGCACTTTTACATGCGCTCGAACCAACTCTGGAAGCAGTTATTCCATTCGGTTTTTTAATACAGTCAAAATTGGAATGCGATGAAAGCATTGACTGCTCGTTTTGACGACTGGAACCTTTGATCACTCAGTCCGTTCTTGATCTTCGAAAAAGCAAAGAAATAGTTAGGATTTAAGTTTGGACTATACGGAGGATGGCCTAACAATTCGACGTTTTGTCGCGTTAAAAATTCAATTGTCTTGCGTGCTTTCGTTGTTTGGGGTTGGTTTTTCGAAGCTCAGCGATGATTTGAGGCAAAAAAATGGTTGTATACCAATCGGTAGTATCAGTTCTTTGATCTCGCAGAGGAATTGTTGCCACCTGCTTTTGAGACAAACGTCGCGACCATTTTTTTGGAGATGCTTCGAGAATGGGTGACTTTTTTCGGCTTTTGTTCACTTTGGAACACCCAAACAGGCGACTGGCGTTTATCAACTGGTTCGTATAAGTAAATCTAAGATTTATCACCACTGACGATGTTGTACACGTTTTTAGAGTTTCCGGCGTTGAAGCGGTCTAGAGCTTTTTGATACCAAATCGCCCTCACTGCTTTCTGTTTTTCAGTCAGCAGATGTGATATGCAACGAGAAACTAATTTTTGGCACACAATCGTTCATGCAAATTTTTCTTTTTTGGAACTGTTGTTATTAAAAATATATCTATTTCTAAGGCAAATCAATGAATTCACCAAGAAAATTTTTAAATAATATTAAAAATAATCTAAGATTTGGTAAATGTTTAAATTTCCAATATTCCAGTACATTATTTCCTTGACGAGCATATAATCTTATGGATAACTATTTCAATTCCTTAAACAGAACTCCACACGATTTATTGTCCGAGAATTAAAACAGTTAAGTTTTGTTTATAATACTCCCGGAGCTCCTTACTTTAATAAATCATTGAAAATGTGACTTAATATGTACGCATATCTGTTATATAAACCATTCTTGGAATCTGTAGCTTGACTATGAGGTTTAAATATTAATCTTGACATAGAAGAATTTATTTGATCAATATATGGCCCAATGACGTACTGTTTTCGTTAAGTTTAACGTTGACGTAATCTAATCTTAATTCAGCACCAGTAGCACCAGTAGAATGACGTTCCAGAATACACATCTTTAAAGCAGTGATGAAATGAGATAGTAACATTATGATCGTTTTCCTTTGTTAGATTTAAATGTTCCTGTTTTTGCCATATGCTCAATTGTTGTACACTTATTTTCTTTGGCTTATCAATGATTATTGATTGTGTAGTTTATGTCTTCTGATTTTATTACACAGGCATGCAATATGATCCTCTAAACTTAAGTTATTTCAAAGTTATATGCTCAGTATCTTCACACCCTACGTTTTTTAACGGCAAAATAACCTGCCCTTGTGGAACTCCAGTTCGTATCTCTACGGAATACACTATCGTTCATAAGTTTGATTAACAGATAATATTTGCGAGAAATTTATTAAGGAAACAAACTTTACTCATTAACGTAAAATGTTTTATTGCCAAAATAATACACTCTAATAAAATACATACTGTTCTGTTTTTCAAGAGTAACATCCTTTCGCTTTAATAATTGCCTAACAAATAGGTGGCATCCCTAGATCAATCCAGTACAAGAAATATAATGTAATATAATTTTTGAACTATTAGAGCTTTTCTAAGGAAATTTCCTTACTCATGTGAACTATCCGATACTCTGGAAGATCTATTTCAGGTGAAACGGAAAAATCCCACGTTTCTTCTGACAAATTTTAATTTCTGTATTTTATTTACATACTATATGTACAGCGATGATCTTAAGTAGTATTTTTTTCTCAAATAAATTATATTATTGAATAAATATTATCAATTTCATTGTTTTAAGAGTACTTTATTGAATACAATACTATAGTTTCTTTTTCGGACAGCACTTCCTTTGATTATTTCTTAGTGTGGGTAAATAATTTTGACCGCTCGTTATGTAAACGACAATAAGTTTTTATACACGCTTTCTCAATAAGATTTATACCTACAATAACCGATAGAAGCCGAATTGTCTGCGGTATATGCAGAGAAAGTAGTTTTGATATTTTTTCCGTCATAGAGGGGGGAGGGGAGGGGGAGCATTAATTAAGACCACGAGTGTACATGATAATTAAAGTATTGCAGCACATTACGTTATTGATATTCGTAATATAGGCTAACATAGCTTCCAACACAATTCCTAAATATATTTGGAAAGCGACAATTTCACAATATAAAAATAATGTTCAAACATTGTATACAATTCGTGTTTCTCAGTAGTGGTTACTAGTAAATACGTATTGTTCAAACATGTTATGCATCATAACAAGTGCGTAGAATAACACCTTAGCAAAAGAATTACAGATATTAAAATTTGCTCTATGCATATTCGCGTGAATGTACCTACGTTATTATACATATGTATGTTCCGTTTTATTTCGTTTTCATAATGTTTACCGTACTTTTACGCCTCTACATAACTTTCAACTGGCAGTAACTGTACTCTTTCCAACCTTTGTTACATTAAATTCTTGTAATTCCATTTGCTTTTTCTGGTAAGCAACAATGTCTTGAAGGTGTTACATTCGTTTTTATTTCATTTTCATTATATTATATTCTTCTAAGATTTACATGCAGTTGAAGCAGTTAAAGTTAACTATCTTCTACAAGCCTCCTTGCATGGTGAAAGCCTTGTTATAAATATTTTAACTATTACGGTTCATATTTACATAGGCATACAAAAATAAGTTTGATATCTCTTCTGAGATGCTTTCCATTCCATATAAATTGCAGTTATGTACGGACAAGACGGAAAATTTTAAAACAAACTGTTATTAATGTAATAATGCGTACACTGTAACCTCTATAATCAGCTGTGCAATTTTGGAAACAAGGAAGCAAGTGCTAATGTTTGCGATTGATGATACCGCAATCAATGCGTTATATTGACTGTCGTCTTCAATAAGTGTGTGATAATATTGAATACATTACTTGCAAATTCTATGGGCTATATCTTGTGGCTGAAGAACTTCCGAAAATATTATGCAAGCGTAAATAGATTATCATTTACAAAAGCGGTGTTTATCCAAAACGTATACGAAAACTATTCCGGCATTCTTAAATCATTAACACAGATTCTTACTCGTTGTGAAGCTTGGTTAATTGAAGAATTTTATTACTTAATTACAAAATAAGTCTTTTGCGTTAAACGTTGAGTCTAAAGAAGCAACTGCTGTAAAGGAACGTCAAGCACTATATTCCTAAGATCGTGAAATTAAGAATATTTACAAACGGTTCAAAACAATTACAACCCACTAATGGAGGCAATAGAAAAGTTGCCATAGTTGTTATTAATAAAAGTAACTGCGAATACTGCATACCGTACACGTAGATACGCGATTTGAGTGACGCAAACAATGTTAGTGTTGTGACGAAGTTCAAGAATGTTTTAAAAAGTATTTAAATTTTGCCAGATTGAAACATAGGAGGGCGGATCCTGATGCCGCACCTCTCACCTACGTCTATAATTGGTTGTTTGATTCATGTTCTCGACATTTAATTGACTGACATTTGTAGATCACAATCTACATAACATCAAGTGTGTATCCCAAAATGTTGTTGTGCTGTGGCTAATTCTTGAATTACGTGTTGTGATTGTTCATAAAAATGGATCCTGTAGAACAGAGAGTCGTAATAAAATATCTCCAGAAAAAGAGCATAACGCCAACTCAAATTCATAGACATTATGGCAACTATTGGTGAGTCTGTAGCTTCTTACGATATAGTCAAATGCTGATGTTGAGATTTCAAATGCGGAAGAACATCCTGTGAAAACTAATATGCCGGTGGTCCTCCCATAACGGTAACAACAGACAAAAACATTATAAAAGTACACGATTTCGTAATTGCAAGACCGACGAATACGCATCAGGGACATTGTGAAAGATACTGGCTTATATCATGTGGTGAACAACATACTGACTAAAGAATTACACATGAAAAAAATGAGTGCACGATGGGTGCCCCAAATGTTAACCATTGATCAAAAAAAGAAATCGGGTGTTGACTTGTAAGCGTCTTTTGGAAAGGTACCAAGAAAACAAAGAGAACTTTCTTAGTCGGTATGTGACCATGGATAAGTCATGGGTGCACCACTATAATTCCGAGACCAAAGTGTAAAGTAGAGAGAGGAAACATCACAGTTCTTCTCGTCTACGCTAATTTAAGGTCGTGCAGTCTGCTGGAAAAAAATTGCTATCTGTGTTGTGGGATGCTCAAGGCATCATCCTAACAGACTATTTCCAAAGGCGAGAGAGCATTACAGAGGCCTACCACGCACATTTGATTTGTAGAGAGACACTGTTAAAGAGAAACGCCGAGGATACTTAAGGCACGGCGTGCTGTTTCATCAGGATAATGCTCCCGGGCATACATCTGGCATTGTATCATTCTTGCAAAATTGAATAATTATAGGGAAAGCATTAAATTTACCGAAATAATGCATAAATAACATTGTGTAAATTGCTTTATCATCGGCAATAAGCCGAAATTGATTATTGTCACTATATAGAGATTAATGCAATAAAAGTTAAGTATTAAGAATGCTATCGAAATTGTCCTCGGTTACGTTTCTGCATTTGTTGAAAGATATCCCTCTGCAGCTACTATTGTTAAGACTGAAACATGCTGAAACGAAAAATGTTCAACATAGAAACGCGTGCTTTTATAATTTCGCAACATCAAACTGGCAAAAGCAATCGGCAAATTGCGAAACAATAAAAGTTAAATAACCATAGACTATACCGTTAAGAAAGTCCGAAAAAGTGGCAGTTTTCTGAATGAATCACGCAGTGGTAGACCCAGAGCGATATCTTCTGCTGAAGATAGTACAGTAGTAGTAACTAGCAAAAGAAATCGACGGAAAACAGCCCCAGAAATCGCTGCTGAAATTAATGCAGGCCGTCGAAAGTCAATAAGCGTAGCTACAGTCAAACGTCGCTTGTACAAAGCGGGTTTGTATGTATTGTTCCTACGGTTAACGTGGCGGTGGTTCTGTGATAATCTGGGATTGTTTTGGTGATAGGGTCGTGGATGATATTGTAAAGAAAAAACGGTATCGAAATATTTAGAGAACAATGCTATTCCTTCAAGATTAAGACTTTTGGTTCCGAATTTTGTATTTCAACAAGATAATGACCCGAAGCATGCATTTAAACTGTGCAAAGACTATTTGCAACACTTGGAGTAGCCTCTTCCAAAGCCTCGATCTAAACCCCATAGAGTTATTATGGGAGGAATTTGATCGGGAGGTTCGGAAAGCAGTACCAACATCGGAGGTTGATTTGTAAAAGAAATTGTAAGAAGTATGGGTCCGCATAACACCAGTGCTTTGAATCTTTTTTTTATATCTATGGGTGCCCAAATACTTTTGAACAGCAGTGTACAACCAAGTTGCTTACTATTATTTTATTACTTCGCGTTATTTATTTTATTTTAATATTATTTTCAGCTCTAACGATTATAATATAACGTGTATTGCCATGGGAAACATAATACTTGTGTTAGTAAGTAATAACAGTAACATACAAAACTGTTGATGTTATATGATTTTAATGTAGTTCCATACGTCGATGACATCTCATGTAATTAATGTTTTACCATGTTTCAACACCGTAATATGCATGTTTTAAAGATTAAAACGTTAAAAGTACTCACCATGTTCATATCTAGCAACGGTAAATTATAATCGGAAAAAAATTGAAAGTGGAAAATATTTCAAACCGCTTCATGCAACGGTACCGGATTCATTTCATTTAAAGGTCGAGTAATAATCACGTAATATCTACGACAGATGATGGCGCAGTTGAGGTCGACCGGTTACTTTGATTACAATACATATCTCCATTACAATATCAGTTAGCGCACTGAAATTCTTATGATATTTGTGCTAATATAAATATTTATCGCCGCATATTATTATATTCCACACCTCACAATATTTTTTCACCAATTATTGCGAGGTTAAATGTTTAAATATGTACGAAAGACTTTTGAGAAAATAATCGTATTTTTTTACAAATCTTTTAGAGTGAGAGCTTAAAATATTAGAAATTAATGCGAACGAGGCAATAATTATAATTCTAAATATACATAAATTACTAAAAGTCATTATTACTAAACTTCTAAGATTTTTGTTAAACTATTTTAAGAGACTATGGCACTGACATCATTAGAATATGGTCACTTGTTTCCGTATTTTTTACCTACAATTTCTTCTAAATTGAGAAAACTGATGTGTGTGCGTGCTCACAGATAGAACAAGTCTGACGAATTACTGGCAATAAATTACAACGTATTTATTTATAACCAATTTATGCTGATTATACTGGAATCGACCCGAAACTGTATGAATATATTATATAATATATAAGTACTTTAGTTTGCAGAATTTGCTCGATGTTTTTGAACTCGGAATTAGCAGTAACAGTATTTTTTTCAATTTACAATCGACAAATTGCAAGCGAAATGAACATTAGTAACAGAAGATTACGAGTAGCAGTAGCTTTTCCAACAAAAAGTGGGTAACTGAAGAAAACGACGCCAGCAGAAGATCGTGTAATCGTAAGGATTAGAAAGGAAATCGATGGAAAGGCGTGCCAGAAATCGCGGCTGAAGTGAGCGGGAGACGCAGGAAATGAATTAATTATTCTTAGAAGTTAAAAAAGAAACAATTAATATTTAGTTGGATTTTCTTTAAATTTTATAATGAATTAATCTATTTGCAACAGATTCTACTAAATCACGCGTATAATCTGGCGAAATACTGTTCCTTCCTTGTACCAAAGCATTTTCTAGATAATTCCTATTGGATATTCGATAAGTACGTACTTTTGCTTTAAGAATAAGCCACAAATTTTCGATAATGTTTATGTCAGGTGACTGAGCTAGAGTTTTCACCGTACTGCGGCAGTTATATAACAATCACTCCTAGACCACATGCGAAGAATGTTTTGGGTCATTATCCTGGTAAAATTTAAATTCATCTTCTGTGTCCAGTTTTCTGGTGTTAGACACTAAATTCTGTTTAAGGATGTTTAAGTACATACTTTAATTCTATTTTTTTTTCCTCCACACATTATCCTTCCCATCTCATAGGAGAATAAAACAGCTTTCCAGAAGTCGAAATCTATATTTTGATCCTGTAATGCAAACTGTAAGCGACTTCTTTTATCCTTCTGGTGTTCGTACTAGTTCTGTTTTATTTTTGTAATGGATTTCAAGAATAGTATATATAATATATTTAATTTACTTTTCCTAACATTTTCAGCTTCTTACCAAATTATATACCATTGCTTCATTTTCACAGAGTGTCACTGTACAATACAACTTAAAAAACGTGATATCCACTGTTCGGTAGTATTTTGCGCAATATTCTTGTCAGATTCACCTTATATCAGGATAATCTGCGAAACGGATAATCTTCACGTGGAGAGTTTGCTGTATCTGTTATTTACATAATTCCAACACTAACAATAAAATATGTTGAACGTGATAGCATTAGTGATATAGTACTCAAAGAATGGTTTATTTAGGGAAGGGACTATTCTCTTAAGTTACACTTTGAAGGTGATTACAATTTAGATGGCTTCTCCAGTATTTCCTTTTGCATGCCTTGTTTGATTACTATTTGGTAAGTTAGATACCCCTAAGTACATTAATACTTGCGTAACCAACTCTAAACTATTCAATACACTACTCTAAATAAACCGCTATGTTTATGCGAAATTCTATATTTTAGTACACGTTATATCTACGCTATAAGTTTAGAATGTAGGTCAGTTAATTTCGGAAATTTGGATATCCTCCAGAGGTTTACATAGATTATATAATGTAAATGCCTAAGAATCTTTGCGCCAACTAAACAAATATCTGATGTACCAGCAAAGTTCATTAAAATAAACAATCGGACTTAAAATATTTAATAGTTTCGTGCTTTGTCGTTTGTACCGCAAGACAGCGTTTTTCAATAAGGTCGCCGCTGATCGCGATAGTGATTACGAATGCTCTTCGAGTCGCTGGCATGAGTAAAGACCGACCCAGACGAAAAGTTGGATTTGGGCCAAGTGAATTATCCGAATTTGCGTGTGCATTTAGTTGACTGTGGGCCGCGCGGTTCGGTTCCCCCTTAGCTCTCGGGTCAGGTCAAACTCGCAACGGCAGACTGTAAGCAAACAAGAGCCAGACGTTTGGTAAAGAGAAATTTGTTAGTTAATGGTCAGCCCGCGCTTGGCAGACACGCTTCTATTACTTGAATTACCCGATTAAAAGCTCCGATCCGATGTATCCAATGTGTTTGTGCGGGTTACGCCTACTGGAATTTTATTGATTCGAAGAACAAAATACGAGGAAAGCTTTGTTCAAACTCAATAAAATTAAACGAGATGGAAATATCCTGAGATAAGAATGCAGACAAAACCGAAGGGTCAAGGGTTACATCTTTTGTTAAGTTTACAATGTAATCAAGAAACCTTCAAAGAAAATTTCCGGACAAAAGATATACTACTGTTTGCGCTTATTTATACATTATTTACATAATGTTATTGAAGGATTATAATGGAACAAAGTAATTGTATATTAGGAAAGCAATATCACTTTAAGGAGTGTAAAAAAGGGACGTGTGCATCTTGCACTATTGCTAGTCTAAAAGATGGTCTTGAATCTACATATAAAAGCTCCGTATTTCTTTTGAAATCCCTTGATGTGTAGTTCGCACTACTGTTAAATGATTTCAAAAAGCTAACTCGTTTGCTAATTGACGGAAAAATTGTCGCAGATATATTGAAACAGCGAGGTAATTTCTTTTAGGCAACAGAAGAAAATCTTGAGGAATTGACTAGCGATCTTCTACAGCAGTATCGAACTGCTATTTCTACGGTAACAGATATAAGTCTTAACATGAACATAGAAAGCGATACAAGCCTTATTTAACGGAAGATGGGCTGTCAATTACTGGGCTAAAGTTATATGGTCAGAAATGTAAGCATTTAAATCCGCTAATAGGATTAAAGATAACAAAAAACGGATTATTTGAAAGCTTTTTTCTTTATTTCATCTTTTTTTCGGACATCCTACTGCTCAATAAGTTATAAGAAGGCGAGTAAAGGTACATAATATGAACTACGTTATACCTCCAGTGATGTTTGATGGAGGTAGAAACATGGTCTGGGACTGTATGTTTCTTACAAAGTATTAATATTTTGTAAATAAAGTTTCTTGGATAACATTCCCACTGCTGTGTTCATATCGTGTCTGAAAGTGACAAATGTGGTGGGTGTCCACAGTATCCACTTACTTCGCAACGGAGAGAATAATACGAAAGATTTACGACATCTTATTGAATGGAAACCTTAAAATTCCTACATTGCCGACTTGCAGAAAAAAGGGCATTAGAAATATATCACGAACTTTGGTAGAAACTGGGGTCTTAAACCAAAAATGAGCTTTTAGTCATACATGGCTTATTGGTATGTTGGCCAAAAATTGCTCAAACGACTGTGCTACAGCAGTTTCAACATCATAGGTGTGAGCGTTCTAGTGGCTCTAGCTCTGCTAGGAGTAAGACTACTTCACATCTACACACAGAAGGAGGCTGTAACAACTGTCCCTACATTTAACAGCACAAAAGAACTGAAGGATCCCTAAAAATCCTCAACACAAAAGGGAAGCCGCAGCATGGATCCCAGATGGATTAAGAAACGAGAAGTTCAGGCTTGTATAAGCAGCAGTGGCCATAATTTCCTCCTAAAAATGTCCATGACAAATGAACATATTTCAGGCAGAGATTAAGATTTCTGTCTTGTACCAATGCGCTAAAAAGATCTTCCAGAAAGGACTTCGAGGTGCAACAATGAACATTTTCACGAATAGTTAGGCAGCATTCTATAAATTTATATGGTACATTTGAGTCTGGTATGCATTTGGGTACAAAACATAAGACAACTGGACGTCAAAATCACATCACACAGCCACCAAGGGATAGAGGAAAATGAGAAAGTTGGTAAGGTAGCTGAAGAAGTAGTGAGTATTGTGCCCGAGCCTTGTTATGGTACATAAAAAAGGCATTTAAAACACGAGAAATGGAAGGAACATCAAATTGCTTTATATCGGGAAAACGTTTATGAACAAAGTCATGCATACGCATTAATAACAATTTTTCAGCAAAGGAGACTTATGGCCGCTGACAGCACATGTATTTCTGAAATACAATTTACACAAAACCTGGGAAGCTGAAAATTAATTTCACCGTCTATACTAGTAACACCCCAAAATTTTAGACTAAAGGACAAGGATCCCATGCTAGTACTAAGCCCTGATCTAACTTATCCACATTTAATAGATCTTATAGATCGCAGTGACTACGGACACTGAATAATAGCAGCCCCAATTGAATAGTTTCCGTATATTTAATTGTAACAGTTCCACTAATTATCGAAATATTGTTACTGTAAGTTATTTCAAAGATTATGTTGGAAAAGCAATACTTAAATAAAAGGTAGCATTAATTCTGTGCTTAGCAATTCCAAGAATTATTTTAATTCGGACGTCTATGAAACAATTCTTAGCAGACAAATTCAATGAACATCAACAATTCATTGAGGGTATACAGGACAATTGTTATATACAGCGTGACCATTAAATAAAGGAACTTTAATTTAAATCATAGAGCTCTTAACGCCATGTATTAAACAGTAGCAGCATCAGAAACACACAGGTTTTCTCTTTTAAACGCACTGAAGTTTGAGCAAATCGGATGATAGCTTATAAACTTACGTGCATTTTAGTGAGTGTAGATTAGGTGCTCATGTCATAAAATCACAATGGAACAAAGAGATATTTTGCTTTAAAATAGGTAAACAAATTATTAAGAGGTAGGAACTGTTGAGAAAAGTGTATGGCGATGAATGTATGTCTGACCTGAATGTCCACAAGGTGAAAATCGCGCTGAATTGTTGCAAAAAATTCGATAAATCATTACTATCGATGGTAATTGCACTGTGACCATGTTGGATGAAGAATTAAATACCAATAGAGTAAGAGCAGACAAATTTTAAAGATCGATTTGGATAAAAAAAGATGTGTGCACGTTTTGCCCCGCATAGTTTTGGTGTAGAGACATCATTCAAACAGCTGAAAACGACTCAGATATTTTTGATTCCATCACAACTGGTGATGAGACATGGTGCTTTAAGTATGACTCTGAAACCAGGCGCCAATCTGCACAATGGAAGTCTAAAGGCGATTCAAAAGCACAAAAATTACTCATTCAGAAGTAAAGAATCAAGACAATGCTGAATACTTTTTATGATTCAGAAGGTGTTGTCCACAAGGAATTTATTCCAAAAGGTGAAACTGTTAATCGAGAGTACTATCTAGGAGTCTTACATCGTTTGTGGTCGAGAATTGTTCGAGTTGGGCCCGAATATCTGGCAGGAAAACAGCTGCTTTTCGTTCGTTCGTGAGTTTTGACTGAAAAACAAATTTGTCTCATCGTCCACCCACCGTATTCGCGTGATCTATCACCGTGTGACTATTTTCTGTTCCCGAAACTAAAAACTGTAATGAAAGCACACTTTTGTGATAACGTTACAACCATTCATGCAGCTGTGACACGGGTGCTGACCACCCCATAACCCGACTTCAAAAAAATCTATGCATGCATTAGTCGCCCGTGCCATACACTGTATTCAGTCTACAGGAACATATTTCGACCAAAAAAAATTGTTCAACAATATTATAATGTGCATTTCATTCAATATCTAAAAAGTTCCATTATTTAATCGTCATCGTACATTGGAAAGGCGGGTAGACTCTGTACATCATCTAATCTCTAGAATCCTTTAGAAGAACCCACTCGGCTTAACCACAACACGACCTATGCGTTTTATCTACGTTCCTTCCTCTAAACGGATTGCTGAAGTTATTCAAATTTCTTTCTTTGCTAACCTTGGAACGTTGTAGATATTAGACCCTTTCTTTTTTTGAAGTGACGGGTTTCTCAACTCAAATCCCTTCAATTATTATTAAGTTAGGGTACCTAACGTCATTAGCTTCAAACTGTGTTTGATGAATGGTTGGTATTATACAAAACGGATAAGAGTCAATATTGACAAATCGATTACAAAAGTAAATTGATAAATATTTAATTACGTAAACAGATATTTGCGTTGTATTATGTCATAATAGACGAGCTGAATTATACTCATCATTAGTTAATTGGATAAAATAGATATTAGATCTAAAATAGGATTTACTAATTATGATGTTCGATTACCCCTTCCAATTTGTATTCACACTAACGTTATTTAATACCATAATATATAGACCAACGGCACATGTAATAATAGTTAATTAGAATATATTTTGACATACAACAAATAGTTGATATCGGCCTATTTTGATTGTATATTCGCATAGGACGGTAAACTAGGTTAGCTCATGGACAATATTTGATAATATAACGTAATCGTGGTATAAATGCAGACGTGCTTGTCTCTCAATGGAGAATTATTGCTAAAGCTTGTTTCAATAGGATGGACTATAATAGTTCGTTAGTATTTGTTGCGATGAACAAAACTAACTGCAACATTTTTGTTTGTTAGTGTATGTGTGTAGAATTTAGGACTTGATAACATTGTGTGTATTTTTCGTGAAAATAAGCTGTTTATCTGATTTTAATATAGATACATTCATCCGCTCATGTTGTATACTACGGTACATATTTCACAGTAAATGCAAGAGCAAGTACGAGCATGAAGAGAAACTTTCCTTGTTTCCGTTAAATAAAACATCGTCGCGAGTATACACTGACTTTATTGTAAGCTAACGGCTTTAATATCCGTCGAATTTCTACATGAATTTAATGAAATAACAGTTACATTTGTGAGAGCAGATCACTAATAAAAGCTAACCTCACAAAAAAGAGTGAATTGTTTTCTGCTTGTATTGGAATATGAAAAAAGCAATGTACTGATCAATAATTAAGTTCTTATTTTAAAGCACAAAAACAAACGATGAAATCAAAGCTGGGCTGTTTACAGAGACCAATCTCCATCGATCGTGATTTCTAAAACGATGGAAAGTTGCGTTTAAATAACCGTATTTCACCAGTGTATTTGATGAATGCAGTGGGCGCTCAAAAGACGTGCGTTCTCCAAAAATGATTAAGTAGGTGATCATCAATTAAAAGTGTAGGCAATAGCGGAGGGTCCTGTGATATGGATCAATGGTTTGCATTTTGTATAATGAATTGTATATGAAAAAAGACGCGCAATCTAGGTACCATATTTATTAATTGAGGATCAAAAATGCGAACGAATGTGTGCATGTTTTTCCTCTATATAAATATTTGCTTCACATTTATTTAAAAACAGATAATTCTTCATTATTGAAGGCCTTTATGTATGTAATATATACATTGTCTCAATATGTTTTTGTTTTCAGAGAGGAAATGGTAACTTTTCAATGAGGAAGACAATAAAAGCTTAGATAAAAACATGCGCTTATGTGTGTAACTTTCAACGCGCCCTTGATTATATTATTCATAAAGAACTGCTCAGGGTGTTGGAACTTAAAATTTCAGTTTGTCCCAGGGATAATACTCCATTGAGAGGAGTGTTTGTATCAATTGTTGACACATATTTGCCAATGTGATCAAACTATGGTAGAAGTACCAAAATTAAATTATTTGGAGCTGATTACCGATGAATTTTTCTTGTTATATATACACGTCACTATCGAAATTGAGATATTTAAGCGGAGAAAATTGTGTTAATTAAGAAATAGACTGCCCTAGGACGCCCTCCTAACTATGAGAACCATTCGGAAAGTAAAGAACGCTTTTTATACTGAAATTTTTATTACGTATAATTAAACGAAACTGTACTTTAGATAAAATTAGATATCCAAGCTACTTTTCTGCGTAGTCATCGTTCAAATTTAGGCACTTGTCGTACCGTGTTATCACTTTTTCTATGCCTTCTACATACTCAGTTGTCGCCAAGTTGTGGAACTACTGCTTAACGGCTTCTTTAAGTTGATCATAACTTCCGTAGGGTTGTCCACTCAAGAAATTTTCAATTTGAGAAATAAGTGAAAATCATTTGGGGCTAAGTCCGGACTATATGGCAAATGTTGAAAAATTATCCACCGAATCTGCTGGAGCAAGTCATGTGCCACTCCCGCTGCATACGGACGTGCATTATCGTGAAGAAGAATGTCTCCTCTGCTTGGCATTCTGCGTCGTTTGTTTTGAATAACGCGGCGAAGTTGTTGAAACGTCTGACAGTAAGCTGCTGCATGTATGGTCTCACCTCTAGGCATATAGTCGATGAGCAGAACACCCTTAAATCGCAAAATACCGTAGCCATAATCTTTCTGGTGCTCAACATCTATTTTGCTTCTTTCGGTTTCGTTGGGGACTGCGGATGATGCTATCGCATTGATTGGCGCTTTCTTTCTGGTGTGAAATGTGATATCCAAGTCCCACCAGTGACAAAGTGATTCAAAACTTTATCAGAATTCTTGTCATAGCGACCGAGAAATGTCAATGTAGCCATTCGTTTAGTTTTGAGTTAGTCTGACAAAATTCGAGGAACCCACCTAACCCGCACTTTATTATAGCCCAGATCTGCACAGCAATTCCGTACAACACAGTTCTTTATTCTAATTAGTGCGCATCTCACACTTGGTGGGATCATCAATTTTGTTGCACATTTTAAAGTCGCACAGCTAAGGAATAATCAACCGTATTGGATCGTAACTGCCGCCAAACTGAAACGGATGAGTACCAAGGTCAGTGGTAGGTCGGCGGAGGTGATGGGTGGATGCAGTCACGTGTGAAAACAAAACGTTCTTTTCTTTCCAAATAGCCCTCGTATACAGAGTAAATTATCATAGGAATTAGTGTATGAAGAAAGGTTTCTATTTACTTTATAAATCAAATAGGAAGTATCCTGTGCACTTCCTATTTGATTTATAAAGTAAAGACCCCTTTAGATAATTTTCAACAATGAGACGTAACCCTCATCTACCAGCAAGCAAATCAGCTACTCTGACATGTATTATAGTTAGTTTTCTACTATAGTTTAAGTATTTAAGACAAACAATTATTTTCTTTAGCACTCTCTGCAAGTATTTGTCATAAAGCACTTACTACGAAGCTCAAAATATATTCTTACAAGGTAAGTATTGTGCGGTAACTACATCCACAGGACATCGTGAATACGATAAGGTTCTGTGAGTGGTTTAATGAGAATCCAAATGATAACAATATACTTTACTTAACGTTCTAGAGTTATGAAGCATGGCTTTATTGACCAGGATATGTGAGTACGCAACTTTATAAAACATGGGGTTTAGAGAGTCAGCAATATATGAGATAATTGTTTGCTAATAGACTGCTTGCTTAGTACTTATGGCCTTCTCGGTCTTCAGATCTTACTCTATTAGATTTTTATCTGTTTGGCAATTTCAGAAACAAGATATTTCCAAATATATTATACATTTTGAAAAAGATACAACTAACAATTCACCAGGAAGTTATCAATATTGCTGTCGATGAGCTGCAGTGGATCTTTGGCGGCTTATAGAGAAGAGTGAATATTTGTTTTGGAAAATAACGGACAATAGTTTCAACATTTGTAGTAGGATTAACATTTAATGTGTCATGGTAAATAATAATAATACTAATTGTCGTTCACATTTAAAATGAGTTAATAAATTCATTTTCGAGAATTAGAGGAAATTGATATTAGTATAGTATAGCATTCTTGAAAAGTTCAAAATTAGTAATATCTTTTTATATAAAATGTAAAAATATATATATCTACATTTCCTTTAATTGTAACTTTAAATAACCTTCATAATCATCAAAATCTTTTTCGATTTTTCCGAGCACCATATTATTTCGTAATATTAGTTGACTACTCTATAGAAGTCACGTGGGAATAAATCTTTAATGAAGACCCGGGATGTGGTGGAACCCACTTATGTACTTCGCCTGATTACAATGAATGATTTATGTCCGAAAATGCAAATAGTTTGGAGATTATCTCCGCAATTTTCTCGCATGTGCAGTGCTATACTCACAAAGAAATGGACAACAAATCAAAACTTTAGCCGCGCATTGTTTACATTTCAATGTCCATAACTGTACATACTTCGGTTATATAATGAATAATTGATAGTTTCATGACAGCCTAATAATGTTTACTATACATTTCATTTAATTAGCAATAAGCAATTATGTATTAATTTGGAAGAGGTATTATTCGCAGTATTCGACATTTATTTATTCACGGATTTTGGGCGCTAACTAATTAATGTAGCTGCGGCTTGGGTTCCATTTGTAAATTTGCGTCAGTTGCATAATGTGCTGAAATGAAATTGAAATTTTGTAGACCGGAATGTTCCTAATTTCATCCATCCAATAATACTTGACTTCTCACACTAAAATTATGGAAAAAAATTGTATAAATGCAAAATCCCGGCTATAGTTCAGCATTAGCTTCCATGCTTAATTTTGCGAAGATAAGAAAATCAAATATTCTGTTCAAAAGTTCATGTGGACTATAGAAACTTCGCCGAGTATATAAGAGCATTTTTATAGACATACATTATTTTTCGAAAATAATATGGAAACTTGTGCGGTTTCCAGATGTTTAACGTAGATAAATTAAATGCTTAATATTTATTTACCTCAATCATAACACGAGTACAATGCTCGAATGTGTTTTTTTTTAAGTGGTAATGTCTTCCCGATTCTAAACAAACAAAATTATCGAAAAGTTGAACGAAAATAGATATCTGTTCATAATTCGACATTATTAACAATACTTACTGAAGCTTTACCAAAGGAGAAATACTTCATTGTTTTTACCTGCAACAAAAGAGTTATATATTAGATCACTTATTTATTTATATACATTCGTATAGAAATGAAGGAAAAGAATATATGAAATGAGGTCTTACGAAGTATATTTTCCTACTATTTACAATTTAAGTATTAGACTAAAATGCAAAATCTTTTAGCAAGTTCACATTTATAGTAATAATATGACACAACAATTGTATGAAT
Source organism: Trypoxylus dichotomus (assembly GCA_023509865.1). Classification (NCBI taxonomy): domain Eukaryota; kingdom Metazoa; phylum Arthropoda; class Insecta; order Coleoptera; family Scarabaeidae; genus Trypoxylus; species Trypoxylus dichotomus. The sequence goes on from CM042080.1 coordinate 19,915,663, forward strand.
ATGTAGTCATTAATTCATATTAAAAATGTATAGTTTAAATTTGCATATTAATTTAAATATTTCTTAAATATAATTTATGAAAGAACTACAGCATTCATAGTCACAGACATATTGTATTCATTAACAATGTTTTCAAATCTACGAAAATGGCTTATTTGTTTGACTCAATATAAAATCAATATTAATTATCTATTTAGAACCTTTGACATGTTGCACGCCAAACTTTAGTGTGCAAATACGTTCGCGGGTCGCGTTTAAACCCCATATTACTCGATCTTCCTCATTTGGAGTGAGTATGAGTAAGTAGTGTAATGTTTTATTTTAATTGGGTTTTTCAAAATGTCTCGTGGGCCGGATCAAATCTTACAGCGGGCCGGTGGTTGTCCACATATCATTTAGAACGATTACAACGTCTAGTATAATACGAACAGTAACATTGTATTTGCAATCTTTAACGAACGGTGAAGATGGAAAAGCTTAATCATTACTTTTGACCAATATCAGATTAATTTTGGTTTGATTCATAGCCAAATTATTGCCTTTCAGAGATAATAATAATCGTAAGAACAAAATTTATGCAACTATTTATTTGTAATCAAAAATTCTGGAGAGGAGACAAGGATTGATTGTTACACGTTTTCTTAAATTTCTTTTTTAAAAACAGAAGTATTATTTTACGTAAACTTTATTTACAGTTTTCCATGAGAAACACATTTTCTCATACGCGAGAATGCTCGATAAAACTTTGTTTGTAAGTGTGGACCTATGTATACTACCGGTCATAAGTGTTTACTCGTCCTTAAAATATTACAAAAATATAATGCCGTTAACAATTTGCTAACAAAGATAATCCTAAATTAACTTAAATATATTAATTAATGCCAATGTGTCCACCTTTCGTTTTTATTACTGCCGCATACAATGTTGGTATTCTTCAGCAGCTTTGCCAGTTTCACAGTTGCACCCAAAGTGCTGTTATCGAATTTAGAGCAGATTTTCGAACCTCTCGGTCGAATTCGACCCACACCAGCTCGATTGGATTAAGATCTGGACTTTGGGGCGCTCATTTCATAACAACAATGTTCTATCTGTGCTCCAGTTGTTCCAAATACTCACGGCATATCTTTGCAGTGTGCTTTGGATCATTATCGTACTGGAACACGAAACTTTCACCGGTTAATCGTGTTCCGGATAAACTGGCATTCCGTTCCAAAACCTCTCTATAAATATTATTTTCTAAGGATACCATCTATTTTCACCAAATGACTGATCCTCCTCCATGTTTTATTGTTGGTGCCCTAAAGGATTCAAATGCTTCCCCTTTCGATCTACGTACAAATGTTCTTCTATTTGAACCAAAGGTGAGACATTTAAATTCGTCGGTCCAGAGTACTTTCTAACAATCTTCTAACGTCCAGTCTTTGTGTGCTTTCGACCAGGTAACCGTTTAACTTTGTTTGCTTTTTGTAGTAAGCAATTCTTCCATACCAGCTAGCTTGGCGCAAGCGTTCTTTTACCGTGGTTACACCAACTCTTTTTGGGTTCGAAATTTTAACTTCAGCAACAATTTTTGGCGCTGTTTTCCGTCTATTTCGTTTGCTTGTGATTACAATTGCACAATCTTTGGGTGTCCGGGTCGCTGTCTATCGGACTTCTTTGATACATTTTAACATTACAATCCACCGTTCTACGATTTAATAATTTTAGTAATTCAACAATTTTTTGGTTACTTTTACCGATGTTGTGATATTCCACTATTTGATTATTCCGTGAATAATTCATTTCTTGCCGACATTACTTTAACTATACTCACTGTGTTAAAACACTTTGCATAAATTCTTCAATATTCACTGCTTGCAACACGAAAGCTAAATGCGAACTGAATTTTTCATTATATTAAAATGTCCGTGTCGTCTATTTTCATATTTTATATTATGAAGGGTCATCATATCTTGATGTCAGTCGGATCATTACATATACACAGAACATTATAGAGGAATTATAATCTATCTCACATATACATACAGGTTAATAATACAAATATTTTGATAGAGACTGTTTCTTTGAACCACCAATTATGCAGGTGGGTAAACAGTTATCGCTGGTAGTGTATCTATTTTCTGGCTCTTAACATTAAATCTCAATGCACGGGAAAATAAAAGCATGCAAAAGGAATTACACGAAAAATTCACCTAACACATACTCATAGATATTCCACAAAAATGTAGAATTATAGATAGAATAGTTTGATGTGGCAAATGTATAGCATTTGATCTTGAGAAAAGCCCAATACTTACGTTGCAATTAAGTTAAAAGGAAATAAGTGTGACGTATATTTAAGTTTAAATGCATTATTTAAAATTTCGCGCGTCGATAGATGAAAAATAAACAAACTTTTATATTACTCGTGTTATTTAATTAGTAGTGGCAACATTTATTAAACTCAATTCCTTAACAGCTTCCCGCATCTGCTTCTGATTTACATTTGCGTTCGACGCTCTTTTTAATAAAACCGTTCTGATATGCGGTACTTTTTCTTCGAAACGAAGACGAAATCGAACTGTTTACCTTCTTTATTTGGCCATAACCTTATTAAATTGCTGGATCAATAGAGAGAACAAAACTTTTTGCAATGTAAACATTTCCAAGTTTTATGCTGTGTTATCGAGTTCCTTTTTTTCCATTGGCGAAGCAAATGGTACGTTTAATTTTACATCTCCAATGGAGTTTTCATTATTTACACAATATTGTTGCAAACATCGCTAAAGACGAGAAAAAGAGATTTTACCATTTCGCTTACTCCCAATTGCTTATTTCTTTCTTAAGGGGACGACCAAATTTTATTCACCTAATATTGTATTGCCTTCGTTTATTATACTATGTAATAAATGCTTGATGTCGTGTTACTACATATAACATTTTAAGCGCAACATTATACAAATTAATTCCCTTTCGGAACTATTTCGGGAGCGGAAAGTGGGATACTTGCGTTTTATACAACTTCACCATATTTGCACACTCGGAGAAACGTTTGCTTGTATCAAGACTATCCGCCTTCATTCAAGAAAATTATCGTTTCAATTATCCACAATAGAATTACTGTTTCAAATCAACAGAAATATTTTCTCCGCTAAAGAGAATTATATATTCGTAATGAAACAATCGCATATTCTTTGCTTAAGAAATTAGCTAACTTGATTCAAGAAAATCTTGTAGAAAATTTTAAAATGGGAGTACAAGTAAATCGTCGTTTTAACACAAAACAATATTTTCTTAAAGATAGTAAATAGTTTTCTTGCATTGAAAATATAAAATTTTTGTTTTTTTAATATAAGTAAATCGTCTTTATTATAGAAGAAAATATGCTCTCGAAGGTAATAATTATTTTCTTGTTGCTGGAATGTTTATAATAATTAGAGAGTTTTGTTTTGTTTAGACTATTTCTTTCTCCATTGTTTGTTAAACTTATGTAGTCCGACGTTTCGGCAGTCTTCAGGGTAAGCCCCGAAAAGGGCTGTTGCTGCTAGATTAATCATACGTTCGATGATTTGTGTCTGACGTATTTGTCTCCCCCTATTATTTTTTATTAGTGAAACTGTCGATAATTTCATGCGCGGAAGGGGGTGCGCAATAGACCAATCTTTTGCGGTTGTGTATTCCGCTGCTCCTTCTCCATTCCAAAATAGTCGTCGTAAGTATTTTACTAGCATATGTATAACAACCCCAAATGAAATTATATAATAGCAGAGTGATTTAAATAGTCGTTGGACGTTTTTCAAATTCAGTGTTCGAATTCCTACTACAAAAGATTTTCTATTATTTCGTTTTTGTTCCAAAAAGAAAGAGGTTCCTGAATAAATTTATTATATATTTGCGTGGTAATTTGAATACTGTTTCGCTTAAATTACCTATAGCATTATTAGACAAAAATCTTATGTTATTACAAAAGGGAAAACATATTACACGTTTGGCATTATTTTTAACACCAGTTATTCTAATATACTAACTTTTTGCAAAAAAAGCACTAAATCAATCATTGTATTCCTGCTTGATTATTTATGTAAAATTTTGGACTAAAGAAATCGATGGTTTTACCTCCTCTTTCTGCTCTTTTTTTTGCTGATTGGATATTATCGGATTAAAAAGGAATGTATTCGGTTAGGCGATTATAGGTAAATTCAATTAAAAACGAATTACTGGCGCGCGATCTCTGGAAATTCGTCTTCCGCGATTTTCAGCAGGTCATGTTAAAAAAAAACGTGTCACTGCGTATGGGAATAATATAAATCGGCAATTGTTTGTATGTACATAGATTTGTATGCATTTGTTCAATCCTATTCGGATTGAATAAAATTAAAACAATCACGAATCCGTGCACAATAAATGGTGTTGCGTACTAAAGGATCAGTATCGATATTCAACAAAAATAAATATCTGAAATTGCACCATACATATATTTTTCAATAGATAATACAATTCCATGCAACAAATAATGGAATACATGTGCATACATCTATGCATCGATGTTTAACATTTGAGAATATACATCTGTTTTATGATTACATTTTATAATTTTTATTATAAATATCAAATCGAATGGAATTTTAGATGCTTTATCTACACAAGCTTGACAGCAGGGTGACTTTTCAATTAAATATATATTTATATGTTACGTAAATTACAATAATAAATAAATAAATTTCTTAATACGAAAGAGAAAATAAAACTGTTTATATTGTAAGACATAGAAAATAATTGAGCATTAAAATAGCAGTCACTTCAAAATGTTATCCAAATTCATGGTAAATGGATTAAAAAACTCAATATTTTGTTTGATCTTCATTCTTTATTACCTCTTGACATCTGGGGCGTGGAGAGTATACCAGTTGCTTTCATGCTTCTACTTAAATTTTTTGCAATTCACCTTGCAAATACCCTCCACAGATCGTCAATATTTTGCAGCTTAGCATCAGCCTTTTTCAACTCCATCCACTAATTTTCAATTGGGTTGAAGCCCGGCGATTGCGACGGCCAACTCAAAATGCGAACGTTATTATCTCGAAAAACATGTTTTCGTTTCATGAGAAACATGTTTCGGATCGTTATCCTGCATATACAACCATCTTAGTGGCATTTCTTTTTCTGCATATGGCAGAAGCATAACTTGTAATATGTTTATGTAGACATCAGCATTCTTTATGCTTTCTATCTTATGTAAAGGGCCTACGCCTTCCAACAAATATATCCCCACAGCATGATGCTTGAGCCTCCGAATTTTAGCGTTGGTATGCACCAGAATTAAATAAATCTATTTTAGTTTCATTTGACCACAGTACATTACGCCACATTTTTTCGTCCCATTGCGTGTGTCATGGGCAAACGACAATCTAGTCTGTATTTGTCTTTATTTAATAATGGTGCATTTCTAGGCCTTCTTGCACGGATAATTAAAATGTGGTTGTATTACTCTGCAGCAGACAGAACTTTATACATCTGCGTTTGGTGCCGCCAGCTATGATAGTGCTACCTCAATCCATAGACAAATAACAGCGCATGACTAGAAAACTCAATAATTTCTCCCAGATTTGGTACTTTACCGGAACTACGTGTATTTAGGGATTTTAAATAATTTTAATATAGCTGCGTCAGAATTATCTCTTCTAAATGTGATTTATGTATTACTTTAGGACTGCTACTTTAGTTTTCAACATAATTCCCATCCAATTCTATACATTGAGTCTAGTGACTTTTTTTAACATGAGTTAAAAAAAGTCATACTATTTTTAGTATGAACTAAAAATAGTTTATTACAGTAAATTTGTCTAAATAGGTGTCATCAGTATGGGTATGCATCCTACGGTGACATATCGACAAAAGGATCCTTTTTGCTTGAATATAGCCTGTTATCTCCTTCATATTTAAGTGTTGATGTTAAGTACTGTATCCCTGTTCGATTGAGAAGTTTATGGCATTAGCTACCGTGCGCATATTTATTCTGCGGTTGCTTTTAACAATAGTATGGATTTTATTAAACCACTTACAAATCATGTTACGCGAAGAAGCAGATTGACCATAATATTTTTGGACTTTTTTACATTTTTTTAATCGTTCCTCCGTGTAATGTTTAATCATCACACGAAATCCTTTTTTTCTCCACAATAGATAATTTACCTAAAACGATTCTAAAAACTTGTCTATCTGAATGATTTAAGAAATAAGTTTTTTAATAAGCTTCTAAAACTCGACTGCAGACAGCAACATACTCATTGGGGTGAAATTGTTGCCAGCGGGGGTTTTGATTCGTTATGAATGTCTCGAAATTGAATAAATTCAAGCATTAGATGAGTTGATGGGTGATCAAATAGCTAAAGTAATTTGCAAAAGTGCGATTGGGTGTACGAAAAAGCAGTGAAATGTTAATATATACTTTAGCAGGTTTTGTAAGAGAATGTAAAAAACTCTAAGAAGACGGATAAGAATTATAGAAATAAATTTAAGTATTACGGAGACCGCAATGTTTAGAAATAAATCCCATTTATTAAACCAATAGTCTTTTATTGAAAAAGAAGTTAACTGATACACAGGTTTCCACGGCCAGAATCAGTAAACTGCTTCTGAGATTGGGACGTGTCATGGTTAAGGTAAAGTGTAGAAAGTATGAAAATAAGAATAGAAATAAAATAGTAAAAGGAAAAAAGGAGCTAGAGAGCAGATGAAAACGACAAGGAAGGGGGAAACCAACAAAAGGAAAAGGAAGAAAGAGAAAGAGGGAAGGGGAAGAAAAGGGAAAGAAAAAAGGAAGAAATAAAAAGAATAAGGACGTTTAGCCTTCATCATGGAAGGATGAAGACGTCTTCAGGAGGAAGCAGGGGGATGAAAATGGCACGATAACTCGACGTGTAAACCACACTAAAGACGAAACGACTTAGGAAGAAGGTCACGGTAACTCAGTGTGCCAACCACGTCAGCGTTTAAAACCTTCTATCACACATAACGGTGGTATGTATCAGGTACTTGTGGTTATATTCCTCCTAGCTTCTCCTATTCTGGGAACTTTCTGAGGACTTCTCCTTTTCTTAGGTCCTTGAAATCTTCATCCTGGACTTCCTGTCGCTAACGTACAAGTTCCATAGATATGTTCCAGACTCTCCATTTTCTTCCATCCTGGTAACTTGCTGCGGGCCTCTAGTTCACTTCGTAAGTATTCGATGTCTTGGACTTCCTGAGTCTAACGTACAAAGGCAGAGTACCGAGCTTTTATAGGCCGGAGGCGTTACCCCTGATCGGTTGGTTCAATAGAGAGGAACGAGAATTTAGGGACCCGAGAAACGGTTTGTTTATGTTAAAAATAGAATTTGCTATTCAAAAAAAATATCGTGTATGTTCATGTGAGACCAAATTTTCAGAATAACCTACATTCTTTTATAATTATTTATTATAATAAATAGCTATTCATGCTATTAATAAGAATCTCCAAGCTGATTTACGTAGATTGAATAAGATATATATATATTTATGCTGTATTACTAAACTCGCACTTAAGATAGCGACTTGAAGAACCAATATATAGAGCGTTTATTTGAACAGGACGGCTACCAGAAAGGTGAAACTACTTTTACAAAATTACTTTTATCACCTATCAAAATTAAGATATTATCACTACTTTGAGAAATAATGAACAGGCGATCATCAATATATCAAACATTTTCGATTACTTTATCGAATTAACTGCAATTTAGCATTAAGTTTACCCAAAATGAATTTCGTTAGTATGCTATCGATCGTTTTATAAGTAAGCCACGGTCAACGTTTTCGCTATTTATTTTATGTTATTATCTAATTTAAGTCCAATTACCTTTCACTTAAAATACCTAATTTATGGTAAAGACGGAATACACCGTAGGTCATAACTTTGGAGTCACTTACAATAAAATATTCATTACTTCTTTTATACTACGTCCCATATAGGATGTCTTTGAAATAAAATAGAAAAGTACGGAAAATGAAAATGTGTAATTATATAGAACATAAATCCAAAAAATGTTGAGTCAATTGCGACGCGAATGTCAGAATAAAAAAGGATCCTGGATAGTTGTAATGTGCCCTCTATGGATACAAAATGTATGTACATAATACATCTATCTAACCAAACCTGCATACATACACTGCAATAAGACAGTCTACTTTTCAAACGGCATACTGCCTTCAATAGCATGCCTGCGTATGAATACTTCGGCTATGAATAATAATGAAATTTTTGTTTTAAATATCCTTATCACTTTTGTCTTATGTTTGTGAAGAAATTTTCGCAAAATATTTTGGATTTAAGTCTAATAAAAGTAGATCTTTCCATTTTTCATACGTTTTTATTTTATTTCATAGACACCCTGTATACATACATATATATATATATATATATATATATATATATATTATGTATATATATATATATATATATTATGTAGATAAGAATACTATGAATAGCTTAAATTCTAAAATGAATGAAAAAATGTACTACTAATCGTTTATTGCAGTAGGTAATAAATCTTCAAGAACTAACAAATTTTATTATTACCCCCTTCATTTCATCTGCTTATATTTGTAACTATTGTGAAAAGAATATCTGATTTTAAGATAAACTACGCTCAAGAAGGTTTAAAGTTACAAGTGCTGCAGAAGATTTAACAATTACCGTATATATACGATCAATAACATGTATGTATGTCACCACGATCAATAACATCTGAAACTAGTGCTAAATTCAAAATATAACGTCAGGATTCGAGTTCTTTGACAAAATTACAATTAACAGCCACGGATGTAACAGTTCACAAGCCCAACGTACGCAAAACAAAAGAAGAAGACTAGAATGGAGGAGGAGACATGCCAATTTGATTTAGGAAAAGATGTGCGGACCATGTGTGGAAATCCCCAATGCACACAAAGAAGTGTTTAGTACTAGACGCCGGATTTTGGTCAGAAGATCTGTTGCCCTTTGAAAAGAGAGGTAGTGGTTCCGTTAAGGTCTGGGAATGTTTTTGTTTATCCGTAGTAGGTGACGCTGTAAAAATTGAAGCAATGTTGAAAAAGGAAGGTTATGGAGATATCCTTGAACACAATGTATGTGTATATGTCTTCAAGAGGAGGAACACAATGGAGTGTTGATAAACATGATTCACCGGATCTTAATCCGATAGAACTTTGTGGAAAGAACTACATCGAAAAGTTCGTGACTAATGTCTGACATCCAAGAAAATCTTTATGAAAATTTCTTTGTGATTCATGGATGAAAATGAATGCCTAAACTCTTAGGAAATTAGTTTTCCGCTTACCTTTGATGTTGTTGAAACACTGCGTTTCGAATAAATTATTAAATTGTGTGGTGGTAAAATAAATTATTAATTTGTGTAGTTTACTGCAATATCTGTGAATTATATGATAGAACCAGACGGTCCTTGCAATCGATATATTCCAGCATTTTTGTAATGTACATTAAAACTGTTGCAATACCTTCATTAAATTAGAAGTGATTGCACACTTATGACCTGGAGTGTAAGTAATGCACAGGATTTACAACAAAACAACAGCAACGAAACGGTAGCACGATCTGAGAACCTGTTGCGAATTGTGAGTGCAATGCATACACTCCGCTTCATGCATTTGTTAAAATGTACATAAGTTAATCAGCTGAGTGAGTACTTGCTACAAAAAGTACCTTAGGAATTAGAAGAACCTACATGGAATGTCGGATTTCACAGAATAATAACACTTAATTGACATCCGATGCGAGCCAATATTCCACTACAGGCCTATGTTACCCTAAGAAAGCGATATTGGATCTATATAATAATGACGCTCATCGCAACGAAAACCGGGATTGACGCAGCCGAAAAAGCACAAAGGTTAGGTCGAATAGAATCCATAGAGTCGGTACCCTCCCCCGTTAGGTATCCAGAGTCTCGCGTTAATGCGGCTCCGGGGGCAATTCTCCGGAGTAACCTCATTCATCCCTACGACGGAAAGGTTGTAAAACTTGACACCGGGTCTCCGGGCGCCCCATTAGCCGGCACACACCAAACACAAATCCTAACGCTATAATACGGTTTCGCGTTCACACTTCTTTTTTTCATGGCCGCGAAAAGCGTGTGGGGAAGCGCTTCTGTAAACGATTCGGTTATGAAAAGGAAAAGAGTACTACAGCTTCGGAGGTGGCGTCGTAAAAAACTTTTAGCAGATTATCATAACCTCGGCGACAGGAAGTTTTCCGCTGGTGAACTCTGGCGCTGATATATTGCTCCCCGGTAGAGGTAGCAGTTCCGGAGCCGAGAGTTCTGAGGAAATTAAACGGCGTAATAAAACCGACATTAAATGTTTATTGCCGCTGTGGGCTATCATGGATTCTTAAATCGTTCATGTGTGGAAACTGTGAGGCCGAATCTTTGAGGTTACATTGTGAAGATACCGGAGATTTATCAAGCCCGTCCTTTTATGGATAATACGCACCGTTTTGAAGATACTCACTTAAGCTTTTACGTATTAGATTTTATTTCGAATTCAGTTGACCGTCTTAACATGTTTAGAATTGTCTTTGGGATTATTTCTGTCTGGTAAATACAAAAGTTAATATCTATAATAAATCTATACTATTATAAGGGTTGTCTTTCCAATTTTGCATATGGAGTTGGAATAAAACAGTAGAAAACCTTTAAAGACTATTATTTTTCGAAGTATTCTCCACAAAAATTAATGTACTTTTGCATGCATTCAAACCAATCCTGGAAGTAGTTATTGCATTCGTTTGTTGGTACAGTCAAGATTGCGTTTCTGGAGGCATCGACTGCTGCTTCTGATGACTAGAGACTTTGACCGCGCAATTCGTTTTTGATTTTCGGAAAGACAAAGAAATTGTTGCGACTTAGGGTCTGGCTGTACAGAGGATGGTTTAACAATTCGACGTTTTGTTGCGTTAAAACTTTAATTGTTTTACGTGCTGTATGCGACTTTTCTTACACACAGTTCTTCATGTAAAATCCTTTCAATTAATATCTTTAAAATCCCCAATGACACTTCAATCTCGCGAAGCCATTTTCATTGACGATCTTGCTCACAGCGTCAACGTTTTCCTGAGTAATTGCCGTTATTGGTGTATTTGCTCTTGGATGATCGCTAAGACTAATCACCACATTTAAATTTTCCATCCCATGGACAAATTGTTGACTGCTGTGGTGCTTCATTACCCAAACCAGAAACCAAGTCAGCGATGCATTTATGTTGAGATAATATTCTCGGTTTAATTTCATCTTAACTTGTCAACTTTGACAGTTCTAGCTACAACACTGTACGTATCGCTCTGTAACTTTGGGTTTAGGATAACTAAAGATGGGGGTTAATGTTTAACATTAACATTCAATTAGTAGCGGCCGTTATGTCCCATAATGCAAAACTTAAAAAACATCCCTTGTATATACATTTTAAATTGATTCTGATATATATGTAAATAAATTATATATAAAAAAATTATATATAATATATATATATATATAAATAATCACGCAACTGAAGATGATACGTGTCATGCATAGTAATGTCATCATGCCATCATTATTAAAACATCCAACAGAAAGCAATGCTATATTTGACTGCAGAGGGATATAGAGTTGAAATATATATTGCAGGTGAACTCTACTGTAGTCTATCGGTGATGCTGTTTAGAGATACTTTTAAAACGTATAAAATACTAGATATAGTTCAGTTACAGTTCATAATCGGCTTTACGTTGAATTGTATTGTTAGGCGACTGAATGTGCTTTTACCAAGTACCAAAGGCAACTTATGCACGGGTAGGGGTTTCGAAACGAGAGAGCTTTATTAATTTTACGTTTCATAGTAGATTATCGTATTTTGGTTATTCGAAGAAGCATTTTAAAATTAAAAACTCCGTCTTAACACTTATTCCAAAAAATGTAATCATTACGGAAAAGGACAATCTTTGTCATATAATTTACTGAAAATGTAAGTTTTTCTTTAAATACCATCACAAATGAAAATTTTGAAATACTTTCAATCTTTTTATAATGCCATTAATGTAATCTTGTAAATCAGAGATGACCAACTCAAAACCATCTTACAGCCACATTAGAAAAGCAAACGCAGACTGGCCAGGGATATTGGAGAGGGAAATGGTTGTGACCGTATAAGTGCTTCTTATAAATATAATCGCATTTCTTATAAAGAAAATATTTGTGACAGAATGTTTCTCAAAGAATGTGCTTAATTTTGTAAAATTATTGTTTCTCTCTTAGAACCTCAAAAAAGTGATGCAGGTTGGTTTTAAAGTTCTAGAGCTGTTGGTTGTGGCCCACGAGCAAATAATTGACTATTCATGATACTACTAAACTAAACTTTAATAACAACATAAATAATCCTGGCCTTCACATCTCCCATCAACTATAGGCGTCTTAAAATATTCGCTTTTAGCGTTCACCATGATGTAAGGAAAACCACAAAAAACCTCAACTTTGAGGAGCAATAGCTTAGGGTTCGAACGCGAGATCCCGATGCTGATAGCCCCTAAATATATACAAACAATTAAACATTTTTATTTGGGAAACTCTATAAGAAATTGTCTATAATCAATCTGCTTAGAATGTGGTGGTTATAAAAAAGATATCTTTCCAACGTGTTATGATGGTTTAAAAAATCCGCGCTATAATCAGTAACAATCCAAACAATTAATATCTTATAGCGTAGGAGACTTTAAGCAGTCCCTGCAATACTGACGAATCACTATGTTAATGTATTAATGTTATTTATAGCTTGGATTCTTTTCTATTTAATTTTTCTTTTTCCATACCATTACTGACTTGTCCCATGCCTAGCATTATAGTCAGGAAGATCAATAAGGATATGATATTATAATATATGTACAAGGTGTAAATGAAATATGGTTTTATTAGTAAAATGTATTGAAGAATAATCTTTCTGAATTATGTTTATATTTACTTGTGTAAAATCCAGTTTTCAAACAAGCAGGTGGGGATCGACAGAATGTACGTCTATTTTTCTCTTAATTTGGTAACGCAATATCCTTTAGTGCTGTAGCTTAGACACTGTTTTTACGCAATAGTACCTACGGTACAACAATAAAAAATATGTTGCTAAGAAAACAGAAAAATCTGATCAATTGAAATTTCGTACTGAAGTATAAATGTTTAGTTAGTTTACAATGCATTTAAAGTTACAGTTATAAACAACACAAACTACATGTGTACATGCATCTATTATAACTTTTAGATTTAGTTCATATTCATATAGATATATTAGGAGAGTCATTCATCATCAGTCAGCTAACGCAGAGGTAGCTTAAGAGCGAATTCCACACAGGGTAGATTTTAAATTGTGTTACTTTGACAAAGAGTCCGGATTCTCGAGTCGTTCTCAGTGCAACATTTGTCTATCTGTTGGGCGTAAAGTTCATTTTCGTTCCACGGAAAATGCAGCTCTTGCGCGATATTGTGAACTTTTACCTCATTTCACCATAACAGAATACACCACCCGTCCAGTCCATATTTCAGATAGAATCGTTTATGAATGCGCTGTAACCATTCGTTGACGTCGTATTTTGTATAAACTTTGCTAGACGTTGAGCTTCAATCGTTTGGAAATTTTATGTATGATGTATCGGACTAAAAGTTTTTATTTTGTAACCAACTATCAAGTTATATATATCTCCTCACGCGAATGGTGTCTTCGGATTGATACAATGAATAAACATTAATGTACTCGTTGGTCGTTTGTAAAACACTTGTGAATTGTATATACATATGTATGTATCGTTGATGCAACCATAAGCAATTACATTTCTTTTTAAAATTGCTCAAACTGATTTAATGTAAATATACTGAGTCCACCGAAGTCATCATTTTTTTACTTGACTGTTAGCAACACTTCGATATACTTTAGAAACTACGTCAAACTTTTAGCACTATGTCTATTACCATATACAAGAAATAGAAAAGGTCTAATTACAGTGTTATTCATGAATATGTAAGGAAATTTTGTCTTCATATGTTGAAATAGAAAACAAAATTAGCTGTATATGATGAAGCTACATTAATTGCAGATAGACACCCGTTGGGCTAGATATACTACCTTTAAAATATGAAATAAAGATTTGTCTAGTAGTCTAGTACATTTTGTAATGAATTAAAAATATGGATCAGACAAAGACCTTTGAGGCGAAAAAAAGAATAATTTATTCTGTTCAGTTGTGTAATTATTCAGTTCCGATTTAATATTTTGCAAAGCACGTTGTATCGTTAATTTATTACGATAGCTTAGAGCATTCATATTATACAATACTTGAATAACAATTTTGTGAAATCAATGTTAGCCTTTTATGCATAAGCTTTCTATAAAACCATATTGAGCAAGAGCTATGTTGAAAAATGTGATATCATAGTTTCAAGGTTAAGTGCTTCAAGAACAACTTAAATATAAAACGTGTTAAAGTCTTTACCAATTTTGTATTATATTAATACGAGCTTAATAGGCGGTTGCAATGAATGACTTGAATAGATGCACCGTAAAGTCAGCAATGCAGCACTTCCAGCAACTAGTATTTTTGCAAATAATCGGCGTTATGTGAAGTTTACGGTAACTGATAAACTAATGCGGGTGCTACCAGGCTTATATCAAACTTGTAAATAACAGCAGTACACCGAACAGTTGTATTCTGCAAAACTTACAAACATATTACGTGTTCCAATAATTATAGCATTAGATTATTGGTGCGTTACTTTGTTACTTCGCCGCTATGGTGGGTTCAACATATGTTAAAGTCACAGACTGCAGTAAAGCTACCTCTTGTGAAAAAATTGTCAATTTATTTTGAGAGTTCTTTTATCTTTGGTGCGTTCTATTCTGTATTTCATCGGTAGCATGGTATGCCACAAATATTCTGTAGCTAGGTAAATTTCCAGTTTTGCTTGGGATCACGACCAATCTACTATTTTTGCACTATACACAGTTCCTGGAAATTAATGCTTACAGACTGATATAAGGATACATCATACTTTTATACCATACACATAGTAAAAAATGAGTAAAATTCTAGCGTTTCAATTAAAATTCTAAAAAAAATTGCTTTTGTGATGTATAATTTTAATGCAATTTAACAATAAAAATTTTTAAAATTTGAAATTCACGAAATTTATCAAAGGAAACACGAATTAGAAAATTGGGTAATAATAATAACTAAATAATGAATTGAATTGTTTCTAACAGAGACAAAGTATTTCTAAATATGTACTTTTAATCACAACTGAGTTTATGAAGTTAATTTGTTATATCTTTTGCCCAGTAACATTTCGTCATCACAATGCGTTTTTAGCTGCTATATTTTTATAATGATTTATACATATTTTTCCCAAAGAAAATGATGTTTGAATGTTGTAAACCTGTGTTCAGAGTGTCTAATGTTTTCTTTTTAGTGAATAGTTAACATTCGTGGCATATAGGATAATTTCATATTACAACAAATTCTATTAAAGCAAAATATGAAAAAGTGAAACAAAAAATTAGAATAATTTACACTTACTGGATAGCTTACTGGGAATCTGCATGTATAACATTTCATACGAAGCTATACAGATATATTTGTTTATTGAAATTACGATATTTTTGTCCATACATCATTGTTATATTATGCAGGGTTAGCAGAAAGTTTAGAAACACTGCTATAGCATCTAAAAGACTGAACCCATGGTCTTAAAATTTGGTCTAGTGAAATAGAATATTTTTAGATTATTTAGAAGTATGTGCATGAATACTCGCCTTAAAAAAACATCTTCTGGTTGTCATTTTAAATTATTTTGAATGGCAATATGGGTTTCGCATTATTATATTATATTTGGTAGGCTCTTCGTGTTCTCTTTGCGAAAATAGTGATAGATATGGCGAGGGCAAGAGATCACACACTAAAATTTGTAATTTACTTAATGACTCGCATGTTCAACATCTACCAATTAAACGGTTGGGAAAATGTTTAAAGAAATCCTGACCCGGCAATGTGCAAGATGGTTTCAAGTGTGGTCGATTGCAGATTGTAACAAATTACAATAAACTTACATACTTACATACAGTGTATGCTCAAAGTTCAGAAAACCCAAAAACGTCTACAATTAAACATTTCAGAAATATTAAGCGTTATTTCGCGAAAAAAAAATGAATAAATACGACTTAGCAAATGGAACAGCATAATTTTTTTTAGTATCGTGCAAGTATATAGCACGAATTGCATCGAGCCATAAAGCAAAGAACACCGAATCATATGGATGCTCATGAAACTAACTTCAAGCTCAAATATCTGAATAGTGATTCAACCATCGTGACCACGGAAAAGTGATTATGCATCACAGCATCCTAATTACTTTAAAAGTTTATTATGAAAATATTCGTAATCTCCGTTCTAAATGGCATGTACTTTTCTCAAATTATTGCGAATTGTTTTATGACATTATCGTTGTTGCTGAAACCTGGATGGGTACTTCCTTTAATAAGTCAGAATTTTCTCCAGAGTGTTACAATGTTATCAGATCTGTTTGAAATTACAGATCTGTATGTATATGCCGCAGTTGGATGCGTGCAATGCCGTGTTGTAAAATTTTCAATTTTCATAGCACACATCATACAGCAATCGATTGGTGCTCCATCGTATGCTATCCGTGTCTTATCGGCATGATCATCATGGTTGTAGGGTTTCTTTATAAATCTATAAATGGTAGAATTGATTGCACACTATTAGTTTCATGAATAATCTTCAACGTACCTCGTGTGCCGTGTCGTTTTGTTTCAACATTTAATTTACCAACATCTAAGACAAACTTTCTACTGACGTCAACTAGACTAGTTAAGAATGCTGATATGTTTGAGTATTTACATTTAAAAAATCATATTTGTGTTCATTTAGTTTTGCTGCTCTGTTTATTTTTTTTAATGTAGTAATAGTTTGACATATAGATACAAATATCTATTTATATTAGGCCTGTCATTGGGTTAGCTTGGTGCACAACAAAGATATTATTTATATTATTAACGCATATACAAGAAAAGGAAGGTTTGAATTTTGTGAAAAAATTACCCGAGATTGAAGGAATCCAAATTTTCTATGTTCAATTGTGTTTTCTGATGAAACTACTTTCTATTTAAATGATACCGCCAATAGACATAATTGTAGATACTGAGTTGATTATAAACATCACGTTGGAGTGAAGAAACAATTCTAGTTTAAAAAGCTGAATGAGTTAGGTAGCATTACTTCTAATCGTTTAATTGGCCCATTCATCATTAAAGATGCATTAATTGCCCAAAAATACTTAGACTTGCTTACATAAAACATTGCTCTGACAATTTAAAATTCCTTTCTGGATGGTAATTCTCCACAAGATGATACTCCGCCAAATTATATTCAGGCTGTTCGAGAAGTTTTTAAATATTTCTATTCCTCAAGGATAGATAAAGAGATCGCTTGATTTGTCGCCGATGTATTTCTTTCTTATTGAGGTTATTTACAAAATCAAGTATCATATAAGTCGACCAATAGATTTAGAAAATTAGGAAAATCGAATACGATAAAACGAATGAAATGCAACAAGTGTTCGTTAAATAACTTCTTTCTACTGTCAAACATCGATAACAGCTTGAAAAATTAATGAAAATATTTTCGATTTTCTTATTATAACTTTATCTGATTAACTGTACAAATTATAAACTTGTAGAAGTGAGTGTTTTCCTCTTCTTTTCAAAGTAAAGTTTGTTTTCCTTCGTGAAAACTTTCCAAAAAACCAAAACAAATTTACTGTTATCGTAGAGAGAACAAAATAATCCAAAATACATTCTCTACTCCTAACAACCTGCTCAGCCTATATAGCCATCATTTACAGTACAGGATGCTACAAAAAATATGCAATAGTTCCAATGCACGCTTTTGACATTTGATAATTTAAAATTGAAAATATTCAAATCGAATAAATGTTTAAACATGCGATGCTAGCTAACGTAATTTAAATATTAGGTTATGTCGATACGTTGACACTGTTTTCAACTTTAAATTTATTAAAATATGCACAATTCATGAATGTATGGAAACGAAATCATCATTGACGTCTGCTTTTTTTATGAATCGGATAAATTTAAATAACGAATACATCCAAAAACTAAGAAAAAAGTTTTTAGACAAAGGAATTTCCTATATGGGAAACTAAAATAATTTTCAGCTGCTGGTTTTTTAATGTTTAGCCTATCTAGAAATTTTGGGTTTTGGCAAAATTTATCCACAGAACATTAGCTACATCTAATGTTTGTTATTACTAGAGGCCGCATTATATCCAAAGTGCATATATTCTATTTTATTTATTTATTATATTTTATTAATTAACTTTAATTAACTTAATTAGAGTTAATTAACTTAATCAGTGTAATACATCTACATATAGACGTAAAATATAATAAATAAATAAATAAAATAGAATATAGTTATTACTATTACTAATACGGTGATCAACAAAATAGTTACATATGTATGTGGGGGAGAAAGAAGCTATAGCAATATATAATCCGAGTTAGTTTAACTTTTGATATAGTACGAAAGAATTTAATAAAACAATAATGCCATACAGCAAAAAACGCGGTTATTTTTTTACGGTAACAGACAGATTCTAAAAGTATCTAAGTACGCCTAAGATGGTAGAATCGTATGCAACCAATTAAAGTAGGTCAAACTTGTAAACCATCTGTTGCTTAGCCTTCAATAAGATTGTCCCATAAAGCGTGTATAATGTACTGTAAATAAATGTAACCATTGCCGTGTGTATTTGGCTCAACAATGACAAATAAAGACATACACTAGAAATATACCATTTCTCACGTTTCCCATTTCTTTTCAAATAAAATTTCATTAGGTACTTTTGTTTATGTACCACTACATAGTGTGAATTACTTAAAGTATTTAATGTCGTGCGTTCTAGATACACGGGTATATCCAAAAGTAAGTTCCTAGTTTGAAATAGCCATAATTTTGTTAAATTTTTAGACTATGCAAAAATGAAGACACTAAATTGTTCGTAAAGATATGGATTTTTATTTTAAAAGTAGAAACAAAACTTAAATACGACAGTCACTGTGATCCTTAATTAAAAATAGTCGTTCTGAATTATGAACGGCATTAGTAAGAGCATTCCAATTTTCTCGATAACATGTGATATCGATTGCTTCAGTTCTTCACAAGTAGTAGGTCTAAGAAGAAATACTCCTTGTTTGAAGTAAGTCCATAATCAATAGTCATCTGGATTCATATCCAATGAGCCAGTCAAAAAGCGGTTACTAATTACACCAACGCTAAAATACTGCATAGTAGTTCATTATGGGGGGTTATTTATGGAGAGTGGAGCACCGCCTTGCATAAAAACAATATTGTCAGTACTATGATTCTGTAATGCTGACAGTACAAAGCTTCAAAACACTTTAAAATATCACTAGCCATTTATCATTATTTTCGCTTATCCATGTTCCCTTTCTTCATAGACGTAAGGTCCTATTAGTAGAAAATTTGGCGTAAAGCCGTACTTGACATCATATAATCCATGCTAAACATTTTCATTTTATAAGGAAGCAGACGAAGAACTCTTCTCAAAATTCGCCATATTGTTAAACTCATTTCCAATTATTTTGCAACTTTATTAGCACGTCATATGCAGAATTTTCGCCAACGTCCTGAACTTCCAGTCTGTGTTAACTTTTATATTAACTTTGGTCTATCCGATAGTTCTAATTTCACTAATTTACTAAGACGGCCTTACGAAATGCCTTTATTCAGTAAGAAAGTCACCATAGCAACTAGAATTAACAAACTATATACAGGACATGAGCTCCAACTATAATGGAACCAAAGGGTAAAATGTGCATATACAAGAGATGCAGCGCTTTTAAAATGGGAAGTTACTTTTGGATAACTTTGTATCACTATATTGAATTGACTAATATAAATTAGTAATTTCATTTCATACTAAGCGCAGCACATATCCTGTCGTTGAAGTTTGTGATTCACCAATTAACTCATTAAGGTGGGATAAGAAACTGTTTGTGTAATTTATATTAAAGATGTGAAAATATGCATATATGCAGAATATATACATATACATATATTTTCCTCCAATATCTTGAATTTTTGTTTTAATTTAAAAATTGATATAGCGTGCAAAGGCATATGTTTTAATAAAATAATTATTTCCTTCTAAATTTGTAATTTATTGGGGGTGTAATAAACTGGTTGGCTAGAATTGATTTTGAAATAAAATTTTATTATGATTTTCTTAACAATATTTATGTCAACAATAGAATTATTGTTATACTCTTCTTATTCTCATCAATTCCGACTTAATTTATATTTGTGGCAATTATTTCCATCCTCTTCATAAAACTAATTTATTTCTTCAACAGTACTTTCTTTTATCACATTTATCTTAATATAGGGTACTTCGGTCACTCCTTGCGTTTTAAGTGGTTGATTTATGTTACACGTATTTTATTGCATGTTACGATCTTGGTTCCCGTTTACATTGTAGCAAAAGAAGAAAGATTGTTACCTTAACAAAAATATAGTAAGCTAAAGGGGAATCGTGTATGTTATATATGTGATAAAAAATAGGTAAATAACGCCAAGATTTTGTTTGAAAACGAACTGAACTGGTTTATTGGATATTTAAGCTCGCCATTTGTCAAGAAATTTAATTAACAAAATCAACTTAGGTTTTGATCGCTGAAAATGAAATGTGTGTTACACGTCTGAGATGTACCGTGTCTTTCAACGTAATTTCCCTCCACAGACATCGCGTAATGGAATATTTTGTAGCATCGTAAAATCAATATGGAAATAGCTTAGACCTTCTCTATCGTTTCGAACGCAATCATTAGATCACGTTAAAGGCCAAGTTATGCAAACTTACTTCAAACCATATATCCTCTACAATAAACACATGTACGGCGCTCGTAAAAAGGAAATCCATATAGCCAAATACGACGTTATAATTGGAACTACCATTTTCTGCTTCACGTTACTCACAAGTACATATACTCAAATAACAATACACAGTATAGTTTGGCGTAAGAACATACCATATCTCTAGTTCAATTTAGTCCTAATTAGAGCAAAAACACTGCTAAGAAGAAAACATCGGAGATCTGAAGATTCAGACTTCGATGAAACTTAAAAGATTGGAAAAGTCAGTTGGCATAAGAACAACACAGATTTCTTTGCGGTTCAATTATTTGATTTTGGGGTACAGCATATTTGCACAAGGTTGATGCTACTCAATTTCATATTTCAGGTGTAATGGTTATCTGCGAATATTATAATTAATGTAAGTTACGGGTACTATCAACACGGTTAATGAAAGTTTCCTGCTTGCCATAGAATTAGGCAATGCTTACGATTAAATACAAAAGTAAGATTTTTTTGCAGTGCTTTTAATTAATGTCCATCTCAATCAGATTATATATGTATTTCTTTAAAATGTTATCGAAATAGCGAATAATTTCAATTCTTTTCTGCGTTTTATTGTGTTATGATACTTGTTTGGAATGGTAATTATATACTGCAGTTGTCACGCTATTATGTAAATATGGAAAAAGTCCGGAAAAAAGGTGACGCAATACAGTTCTAACGCCGTTTCCATACTGCATCAGTTAAATATATCACGCGTTCAAATAAATTTTAGCTTAAAGTAGCTTTTGAAATTTTATAATTATCTCGTAGCGTGTTACTGAAACTCTTAATACGAATTTTGTTTGGTATAAGCTATCAGCTATTTGAATGACAAATGTTTATTTGCAACAAAAAGGCAAGATTTTATAAAAATTGTTGAAAGTGGCCTCCACCTTGCTCGAGACATTTCTCATATTTTCTTCTAATAGAGTGTTGTATAGTAGAAACCATTTTAAATTACAATACAATTTTAACAAGTTCCTGTCAATTATGCATTTGAACGAATATTCTGTCAAATTGACAACTAACGCAACTGAAAATGGTACAGGTTACGACAAAAGTTTTTATTGGAATGGTCTACTAGAGGTAAAATTTATTGAACCCTTTTTACATATATATCGTTTAGTAGAGCGCAGATCGATATGGAATATTTACTCATATATTTCTCATTTTACTCTTTCGTAGACCCTCGTTGAATTAAAAGCATATTATTTCTATTATATTTTAAATAACAGGAGATAGTCGTAAATAAAAATAAAATTAAAGAATTAAGTAGTTAGTAATTTTAACTAAGTATCAGCGCTGTATTTTGTCTATTATTATTTTTCATAAACATTTCAGGAATTGAAATTGTAGTGAGACGTCTATCATTTCAATACTGAAAAAAAGGATTGTTTCTAAGTGTTTCTGAAGACAAAAACCGAGTACGTGTTAATTGTTTACAAAGCTTTCAGAAACAAGCAATATATACAATCTATCAAGGGCTAGAGGACATATTGGTGCTGTGAAAGTGTTTTAAATATTATTTTTGTTTCTTTTATACTGTGTAACGTTCTCAGTTTTTCACGAAGTTGTTTAAGATCATATATCACTCTTAGCAAAATAAATTTGCCCAATCGTGTAAATATTGTAATAATAGTAACTGTTGGCTGTGACATACTTACATTTTCTATTAAATTACTACAAAATTATAAAATTAGAGGAACGTAAACAGCAGAACAGTTCTCGCTCTCCTATTTATTAGGAAATATAGCGCAATTTTCAACTTCATGCTATAGGAAGGGATTAGTGTATCCAAGCAAATATATACGTTTTAAATTAAAATATACATATATATACTTGATACTTCATCTTGAATTCTTTTCGATCAAAGTCTGCGCTTTACTTTAATTTAACTCTCTAGAGAAGTTCGCTTCTTAGTAATTTTTCTACTTCAAATACTGTTCGATACTTTGCCAATCGTTATAATTTCTTAACTACCTTATTAGTTCTCATATTTTAGTTTTGAAATAAGATTTTCGTTGATATTTATTTATGTGTCCGAATATACTCGTATTTCGCTTTTGCTAAATTGTTAATGGTTATTAAAAATTGCATGAATACATTAATAAAATCAATGTTATGTTCATAGATAGCTTATATCTAGAGACCGAATTATATGCAAAGTACATATATTTTATTCTGTTTATTTATTATATTTTACGTCTACATATATGTAGATGTATTACACTGATTAAAGTGAATTAACGCTAATTAACTTTAATCAGTGTAATACATCTACATATAGACGTAAAATATAATAAATAAATAAACAAAATAAAATATATGCACTTTGCATATAATCCGGTCTCTACTTATAACAAACACGCTTTGAGTAATTATTTTACAAAAATCGTATTAGATAATTCTATAATTTGTTATTCTTTTGTTTCCAGTTGTATGTATTCACTCTAATAATTTGCAAGTGCAACAATTTGCACCCTTTGGTTCTTGGATTCTCTGTCGTATACAAGTTTTGTAGTACTTAACTTTTCGAGCAGTTTGTTATGATGCAACAATGGCCGCCAAAGCTTGAAGACTACTGATATAAATATATCTCAAATAAACCATAGTATGTTGTAAATTTATTGAAAGGACAGATGGAAAATGATATTCTGAAAAAAAACGACGTGATAAACAAATAAAAAAATACTTTCTTATGTGTGGTGAGTAGTCTTACGGGGTTGTAAGCTTCATCACGGAGAACAATGCCTTGGCATTGTTTATTGTAGAATGTTTAAGGTATTGCGTAAATATCACTTTCACATTCTTCAATATTTTTACATTTTATATGTTACCATAATAGAGTAATGGTATAAAGTTCTGTGGATTAACGGATCTTCCCGCATAGTATTATATGAACGAATATTATTTGACATAATTCCAGCAGGTAGTACTACTATAAATAATAATAGTGCGCATATTCTTTAGAAACACGTACTAGAGTTTCGTTGCAACATTTTAGCACTACCTAGCAAGAATTACTCAACCCTTCATGTGTAATTTTTGAGAAGGAAAGTACTACAAACTGTGTGTGAAGTCCATTGTGTTATAAACTGTACCACAAGCTATT
Organism: Trypoxylus dichotomus; assembly: GCA_023509865.1. Taxonomy (NCBI): domain Eukaryota; kingdom Metazoa; phylum Arthropoda; class Insecta; order Coleoptera; family Scarabaeidae; genus Trypoxylus; species Trypoxylus dichotomus. Next base: position 19,939,815 of record CM042080.1, read on the forward strand.
ATAATTGTGTCAGACAGTAATATTTTTTCGGTGGTAGTTCATCATAACCGCAGAAACCTTAGTATGTACTTAGTGTACGTAACTTTGTTATTTCATATCCGCGTTGAAAAGGGCGAAGCGCCATTATTTTCCCACCGGTAGCATAGCGGATCTGCCCAGAGACTCAAAAGCAGAACTGACGTTGCCACAGTTAGAAGTAGGGTATCTTATACCACTGAACTATATTAACCAACTTTTTATAAATATTATTTTTAAAGTGAAAGATAGTGTCCTAGATTTCTTTATAAAAAATAACCTCTTATCGTAAAATCAATAATATTTCCTTGCTTTCTTCAACTTTATCCAGCTACAAGGGGTACAATAATATTTAGTTCTCAATACGTAACACTGCAATGATACCGTTAGTCATGGGTAAAGAAAAATGAGAACAGCTGATGTTAATAGCTCGTATAAATTCAATGAATAAACTTTAATAACATCGTTCTCTCAGATTACCATATTCGTCGCTAGCTGTATATAGAAATGGCCCCTCGTCTTTCTAAAATTACATAAGGAATGATGTCAGACGGGATGTTCTGCGTCCTTCAACGCTCGAAAAAAAGTTCCCGTTCGAAACACTATCCAAGAAAGCGTTGTGTAAATCTTTCTTCGCACGCTATTCACAATTATTCAAACCGCGACCTTAATATTCTCTTTGTTTATATACGCGCATTACCTTTATACGTACACATTTTCCCAGTATATATCTATATGGAAGAACACGACCATACCACAAACCGAATTCCTATCTAGCCATCGTGTTACCCGACACCGTGCCGGATTTAATTGCTACTTTAACCAGCTTTTTCCGTTTGACCTTGTATTGTAATACAGGGATGAATTGTAATAGTTTATCGATGTGCATTATCTCGCATTTAATTTTCCCCATTATTTGTCGTTATGTGGACTTTGTCTTATGGCGCATTTCACTTCTTCCAATACCACTTGTATGATGTTAATAAAAAAAAGTCTCGTTTTTTGTTATACGTTAAATTGTAAATGCATTATCGAAGTGCGTTCCAAACTGTAACAGTCCGCGGCGCACTTACTATTTTGTTTTTACTTATTTGTTCTTTATAACTCACCCAGGGCGACGTACGACACACGTAAGAAACCCTTGGAGCAGGTATATACAGTATACCGAGAAAATAAAGGAACATTTTAAATTTACAGAAAATTACGTAATAGTACTTAAAGTGACAATACTTTTTATCGGTTCGTTACAAACATATGACGGAACAAAGAGCTAATCTTAAATTTCGTTTCAAACTCGATATAAGTTTTACAAAAACATTTGAGTTAATGAAAAAGGTTTATGGTGATGACTAGAGACCGGATTATATGCAAAGTCCATGTATTTAATTTAAAAGATATGCATAGAAATGCCATCATTAATTAACGCCAAACGTTAATTATTTTTTAGGATGGTGATGATGCTTTAGAAGACGATGTAAGGCCAGGCTGTTCAAGAAACAAAAATCGCGAGGAGCTGGTCGAGAAAGTGCGTGAAATTATCGCATACGATGTGTAGTCGACTGTGAGATGGATAGCGGAGGAATTAAATACGATCAAAGACATGATTTACAAAATTTTGACGTAAGATTTGAACAAACGGAGAATCCGTGCTCGATTTGTTCCTCATGGCTTAACTGAGGGCCAAACAATTGCTCGTGTTGAACATTGCAAGGACCTTATCGAAACAGCCAGACGAAATCGCATATTTCTAGAATCGATTGTAACTGGTGATGAGACGTGATGCTTTAAATACGAAGTCACGAGAAAATACAATGTTCATTTGTTGTTACGGCCCTAAAGGTATTCTACATCAGGAATTCATTCCACAGGGTTAGAATGTCACTGGCGAATATTATATGGAGGTTATAGAGCGTTTGTGCAAAAGAATCGTTCGAGTGAAGCCGAATATCGAGCGCCGGGAAGTTGGCTTTTGTTACACGGTAATGCACCACCACACAGGACTGTGGCTATTCGCGAATTTTTGGCGAATAAACAAGTCTTTATGTTACAATACCCTCCGTATTCACCAAACTTATCGCCATGTGATTATTTTCTCTTCCTGAAACTGAAACTGGCTATGAAAGGAACGTTTTACAACAATATTGGACAAGTCGAAGATGTGACAAAAAGATCTGCGTAGTGTATAGTAGGCAACCAGTTATAAGTTTATGATCGAGACGAGTTAGCCTGCGGTTAAATAGTGGGTTGAGTCTAGAAAAGTATTATTTAAACTATCCGATGTGAAAGCACAAAGAAGAACTTTCCTTGATCACCTAAGAAGTGTGGCTAACTATTTGGAGGACTCTCCGAAGAGAAGGTTTGTTAAACAATGTCATGGAAGGAGTGGCATTCATAATCAATACTAACGAATCAGAAACAAATGAGAATTTTAATTACGAAGGTGGCGATGTTTACGTAGACGATATATGTAGGTGCAATAATTTTCTCATGAACTAATTTTATTGTAAGGGAGGTTGCAGTGTTCGATTAACTCTGATTTTCTTACCATTTCACTGACTACAGGACTTCCTTAGTTATTGTCGATTATAGGTTTTCAATTTCTTTGCGTGAAGAAAAGGAGTCCCATAATCAATAAATGCTTCTCGTGATTTTTCTGACGTAAAGTTTATATCACGAAAATATTATCAGTTAATGCACTACATATAATGTTGCAAAAATATTTGGCGTACACACGATAATTAATAGATATCAAAACCAGATTCAATATCTGCATCTTTTAAAAAACATGGCAAATGTTTTCGCTGCCATAATGACAAATCGAAGGCAATTATTACCTAACATTAGGATTTGCTCCTGATATGCGCGCTTTGTACTGTAGCAAGGCTCCGAACAAAAGAGTTAACTTGGGGTCTTGATAGAAAGCACATACACAGTATATGGTATTTTCGTATATCTAAGTCAAAATGGGTGAAATACGTCTTAAAATTTTAGAAAGCCCATTATATTGGTACAACAAATATTCTGAAATTTAGGTGAAAACTAATAATCCAGTGGAATAACATCCGACCGTAGCCTGATGTCGTTTTTGGAATTTGAAGAATTAACCGTAGCTGATCTATAATTTATAATGATTGCGAGTGTGAATTAAAAAAATACTGTTAAAATCATAGTTGTGCATTAGTTTAGAAATATAGGATAGTGATTGTGTTAGATTATTGTCAAAAATGTTGTCCAATTGTAAGTGATATAATAAAAAATATACAGCTATTACCAGCAGAACGTTAAAAGAACCTACACCACAAGAAAAAGCTTTATGATAAAGCTCTGAGAAGCTTCAGTACAATATATGTAGATATACATATAGTCCATATATGTATATAGTGTGTGTAGACATAGTGTAGATATAAAATGAAATAAATACATTCAAGAATCATTTAGATTCTTCTCCGAAGACACGGATATTTTCTTAAGTAAGAAATAGTAATACCTATATACATATATTGTAATATGTATTATTAATATTTAAATCATTTAAGATATCAATGTTTTTCTAAATTTTTTTATCGTTCTATATTTGATATTTTCTCGTTAGCAGGTTCACGTCCTTATTTTGTTGTTGTTGTTGGTGGTGGCAAAGTGCCGTTAGGATTCCCCTTTCTTTAATTTATTTATAATATTTATTCCGTACAGCTTTCTTTCTGTGTATTAAATATTACAGATATCTACTTTAGTTGTTCGTTATTAACATATATTACAATTTTAAAGTTAAAAAAGTCCCTTAAACAACATGTACAGTGGAGACGTAAACTCCACTATTGTCAACTATATATATCGTTTTTCGTAAACATATTTTTGTATTTAATTATAATGTCATTCAAGTTTAATTCTAAAAGACGTATAATGTACTGTACTCACTCATTTTTATCATACTATTAAAATAAGTATCGTCCCGAAATAAAACACACTATTCTTCAAAATTTCTCGTACGTCGAATAGATGGCACCGCTGGCAGCTTTTACTTGTGAATAATTTCATTCCATCAAGAGTGTGTTTATAACCGGAATCCTCGGAAACGATCTAATATAAAATTAACGACTATATCAATGTCACAGGTGTCGGAGTTCTTTCTCTAGAGAAAAATTCATTATTTTTCGAATTAATTATAGTTTTTGAAATTCTTCAAAATTATTTGAAGTTAAAAGTATCCCAGCTGATACTTTCACAATAATTTAGAGTTCCGGATACATTGGTGGAAGCTGAAGACCAGGATATCTAGAAAACGATACAGTACGTGTGAGTACGATTTCAACATTAAAGACTTAAAAATATAATAAACTATCGAAATTTACTGTCCTTTCGCTCTCATTTTGTATTTCGTTTATAATTTACAAATTTACAGCTAGACAGAGATTATTTTAGGTGTTTGTTAAAAAAGAGATATTGTTAAAAACTATATATATACATTTTGGTTTGTCAATATACTTATATTTCATTTACATTTGGCTATTTCAATTATTTAATATTTATCTATATTTAAATTTAAAGCATATAAAAATTTAAATAAAAGAATCCATTCGGAAAATTAAGAGCCTGAGATTTTCCACCACAATATATATAAAACACATGGGCTGAAAAGTCCCGGGCCTAACACATAGATGACGCTAGTTTTATTGCAATCACCTTTCTCTCAGTTAGTACTAACCTTCAAAAGACAGCTGTTAAAATTTCATGATATTCTATTCATTAGTTTGTGAGTTATTGTGCTAAGAGTCTCGCTACTTTTGTTATTTTCAAAACAATGGATCAAAAACAATTTCGTGTTTTAATTTTACACTGCTTTTTGATATGAAGAAATACCGTTCAAGCGAAGCAATGGCTTGAAAAGTGTTATGGGGATTGCGCTCCATCAGAAACAACAATAAAACGTTGGTTTGCTGACTTCAGACGTGGTCGTAGGGACACCGGTGATGTAGAACGCAGTGGACGTCCAAATGAGGCGGTAACTCCAGAAAACATCAAAAAAATCCACAAAATCGTTTTGAATGATCGAAAAGTGAAGTTGCGTGAGTTAGCTGACATCGTAAAGATATCAAAAGAACGTATTGGCTTTATATTGCATTAGCATTTGACTATGAGATAGCTCTGTTCAAAGTGGGTGCCACGTTTGCTCACTGTTGACCAAAAACAAGAACATGTTGGTAATTCAGAGCAGTGTGTGGCCATGTTTAAACGTAACAAACCGGAATTTTTGCGTCGATATGTGACAATGGATGAAACATGGATCCATCACTTCACTCCGTAATCAAAACGATCGTCATCTGAGTGGACAGCAACCGGTGAACCTCGTCCAAAGCGCCCGAAAGCACAACAATCGGCTGGAAAGGTTATGGCCTCGGTATTTTGGGATGTGCGTGGTGTAATATTCATCGACTATCTTGAGAAAGGAAATACCATCAACAGTGAATATTATATAGCGTTATTGGAGCGTTTGAAGGCCGAAATTGCAAAGAAACGACCGCATATGGCAAAGAAAAAAAATTGTTTCATCAAGACAACGCACCGTGTCGCAAGTCAATCAAAACAATAGCAAAACTACATGAATTGAACTTAGAATTGCTCCCACATCCACCGTATTCGCGAGATTTGGCTCCCAGCGACTACTGGCTGTTCGCAGACCTCAAAAAAATGCTCGCCGGTAAGAAATTTCGCACCAATGAAGAAGTTATCGCTGAAACTGAGGCCTATTTTGAGGCAAAAGATAAATCGTTCTACAAAAGTGGTATTGAAATGTTAGCGCAGCGCTGGAATGATTGCGTTGCTCTTGATGAAGATTACGTTGATGAATAAAGCTAATTGTGAACCAAAAAAAACGTGTTTTCTTTGTTAGGCCCGGGACTTTTCAGCCCATGTGTTATATATATATATGTACCTATGGACATGTGTAGATTTAATTAAATAATTATAAGATACCGAATTAAATATCTCATGATTGTAACTATACAATAGTCTTGTGTGTTTATTTTCACTACATTCTGTATATTACAAGTATAAACTCATTGTTTTTTTTTAATTTTTAGCATTTCATAGTGATCAAAACACAAGGTATCACGAAAGCCCTTTTTAAAGTAAAAAGAATATAATAAAATAATGACCAGGTTTAATGAATTATTTTTTTTAAATACGCACGCAGCACGATCCCCTCCTGTAAAACACTCCATAGCAACTAAATTCCTCAGGGTGGGGCTAGCAATTGGCATCTCCACACTCGCATTCAATAATTGTGTTCGTGTTCGTGCAGTGAACAAAACAAAATGAAAAAGACTTTTGGGACACCCAGTATCTACAACAAATTGTTCGGGCAAATAATGACGTACAATATACATACTTCTATAATTGAGACTACTTTACCAACTAGTATGGCAGTACCTGAAATCATCCTGATGCCTGGATCTTGAATTATAACTGTTATTAATCGTATCGTAAGCTTCTTCATGAATTAAAAGGTACATTATCTAGTAACATAAATATTTCAATATACTTCTATACAAGCTTACTACAAGAAGAGCAAATAATTTGCGTAAATATGCTAAATCATTCATCGTGAAAATACTTTTTTCCTTAAATCTTTTACTCTGTAGAAGATAGTACATACTGAAACAGCAACTGGATATCGAAGCCCGAAATAAAAAGACTAAATGGACGTTGCCAGATCGTTAACTTAACCTGCAACATCTACTGCTTACGCGTGACTTGCTATACGATATCGCGATCGAATACGAGAAATCTAAGTTCAAACGCGAATGTAAATGAACGAAACACATCTAACGATGGCTTTGACTAAAAGGGAGGATGTAGCTCTCTGAAGCAGATGTTTATTTTTGTCCCGATCATGGTGTCGAAGGATTTAAGAGGAAAGTCAAACGTGACGAATTTACTCGTCCAATTTTTCCTTCTCTGTCATCGACGTCCGTTGCGTGTCCTCGGAGCTCCTTTGTCAAATTTAATTGGAACGAGTGTTGGCCCAGATTAGATGAAGGATTCGGCGTTGAAATTCGATATACATCCTGGCGGAAATGGTGAACTACTTATTTTATTACGTCTAATAAAATTAGTGCGAGATTTTCGCTTTTTTTTATATTTAAAAGTCAATAGAGCGTTTTATGTACATGCTCATATATTGCATTTATTGCTTGTGTTTATAATACTGTATTACTTTAAACACTGTAAAAAGTTCACTATTTTAAATTTATTACCTACCTCATACTGGAGAATACTTATAATGTATTGCAAAAAGAGAGAGAGAGACAAGTTTCTGAGCAGACCCAAGTAACAGTTATTTCTTATTGGTTGCTAGCAAGGCAAAATGACATCATACAATATTTCCCTTTTTGCTATAAATTGTCAAAGATTTTGACACCGTTACCATTGTTTTTTATCACGTTTACGTTTCAACAGTTTTGTTCATAATTATAATATTAAGTTAGCTGTTTTACGGTATAAATTAGCTCTTCTCAGAAGTTTGATCTGAAAATTAATAGATTATGACTTACATAATCTATATGCAAATACAAAGAATTTCAGTTGCACTGAAATCACAATTTTGTGGCTGTTTCGTTTAGTTATGGATAAATAACCACCAGTACTGCTAAAAGTACAGAGGTGTATTCTCATTCTAAACGAGAGAAGGCAAATCACTTGAGTAACGCTGAACAGCAGACAATTACATAATGATCTGTACTATTTGAACTTTTTTCCAAGAAATAAATGAAATATGTGTTTTCTAAACAAATTTATTTACTTTAATGTGTTGTCACTACTACATTCTATTGTCTTAATTGTAGAATTATCTCCGAAGAATCCATATACAATTTTATTTGGTACAGATTTTATATTTCAGACAGATCTTCAAATTTAAGCCTACCGTGTAAAATTGATTTCACAAATTTTTACGTTGTAGTTAGGGCTGACGATCTATTCAGAATTTTGTCTTGTCTTTTTGGAATAAAGTATAGCTTATTTCTCTTGCTTAAAAACTCCGAAAATCCGTAATAGTTACGATATTGACAAAGATGGCAACCGTAAACCTTTGTATTGGTTTAAATTTTTTCTTTTTATTTCTTTTTTTCTCTTACTCTTGTTTCATTTCTCATACCTCATAACGTGCATATATACATGGTGTATTTAGTTGTTTATGAAAGTGTCCATATACGGACGAATCTTAAAATGCGCTGTTAGAGTACGTTGCCAACGTTATTAGAAGCAACATGAGTAATTTAACTTCACGGCAAATAGCTAGAATAGTTGTTTTAATTGAAGATGGACGATCTCAAACGTACGTGGCTAATTTGATGAATATTAATCAATCAAGTGTTTCTAGGGCAGTAACCAGATATAGAGAAACAGGAGATTACGTACGAAGACCTGCGCCAGGTCGTCCAAGCTGTACTACTTCTCAAGATGATCGGTTTTTAAGACTACAAGCATTAGGTCGGAGGCGTGTAACTGCAAGGCAATTACAGACCGGCTTGGCTACAATCACAGATAGTCGAGTAGGTACCCAAACCATACGTAATACATGGAGTCAGAGTGGAATAAGAGCTAGAGCAGCCATTACAGCTCCTCGTCTTACTGGGAATAACCGAGTGGCCCGCTTAAGGTTTGCTAGGTACCAGTGTACAGACGAGACCAGTGAGCATCATTTCCAGTACAACATCAGATCTACGACTAATTTTGGTGGTGGCTCTACCGTGGTGTGGGGAGGTATCTCTTTATGAGAGCGTACAGAGTTAGTATCAGTAAACAGAGATACAATAATTGCCCACGGGTATATAACAGACATTTTACAAGATTATATAATACTATACGCATCTGTAGTAGACAAGAAACACCATGCAGCAATAATTGTCCAGGAATACCATGTACATGTTCACATTCCAGTTTTAGATTGGTCTGCGGTGAGTCCAGACATGAATCTTATCGAGAATGTGTGGTACTATCTTCACAGAATGGTACGGTACCAACATGTTGCCTCAGTAGAGCTACAAAGATTACAAGATGCGTTAAGAGTTTAGTACCAAGGTTAAATACGGAGATTAATTCAATCCATACCAAATTGAATGCGAGTGGTCATGAGAACTAGGAGTGGCAATATCAAGTATTAAGTTACTGTCCTGTAATTTTTTTCCAAAGATATAATTTTTTTTGTCCCATTTGCTTGATTAAAATTTCAAGTCTGAGTTTCTGTTTTCATATGGTCCCTATATTATTGAAATAATCATATCAATTGTTTCTTGGATACATTTAAAAGTTCCTTTAGTCATAAAATCATTCTTGTGGTACAAAAATAAATTATGAGATACTTTTTTGCGGAGTGTGTATGTATTGTTTCTAATTGTTCCACTCCAACAGTTTGACACATAAATGTTTAAATCGTTTCCGGTCTTTATTTACATTTATCTTCTAAAGCTATTTTCTATTTTCCGCAGGTAAAGCACGACATTTCTCAAATTCTGGTGATATTTGGTTCCCATTTTTATTTAATATTATTTTATGTATTATTTAGTATCAAATATATTTTTCCGTCACATCATTCCGATAATACATTTTAAATGTGCAACCGTAAAAATGTCCAAAAGTCACGCATATAGCACAAGATTTGGGCAATTTAAAATATTTAGCTTCTCCATGCGCGCCTCTCCTTTATTGATATTCGGTGGGCGAATTCGATCAAACGTAACGCACGAAAAAAGTAAGAATCCTAAAGGAGCAATCGAGTCCGTATTTTCCTTCCGCTCTTGAAATTTGCATACTTTTTGTATCAATTTGCGTGTCAACACTCTTAGCTTCCTCGTCTCTTCCTTCTTTTTTATACTTGCTATGCGTTCCGATGAAAATGTCCTTGTTTATTCAAGAGAACGTGCTACTACTATGAGAGTCAATATCAGTATCAGTGGCGGCGGCTCTGGCTAGCGTTTGATATTTTTGAATATATATTTTTCTGTACTATATAGTTAATTACAGAGGTTATAACTTTCGCACACCAAGTTATTTTTATAAAATAATTATATAAATAGAATATTACACAAAATTTATCTTTATCTACTTATAGTTAATAGCATTCCCATTATATGTGTGTGAATGTATATGTTTTTGGTCTTCTGTCATCGCTAATTTCTCTTTTACGAGGAGACAAGGTGACTGCGCATCTTCCCTACTATAATATCTGCCAGTTGCAACGTCATTTCACCATTTTCAGCTAAACTGGAGGTACGTAAATATGGCTGGTACAAGCAGCTGAAATTCATCGAAGAATGAGCCAAGTAGACGGCGAAAACTTTATTACGGATGGTGTTGTATGTGAATGGTGTAGGAAGTTTAAGGTAGGTGGAGCGGATGCTCACGATGAAGGAGGACAAGAGGGCAAGTCTGTAGCATCAGAAAACATTGTTTAACGAGTTCACAAAATGGTTCGAGAGAAACGGATATTTACCATTAGTGAGTTGATTGTAGAATTTCCTAAAGTTTCAAGATCAACTGGGTACACAATTATAGCGGAATGCCTACGCTAGAAAAAACTGTGGGCTCGATGGATTCCAAAGATGTTGTCTGATGACCACAAAGATTGCCGAATAGGGTCAGCGTTGACATTTCTTGCCTGTTATGAGGTTAAAGAAATTGTGACTGAAGATGAGACCTGGTTCCAATACTACACCCCCGAAACAAAACAACAGTCAAACCAACGGATGCACTCCCAACTCGACAAACAAATCGAAAAAGTTTAAACAAACATTCAACAACAGGAAAGTTATGGCTACAGTGTTTTAGGGCCAAAAGGTTGTGTTGCTTGTTCAAAACAAAAGAAGAGGCATGCTAACTTCTGGAGCTCTCCTCATTCATGACAATGCCCGCCCTTACACTACTGCTGCAACCCAACGACTTCTTAAACAATTTCGAACGGAAGTTTTTGAAAACCCGGCGTGTAACCCTCACTTAGCGCCAAGCTTCCATCTCTTTTGTGAACTGAAAGAATGGCTAGGAAGACAGAACTTCCAAACTACAGAAGAACTATAAAGCAACGTCGCTGACCATCTAACTCACTGGCGGCAACATTCTATGCCGATCGGATTGGCAGGCTTGCTCGTTGATATGACAAATGCATCAATCTTCACGATGACAGCCCTCGTATTACAATATTATAACCTCAGATTTGCTTTTAATAATAGAATAAGTATTAACATTCTTTTTAGCTCACTTAAAGATAAAACTAATAAATTAATGAATTCCAATTTAATACCTTCCATCCCTCTCTTGCATGATTATGAGTTGTCATATTAATCAAGTATTCTGTTTCATTAGAACCAGTAAAGCATTAACTAATTAGCACCATTATATACCATACTTACTAACAATAGAATAATTACAATAATTGCTATAAATTAGCGAATTATTGTAGCAAATGTTCTGACTCAGAAATCTAGTGTAAGTTACCGTAGAACACCTGTGTCGTATTATTAAAGTGTAACTTTTACTTAGAAGCGTTAAATATTCACTTCTCAGCAGTATTCTTTATTCTGAGTGTGCGGAAAATGCAGGAATACGTAAATAGCCTTGCTTAACTGGAATTACTGTAATAAATCATGATTATTCTAAAAATGTAGATATTTCACGGGGAATGTAATAATTAGAGACCAGATTATATGCAAAGTGCATATATTTTATCTTATTTATTCGGGTCTCTAGTAATAATAAATACAACTTCGCTTTTGTTCGACTATAAATACCTCACCACATCTATCTGTAAGTTTGAACGTGGGATGAAGCGCGCGGCACGGAGCATCGATATTATTCGACTGGTCGTTGTGACTGCTTATGAGTACACACATACTTAGAAAATGTCGCATTTAAGTACATTTCGGAAACGTGATATTTCGAATAAACTAGAAAAGGTAATATAGCAGGTGTGCCGGATTTAGAATATGAAAGCGATAGAATGAAATGTGTAAAGATCCACGACTATTTGACGTGTATCAGCAGGTGAAAGTGTGAACGTCACCTAAAAAGTATAAAACACTGTTCTGTAACCCGTGGCAAACAATATAGCCTACAATTAATATTTTATATAGGTGTGATATAGGTCGGACATCGTTGAGAAACTTTATGCCATCTGTTCGTGACAGTGTTGAAAGAAGAATCAAAGCAGAATTAAAAGATTATAAAGTGGTTATGTGTGGAGGAAGGAACCAATCGGCAGAAACATTCTGTGATGAATATGATAGCAGGTATAATGAAAGAGTTTGAACCGTCATCACCTATCTTACTTGCTTCCAAAAAAGTTGCAAATGTACTAGCGATGAAATTTTAAAAGTGGTGTTGAGGGCATTGAACAAATTTTTTCAACAACCCAACTTTTAATGTTTGGGAGTGATGGTTCCGCTAACACTTTGGGCCGATCTCTTAAAGAAGAGAGTGGCAATCTGTCACATATAACAAATAAAATCCATGCTTTAAACCTTGTGACGTAATTAATCCCTAAATGCTATCCACGAGTAAATCCTTTAATAGCTCATACGCAGGTAGTATTTCTAGTCCTCAAAACGTACAAAAAGATTTCACGAACTGTGTCCCAACGTGCCTGAACCACCACAGCCGACTAACACTATTACTACGCGTTGGGAAACATGATTAAGGGCTGCGTTCGACTACTGCGAACATTTTGATGATGTAAAGGTAGTCTTACAATTAATGATTCTAATATTTAATAGATGCCACCCAGTTTGTGATTTCGTGGAAACTTCTTAAAACAGTAAATGTTTCAGCACGGTATATATCTTTTATCATTATTTAATGTGTAAACATTCCTGCGTCCGCATTGTCTATGTTCACTCACGAAGGTCACGATCATAAACGATACGAGTTACTGAGTACTCGCCTTGATACGACCCCTACACGTTATTCTCCGCAATGCACTGTAACTTGCCCCACTTTGCTGAGACTAATCATGAGTAGGTGTGCACAAATTGTTGGGTTTTTTTATTTTGTTTATGGCTATAATATTAGATTTCTCGATAAAGATGGAGACAAAGAGTATTAATTGTAAATAACACAATTCACAGTAAAAATTTCAGCTTTCAACTTAATACCCATCAGTATTATTAGTTTTAAAATTTTCACTGAAAACTGAATAAGTACTGGTGTTGTCCTAATCGCAGTTACTAAAAGACACACTGTGTAAACGTCGCACCGCCCTCGATGCAACGTTTAATGGACAGACGGAATTAAGTTGGGTTTATTAAAAACATACTTCGGATGCGAGAGCTGACACAACAAAGCGCGAACTTTATAATTTATGGCATTAGTTACGTACGATAATTTCGTGCGCTAATAAAGTCGTGTTCGTCGTCATAAAACAAGATCCCAGAGACGTTAAATTTGACACTTATTCCTAATGATACTCAATCTGAACGTATAAGTGCGGAAAAATTGTGGCACTAACGTCTAATTTATTTTGATCGTAAATTAGATTTATGTCACGTGGTCTTAAGAGCTTAGACCGGTTAGTGCTTTCGATCGCTGTTACCAAAATGCGCTTCCTTTCAATAATAGGCTGATATTTAACGTTATGTAGTCCAAAAGGTTATGGGCCGTTGAAAAGTGGTCATAAATCAATAGTAGTAGCTGTATAAAATTATTATGAAAACGAAAATAGTCATAAATAAAACTTTTAGAAGCACTAAAAGAATCATTTTAACTTGGAGAGAATAGATTTTAATGAGTTCCGCCATTTTCTTTAAGCACTAAAAAGAAATATAAAAAGTTTAAGAGACACAAGCGCTATTAATCTAAGATTGACAGTTAATTGTCGAAATCGACATTTCAGCTTACTGTAGAGAAATAATTTTCGGAAACACAATGTCAGTTTTGTGTTTTTTGATTGTATCTTATATTAATGTAGTCCCAGATAATCAGTACGTTGTGTAGTTATTTTCTTCATTATCGTTCTTGTATAAATTTACAAACAAGCATTTGGCCCATAAATAAAGGGCACCTTTAGTTTTGATAATATTGCCTCTAGTTTTGAACTAAATTGAATCTAGCAAACTAAAAATCAATTTTGTGTGCATGTTCTCTTATATATTTTTTTGTTATTGTTATAACCAGAATGTACGAAACAAAGTACTTTATGATTACCATATTTTATTATTCCATTTTGCACACATAATTATTCTACAATGTAATATCAAGGAGGTTCGGTGTTTCTCGGGGAAAAGTATTGCTAGTTCCAATATTTGATATATATTGATATGGTACTACTAAAGCAGAAATAACGATGGACTTTCTTAAAAATTCCACTTCTCTAGCTTCTGCTTTTACAGATATTGATCACCTTGAATGCTCAGGTAACTTCAGATATAGTACTAAAGCGTCAAACTACTCTAGTACTCTTATAGACCAACTAACGTTATATTGTAAATATAATGCGAAATCACGTTGAATCGTACAATTTCTAATTCTAGTCTAGCAGAAAATTGTAATCAATTCTTAGAAATTTATATTGATGCAAGATTATTAGTGTAGTTGGTTGCGCCTTTTGTATTCCTAGAAATAAGTATTTTAAGTATTAGAAATTTGACTATATGGCTTTTTTTCTACTACTGCGATTTAAGCAGTAATATTCAGCACAATGAATCCACTGCTATAAACACACGAATCTCAATCTGCCCTGAAGGCTGTACAAAATTATTGGCATTCTGGTCGTTACTAGAATGCCAATAATTTTCGTTAATAATATTTTTGATCTCTTCTTATGGGATCACAAAAAATTAATGTACAAGTTACATTAAAAGCCTATTCAATATTTTCCACACCAACATAGTTGATATGCACTTCGGTTAGGGATTTACGTTGTTCATCAGGACCTTTTTTGAATATTGTTTCGGAGTTGGAGAATAGGGAAAATGAGTTGCTGGCTGGCAACCTTATTTAATCTATCACCTTGATAATACCCACAATTACAGTGTTACCTGATATTTTAGTTCTATCCTATCTCGTTTATGTTTCCCTACGCATCTCCATATATGCTCCCATCAGCATAAGATTGGTGCTCTTAATAGCCTCTGTTTGAGTGACAATGAGACTTTAGATGTTCGTTTTAATTTTTAGTTTTATAGTTTAGTTTCGTTTCCTTTGTGTTCTTGGCGATATATATATATATATATATATGTATATATCGCCGTCGTGCTGTGAAGTGTCTATCCTTGTGTGGTTCTCTCCGTCTTTGTTTTAATTTTATTTTTGCTTTGTGGTTAGTGTAGGTCGTTTAAATTTTCACGCAGCTAAATGTCTGATGGTAAAAGCCAAATATTAAGGAAGGGTACAATATACGAAGGCGAATCAAATATGAACCGGATTTTTCATTCTAACGCCCTCTAGGTGAAGTGAGTGGTGTGACGTTTTGATATGTTTGGGGGGAGGGGGGGGGGGTATAAGGTGAAGGGTTTGATTCGTTCTGGGAGATGTTTGAGCAAGAGGTGCACACGTCTATAGAGCAACCAGTCAAAATTTCGCGTTGACTAACTGCACAGTTCGCTGAAAAAATACTTTCAGGGTGCCAAGTCTATGACTAGCACAAAAAGACCAGTGGATCGTGGGATCAGTGAGCTGATTGAAGGCGTACAGCTAATTATGCGCACTACTGCCAATTGCTTGATGAAGTGAAACTAGCCTATCGACGAAAAAGGTGAGACATGCCTATTCGAAGTGCGATTCTGCTCCATGACAATGCTCGGCCACACACCGTGTGACTACCACATGTTTGGGCCATTCAAAGAAGAATTGGGAAGTCACCACTTTGACGATGAGGAAGGTATGGAAATGTTCGTGCGCGACCACGTTCATTCTTTGATGACGGAATTAAAAAAACTTCCAATACCTAGGGGAAAATGTGTGCATAAAAGAGGATACTGTATAGAGAAATGAGGTGTATTCAAATTTGTTTTACTGCACCAATAAATGTTTTAAAACCAAAGTGGTGTTCATATTTGATGAGCCCTCGTATCAAATACTTTCTGCATATACCTGCAAACTTATTGAAGTCAACGCATCAAACGAAATATTTATGTGATGATAGAGAGTTGCGGTAATATTCATACTACTATATATTTGCTGCTATTCAATCGTCTCACTAGGCTCTTGCGGAAATTATCTCAAATTTGTGAGCTCTAATGTGTTAGAGTGGCGGCCATAAAACCCAGATTTGCTACCAATAGAATAAAATTTTCGCGGCGTGATCATCAGTAATTGAAGAATAGTGTTGTAATTAGTATGCCAAGAAGGATACGCGCTATTATCAAATCAAAAGGAGGAAGTAAAATATATTAAATTTGTAAATAAAGTACTTTTAAACATAATTTTATCGATATTTCTGGCACTATACTTGATAGTGGTAAACATGGTGGGTACCTAATATGTAGGAGCAAGGCTGTATAGTAGCATTTGGTATTTGTTTTTAGAATTATTAGAGATGTTTGTACTTATTGATTCACTACTGCGCATTGTTAAAGGCCCAAATGCTTTTCAACATGTCACGCGTAAAGTAAATAATGGCGACATAGAAATGATAAATAGAAAGTGAATGGGTAACATAAATCTAATTTAAGCGCACTGAAAATACCAGGCGTGAAAGGTAAGTGTAAATATTAACTTAGAATATTATCTATTGGTATAAATAGTTAGAGAACGTATTAAATCTAAATTAGAATTTGTTACTTCATTGTTATTAAAGAATATGTTTTACGGCTGGTGAAATAGTTTGTGTTTATCTATAACTTTGCCAATTATACGCCAATTAGTCTGTTTGACTAAATTTTACGTGCTTAAACAAGTTCTAATATGTTAAATGAATAACTCAACCTACCTCTTTATTATAGCTTTTTAAAATTTACGAGCCCATTATTTTATTTCCTAATCCTTCTACGTTCAAACCAGGTTTACTATTCCAAGCGGTTGTCACGTTAAACGTAAAGTCGGTCACGAAGGTGTTGGTACACTCCATAAATCATTATATTTTGCAGGAAAACGTTATTTTAATTCAAATAAGTATCATTATTGACTTTTCCATGTCTTCCAGATCACCTTCAACGTTACAATCAAATAATTTTTTAAATAAATTCTATACATCGAGATATTAGTGGAGAAGTATTTGAAAAATGGGTGTAATTGATTGAATAAAATCGCTCCGAATGTTTCAGGGATCTTGTTGCCAAAAGGAAATATTTGAACGCAGGAATTACTTTAAAATTATTTTAAAAATATCTTTTTTTATTATCGTATTCGAAAATTGACTACAAGAAAAAACTTCGGCAATTTTCTCGTTCCAAATATCTTCTTCCCCCGGCTCCAATTCCATCCTACTTAGCTTGCCTACGAAATCCGCTGCTAAACAGCAAATGGTTTCGTGCGGAAGAACGATTTGACGTAGGTAGCGGTACCGTAACTGCTTCGTCAGTCATTTGTCACATTAGCTAAGGCGCAGTTCGCACGCCTCCATCTCAATGAAAGACCCTCCGGGTGCGATGAATTTTTGATGAGCGTCAAGGCACACTCGACTACCATTACGAAATTAATTTTTTAATCTGTTGTTTGTAATAGGCGATGTGGTATACGACGAATTTCCGACTTTGAGCGCGACGTAATTGAAAAATCATTCCGGTAGCGAAAATACACGGAAAAAGGCTTAGCGCTTAGTCGGTATCAATTTCATATTTAAGTAATGATGTAAAGTAATTATTACTATAGATACTGCGAAAAAAAATGATATGCAGATTACTATATTTAACCATCATCACACATGCCATATATGAACATAAATATATTCATCTTTAGGAAAAACGTCTAAAAGTAGCATGGATTATAGTGAATTATGAATGGTGTTAATCCGATATTGTAGAATCAAGTAGTATTACAATCAAAGGGTCCTGTGCAAGAACTAAGTATCTCCACTCGCTTGTAAAATTTCGTATAGTATACGGAGAAGCCTTCTTAGAAATCCTTTATTTTTCAGTTCAAGAACTGTATGTATGTCTCCTGCTCTGACTTCTTTGGGTATATTAGTACACGGAGATAGCGTACATATCATAGCGTACAATAATGAAATATTTCGTACAGATACTTTGATGTTGCAGCGTACAGTCAACTTTCCGATCATCTTTGATGCCTAGCGGGATTGGTCTAGCCTAAGGATCTGTTCTTACCCCTACACTTTTCTCTCTGTTTCTGAATGACATTGCGGAATTTATTTACGACTATCACGTAGTTCACGTTGTTACGCTGATGACGTAACTATACTTTCATCCAGCGGGGAAGACCGCATGTTATGCTAGACCACATATTGGTTGGTGCTAGACCACATATATGTTTGGTCCTGCACTACTGACCTATCATTAGATATCGATAAAACGAAATACATCTTTTTCCATACCTTTCAAAAGAGGTTGAATGCAAATTTTTGCCTAAATATCAATAATATCTGCATTTCGGAACCCGGGACGGTCAAGCTGTTGGGTGTACCTTTGCTGCAGACAGCTGGTTTCTCATACGATAATATTTAAGCTTAGGCAAATATTGAACATTAAAACGCTAAAAATCATACACTATTCAGAATTTCAAGCACGGTTATTATACGGGCTAATACAGTGGCGGTCCACTATCCCAGTAAGAGATTGTTTTCAAAAAAAAAAACTGCAATCGGAGCGATTACTGGTTTATTATATTATTAATTCGTTAACTACTTGTTGATGTTACTTTCTAAATCTAAAAGTTCTAACATTATCTGCATTGTATATATTAGAATCAAGCTACTACATTCACGAACAAAAAAAAATCAATTCGCGACCCCAAAGTACATATGGTGATGCATAATCTATACCGAGTTAAAAATTTACAGTAAGCTCCCGAATGATTAGAAATCACGGGGCACGTTATATTGTGTTTCGCATTATATTAAAACATATGCTATTTTGATTATTGTTATTATTTTTAGCTGTATTGTTTCATGTTCGACTTATTTCATATTTTATATTTTTTATATTTATATATTATTTTTATATTTTATATTTTGAGTTTGGAAATAAGAACGTATTTATCTACCTATCTAACTTAGTAGAAATAGCAACGTTAAGCATGAATATTTATCAGCAAACTTGGATACGGCAAAAAATCTCCAGAGACATGAACTCGTAAAGTTCAAAACCCTGGGATCACCAGGAAAAGTTATGACGGCAGTGTTTTGGGATACAGAGGGTGTAATTATGGCTGACTGTTTGGAGAAGGAATGTACAATAAATTCTGTACAATACATCACAACTCTGAAAAAGCTTAAAGCACGTTTGCAGAGAGTTCACCCAACACAAGCTATGGCGAATGTTTTTTTTTTGTTCTTTTGCATGACAATGCAAGACTACACACCAGTCGTTATACCACTGGAGATTGCGAAAATTCCTCATCCCCTATACAGCTCTGACCTGGCGCCATCAGATTTCCATCTCTTCGGGCCGCTAAAAGAAACTCATCGTAGAATTCACTTTGAAGATGAGGAAGCCGTAAAAACGTCCATGCGCCAATGGTTTAAGAAGCAGGGCCGCGCTTTATACAACATGTCCTTGTTAAAAGATTAACCAAAACTGTGGAAATGGATGAAGATAATATTGAAAAGTGACAAATTAATCATAAATATTGTGCCTTTCAACCTATGTATTTGTATTTTAATTTCTTGACAATTAAAGAGAAAAATGGGAGGCGTTAGTTCTTGACTCATCCTCGTACATAAGTCTAGAAGTCACAGTCTTTTGTTAGGAAAGTGATACTACGGTATGGTAATATGAAAAATAGGCGGTAATTTACCGGAAGAAGGTATTTTGCGAAAATCTACTAAGAGGGATGCATGTAGTTGGTCCTTGTATTTTTGGTTTCTAAAAAATTGAATATGTCCAGGTTTTGTGTTGATTTGTATCGTAACAATGTTATAATGAGCTTATTTCATCCTTCAAATCTTCGAGTTTGTAAGGTTCACGCTGCTTTGGAACTTTCGATTTTTGAAAATTTTGCTATACTCGTTTAACAATGATTTTTGACATTCGAGATAAGATGATGAGGATACTCATGTGACAGCTATTGTAACAATTTCTCGACTTCGAAAATGTGATAACGACAACGTTTCATCCCCATTTTGTGATGTAAAAATCGGTTTGCGCTCGTCCCATTCTGAGACATGCAAGAGATAAGGGACTGGAGCAGACCCTTATTTCACAGCCACCACACTAATTTCACGACTTTCATATATTTGACAACAACGGCAGTGCTTTGTACTCATTTTGCGTTAATTTATTCCGTAAAAATTTAGAGATATTCAACAACAAAGGGTGGTTCGGAACCCTTATTTCCCATTTTAAACATTTATAAATTAAAATATTAGTGAACCAGAAGCCTAAGCTTCCACGGTTATCATTTCAAAAACTCTTCTTGGTGTCTGAAATGAAATCATGCCAAAACCCTATGAAAAAGCCAAGAAGAAAGTAGTGAATCAGAATTGTCTTCCGTCCTTATCGCCTTATGACGCAAAACAAAATCAAGCTTTTTATGAGATTGATGCTTCTATAATATTCGTAATCACGCAAAAGCCGGCGATGAAGTTAAAGAGGAAGTTTGCGGTTTTACTTCGTATGTCAATCGCACCGTTGCTGTAAAAAATAAACTCTGAGACAGCATCGCTTTTTTCGGTTGATGCCTCCCGCTCCTCATACATAAATTACAACCCTCTAGACATTCATTTTAGAAAGCAGGCACAGATGGCCCAATCCACCGCTCCCGAGTTAATAATGTCTAAGATATCCCTTCCTCTCTCGAAAACGAACCGAAGCGGAAAAAGAGATCGGATTAATTTTAAAAATTCTTGTTGTATAGATGAGGGATGCGTATTGTCGTCGGCATTTATGCTCGGCTATACAAGAAAGCTAAAAGTCTAGATTTGAATGTGAGTCACGTTTTCGTTTAATTCTGGCGTAACGAGGATCTAAACCGATAAGTTTGTTGTGAACGAAATGTGTTGCGTAGTGCTTTCGGGAGGTTCTTTTATGACCGTGGACGTAACAGGGTAACTACGTAATTCGACGTTGACTGTGTTGAATTCAAATTAAGGTATTAATAAAGGAACGTAGAGAAGTCAATTAATTCTAAAAATTATAACAATACGATTTGCTTAAACTATGGAGGAGGAATTCACATCGTTACATGAGATTGTTGAGAATTTAATGAAAACGCTGAAAAAAGAGAAAAATATGGACCGATGTAGGTTGCAGTTTTGTTGAATCTTCGTTTCTGAATAAAAAATAATGAATCAAAATAGCTTTTTTATTTTTTATAAACGTTGAAGAAATCATAGTTGACATAGCCTATAAACGCCATCAGTACTTTTACGAGGGTTGTCTTTTAAGTTTTGCATGTAGAGCTGGAATAAAATCGTTTATTAAATAGTTTTTAAAGATTTTGTTGTTTTTTGAAGTATTATCCACGAAGATTAATGTATTTCATCATGCGCTCGAACCAATTATGGAAGCATTTATTCGAAGATAAATCATACCTTCTTCTCATCGAAAAATTCGCCTCTTGATTTAATAACTGCTCGCACAATTCGTCTCATTCTTCTTCGTCCCACAGAAGCTCTATCGGATTAAGATCCGGACTATGAGGAGATCCAGTCATTATTTTTAATATTGCTTCATTCTCTGCATCGGCGAGGTAGTATCTGTATAATAACGACGTGTGCTTGGGATCGCTATCGTGCACCAACTTAAAATTGTTTCCTATTAAGCGCAATCCAGATGGTAGAGCATTATCTTCTAATTCCTCTCATTATTCCGTCAATTGCCCTGTTCTATTTAATTAAACACAACCCCATATAAGAATGGACCCGCCACCTTTCTTTATTGTTGGTATAATGCACTCAGGAATCATTTTCTCTTTTTTGGGCACCTGACAAATCCGGTTTTAACCAAACACTTCATATATGGACTCATTACTCCATAGTACACTTCTCTATTGTTCTACTGCCCAGCTTTTGTGTGTGTTAGCCCACTGGAGACATTTTTGTTTATTCCCACGACTTAGTAACGGTTTTCATGTAGCAATACGGGCAAGGAGATTTGCTTCTTTTAAGCGACGTTTCACTGTGCTAACGGATATCTTCCTATTTCTATCTCCATTCATTTCCGCCGCAATTTCAGGAGCCGTTAATCGTCTATTCCTCTTACTAGGCAATTTTATGCGCTCATCATAGCCCTTGGATGTTGTTCGAGGTCATGTTGGACGATTTTTGCTAGCAAATGTACCAGTTTGTTCGAAGCGGCGAACAGTTAAATTTACTGTAGATTTTTCTACATTAAGTCGCCCGGAAATATTCCGTATAGAATATCCTTCTCGATAATATTCTCGTTAATATTGGTGATCGTGTTTCAATATTAAGAGGTTTTCCGCAGGGCATTTTCACACTAGAATTAAATTATTTATTCGCACATAAAAATAACAGTATTGGGTAACGGCATCTACTAATAAAGTAAACTCACTGTTAATGCGATTTATGCATACTTTATGGAGTAAATACCACCTCTGCAGAAACTCAGTCAATTCTTAGAATTCTGGTTTAATTTATGACATGAAGCTTCTACGGGTATATTACTTAAAATACCTGTGCCTTGTATTGTTTGTACTTCTTCTAATTATTTCACGATTTTGAAAAGTAATATTCCAGCTTCGTTATTTATCAACTTAGTTCTTTAATTAGTAAATTGCGTACATGCTTATAGAATTATTAGATGAATAAAAGTACTTCTTTTTAAAATATTTTGTTAAAATATAAAGTGTCCGTTCTATTATGAGCGGTGATGTACATACCATACATGTGTAAATGACCCCAAGAGTTTAGAGAAACAAAGAACCAGCAGGTCAACTTTATTACAATTTTAATTTTATCTACTTAAATATTTATATTGGCATCTATTGGGTAAGGGTTTTACGCACTGCGTACTCCAATACTACTGCATACTCCACTACGATTGCGAATAGTATTTAACTATGTGATATAATAATTAATTCAATTACACTGAAAGCAATTAAAGAAAAGCTAGTGTAAACTTCATTTAGACTAAACATAATTATGTATTTACAATATGAAATTATTTACAATATGTTTCAGGATATTACAAAACATTGTTGCATGTGTACTCCATTAACCATGTATTATTGTACTACCGTGAATTACAACACAAAGTAGCTCGTTAGCAGTACAAATGCGGTACCGTTTTGTCAATATTTTACCGCGCTCGGATCTAGCAAAAGCAGAAATGCCAACTAACTGCTATACTGAAATATCCCATTTATTCTATAAATGTGCAGTAATTTAAAAGTGAAAAATATATTCTTGGGTTCACGAAATTTGCCGGCGCACTTTCGATTTTTATAAATTTGAAAGTGCTTAGTAGATTTGTATCGTCAAAATTATTTTGTACTCGCTCCATCGGGAGCTATTCGAGTTTGAAGAGTGGGGACCAAGTTTCCCGTATTTTTGAGTTTTTAAAATTTGACTATGTTATCGTTTTGTATTGATTTATGCCGTAAAAATCGTTTTGTGCTGGTTCCATTCATGAGTTATACCAGATTAGGGGATAATAGAAACGCTTATTTCGCAGTCACCACACTAACTTCACGGTTCTCCAAAATGTTTGAATTGTCAAGCTACTGAAAATACTTTAGTTCAATAATGCATATCAGCTTTAGTATATTGACAAGCGTTCAGCATTTTTCCATATATTTTCCTTCGAAAAAATATCCTTATATTTCCGGGCAGATCTTCTATTTTCCAGTGAAAAATGTGCCTCGTTTCGAACAAGAATTATGTATTATTTTGTCTAATACTTCAAACTCCATTGTTGGCCACTCTGAAGTATATGTCGTTAGGTCCTAGAAAGATAGAGTGTGAACTGTTTAGTGAGAACAATATGATTAAATGTCGTATTCTACTTCTGTAACTGCAGCTATCTTGCTCTTTACTTTCTGGTGTCTTCATTTTCAGAAATGCATCAACATATGGGAACATTGTCTTGGATCAGTTTCTAACCAATATTTGTATATACACTTCGTCTATTTTCATTTTTTACCTACGTCATTGATTTTTATCCGTATGAAACAAATCGATACATCTCGAATTTGAAAATGAATTTATTTTAACAAAATTAATTATTAATCTTTTGATTTATTAATGTTTCGCAGAAACTATTTGCAAAAACGATGCAACGCTACATTTGGCAAGCGACAACAAACGCTAGAAGATAAAACAGTTCACGTAACTTGAATAATGCGGTGGTATTTACCACTATCCCTGTCTGTCACTCTAATAAAATCAATCCAAGTAGATCTTTCTCTGTGAGACAAGCGCAAATTTTGCTTCCTTTTTCAGCAACAGTACTTGAGAAAGATCGTCAAATTAATAGATTGTCTTAACTTGTACGACAAAACAATGACTCAGATAAAAACTAAAAATAGACGAAGTGTATATGTATGTAAAATGGTGTTCGCAAATGAATCATGTTTTTAGTATTGTCGGGTTTAAGTTCAGAATGAAAATACAGAAATACTAAATCCGAAAGTATTCTTCTTGGATTTACCACATAAAAAATATCCAAACTAACTGCAATATGTACATAGACTGCTAGCAAATTGTTGTTACAATTATATCTTATCTGAGATCAAGATTCTACTATAACAAGTGTACTTACAAAACCTAGTTAGAACTAACAACAACATGCACAAAATTATGAAGGCAAAATTTACTGAAAAAGAAAAATGATTAAATTCTTAAACATATAAATTATATACAAACAAATCAATGGAAATTATAGGGCAGTGGATCAGATACAGGTCACATGAAAATAGGTCCAGAGCAAACAATTGCAGTATTCAATTTTGACAGATGTTGCTCCATATCAATATTTAAAAAAAATCCTTGCCATATATTATCATTTTACTATCTTTTTAAATTTACGAATAGGCCTTATACTCCTTTATTATTATCCAGAATTGCTCTCATATGAATAGCAATAACTCTGAGACTAATACTTAAAAATTAAAGGCGACAAATTTAAACAACTATCATTGTTTATCCAAAAGTCCCAAACCAGTTAAAGCTAATTAACTTCTACTAAACCGTACTTGCTGGAAGTGGCAAATGATTCTGTACTTCTGTTCGCAAACAGACAGGGAAGTTATTGAGTCATCTCAAAAGGCATCAGATTTAGAAAAATTTCGGTAAGATATAGAACATTTGCATATTGATATGTAGGTATTCACGACACCTACCGCTAGCAACGCTATCCTTTAATATTCCAGTAAGAGTCTTTGTTGAACGGCAACGAGAACTTGAAAACATGTTACCAACGATAAAAAGAAAGACAGCTAAAGCAACTGTGTACGTTATTTGTATGCTTATCATTGGCACCATACGTGTGCAATTATACACACATATGTATGCATATGTACGTTCAGATTTGTCGCTTATTTTATGTCTGTTGGTTTATTTGCTTCATTTGCTTTTATTTTAGCACACGCTCCGTAGCTAAAACTATACGCGACAATAACTGTTAAATTATTAGCGTGCTTTATGTTCCCTTCTGTTTTAACGGAGATATAATATCTATGCAAATGTACTTCGCACGGTTTCAAGTATTACTTAACAAGAAACAGTTAGCTTCTTGGAAACTACGTAATTTGTATTATGCAAAACAACTGCAGTTAGAAAACTTAATAGGTGATAAAGTTTTTAATAGATACAGTGATTAATGAATCAATCAACGTGTAATATTTAATAAGGATTAGTCAAGAAAGCGTTTGAAATGTACTTAAAATGAATCGAAATTTTTACTTGATTTGGCCAATCGTGCCGAACATAACGAATGTTAGTAACTTTAAATAAACTCTACAGCGGGTAATTCTGAATAATTGTCAGATATCTTAATATGTGCTCGTCAACCGTCAACTCACCCTAATTTTAGTTTCAAATTTGACCGCGAAGAAATAAGTTGTAGAAGAAGATGTGCAGAAGCGCTAGCTTAGCTTCACCTACAATATTTAACATTTGAATGTTTAAAAAAAGACACATTCGTATCGGAATAGTAACGCATTAAGGCACAGAAATCCACAATAAAGGTAATAAATAACATATAAGAACTAGTAAGCGTATTAACTGGAAATAATGATCCATAAAACTCGAAAACATCGTCAACGTTACTACACAGATATTTACTAAGTAATAGCAAGATGACATAAAATCATACACAAATTACGCACTCAGCATATTAAATCATCAATACAAAATAAGCGGATCCCATATAATTAGTAAGACAGACAATTTCAATTCCTTATAACTAGAGACCTTATTATATGCAAAGTGCATATATTTTATGTTATTTATTTATTATATTTTACTTCTATTTGTAGATGTATTACACTGATTAAAGTTAATTAGCGTTAATTAACTTTAATCGTAAAATATAATAAATAAATAAAATAAAATATATGCACTTTGCATATAATCCGGTCTTTACATAACCTTTACTTGCCTAATTGCGTTGCGTATTAAAATGTGCTTACTCTGTTAAATACTCAGCGCTATAGTATGATCTGTATATAGAAGAAGCTCGTCTTTTCCCCTAATAGAAATACTAAAATAATAGACACACCGTATTAGTGTTCTTTCTTTTACCGACTTTGTGTTTGAAATAGGCCACTAGTTGTTTGTCTGTAATAATATGGAATATTAAGTAAGAGTATGGCTTTGACGTCAATAAAATAAAATAGTTTAAGGAACGCCGTAATGTTATGTTGAAATTGGATTTCATAGGACTTTGAAACAAAAGTGATATTGAATTAAGGCTGCAGAAACGAGTGTTCATCAATACTACAATCCACAAATGTTTATTTGACGGGAAAACTATAGAAAGAAATAATAACGTCCAAAGAAAACCGATGACACGGCACCAGATATCAGAAGCGAAGAACAAATGGATCTGTTATTATTACTACTAAAATTTATTGTCCACATACTTGAAACGCCGTTTTTCAGTGGACCATTACCAAAATGCGCCCATATAGAAAAAATATTGTTGTATTTCTTCATTTCTACTTTCTTCTTCATTACCGGTTTGACCCTTTCAAAGACCTGATTTATCTCTTACTGAGCCTTTGTGGGGTCAGCTGGACAAAGGCCTAAGGAGCGAAGCTCACAAGATACTCATCAGCTTTGGGACTATTAACAAGAAGCTTTGCATGGAAAAAATTGTATACCAAATGCAATTATTTTAGAGATACTGTTCGAAGAAGTTCTCATAAATTGTTTTCATAAATACTTTCTATTCGTAAGGAGGACTTATTAGAAGCTGTTAATTTTAATAGGGTTTTTAAAAGTCCTCTGTTCTCTTCAAGCACAAGTCCAGTTTTACTTTATCTTGCTACTTACCTTTTTCGGTTTGTTTGCTTTCCCATTTGCAGATTTATTTTTACACTAATTTCAGTTTTTCTAATGTGTAATTTAACTCATTCGCCAAAATTTCTATTCACTCTTTTTATCCGAAAATTCCATTTTTTTCTAAAAAAGTTCCTCGACAACAGGAAAAGAGCAATGAACTTTTCCAATGTAAAGTTTCATTCATTTCATACACGTCGAGTTACAGTGCCACTTTGGTTTCCCTATTTACTCCTGAAGAGGCCTCCTACGACGGAGGCGAAACGTCGAGATTCCACCTTTCTTGTTTTCTTTCTCTTTCCTTTCTTCTTTCTTTCTTTTTCTTATTTCTGTCTCCCTTCTCTCTTTCCTTCTCTTACTCTTTATTTCACCTTTTTTCATCGCCTTTTTTCATTTTTCCTTTTTTCCCTTTTGATTTCTTTTTTTTCCCTTTATTCTCATATCATTTTTTATATCTCATCATGACATGGTCCAATTCCGGAAATAGTTCGCTTAGTACTGACTCTGGCCGTGGAAGCCTACGTATTCATTTCAATACCTCTCTAAATTGAAACACAATATAAATTCTGCTTGGCCAATAAAATAACCTGGAACCAAGGAAGACACCCTTGATCTATACGAATAATATCAGAATATAGCCTAGGCTAATCATGGGTGTTCTTTTGAAATTTGAAGAATAATTGATCTACAAATTTATGGAGATGGCATGTGCGAGTAGAATAAAAAGGAAAAGGGACTTTGCGAAATCATATTTTAAAATTTTCAAAATTAAATAGTATAGGTGTTAGGTTTTTGTTGAACTCACTCCGAATGTGATGCAACCTTTTTTGTTATATTAATACGTTATTCTTTTGCCTTAAATTTCATATTATTTATATCTAATACATGGAAACACAGTGTTTCCAAAATTTGTTACCGTTTCCAAACTTTGTGATGAATCTTAATTAATTAAATAAAAGAACTGCTATGCGCGTGGTAGCATTTGGATTATTGCATGCAGTTGGTGTAGATGTCCATTCTTTGAAAACATTCTCGATTTCTCTCTTCCCTCGCATTGTAAATGTAATGTATCGTGAACCTAATTAGTATCTGCATGAATGGAACTACGGTATCCGAACGAAGATTGTAGGGCAAAATAAAATCGCATCCATCTATACATTTGCGGCAGGAAAGCAGATGCAAATACTGAAAGAGAAGATCGTTGGAACTAGGTACAGCTATTATTATCGTGCAAAGGGTCCTGTTTTAGGGTAGCATCTCATTGCTAATATATTTGCGAATGAATTGATTAGTGTGACCGGGTCGGATGCTAACGGTCACTATTACGAGTCAATAATGACAATCAGACTTCCGTATGCCTCGCCTACATAGACGTCGGTCACTACATACACATTATGTATGTTTGCAATACTTGTTTCATAGCGGACGTTATATACACTTTACGTACACATAAATATATGAGCTCGCGTCAGGTGTTGAATACAGATGGACCTCGCCTCTACCGTGTACGAGCGCATTGAGTTGGAGAATCTGTTGCAGTAAACAGTACTAAATTTCTCGTTGATATTGTGTACGCCAACAGTGCTATACGTATTTATCTATGCATTTGCTCGAACGGAATGATAAAATTTTTGTTGCCTTTTCTGCCTAATTTCAGAAGAATGATATGCTATATTTGAAGTTACGAAACTACGATATCTTGCGGTTACTTATTCAAATTTTATAATTTAAGTGATCATGTTTAGCACACAAATACATACATTCGGTTAAAAAAAAATTGCAAATAATTTCAAATGCTAGGCCATCATGTTCTTATATATTTGTATTTTACGCCAAAAAGTAGGAAAATCTAGCCAACTGCAAGCAATTTCCACTAGAGCAAATTACAGAATTTAAAAGATTTCGTATCTGTTAAGGCAATAGACGCAAGAAAGATGTCTACCGTTGGAATATTGAACTTTAGTGTGCGATAGTAATGTGCAATTAAGTAACTACACAAAATTCTCTTTCGAACTTCCAAGAAGTTGCTTTATTTTCAAACTGAAACGTATCATATGGTAGGGACAATATTGTTAAATGTTGTAATACAGTTTTAATCAAGTTGACATGTTATATTTATGATGTAATTTCATATATAATATAATATATATATTATATAATAATAATAATTGGTGAAAATTTGTAAAGTAAAAGAACACAAATAAAATTTTGAAAGTTAAAAGTAAAATGTAAATGTTCTGTAACTGTACTATGTTTGTTTTTCCAAACATGAATTTTTAAGTTTTGATATTCTTTTTGTTCAGATGCATCATGCACTTCAATTTAAATTTTACTTTAACATATGCATTTCCTCTTCTTTATCTTTTTCAAATTTATTCTTTGGATTTCATATGTATATTTTAATAATCGCCATTTTGGAAACCGAAACCAATTCAGATCTATGTCTCAATTTTGTAACTAACAAAGAGAATTTCTTTGAATTGTAGTAATCATTCGCTTCCTTATAAAAATGGATCGTATTTGTATTTATAAGTAATACAACTAATTTGGACAATAATGTAATGACATCAAAGACTATTCAGATAAATTCTAAGATATGAAAACGAAAC
The DNA here is from genome assembly GCA_023509865.1 of Trypoxylus dichotomus. Lineage (NCBI taxonomy): Eukaryota > Metazoa > Arthropoda > Insecta > Coleoptera > Scarabaeidae > Trypoxylus > Trypoxylus dichotomus. The sequence continues at coordinate 19,970,001 of CM042080.1, forward strand.
GATTCCAAGAAATAAATTATGAAAATACCCGAAAATGTATGTGAGTACTTTGTATAAAGCGTCAGTTTAAAATTTGTTATCGTGCGTATAAGATCGCAGTTAAAAATCCCGAAACGACAAGAAATATGATGGTGGCGATATATGGGAAGTAGGTTTATTTCGGAATTGAAGACGGCCAGGACGAAAGAGATCAACAACAGCCACTGAGGGTCTGTTTATTATAGTATCTTCGAAACGAAACTATAAATTTCTCGCTGCCCCAAAGATCATTCAACAACTCAATATTTGTCTCAATATCTCAATATTACAGTTAAGCGGAGATTCCTCGTAGCAGGACTAAAGTAAGAATAACTGTGAAGAACCATTGCTGAAACAGTAGAACAAGGAAAAGAGACCAGAATGGACCATTCAATACAAGGATTGGATCTTTTAAAGAATTTGGGTTTCCCGGATAAAACCGCGCCGTAGTTGCGTTCTCAGTTGCATGGAGCTTTTTCTGGACTGCCTGCCGCATGTCGTAACGCCGCTGTGAGAAGAATTCAGCAGCCCAGAGGAAGCTCTATGCAAAAAGGCAAACGTCGGCAGGATCATGCCACTACCGTCGCGGTTTCAATCCGGAAACCTAAATTCTTTAACAGAAAACAAATACAGCGGAAGCCTACAACAACATATACATGGATTGGATACTTGAGCAGTGGTATAAAGTATTGTAGATAGATGAATCTTAATATCATACCAGTCTGGAGAAAGAGTGAGCGACTATACGTGGTTCCTACTGTGAAATATGATGGAAGCAGTGTGATTGTTTGGTGTTGTTTTGGTAGTTCAGTTGCAGGTGACTTGATGAAAATAGAATTTTCCAAGATAACGATCCTAAAAATTCATCTCGTTTATGTAGAACTCATATGATGTCACTCGAGAAAGAAGGCAAGTTAATGCGGAAAATTTGGTCACCTCATTTTTTAGATTTGTCGCCAATAGAATTAGTGTGGGATGAATTGGACTGAAAAATTCGAAAAAGAGGAGGTAGCAGCGCACTTGAGGTGCGCATATTGAAGAGAAATCACTTTTGATTAGTTTTGTAATATTTTTTCTTTTTCACTATGTAAAATATCTACTAATATATACATATTACTGCAAACCAACTTTATATCTCAATAAAAATAAACGTTAATTTTATAATTGTGTCCATATATATGGAAGATAGTGTGTATATGTAGCGTTAACCGCAAAGTAAGCGAATATCGAAAAATAACAAGCGAATTGCACATTCAGAACTTTGCAATTTAAATTCAATATGATTTTCTCGAACCCATTCAGAAGCAAATCTTTAACATTATCGTAAGCGAAACAAACATGTTCTATACAAACCGTTTGTTTTTACGCAAAGCGAAATGATACACAGCAGGTTTCTTCGTTTCTCCTCCTTTAAATAACGCAAACGTAGTACCGTGTTGAAAGCAACGTTTTCGCGGCAGTCTCGTTCCAAATGAAAGCCACTTTTCGTAGATTCTTCGCCGAAAACGCTTTGAACGTTCTGTTTATTTGCCTATTTGGAACATCTGCATTCGACTTTGGTACAGACGCATTCGGCAGAGGCAGGAATGTAATTCGATTTGAAACAAAACAGATGATGCTGCAGAAATAGCGAAGTGAATGTAATCGTGAAACGCGGTAGTCGGTGTAGGTGTGTAGGTGGATCCATTGTTAAATTAAATCTTGATACATATTTTCTGTGAGTGATTTATGACTGAAGTGTTTACTTGTACCGGTATTCTTTGCTACGCACATCATCGCTGGAATGACTTGGAATTTATTTATTTATTACAATCAAATCCGTATTCACCATAATAAATCAATACCGTATAGCACGCATATGCAACCAAAATTTTCACTATTCGAATTTATGAAGATGCCATAAGCTTGAAGAACACTGTGATGAATATCTTTCATTTTCATTTTCCTCAGAGTAATGGTTTCACAAATTGTTTACTATAATTTGTTAAGAGAAAATAACGCAGTGATTACTATTAATAATTGTTAGTATTTTAGTAAATCTCTACGTAAAATTGTCAGAAATAACATGTCGTATGTAGTCTAAGCATCGTAAATGAGAAAACTTCTATACATATTCTGTCAATAAAGCTACTAAGGTTATGAGTAAGAAATCCCGAACTTTAAAAGATCTAATTCGTTCCAGGAGCATTCTAGTTTCTCTCAATTTCATAAAGTTCATTTTCCTTTTATCGTAAAAAGTTATGATGTCACATTAATAACAAGAAATGTTACCCAGAATAACTAGAGTTGTTGTTTGGGCTATTTCAATTGTTCGTTGAACTTGTATAGTCCCACGTTTCGGCAGTCTGTCTACTACCGTCTTCAGGGCGCCTCTGAAATGTCGGACTATATAAGTTCAACGAAGGATGGAAATAGCCCAAACAACTCTAGTTATTATGAGAATCCATCGTCAGCAATATCACGCCAAGTGTTACCCAGAAGTCCCCAAAATGTAATGATAAATAAAACTGCAACATATCAGGATTTCATTCAACTCCGTTTGGTTCAAAGTAATTTCCTCTGTATGTGGAAACATCGAAAGAGTGCATTCTGGAAGTCTTACTTTGTTAATGTGTTTACCAGCGTCTATAATCCAGTGTCACTCCCCGTTATGATGTGAAATCCTTGCCCTTTCAACTTAATTTTTGCTTTTGAAAAGTCGTAAGAAGTCAAGATGCGTGATTACACTAAACGAAAAACTACAGCCATGCTATTTTACCCCAAAAAACTGCTGCGTGCTAAAAGCAGTATTATCCTGGAATAACTCAACTGTTTATGACATAGTTTGTTGACCTTAGGTAGATATAGAATTACCAGAAGATACAAAAATTAGCCAGGACGAGTTCTAAGGCGATTGCCCTAGATAAGAACCAATATTAAAACGAGATGGAAAGAAATCTTTTCTGCAATTGGCTAAAACTATTTAAAGACACTTGAATATAGAATAAGATTAAAGCTCTATAAAACAAGAAAAAAAGTTGCTATTATAAGAGGCCAAAGAGGAAGAAGCTATTAAAATAGACAAAATAGACAATATTGGGTAATTGGAAATTGGAAAAAATATTGTAAAGTACATAAAATTAAATCTTTAAACAGTTATATCTGTTCAAATTGACAAATCGATTACACTAGCCAACACATATTTTGGTGCCTTGGACTTTTTAAGTGTAATTAAGTAATTTTCGGGTGCCTAATCCAAAACACCGTCAGATATGTTTTATCATATCTAGTTTTCGGAATTCACTCTTTCTGCCCTATTTAGAAAAAAATCGCTGATGTTTCATTATGTACGTAACTTTTTAAATATAACTACTTGATAACTGTTAACTGAAACACGAAAAAATGAGTAGAAGGTATTTATTTAACAGAAAGAATATGTATATACGACTTTCAATCATTAAAAACTTCCTCTTATAAGATTTTCTTGCGTGAGGTTTGCCGAAACAGTCTCGCTGAAGATTTCAGCAGTAATCGGCCATCATATGGGTATTCCGTCTTCCTTGGTACCTTTCCTGCATAATACTGATGTCTTTGTGAAATCTTTCTACTTGTTCCTCACTAATATCAAGTTTTCTGGAAGATGATCTAAGTGTCTGTGAAGGTAATGAATCTTGATGCTCATACTATATCCGTGCGTGTGAAAGTAAAAAAGCATGTGTTCTACTAATAAATAACGGTGTATCTCAAAAATTAGAGTTGCTAGGAAGAAATGCCAGTTATTTTTGGAACTAGCACATTATAAATACAGTTCGTACGTTACAGGCACCACAACATAAAAAAAATATTTTGTTGGGCGGTGTTTTCGTTTGACGTTTCTCTTTCTTATTGTTAGATCCTATCAACATTATCTTTGAAAAAATATTAAATTAGTAGTGGTAGGTCAATGTTCGTAAGTATAATACTAGTTGCCAACTGAAAATATTTATTGCGAAGAGATGTTAATTCGGTAAGAATCCGGGACACAACGTTCTGTACCTTGTGCTTGTACAAATCTATTAATTTTAAATATTGCTCAAAATAGTTATAATTAGTATTAAGTGAAGTAAACATCATCGATTTTTGGGTTGTAGATTATTAACAATAAGCTGTATGTAATTATACTTTCACTTATTACTAAGCAGGTACAGCATATTTAAATATTAAAATTAAATTTAAGAAAGATGTAGGTATATACACAGTAGCTTCTACATAAAGTTCTATTTACGAGCACAAAGCATATATATACATGTATATGAAAAGAATAATACAGGGTGAATATAAAATAAAACAAAAAAGCGTGAAAGATAGAAAGATGTAATTTTATTTGACATAAATCCAAAGTATTTAGGGAAAATTCCTGCACAGATGAGTGTTAAAGATATTGAAAATAAAATTGTCTATTATTCACAGCCAGCATATTCGTAAAAAAGCATGTTATTGAACTGCGCATGTCGTTTGAAAGATAGAGGGTTATCTTGTAGTTTCTATAACATCGGCAGCAGTGTTATTGCTGTGAATGTAGTCTGCATCATACGGGACATATTACAATCTCCTAGACATTCGCATCGTAATTGACTCAACATTTTTTGGATTTATGTTTTATATAATTCTACCTTTTCATTTCCGTACTTTTTTATTTTATTTAAAAGACACCATGTATATGTTAAGCAGTACTTCCAAAATAACTTTCGAAAACTTTGGGCAATTTGCATACAAATTTTTGTAAGTGACACCAAGTTGATGTCCAGCTTCCTGTAGCTGTTGAGCATTTTGTGGTCGCCGTTTTTAAGCTCTATTCATCACACACAAGCTCAATAGGAAATTAAGAGAGTAAGGAGCCAGACCATTATTGTTATTTCACTTACTGTTCCCTTTCTTCGAAAACCGCTTACATACTCCAGCTAAATGCTTTGGCTCATTTTTTTGTTGGAATGTAAGTGGTCCGCCGATAATGCAACTTTTAGAGGGGCAACATGTTATTTTTCAGGATGTCTTTTTTCGCACTTCTTTTTTCAATTATTTTTACTAACTCGAAACCATCACATTTTCATCCCAATGTTTCACTAAAAACGGTTTAAACCTAATTTTTCTTATTATGCTTCGGATTTTGAAGAAATATTAATAGGATATGTATGTTCATAAATAAATTTTCAGTGATATTCTCTGAAGCCCAAATCCAATTATATCGTTTTGCGTCATTCTGCAAAATATGCTAGCTTTGGAACGTTATAACTACATGGCCCTATTTTCTTTTGGAATTTTGTTGGTCACTGTTTAAATGCAACGTTTAAATAGTTCACCTCGTATATGACATAAATATAAAGTTACTCAAAAAATTTGAGGTGCTCCGCTTTGCTGGCAATATATAATAATAGGAATCCAAAAAATTACTGTTCGCAGGTGGTAAAAAGCTCCTCCATTTCCTTTTGGTTAGCTTGCATCTATGTTTAATGTTACTTCTGATTTTGTGAATTTTACTTACAATTTATCTAATAAACAAAAATTTCCTCAGAACTGTTAAATTAATAGAAACGTAACAGGTCACGAGAATTCGTTATAAACTAGTAATAAAACACTCCTATAACGAGCGCGTACGGTGTTAAAGGCACAAATAATGTTTAGATTACATCTTTGTTTGTTTGTTCATAATTTGATTGCTCGACAACCAATAAAACGCTCGTTTGCGTTTGTACGTTTGTATATGTCTGTGGATCCATTTCGTTTGAAGTGATAACATGGTTCTCATACATAAAATGCCCGCTTTTTGCGAACGGCTGGATTTTCGAAATAGACCATAAAGACTTTGTAAAGGGCTTTCAAAAGCGGATTTGCTTTTTTACACGTTTTCAGCTATTACATGAATTGACACCATTTATCAATTGCGCGATAGTTTTTCCCAAAACAGAATTTGATGTAGTGAAGCCACTACTTATATTTTAGCAGTTATAACATAAAAAAAACGTCGTTTATTTATTATATTTTTTTTAAATATAATAAAAACTAAATTTCGTTTAATTTTTTTGCTGGTATAGTTTCGTTTGCCCAAGTCCGTAATATCCGTTCTGCAATTTAGAGCGAATGAATTAAGTACAAAATTAATATTCAAATTGCAATCAACTTCTTCAAACAACTCCACCACAAGATTCCTCATGAGCAGCCTTTTCAAACATTACAATTACAAAATTTTAATTAACCTCTAGTTGAATTTGCTTATGTCAACGAGCATAGTACTAAAAAATACTTACCACTATCTTTCGTTATAATTATCTAGTGGCAGAAAAATAGAATCTTCTTCTCTGAAGCTTAGCGAAAAGTTCAAGTCTTCTGTTTATATGTAGTTTCATTGAACGATTTGGATTGATCTTATAAAATATTTGCTCGCATTAAGTTAAGATTAAAATGAATAAGGTTTTTCCTTGGGCAAGTCGTATTTCCACAGTAATCACCTTTTTTTCCGATAAATAGTTATATATTGGTCCTTCAGTTCTAGCACGTTAATCAAACTACCGATAGACCGAAATGCTGAAAGTTTTGATAGGATAGAATAGGAGCACCAACAAACCATGTAGCATATAGCCGATTGGTCGAAGAAAATACTATCACTGATGAATGAGTAATATGAATACATAGATGAAACAATTACCTTATTTCCGACTGATATTAAATAGCACAAACTCAGTAAAATTGTTGAAAAGTATATAGCATCATGTAGGTTACCATATTAGACTCGGCGATCAATATTCGCTGCGAAGAAAACATTTGTTATTTTGAAAAATGAATGAAATGCATTAATGGTTTATCATACATTACACATAATTCTACCACTATCACGAAATAAATCAGAAAATTCAGGCATATACCTTTTCACCGTGATAATTCAATTTCTTTGTTATTATTAACGTTAATTTTAATTGATTTTTTTCTGAAAAGTTTAATTAATAGAAATTTCACGGTTCCCGGTAGGATCTGAACCTGTAGCTCCTGTTCGCTAGACTGGTGTGTATAAGATGGTGCTGTATAAGGAAATCGAATTATCATTGAAAAACCAACGAAAGTTATTCTAAATAATTTACTTTTTGACTGAGGTAAACAGTAGTCGTTTTTTTTAACTTCCCGTCCATGCGACATATTTAATTATATGCTACTGTGAAAAAGAACACAACAGTAAGACGATCAACTACCTCACGACGCATCGACAGTCACCGTAAATATTGCTCCGTCCATCTCACAATAAAACACGCAAATAAGACCGGATTATGTGATACCTTGAATTCAAGATACAGACGTTGTGATACATCTATGTACTACTAGGTGCGTTTATATAACCTTCTTCGAATGTAATAGACACAAAAAATGGATTGGGTGGTGTTCCGGTCTAAAGAACAGATGCCACAATATAGATACGATGCAATAGACGTTCTTGAAATGGTAGCACACTACTAGGTACACTTACATAAACTTACGGGAAGTAAAAAATACATAGAAAATAAAAATAGCGTTAGGCTCCCGTACACAAATATATGTATAAAATTAACATATATATATGTACTGTATTTCCTTTGATAGGACAAAGCAACTAAATAAGCAAATATTATACACTGTACAAGGCAAGTCCTGGTCTACAAGTATCACCAGGAGATATTCCAAGCAGACTAGTACCATTAGTTCTTCGAATCGCATATGTAACACCTCAAGAGAATATTTATTAAATGAGCAATCAGCGGCATTTGTTCTTCACCCAGGAGAACGCAGCACCATTGTTCGAAATATATACTTTAGATAAGGTGCGGTTCTTAAGTAAAGCAAAAATGAAGAAATATCAATAATGACGATAAGATCATTTCGAATGAGTAGCGGGCTTTGGATTCGGTATTCAGTCCCGCATCAGTGTTGATTTCTGGAGCGTCTCTAACGATTGGCAATTCAAAGATAATTCCCGACTCGAAAATTAAAAGAAATTGGAGTTAATAGTCCATCATTAAGAACTATTTCCTTTACCGCCAGTAAAACGTCTTAAAGGGGCGAAAACATCTCTCAAAGTTAAAGCAATTTTCAGTTTCACGAATAGTTTTCAAACAAAGATAAAAAGTTTGGTATTCTACATCGTTTGTACTATTTGTGTTTTAATGCTTTACTGCTAACTTAATGCTAACTAAAATAAACTCGACTGCGCTCTAAACACAATGTAAAACTTTAATCATCTGGTATGAAAATGGCGTAAAATCTATTCTATTTTATCCAAAATAAATTAATTTATACAAAAAAAGCAATACGATAGAATTTGATGAAATTTATTGATTCAGTCGCGCGTATTTTTGAGATAAACGTATAGTTAATCTTAACAATCTATATTGGATATTTGGCATAATTAAGTGTTACAATTCAGTCAGGTAAACCATTTTGATTGTATAGAGCAAGGGCTCCAAACTTTGTCAGTTTGAGACACTGCAGCGCACAATGGGAATTCCTGATAGATAATTTTTTTTACCGGTCTCCGTTACCCTGCTTTCATTTATTAAATAGCACATATCGCTTACAATATGTCAAATTGTATCACATAATGGTGCGCTTTTTATATATTATTGTCCTAATTTGAGAAATATGAATTATACACTACAATTGCGTCTTTGTATAAAACCAATTTTAATTTCCTAAACAATCGATAACATCAAACTCTAATGCATTAAACGAATGATTAAGCACAACTTTTTAGATATTGATATCAGTGCTATAGATTATTACAGCTTATTTCTTCTATAAGGTATAATTTTCTTGTTAAAAACCTTATTTCTCTTACTAATCATATTCCTGCAAGGATCATCCGGAATGTAAAAAAGTTTCTTTTTCTTAGACATTTACTAGTTGAGAGAATGAAACAAAATTTGTTGTACAGCTACTGTGATTCCTACAATACTTCTCTCTACCTAGTATCTGTTCCAACTTCAAATACATATCACTTCTTCATATTCTCCAAATTATTTAATTAATCATACTAATGAGCCTTTTTAGTTTTTTTAGACGAGACTACCGTCCAAAAAGTCTCTTAGCTTAAGGGGATGATTACTAATAAATTTCCTGCAAAGAAGATGTTCGTTACTTTCTGGGTAACCCTCATATCGATTAAAAATGTTTTTTTTATCTCATAAACTTTAGTAAATACATATGTACAATATTGGAGCTTTATATGTGATCATTAAAACAACTTACAAAATTAAAGTATACATCTCCACGATCAGGTGAAGGCCGTTTCACCACCACCGGTGCCGTTATAACAATTACAGCAATGTCAGAAAGAGACATGGTTGTAAGAAGAGTGAAAAAATTCCGCAAACCGACATATTACAGGTGTAGTAGTCCTACATAGCGACTCAAAATGAGAAGTAAGTAGGTTAAGGAGGGATTGACACTAACGTTCATTTTCACAGTAAAAAAATTAACCTTGCAAACGTCGATGTGTATGAATGAATTTGGGTATTTATTTCTTTATTAGCAGGATATCCAAGGTAGAATATTTTAAAATGAACACAATAAATGTTGTGGTCAACTTCACTGATAGAAGAAAACCAAAATACATTCTCTTTTATTATCAGAAGGAGGGGCAAAAGACCTAAAGGAACTTCCAACATTTCATTTGATTTTCATTGGGTTTAGGCAATAGTTTTCCCCTTGATTTGCCCTAAACTAAACAAATGCGGGAAGTCGCAAGTAGATCGCTACGGCGAATAGTCGAGCGTATATCGATGTAAACTACATCCGAGAAGTAATATGGTGCTGGTTACGCTACTCAATTGCGCAACGAGAACCATATCTTACCAAAAGTAACTGAGACTCTTACTTTAATATGCCTCATTAGACATTGATTCCTTCAGGGTAGAAGCTATTTTAGTAGATCAAAACTATACAAGTATATAGAACGATCGAGTCTTCACAGTATTTCAACAATGTTGTTTTAACTTTTGAAGGAATTATTCTATTAGACGATTTACTCACCGCACAGAAACCTACTTTGAAGAAGATATAAACTGCCTAATGACTCCAAAAAAGGGAAATTTTATTAAAAAAAAGTCAGTCAGGTGAACATACATAATAATAACATACACGTAAAGAAATAATTTGTATAATTTATATACTTTCTTCGCATATATTATTTATTGTTCTATTTTTAAAAACCAGGTTTACATTTGCTTCTAACACGTGTCTGAAACATCCGATCGTTAGAAACGGTACTTTTTTTTCAGAAATATAATAAAAATAAAATTCCATAAACGAAGGATAGATATTTCAATTTATGAAATGACTAGGATTAGTATAGCTGCAGGTGAAGAAAGAGATAAGGAAAAGATTGAATAGCGTATTGCAGCGGAACTTTTCCAATTTTTCAAAAATTAGTTCCGTTCTGCTATTAAAAAATGAAAGAGAAGGAAAGAAAAAGGGAAGCTATAATCTATCGAAAACTTTTAAGGAGTTTCTTGTTAGCGAGGAAGTACGCTCGGAAAGAAGATACTTGAATGTTTACTTTTCAAGTCGAACGGTCTTGTCTGCTGGGCAGGTCAGGGAGTTTAATACTGAAGTATTTATCGTTTACACAGGATAAGGATTGGCTTGTACGTAGAGTTTGCTTTCATTTGGGAGTGTCTTAATTACCGAATCTCTAAGGTAATTGTGGCAGTAATAATATTTGAGAGTGTACTTGTAACGATATCAAGTCAAACAATAACCGTGTAAACCACGGAAGGCAGGGGATATTAGTACACACTAACTTGTGCATTATAATTACGAAGGTCGTTCAATAATTAACGATACAAATTGCGATGCCGGGAAACGCACTAAGTATTATTAAATAAAACTTTCTAAAGGTCAACTTGGTAAACTTGACGACAAACTTAATCAGCTGATTAAAAGAAATATCAGGTGTTAAAGGACGGGTTTCGCCAGGTGAAAGCCACGATTTTTCCGCTTTTCAAAGTAAATCCATTTTTCGTCACCCGTCACAACTCGATACAAAAATGATTTCCTTTCGAGGATCACAGGTGATTTTGCGATTTTCTATTCGACGTGCGTTCCATTTATTGATCTTTTCCATTGCTAGTACAAGTCTGCTGATTATTTCTTTTAATGCTTCTACTAATTGCCGTTGAGTGTCAGTTGGGTCATCATCCAATAACTCTTGTTTGTCGAAACCACATCTCAGATGTTCTAATCGATGGAGCATGTTCACCATATGTTTCTGCCAACAAACGATGACTTTCAACAGCCGTGCTTTTTTAGGGAAAAAAACTCGACTTGATGACTGAACGATAAAGCAAAGACACTAGTTTTTGGCGGACTCAACTTGTGCGTGTTTGTAGTTTAAAGACGAACAAAATAACGTATATGTTAAATGAATACGCTGCCTGCTTTTCGCTGGCGCCATCTCTTAGTTAAACCAGAAAAAACTTATGCATACACCTGGTACATGTATACAGGTCTTAGTTTAAGCTCTTGCAATATGAATATTGTGAATTGTTTAATGCATACATATACAATACATACTGTGTACAAAAGCGAAAATAAGTGACAACAAAAAATAAAAATAAAATAATATCAATACTATCCTAATATATACAACAGTAAAAATATAAATAAATACGAAATATATACAGCAGCGAAAAATACTTAAAATAAAACAATTGCCAATAAAGTTGTTAAAAATAGACAATGTTAAGTCCTTAACAAACCTAAACAACACTTTTTAGTAGAAGGTAATGACTTTCTAGACCATGTTGTAGCCTATGATGAAACGTAGATTCCTGACTATGAACCTGAATCAAGACAGCAGTCTTGAATGAAAACATTCGAATTTTCCAGAGAAGGGAAAGTTCAAAACTCGCATATTTACCAGTAAAGTAATGTAATGTTAATGTTAACTGGGACTCTCAAAATCTGTCTTTTTGTGTGACTGTTTGAAATAGGAATGTACTGTGAATAGTGAGTACTATTGTAGTCTGTTTCAACAAGAAGAAAACATCAAAATGCTTTCTCCAAAGGAACAATTCTGCTGTATGATTCCATCCATTCTCACACTGTCCCGAAAACGCGAGAAAGTTTATGTTGAGAGCTGTTGACACATCCAGCTTATAGGTCTGATTTTACGCCGGCTAATTTTCATCTGTTCAGCTCATTCAGAGTTTTTACGTAGCACCACGTTCTAAAACAACATGTGACTCCGTCAACAAGGTGAAGAATTTTTTACCATGGGAATTAGAAAACTGCCAAAGGGATAAGGTAAGTGCATAAATATTAATGGAGCTTACGTTGGAAAGTAGCGTAACTAACACACCTTTTGGCTACAGCCACATGTCTCGTTAATTCTTGACCGTCCCTCGTAATATCCAGTGCCATTTACAATTATACAAGTTAGACACTCACATAGAAATTTAATTTATTAATATTAATTTATTCTAAAGTACTGCTATTATTTTGGACAAGATTGTAAGTGAAAACATTTAGGTACAAGCAACAAGAAACCAATCAACATTATTTAATTCTTTCCTTCCTAACTTCGATCTTAAATTAACGATAATAACGCGTCTACTCAGCAAACGTAGATCGTAGAGGGCGCCCCAATCGTTGTACACAATCGCAACTTATTTAACTATTTGCGGACTCGCATTTACATATCGACTCCCGCAGCCGTTTAATAAGTTCTCCTCAGCTAATCGCCAATTACGAGAAGCATCTTCTCACTGTGTAAAGCTCCTATTAAAGGCTGTTGCTGCACGGCTGCTAGTTGGCTTGCGGTGGCTGTTATTTTACACTAAACACATATACGAGAGCTTACTCTTCAAAAGCTTATGGTTTATTTAACATCTTAAGTTAATAAACCATTATTGTACCGTACGATTACGAATAATACCCAACATGGAGAAGTGCCACAGATTATGACCATATTTTACCGCGGCTTTTAATCCCAAATATCAAACTTTATGGCAGTTGGTAAAGTTTGAATATGGTGCATACGTTAGTTTTACGTAACTCACCGTTTATTCTTGTATATGGGGAAAGTATTCAACGTTGATGAAATATTGCACATGACAAATTAAAAGCAACTCCATTACGAGCTAACTATGTTCCATTTTATTTGATGCTCATTGTCATAAAAGAATATAAACAACTTGTTAAAGTAATGGGAAAAGCCAATTACCTATAGAGAGGACGTTGCCAATGTTCTTCAATAACATTCAAAACAAAGCACGTTGCTCAGGACTATGTTGACTAAAAACGGTTTAATTTTAAATTTTTGATCTTACGTTATTTTATTTAAAATTTTAGATTATAAACTATTAATGAATAAAATGTATGTTGGTCAATTTATTCGTTTTGAAAAAAAATAAATAAATAGTAGTGTGCTAGACATTTTTCTTGGATTTCGAAAATACAGGGTGTCCCTAAAATAAATTAAAAAAGTATGGAAAATGAAAAGGTGTAATTATATAGAACATAGTCTAATAAAATTATATCTCTACATTTTTCGCACTTTTTATTTTATATTATTATACGTATAATAAATTCGGACATGTTTGCTCTTGTAGTATTAATGGTCTTTGAAAGTAATCAAAAATCCATCAAAACTTGCATCCCCCTGTCTAATACTATTTTTGTATAAATTATTTTATTCAAATACCGTATTTTTCTGGAAAATTTTGCCCCACGTAAGAATTCTTTTAATTTGAGGAACAGCTTGTAATCACTAGAGGCCAGGTCCGGCAAATATGGCGGGTGCTCCTCTAATTCGAAGCCTGTTTGGTGTATAGCAGCCATAGCAATATCAGATGTATGGCTGGGAGCATTACCCTGATGGAACAGCACACCGTGCCTTAACTTTCCTCGGCGTTTCTCTTTAATAATGTCTCGCAATTTAGAAATCAATTCTGCGTAGTAGGCCCTGTAATGCCCTTTAGCAAATGGTCAGTCAGGATGATTCCTTGAGCGTCCCCAGAATACAGATAGCAAAACCTTTTCAACAGGCGGCAGATGTTTGCACCCAATATTTTGCACTTTGGTCTCGGGATTATGGTGGTGCACCCATGACTCATCCATGGTCACATACCAAGTAAGAAAGCGTCTTTAATTTGCTTGGTAACTTTCCAAAAGACGTTTACAAATCAACACCCGATTTCTGTTTTGGTCATGGTTATCATTCGGTGCACCTCTCTTGCACTCATCTTTTTCATATCTTCCACAATGTCGCTGATGCGTACTCGTCGATTCTGCAGTACGATATCGTGTACCTTTTAAATGTTTTTATCTGTTGTTGCCGTTATGGGAGTATCACCATCGGCATGTTGGTTTACACATGATGTTCTTCCGCATTTAAAATCTCGACACCAGCGTTTGACTATATCACAGGAAACTGCAAACTCACGAATTGTTGCCATAATGTCTTTATGAATTTGAGTTGGTGGTATGCTCTTTTTCTGGACGTATTTTATTACAACTTTTTGTTCTACAGGATCCATTTTTATAAGCAATTACGGCACACAATTCAAAAATTAGCCACAGCACAACAACACTTTGAGATAGAAACTTTATATTATGTAGATATGGATTTTGGAATTAAATTTTGCTTCTTAATGTGCGATCGGTAGTTTTAAATCCATTTGTTCGATGTAATGCTTTTCGTCATAAAGAATAAATTACACTTTAAACGTATGTAGGTACTTCCTTTGCGAAATAAATTTGTTTCTGCTGGAAGAAGTTCTAACTTCATCAGAGAAATAACTTTATTCATATGAAATATAATTCATCCCGTTTATGCGTACGCTACCCCATGACGGATATAAATCTTTCTATTGTTCTAGAGTACTAATTGTAAGTACTGTGTGGTCATACAATAGACACGAATATCTCGGTGCACTCCACACCACAGAAATTAATCATTTATTCGAAACATAGAACCTCGAAAGCGAGAGGACTCTGAAGCAATTAATTTGTATTGTGTGAGGTGTACTCATATACTTGCGTAGTAGTAGTAGCATTGATTAAACCTATTCGGATGTAACTTATTCCGTTTTTATGTTCATCACGTCTATAATATTTCAAGTTAATTGCATACAAGAAAGATTAAATTCAATTTTGGAGAACATTGTCTCCGCGATAGATGAGCTGATAGAGCTGCACCACTATGATCCCGAGACCAAAGTTCAAAGTAGAGAGTAGAAACATCACAGTTCTCCTCTTCCACGCAAATTTAAGGTCGTCCCGTCTGCTGGAAAGGTTTGTCCATCTGTGTTCTGGAATGCTTAAGGAATCATCCCGACTGACTATTTGCAAAAGGGACAGAGCATTACAAGAGCCTACCACGCACAATTGTTTGCTAAATTGCGATACACTATTAAAGAGAAACACCGAGGAAAATTAAGGTACGGTGTGCTGCTCCATCAGAATAATTCTCCCAGCCATACATCCTGTATTGCTATGGCTGCTATACACCAAGCAGGCGTTAAAACCGGATCTGGACCCTAATGATTACACGCAGCTCCCCAAATCAAAAGAAATCTTACGGAGCAAGAATTTCCAGTAATTATACATACATCTGGTGTTACTATGACTGCTATTCACCAAGCAGGCTTTGAAGCCGGATCTGACGCCTAGTGATTACAGGCTGCCCCGAAATTATAAATTAATCTTGGGGCACGTGGAGCAAAATTTTCCAGTAATTACGAAGTGGTGCAAGCTGTAGAAAGGTGGTGTGCAGAGCTCGGACAAAAAATTTCCAGAAGGCTGTTGAGATATTGGAGCACCGATGGACCAAGCACATTCATGTAAAGGGGACTATGTCGAAAAATAAAAAAATATTATGCCACTGTAGTTTTACTGTAAGGGGGTCAGGAATACAGCATAGAGATCCGGTCTCGTATAATATATACTACGTAGCAATAAACAAAAATATGTCTATAACTACAATGGCCTCTTTAACGGAAATTGTTAAAAAGAAAGTGACATTTAAATTTCTAGATAGAAATGCCAATTACTTTAAACATAACTTATCCTAACATATAAAGAAAAGACATTTACAAGACACACACACTTGTCTAGATAAGGTAATTCTTTTTGTAAAAAAATGTTTCTAAAATAATTTTATAAAATTATAATTTTCTTTACTTTTTGGGAGCATGATATTATATACTGCATCTAAAACGTATTTTCTTTTTTGTTACTTCTATTTATATATAAAGATATGTTAAGGCCGCTCTTCTTTAAGCTTTTACTTCAACTTATCACGTCAAACCCGTTTTATTCCTACTTTAAAAGCTGTCCCATTTCCCTAAATTATCTGCTAATTCCATGTATCTATTTATGTATCTACACGTAAGACAAAGATGGGCTTAAAGTTACGTTCATAAATTATCTGCCGTTCTTAATCCGAAACATCAAAGTTTGCAATGGTTGGAGAAATTTAAACACGCTAGATACGTTATAGTTCTTCCGCTTGCGCAGCCATTCGTAAGTTACGAGTTGTAAGTATGTGTGTTCTGCTAGATTATTACCGCAGTACACGGGCGCTCTGTAGATTTGCGTAGATAACTCGGAGGCAAATTTGTCAACACATATCACCACGACAATTGGGCGAGGCGTACATACATAGAATTTCGCCGGTGCAGCCTCAAGATGAGCGCTTTGTAAATTATCTGCAAACGGGGCGATAAATTATACAACAACATTGATTTAATACTATGACAATAATTATTACACGCCGGGGTTCTAGTAATATACAGCGTGCAAATTTACACTCGAATACTGTTTCGTTTACGTCCGCTGCTTACAACGAGCTCTAGCGCGTACTTGAATAACTAATATTATTCGTGAAATTTTCGTACATTGAAAACGTTGCTTATAAACCATTCTTTTGCAAACACATTGTGTAGTCCTTTTTTTAAAATGTATAATAACATTGAATTAAGTGGGAAATTAAAGTTTACTAATTACATATACATGCTATACTAGAAGATCTATAACATGGTTGTAGCATGTATAAAAACAAAGAAAAGGGAGATGCTTTATGTGACGATACTATACAGGGTTGGTAGAAAGTCTAGAAATGATGGTACAGCGCCCAAGAGACTCATGGTCCGTGTAGTACAATTAAAAAATATTTTGATTATTAAAAGAAAAATAAATATTCGCCTTAACAGCTCGCTGATCTAGTGGTAAGAGGGCGTGCACTTGAATTTGGCAAGCCAAGTGTTGTGCGTTCGAAACCAACGTCCACCAGGAATAGTGGTAGTACTCCATCATTTACAGGGAGGAGGAATAGTAACAAGCCCATAGAACACTCAACACATTTTCCTATATCTTAAGGCTTTGAGGTTATGATAACCTACAAATAGCTTATAACCCTATTCCCTGGGCCGCTCACTACCAAGAAAAGTGTGAGTTTTGAATTATATACTTAATAAGCTTCCTAAGTACTCTTTATGACAATAGTCAATTTCTTTGAATTTAGGTAAATGTACTCCTACAAAAAAGTATCGAAATAGCTTTTCATGCAAATTGGCACTCCAAACAAAAACAATAGGCCTGACTGACAAATACTATGAAATTGGAAGGAATTCCCATTTTCTACGTTAAATTATATTCTCTGGAGCTACTTTATATTTAAATAGCACTCTAAGTAAACATAACTGTAGACACTACGAGGGCGACCTGAAATGTTTCCGGAGTCGACAAGAAAAACACGATATTGGTGGCTTTTTTCTTATTTTTCAATGTAATTGTTAAGAAGTTCAGTACACTTCTTCAAACGGTGCTCCAGTCTCTTCAAGCCGTCGGAAAAGTAGATTGTTTCGAAGTCCGCAAAATTGCCATCTGTAGCGGCTATGACCTCTTCATTTGATGCAAATCTCTTTCCTGCCAGTGCTTTTTTCAGGTTTGGGAATAAGAAAAAGTCGCTGGGAGCGCATTGATGTGGTGGAAGAGCACTTTTTTTTCGCTGCAAACGAGACCACTTCTCCTTCAATACTGTGTCGGACCGGGTCAATAAATCGTTGCAGTATTGCCACGTGATCGTTCTTCCTTTCTGCAAATAGTCGACGAGGATCACACCTTGGGAATCCCAAGAAATGGAAACTTTCATGAACTTTCGGAGCCGATTAGCCCGGAAAACTCCACTGCTTCGACTGTTCCTTGATCTTCGGTATATAGTAGTGGATCCAAGTCTCATCTACGGTTACGAAACGCATAAATAAATCCCTTGGATTGCGTTGGATCCTAGCCAGGTACTCCTCCGAAACGCTCAACAGATTTCGTTTTTGCTTCGGTGTGAGCAAATGCCGTACCCATCGCGCCGAAAGCTTTTTCATACCCAAAATTTCGTGTAGGATATGGCCAACGCGTTCTGCTGAGATGCCTGTTGCCTCTGCTATCCCTTTCAGCTTCAATCGGCGATCGGCTAACACGATATCATGAATCTTGTCAATCATTTCTTTGTTGGTAGCGGTTTTTGGGCGCCCACAGCGTGGTTCGTCACTTGTCACAGTTGATAGTCGAAAATGATGGAGTACATCCGCCATGAATCAAAATATTTCAAATTTCCGTGGCGGTTTTCCCAGCCATCCAGAAGTATTTTATCACTGCACGAAATTCGATTTTACTCATTTTTGCGAAACAGTCTGACTTGCTACACAAAACACACTCTTAAACAACAACAATTGATAGTAGACGTCTGAAATTTTGAGAGTTGCCATAAAAAAGGTTGCCCTTGCCGGCCAATGAATCCACTTAAACCTTCGTATGCCACCTCTTGCAGATTCCGGAAACATTTCAGGTCGCCCTCGCACATAGACTGAGTATAATCCACAATAATCCACAATGGAGTGAAGAAACTCATTTCCAGCAACCATAAAAAATTAATGTATGCGTTGGCATTGTTTATAATGTTCCTTACCGAAGCTACGCTCATTGGCCAGAAACACTTAGAGTTGTTCCAATACCACCGCAATTTAAAATTTATTTCCGGGTGGTGGTTATTTTTCAAAGCACAATGCTCTGCCTTAGAATATGGAATGAACATATAAGTCTCGAAGATTTGGAAAACTAGATATGACGTGAAATGCAACACGTACCCATCGATTATTTAAATAATTTCTTAAGAAGTCTTAAGCAAAGACTTAATTACTGTCGCATCCAGTACTATTTACATCTGTTAAAGACTGATTACGGCATCTTTTGAAGGACTTGTCGGTCGCAGTAAAAACGAACAATGGTTCAATGGAGTATGATGTTGCGTTTATTGACATTTAAGTAAACATTGATAACAATCATTACGGACACAATAAAAATAACGCAATTTCAAATGTCTGTATCATTCTTTATACAAGGATCAGCTTCAATTAACTTACGGATAAAATACTATTTCCTATGACTACTTAACATGTCAGTGTGAAAATATTTCTGTACAAGAAATTGAATCAGTTTGCATAAAAAAAAACTTTAACCATATACAACTTGAAGTGGCGTTTCCTTTACTTATTACCTTAAGCATATTTTGAATTATGTTTGAGATACATAACCTTACACATAATTCACCAACTTTAATTTGCAGGTTCTAAGAAAAATAAGGAGTAAAGAATGTTATTCTTGCTTCAAGGAAATCGCTGACCACAGTTCGAAATATAATAGAATCTTTTAGCATATTCATTCGACAATTACGAAAAGGTACGTATGCATTAATTTAAATAAAATGAAATCTAAACTTACCATCTAAGATAGTATTTTAGAATAAAATCGATACTAGTTTAAAGTAACTTTGCTTTAATGTGAAATACGTACTACGAAAGATAAAAATCTACCAACCTAAAGACGTTTCGCTCTAAACCCATTAATTCATGAGATACTATCATTATTTCGCAGTACGTTTCTACACCGTGCGTATCAGCGTGCATACCATATGCACGTACAGTGATGGCGTTTAGTCTCAGGATACAGCATCGCATTTCTTAAACTCTTTTACAGCCAAATTTTTCAGTATTCTGCTTATCAGTCCGTTCCTATGTTGCTGCTGAAGCAATCTTTTAGAATTTAAGGTATAAGAGAAATAATAATACCTTCGGCAAGTTTCATTTCATACTGCAGTCCAAGGATTAAAGACCGCCCGTGTACATAGACATGTGTAAATTTTGTCCGCATATCTGGTGGCATATACACACCTTTGATATTAATTAGCAGTGGAATTTATTCATTGTATGCAAAGTTATTGTCGTGCAGCTTTAATTTATTAGACTTCACAAACAGAGAGGGCGGATTAAATTACTGAGAATAGCTTAAATAGTATTCTGGATGTTTAGCATATGATGTAATCTTCTGGTCGAAACTAATTTCCCAGATAAAAATAGTTAGTTTCTGTTTTGTTCGAGTTAGCAAGAGGTTTCAGGGAAAGTAGTGAGTTTGATTCCAATTGTGTTCAAACTTTGTTTAAATTTCCATGTTGGACTACTAATAGAACGATAATCTTCAATCGCTTTTCTACTGTGTACTCTAAAACTCACAGTGTTCCCAATATTCTTCAGTTTCAATAATCTGATTAAAACAATAAAAGTTAAAATATTACGTCTAACATAGTAACTTTCTATCGATGGTTTTTAAATCTTCAAATATGCTCTCAGCAGTAATAATGGCAGCAAAATTTGCCATTAAAATTTAACAAAAGTATACAAGAAAGTCCGGTTACGCGATTTGTCTAAAATCTGCATATTTGAAAACGACAGAAGAGCTTGTGGAAGCGGGTAGTTATATACGGTACCAGTTCTATTGTATAACTGTTCTAAATTTGGAATCTATTCGGGTAGTTTTGCACACCTGCGGGATATTTTGAAAGATATTTCCAGAAGCGAACATTTTCTACATTAAAATGAGTTGCTATCTTTGGAATGTCAAGTAAATCCATTTTTAATAAACGAACTGTTTATGGGGTCAACAAACATAACAAAAAAAATATTATCATACCATTTGCGTTTTAATTAGATTGCAATAAGGTGCAAGTCTGCATGTGGCTCACCTTATAGAAATATATTATGTACTGCTTGAAGTGTGAGAATCCTGAGGATGCATTGTAAGTGTTTTCGCTACCCAAAAGTACCTGATAAAAACAATATTTGGACTAAGCTTGTGAGAATCATCTACAGAATTTCATAAAAAACTGGTTAATGACCATTCCTATACATTTTCAATTACAGATATGCGCCATTTATGGAGGAAAATAGTCAATTCTTTGTCACAATGGAGTGCACCACAATTAAGCGAATAAAGTATGTAATCAGCTTTGAGTAGCTAGATAGGAAATTTCCGTGTTCAAGAGATTACCCCAATATCGATGCCAAGGTATTTATAATAAATTACTAACGCACATAAAAGAAATAGGTAGTACATTCAAATTTATGCAGCATTTAAAGATATATCCCATATTGTACTTGTATTATTCTGCCAAAGGATATTTCAATTCTCTATGTTTGTTCTAGTTTTCTTTTATCATTTATACTTGTATCTATTGTGCTGTATGTTATATATATAAAGGGGATTTTAATAATAGCGCAAGATTTGAATTGTCTCCCATGTTTGACAGTCATAATGACATGTGATTATGACATAACAGATGGAAAGTTGACAGATGGGAGTTAGTAAACATGGAGCATTGCACGATAAAACAACGCGTCCTGGTTGTTGGACATTATTGTCAAAATGGTGAATGTTTGATTGTCACCATTCGTATAGTCCGTCCAATATTCAGTTGACAGAATGCCTCTAATTTATCAAAATAATAATCAAAAAATTTTAACTGGTTCGTTTGGGGAAACACACGACACAAATTCGTAAAGATCGTTCAGAACAAAATATCATGACAGTTGGAGATAGTGTGGCCGAAAGTTCAGAGACGTCGATTCGTCGTCGTGCATAAGAATTGGATATTAGAACAGCCATTCTTCAGCGTGGATCCTTGAGGAAACAGAAGAGAATATCGATTTTGCGTGTCACTGTCTTGTGTCCATTGTGGTCTGCAGAAATAATTGGACCGTGTTTCTTACATAATGAGGAAAGTAATGCAGTAATGGTTAAGAAAAAAGAAGAAAGAAAGTTCGTTTCCGTTTCGGTGAAATAAGTTACCTGCTATCGGAATGGAAGAGCTCCCTGTGACTAAACTCAGATTGCTATCATTATTGAAACTTGTCCCGATCTTGACACTATCAAATCAAGAATATGCCGATTTGATGAAGTAAAAGGAACGATGGAAAATAAGGATTGGCAGTTAGGAAGAAGGGCTGAATTATGTGTTATTGCAGTGCATGCAGTCTGCGTATATATATGCCAGTTTGGTTGAATGGATGCCTTACGAGGTAGGAACAATATAAGAAGTTTTATTTTTCAATCTAATCGCCCCTAACTTCTGTACTATTATTACGACTAATTACTAGTTCGATACCCTTGTAAAAGTAAGTTTTTCCGACAAAATGTTCTATAAAAGCTGCTTGCAGCTCACTGTCATCCTTAAACAACGTCCGCTAAGGTCTTTTTTAAAATTAGAAAACAAATAAAAATCACAAGGAGCCATATCCTAATTATATGGTAAATGCTTCAATTCTTGAAAGCCATATTCGCGGATGACAGCTTGCGAAGCGGAGGCAGTATGGACGGGAGCATTGTCGTCCAATAATCTTACACATTTTGTCAATTTTCCACAACGTTTTGGACGAACACTTTCCCTTAATTTATGCAATAAAATCGCATAATATGTGCCGTTCACCGATGTATTGCGCTTACTAAAGTCAATTAGCGAAATACCCTCACAATCGCAGAACATTATAGCCATCGTCTTTTTCGTTGGCTGAACGACTTTCGCGTTTAAGTTAAAATTTCAGTTTTCATTACTTCAGACATTTTCATGCGCTAGTCACGTTGGTTGGCTGGCTACTAAAAACTACTACTTCTCGAACCGTCATATTTATAGCGTAGATCTTGCGCATGTGCATGTATGCCGTAACGAAGTTTGAACACGCTTGAACTTGTATAAGCCTGTCAGGCCGAGAATTTATGGTGCCTACCTTGTACGTATACACATTGCGCATCTGTAGGCACATATTACAATTTCCTATAGGCACATATTACAATTTCCTAGGTTTTCTTAATCCTAACTTTTGCGTCGTCATTAACTCAACATTTTTACGTTCTATGTAGTTACACCTTTTCATTTTTCATACTTTTTACGTTATTTCATAGACAGCTTGTATATACAACTCAGTTTACAGTTTCTGGAAGTAATCAAAACTTTTTGTTTAATAATTTGAGAACACTAAAATTAGCAATTTTGTTAAGTTTAATTTTATACTCTAACTCTTATAAGCGAGATTGCCTCAGTAGGACACAATTTTGGAATATCCTATACATCAAAATGGATGTACTTTCATACTGTGATTTGTTCATTAGTAAATGTATTTGGAAAAATATGTTTTGTTCTCTGACATAAATTCTTTAGGAGAATATTGTTTACAAAATAACTTTTGGCTCGCATAAAATAATCCGCTTGTTTTGAAAAACATGCGTAACAATGAAATTCACTAATTATAATGTATGAAGTAACGTAACGTATGCCATTGCTAATACTACAATTCGATCAGCGCATCAAAGCATATCCGCATAAATCAAAGCAAGGAGCGCAGCGCGAAATTCAGCCAAAGCAAAAAGCTGTAGATAAACAACAAACGAACGACGCAATTTTTCAAAATAGTCTCATATGTTGTATTCAATTCACATCGTTGCTACCACGCACTAATTAAATCGAACTACGAGCCACTAATTTTTCTAATGAATATATTTCGTAATTAAATTTCCACTGTTATGAATGATTTATGGACGTTGTCGTTATTATTAAGCCGGGCGAAATAGACGCGGAGTACATTTTGCATAAAGGTTTCAATTTAGCGCGCCAAATGAAGCTAATTTTTTGAAATTGGTCGAGCATCGCCCGAAAGGTAACCTTGTTAAACTTGTGTAGAACAGGTTGGTCCATGCATTTGGGGAAAAATTAACTTTAGAAATTTTCCGGATGAATGTTCCGCGAGATACCATTAAAATACGTCACTTTTTTTATTGTTGATGCAATACTCTAGGGTGTAATGGAAACGATGCGACGAAGCGGCGACATGCTATAAAGCTTGTATCGTTAGGGACGTCCGCGTTTAAATTAGACTAATGTTTATATGAAGCACGTATGTATGTATTTTTAAACCAACTTGTTCATCAATTTTACATTTAACTAACTGAACATAACCAGAAAGTCATCAACTATTCAAAATAGGAAAAGGATAATAGAACAAATTGTGCAAGAGGCATCGCATTCATTTCTATTTAGTTTTAAATGTACTTAATACAATTATGTGTATAACATGGTATTGACTGACCGGCCTCCATAGTGTACCTAAGATGTTTATGTGCGACGTTTGCTTATGAATTAGATTTCATTCCAGAAGTAGGAAAATATGCTGCGGTGTCGTTTAGGGATCAATTCTGGTTTCAACATTCAATGATTGCTCAAAACCTTACACTTTCTTCCAGCGTGTAAATGATACGATTTGAAACAATAATGTTGTTAATGCTTCAGTTAATCTCGTAAAGGAAACTAATAATTAATCAGATGTCTTCTTGGTAAAATGTAAATACTATTTTAGTTTGATTGTATTGTTCATGTAGAGTGACGCAAAAATTGAATGTGGAACTGTCATTAGTAGAGACCGGATTATATGCAAAGTACATATATTTTATTTTATTTATTGATTATATTTTACGTCTATGTGTAGATGTTTTTCACTGATTAAAGTTAGTTAACGCTAATAAACATGTGTGTAATACATCTACATATAGACCTAAAATATAATAAATAAATAAAATAAAATATATGCACTTTGCATATAATCCGGTCTCTAGTCATTAGCATGCCTCGAGTGCTGAGTGCTGACTCAGACATTCCCCTACGGCGAGGTGAAAATATGTTGGTGTATTTGGAAAAGAAGTGTTTTGCATCTAATGATGTGATGTTTGCAAATTTAAACAGGTCGTTGGCATCATATTGGCACTCTTGGTTTTCAGTTAAACCCTTGGCTATTCGCACTATAGTTTGAAAATCGAGATTTTTATTTATAACCGTATACAATTTATCGGTTGTTAATCTTTCTATAGTATCTGTTAGATTTCCTAACGAAGCGTTGAGGTAATCTATCATAATTAACGCTTCATTTAATGATAGCTTGCTGTTCTCCAATTTTAAAAATAGTCTCTAAAAGAATTGAATAATTTTTGGAAATTTATTGTATTTGAGTATGGATTTCGGAATCTGAAACCAGCCGTGAGCTTATTAAAATTGCTTGGGCTTTTTCCAGATAATATAAGGTATATAAAAATACTGTACGGTAAAATATTAATACTACAAACAATACATTTATAATAGTGCCGCCGCTAATGAGTGGGCATTCGTTTCTGCAAGCTTACTGCACATTACATTCTACAACTGCTCTTACCGCTGATATACGACCTGAGTGTAATTATAAACACCGCTTTTACGTCTTCTATAAAGGCACACGTCGTTTTTAATTGAATATCATCAATTCCATATGAGTGACCATTTTCTAAGGCCATTTGAAATGGAGTATCCATTTAGTAGAAATTTTAAAATGATTTAGCTGCACTTCTTCCTTCCCTAGGGCTCATCGTCGTAAATCGAAATCACAAACAATTAAATTCATATCTAAACTAACTGCAGACTTACTAAATACATACCTGACAATTAGGAATTCATCCTTTGCGCCGCCTTTTTGTGATGACTCTTCTCATCTTTATATTTGTTGTAGAGACTTGCGAGTGTGCGCTCGTTTCTGCAGGCTTATTTATTAAAACTGTTACACTTTGCATATGTGAAATCTCGTCTTGTTTCGGGACTAATTCTCTGAAGATGCTCTGCAGGTACTAAGGAGTTATTTCTGCTACAGAGAGGAATTGTTATATGCACTCTTATAACACTTTTAACATGTTGCCGTATTTTTTAACATCCCCCAAATACTTATTCTTTTTAGCTTACATTTTTTCACTCCGAATATTAAAATTTTATAAAAACAATGAACACACTTTTAGTGAAAGTCGGGGCATCCACGGCACATATAAATACAGCACCGACAAAATCTAACAATACCCGCTTCCAACATAAAACTTTATGAAATGAATCACAGAGACATGACAATAACGTTGTAAAATAAACTACCCGCCGCAATAAAAAATGCACAAACATTAATTCAAACCAAGTAAATCATAACAGAAAATGTGTTTTATGGCGTAGACGAATTTATATTTCCGAATTATATGCATTTAACTTATATACGCATCTTGTATGTGTATCGTTATATAAAGTTTTGACAATGTTGATATTGGCAATAATTTACTTAAAGGCAAAGAAGTATATTTTTTGCCCTGTATTTCTTTAATTCAATAAACGTGGTTTTTCGTTTCTCAATGATCCATAAGGACGTGCTGAACTCAAGTATCACACAGACGCTGTACCAGCCATATGTTGAGACATCGATTTTATTTCGATACATATGGACAAATATATATATATATATAAATAGTGTCGGGAGTTGGTTCTTTTAGAGCTTTACTCTCTCCAGTGCTTCCTATCCTTAGCCAAGTTTCCTGCTTCAGTCCATGTTTTACCCGTTTTTTCCAAAATTTTCGCTATGCCATTGGCCTTCCTCTTTTCTTATTTTTCGCAATATTTGCTTTCCATATTCTTCTAGGTTGTCTCTCATTATCCATTCTTTGCAGATGATATATATGCACTTCCTTTTTCTAAATCTATAAATCCCAGGAACATTTTCTCCTTTTCTTGCGAAGCTTTTTGTATTATCTGCTTTATGGAAAAAACGTGGTTTTGTGTGCTTTTTCCCTCTATGAATGCGCTCTGAGATTCGTGGATTGTGTTTTCTAACAATATTATTAATCTTTTGTCTATTATCTGCTCTAGTATTTTCATGGCTGAACTTAAAAGGAATATATCTCTATTGCTATTAGAATCTCTCTTATTGCCCTTGTTCTTATATATTGGCACAATTAGTGCCTTTTTCCAGTCGTCTTCCATATCTTCTTCCTTCCATATCTTTCTAAACATTTCTAACATAATTTCTCTCCCACTCCTATCCATATTTTTGATCGTTTCTGTTGTTACTTTATCACTTCCTGGTGCCTTTCCGTTTTTCAATTTATTTATTGCTTCTTCCAATTCTTCCATGTTGATTTCTCTTTCTTCTCTCTCATTTGCTGCTTACTGTTCGTTCGTATTTTCTTCTTCTATTTCCTCATTTAATAATTCTTGGAAGTGCTGCCTCCACCTATTCTTTATTGCCATACTTGCAGTTAGAATATCTCTATCTTTGCTCTTGATACAATTCTGCGTATCATGTATTTTTTCCTGTCGTATTGATTTCAAGAATTCATAAAACATCTTTTCGTTTTCTTTACTATTACACTCCATCTTCTCTCCAAATTCACTCCATGTTTTATTTTTGTTCTCTATTGCTAGCTGTTTTACTGTTTTTTCTTTCAATTTTGTATTTCTCGTGTCTCGTGTACATGACGTTTGGTCTAGTAACTAAATTTTTCATACTTCTTTCTTCATCTTGGTATGTATTCTTATTTCCCCTGTCCACCACGCTGTCTGCTTCTTTGTTCCTCTCCTCCGTACTCCGCATGTTCTTTTTGCTCCTGTTAGTAATATGTTCTTACAGGTGTTCTATACCTCTTCTATAGTTTCGGTCTCCTGCGCTGTTTTTGTATTTTCTATTCTTTCGGTTACTTTTTCTCTATATTCTTCCGCAATATCTGCATTTCTTAATTTATAGGCTCGTATTACTTCTGGTTGGGGAAGGACAAACTTGTTTGTATATGTTGATAAGCAAGAGAAGTGTCTGTGAGGAGATTACACCATATAATTTAAGGAATGCTTTCAATAACATGAAACAAAGAGTGGAGTTATGTATAGGAAGGAGCTGACTTTGAACATCTAATGTAATCGTTCTTTATGATTATTAAACTTTTTATTTTTCCAACTGAAACGTTTGTGTGTAGTTACTTGTCAAAACTGACTCACCTGCACTTAAGCCCTGTCAATAACGCTGCAGAATAAGTGAATTTACATGTTTTTAAAGTTATTCCACCAACTTAAGTTTAAAGAAGAAAAATTTCATGGCTCGTTAGAGAGTAAATTTAATCGATCATATAGTACTATGGTATGCTATAACACTCAATAAATCACAGTACGCACATTCTGGGATGTTTTCAGTTTCGGTGCTATCAGCGTATACGTAAGTAGAACTGGTTGTGATGTGCGATCTCTATATACTAAGGCTTCTTTCTAAATCTCAAGGTATTTCCTCAATAGAGTGTCATACGGGAAACAATCGGCATGCTCATCATACACTCTGGAGGACCTCTGACATGAGACACAGGTAGCTTTAGAAGATATTGACTATTGATTGAAATCCATGCGACAATGCGTCAATGAGTGCGTTAATAACCAAAACCTACACATTCTTAGTAAAAAAAGTACAAGTTGTCTGTTTTTCTCATTCAAAATTTTGTCCGTAACAATAAATGTGTTGCCAAATATAACTAATTATCAAAATATAATCTGCATGAATTGCTGTGGTTTCTATGTCACGTTATATAAATGTTACGAAATTTTCTTAACGGTATAAAAGAAAACACGTATACAGATAAAACATTTCTACATAACTTCTAGATAACAGAAATTTATACGTATAAATGAGATTGTTTTGTCAATTATGAAAAACATGTAAACAGTATTATTCTCGTTGTGCCGAAGATGGCGTATTGTATTCACATTAACTGAGTCTACTTACGTTGATGGATGAATGATAAATTTAATCTTAGCGAAAGCGCTTTGAGAAATTTACCGTCGTATCTGTCTCCGTACACATTCATCTAACGCGTCTACAAGCTCTCGCACTAATAGGCATGTAATGAACGCAGTGTGAAAAAGTCAACTTTGCGAAACAACTACGTGAAAACAAAAGAAATGTGGTAATCATTCCTCGAGTTATTACGTATCATATGTGTTTTCTCTTACTTCATAAGCAGATAAGACGAGAATACCTAGATGCCTATTGTTGCTATGAAAAAATGAGGAAACAACTGGAAGTATTCTTCACTAATTGATGGTTGATTAATTACATGTTATGTAGATGTCTTTAATAATCACATTCCTCA
This sequence comes from Trypoxylus dichotomus, assembly GCA_023509865.1. Lineage (NCBI taxonomy): Eukaryota > Metazoa > Arthropoda > Insecta > Coleoptera > Scarabaeidae > Trypoxylus > Trypoxylus dichotomus. The sequence continues at coordinate 19,999,335 of CM042080.1, forward strand.
CACAATTCCTGGGAATGTTGTTATTTACTCACCATGAGCTAGGTGATGTAAACACAGAAATTCTATATGTTAATCAGTAGAAGCAAGCCTAATTTTGTTTATAGCTAGTAAATGTTTGATTTCATGATTTTGTTAAAACAATTCGAGAACAAGTGGATTTTAGTATAAGGGTTTTATACACTACCGTTCATAAGTTTTGTCGCAGCTAATATATTGTGTTACACTGAAAACTATTTTAAAAATATTTAGGGAAATTCATACTAGTCTTCTTAGAATGGTATTTACAATCCAATGTTAATAGTATATATTTCGGAGAGGTACTAAATCGTCCACCTGCGTTCCAATCAATTGCACATTCAGCATGTATCCAGTATATTGTTGAGATACTGGAGACACGTGTGATTGCGTTAAGAAAACCCTGTTTCATATTGTTGCTTTATTTGATCGAAGGTATGCCAAATAGAGGGAATTTGATATTGAAATGCGCGCAAGAATATGGGTTTTACACAAAACAAATATTTCAAATAGAAAAATTGCACAACAATTAAATATTTCTGAGTGGTGTGAATCTTTTTATAATATTAATGAATTGTTAATATAGATATACATATATAGATATACATATATAGATATACATATATAGATATACATATATTTATATATATGTCAGAAAAAAATATCTCAAACTTGGTACAGGTTAGATCTGCAGTATGTGTATGTATCACTGAGCTTGTCTTTAAAATAGCTATTTAAGGAATCCGCCGATTTGAAGTAAGAAAGTACATATTCGTCTCTGGCTTAATCGAGTGTATCGTGAAATGAAAATTATTTTTTTGAGAATGTTGAGGTTGTTACAAAATCTAAATCTCGAATCAGCGATATTAGACGAATTATGGAATACTATTGAAAAAGCCTGGCATAACATTCCTGTGGGGAGATGTCAAAAATTAGTTGAAAGTGCGCCGAGAAGATGTGCAGCAGTGTTGATTTGTAAAGCGTTTCCAACAAACTATTCAATGTAAAAGCAAAAAAGAATTAAAAAGAGAAATAATACAGTATTTCGTTATTGTTGTTAACTGTGCTATTTCTATGCCCACCTAAAAAATAATATATGTATTTTTTTAATCTGTTAATCTTGAAGTTTATAAAATATTATGTATTTATTATAAACTGCATGCCATCTACTATATTTTTGTAAAGCTAAGTTAAATAAATCACTTGTTAACATTTACAAATCTATCAATTCTTCCATATCAGTTTACCTGTGCCATTTATGTTATTTGGCAGCCACTGGATATCCTCTTTCTTTCCTCTACTGTGATTTGTGGGGATAATCAGTTTAGACAAACGATAAAAACACCTGCTTTAAAATCTGCCGTAACATGAAATTTAGCAGTATCCCTGCTTGCGAATGCCCTTCATTCACGTTTTTTCTTAAAACCCCTAATAAGGAAATCAGATATACGTAGATACGGTAGCTGCGCTGGGGTGAATTTTCGATTGGGGGTGTTAAAAGCAATTAAATCCTAGCAGTCACTGAGCATACGCACCAGACAGGTACCACCATTAATCTTTATCTATGGGCGTGTTTGGGAAAGCTATGTAACTATATACAGGCTGTTTCCCTATATTTTGTTGGTACTATGCAAAAGAGTTTCTGAGGATCTTTCTAAGACTCGCATTGAATAAAATACTTGTATGACAATAGGGACTTGCGGGGGTGCTCGCACTGGTACATGTTTGCCGCCGTTCGACTTTACACTCTACTTATGATATATTAATCTTATTTCTCTTTGTTAAGTTGTTAACGACACAACATTTTCTGAACCATCAGTAATTTCATTAAACAAGGTAAACTATTTTCTTTAAAGTATAAAGTGTTTTAGACAGCTGTTCTCATTATTGTGTGTAAGTTCAAAGAATTAAGTATATTACATTAATAAGGTCTATCTATATATTAAATTGCAAATGGTATAAAACTTAACTAAGAAGCTCACATAAAATTGTATTTCTTTAATGTAACAACTTTCCTTTGTTACTTCCAATCCAGCAGTAAGTGAAAATAACGTACGTGCTATCAACGTCTATTTAAAAGTTAAATCCGTTCTAAAATTAATCATTTACGTTCATTAATCTTTTTCTTTTCGTATCGCTTGCACACACGTAAAAGGTAATTTATTGCTTCATATCTCCACTTTAATCGTGCATGTTTGTCGTTATGATCGCGGATACTCGTGACGACTCATTGAGCAAAACATTTTTCTACATAACTGCGGCGGTCGCCGGTTCAAGTCCATTGATCCGTACCAATTTATGTTACGCACTGTGCGAGACCGAGGTACATTAATTCCTTTCGATAACGCCGTATTTGCCGCACGCCCTCTAATTAATTTCAACCAATTTAGATTTTTTTTCTATCTCACCCCGCCTTTTTCCATTAACTAGTTATAGTCGGCACTTGAGCAAAAATATTTAACAAGCCGCGCACATGAGCATGTACTTTACTTTATCTTCTATACGTATATGCATGTACGTATCTTTTCTCTAGTAACGAAATTCTTTGCAATTATTATATCTTGACATAAGTAAGTGCAGTATAATAATATTGTTCCGTTTGAATATGTTATGTTATGTATTACACATGTTTATGTTTAATACGCGACCAAAATTATTGATAATTTGGAATCATCTGCAAGTCGGCGAAGAATTCAAGTATTCTTTTTTCTTTTCTTTGGTCATTAGGTTATTAAATTAAATGTTCATATAGAGGATGAATTCGCAGTTATAGTTAAAATATGCTTATGTCTCCTTTTGGTTATAATATACACCGTGATATCATAAAGTTTCTACGACCAAGCAGGCACTCAAATAGAAAACGTATGTCTGAGCTTAAGCCATCTATCATAGTCGTAACACAATCTTAACTTTTGAAACTTATTTTAATAGTGTCATGGTGACGTCAAAAATGTCATTTGCTTTAAAGATACAATAAAACAACAAGCTCAGCTGGTATTCAAGACTTTATTAATAAAAAAGTGTTGAAACTGTTGTCTATTCAATTTCCAAGTTTATATGCCTTCTCACGCGGTTAAAGGGACTCTGCAGTATTGCGGGTGTTATTAATACATATTCTTCAATAATTTCTTGCTACAAATTTTGCAAATTACCAACAGGTGCTTTAAATATTCTATTGTTTAGCTGAGTAAACACGAAAAAGTCAAACAAGGTGCTCGTAGTGGCAATTCAACTTCCGTATGTAAGCTTATAATCCGATCGTCAAAAACTCACAACAGAAGTAACCATATTGTAATTCATCTTTGTGGAGCTGTTCAATAACTTCATTCATAATGTTTCTATATCTGTCAGCATTAATTATAAAATTTAAAAAATGGGTCCAACAATTTTGCGGCGAGAAACTGCTAGCCACACACAAAGTTTCATAGTATGCAGAAATGCAGAAACGATTCAACAAAAATATGAGGACTTTCACTGCTCCACGTCCGAGTATTTCAGGAATTGACGTACCCGGAAAGACGACACCACACTTCATCAGAGAAAAATATCAAATTCAGCAATTATCATCTTGCATTAAATTATTTGCAAACCATTGGCAGTAAGCAATACACTAGGATGACAGAATAAAATAGACACCAGGTAAAGCGGTATAAATATGTAAACAGCTAAATTCTAAGAACGAATCAAAAACTTTCTCTTGTCATTAGGGTAGGGGTAGATGTATCGGAAGGAATTCGTCATAGTTTAGTATCGTTACAACTATGCCTCGCTTACAAGGTTCGAGTGATATTAGCGACTTCACCCGAGGTCGCATCGTTGGCCAGAGTGAACGCGGCGCTTCGCAAGTGAAATAAGTAAATTTTTAAATATTGCGTTGTCCACAGTTAACCGTGTGATTACACAATTTAAACGCAAGGAAAAAACAACAGTGGAGCCGAGACCAGGTCGTGCCGGACCTTCTGAAAGAAGTAAAAAGGTGCTTGTGCGCGAAGTGTTAAGAGAACCGTGAAAAAGTACAGCTGAGCTCGCGGCAACTTCACAGAAATGTCAGCGCACCGTTCTGCGATACCTCCACAGAGTGGGGCGATGTATAAAAGGGTGGCAAAGAAAAAACCTCTCCTTACGGCGTTTCAAAAACGGCGCCGAATGGCATGGGCAATCGAAATGCGAACGAAGCCCGAAGAGTTTTGACGGTCTGTCATTTTTTCAGACGAAAGCAGATACCGCCAATTCAGTGATAGTGGTCGTACGTGGGTATGGAGACGTTCGTCACAGCAACTGGACGACAAATTTTTGCATCAGACGGTGAAATACGGCGGTGTGAACATCATGGTGTGGGGCGCGATATGGTATGGTGGAAGATCGCAATTAGTAATCTGCGGCGGAAATATAAATGCGGCAAAATACATCCAAATATTAACAGAAGAACTACTACCGATATTCGACAACGCCATTTTATCTAAAGAAGACGCCACTTTTATGGAGGATGGAGTACCCTGCCATAAAGCAAGAACAACAACCACATGGAAAGAGGAACAGGGGATTCGGATTTTACCATGGCTAGGCCAATCACCAGACATGAATCCGATAGAGAATGTTTGGCACATAATCCAGACAAATATGGCGAAACGACCCCAAAAACCCAGCAATAAGGAAGAACTCGTGGCAGCTGTTACAGAAGAGTGGTTAAATAATCCAGAAGACACCTTTAATCATTTAATAGATTCTATGCCACGACGAGTCGCAGCACTTCACGCAAGTAAAGGTGGATCGACAAAATATTAGTCTAATTTAAAAATTTTAAAATATTTTGTATATATAACGAGAATAGAATCTTTTTTTTAATTAGTAGGTGTATGTCTACGGTAGTCTACTGCCAAGTATAACAGTAATAGTATGTCGTGATTGCATCTTACACGTACGCATGTGTAAGTTTTTCTTTACAATTTTCTACCATGTTTCATAAGAAAGTCCAATCTCTTGGGAAAGACGTTTTAAAGCTTTTAAGAATTCATTTACCATCCGTTGACGAACACAAAACCAACCGCACGAAATATACCAACACAATTGGAAGGAAAATAACCAACTCTGGTCTCTAAAATCATCCAAACACACACGCTGGCTGTACACCCAAATCCTATTTGTTCGCACTGCAGTTCGAAAATTGGTTTCAATCATATTTGAATTTATTCAAACTTGCGGTTCAAACTTGCTTTCAGCAGTTGTAACTCATTGACTGGTGACAGTTAATGTCAGTGCCAAAATAATCTTCACAACCATTAAGTTACATTATTTTAAATCATGATGAATGTTTGCAATGTAGTCTAATGACCAGGAAAACAAATTTAGTGTACGTTGGGTAGCACAGCATCTCGGCAACAAATAGTACTTCAAATAAGATCGTCAAATTGACCTATTGAAAATTGAATAAATGTATTATATCCTAATTCGAAAAGATATAATTCTTAAAGATAGTACAGATTGTTATTGAACTTCAAATGACAATCCAAGAAGTATCTTATCATGTATCGAGAACATCGTATTTCCAAATTGGTTACCCCAGTGAAGATCTAGGAAATTTTTTTAAATAATAAGGATGGAAGGGAATTTTAGGAATCGGATTTACATGTAAAACATATCACGAGATATCTACTAAATTAGTCTGATATTAAAGTGCTAACATATCTTAGAAGGAAGAAGGAGTCCAATGCATTCTTGCTAACAATACAATTAGGTTACAGAATACTAGAAACAAGGAAAATAAGCTCAGTGAGAGGTAAGTTTTACCAATACGGTAAAAATTAGATGTGCTCTTGAGAAGAACAGAGGCCTTAAAAATCCCATTACAATATGTATTTAGGCAATATATTTTGTAAACTGTTTAATTGGCCACTTTCTTATTATATTAAAAAATCTATTACACTTTGAAAACCTTAAATCAAAGAACCCATTCAGTAGATCACTGGCCTCATATTGTTCACCACCGTATGAAAACGAGTAGTAAAAATAAGAATGTTCATAGTATAATAAGTTTCAACAGGTGGACTTGTTACACCCGTAGAAAAAAAAACTCTGTTAGGGAAAGGAAATAAGAAGAAAAGGTTAGTCTGGACAAATTATCACAAGGACCAACGAAGCGATGAATCCTAAGTGCGCTGGAATATATGGAAAAAGGCGCTGACAAGCGATACTCCCAGAATTACTAAATTCGTATATTAAAAAGACGAGCATTTTAATGAGTGACTATAAAAAGCGCAAATAAATAAAATGAATAGTCAAATAAACTGGATACAAAGTATCAAGTTAATTAATACATGGAACTGTTGTTGGCTTCAAATGACAATTTCGACGCTGAAATTAGATACAAAGTAGTTGATATAACTAAGTAGCAGAATATGGTTTTAAAACGGCGGAGTATTATTTTTATAATAACGTTTTCACATTTAATCCACTCATTTGCATACTTACGGGGGATACTATAGACATTCCATATTGTAAAGTATATGGTCATTGTCTCGATATTGTCGATAGGGATAGGGTGCAGAGGCTTCAGAATGCCCGTATGAGGTTTACATTTGGTCTCAGAAGAAAAGATTTCTCACAAACAGTCGTACAGACATGCATAACATTAAAACTGAAAATACAAGTTTCATTAAGCCACTGTCACACAAAATCGCGTTTTACGAGATATCCTTTTTTATTTTAATGTGTATTTCTTGTACAATTTTTTTTTTCGCTTTTAGGCTTCCGAATTGAAACCACGTCGTAGTTACAGGAGTCCGCCGACGTTTCGCTTTCAGTTACATGGAACTCCTTCTGATCTGCTGCATGTCGTAACGAATTCCACAGCAGCGTTCCGACGTTCAGCAGCCTAGAAGCTCCCGAACTAAAAGCGAAACGTCGGCAGATTCATGCAACTACGACGCGGCTTCAAGTCCAGGAACCTAAATTCTTTAGAAAAAAGAAATACCGCATATTCTTGTACAATTCACTGTTGGCCAGTCTCAGAGTATTAGATATACACTTTGGAGATATGCATAGAAAGACAGTAGTATCTTGTACTGTCGCCTTCCCTTGAAAATGGGGCTTATGCCACCCATTTGAACGGCTCTTTAAAGTTTAGTTTTTCAATGACTATAGTAATTCTTTAACTCATTATTTTTCTTTTCATTATTTAAGTTCTGTTAGTACTCAAAACACACACTTTTAAACTTTCATATTTTATTTATTTAAATTTTATTACTTTACGAATATTTTTGTTGAAGACAAAAACCAATTCTGGATTATACTTTTTAACTTTGTAAGAAATTATGTGGAACTAAACATATTAACATCAAATAAGTTTACATGCTATCACATCTAAATTAAGTATTAAGTCGATTTTAAGCATCGATTAATCGAACTGCTAAATAAATTAGGAAAAAACAGTCATTTCTTTTTAAATTCCACTTGACATTACATACGTATGTATCGTGTAAACGGTACTGCAAACTTTTTTCGGAACAATATAACACACATAAAACTTTAACGCGCTCGTGCAATATATTTCCGTAAAACGATACAAAATACTTGCTTTCTGAAAGTATATCACACGTGTCACATATCAACAACATTGTAACTTTCTTCTTTCTGCAAAGTTGTGTATTTCATCGAGGAGTCAGCAATTAATATACACGTATATCAAGAAATGTGGTCTATATTATGGCTCGTAAATATTTACGATAGGATACTATGTCGGCAACCCGGAAATATAAATTATACTAAAACAAAAAGACCCAAATATTCGCCATATTGACTCCAAAACGTATTTTATTCAGCCAACGACTTACTCCAATTTAATTTTATTTTTATTGTGTATCGTTATATTATCAAGTAAAATCTCTTCCTTTAACAACAAAAATGAGTAAATGAGCAGGTCCACGTAAGCGGTTAGTGCCACCGGTCAGAAGACACCAGTGATTGGTGCATCTGTCATACGATGGAAAACAGAAGGTTTTAAACATGAAAAATCTGTACGGCATAGACACCGAAAATAGGGACTACTGCAAATGCGATTAATATCCCAGATACCTTACGTTAGAACTTTATAAATATTTTAGTCAGTTGAATATATAAAAAGTTATGCGAATTTATACATCCCCACCCCCCACCTCCGAAGTAATAAATTGATAAACATTCTCAGCTCCAAGTTTCTGTTAAAAATAGTGTACAGCAAATAGTCAACAGCGCATTTCTTAAAACGGACATGCAATAGAATGGCCGAAACAACTAGTAGAATTACCCATAAAGATGGGTAATTAATAAATACTTAAACAAATAAAACAAATTGTAGCTGTACACAGATACAGTTTGTTGTGTAACGGCAATTTACACGAGGGTAAGCTGAAAGATTCGGTAACTAGGTATGAGATGGCACTGTGTGAAAGCAATTTTTGACGCTGTTGCATAGCTTGATGTTTCAATGACACGCGTTAAACTTCATGTCGATCTGTCAAGTAGTTTGTCATGTACAATCTTTCAAAGCAGAGCACTTCTAGCGCATTTTAAAAATGGACAATATTGAAATTCGCGCAGTGGTCAAATACCTGTTGAAAAAGTATTTTTCGCCCAAAGAAATTCATGCTGACATGGTGAAAGTGTTAGGCAAGAATGCTCCTTTAAGAGCAGACACTTCTGCAGAAAGTGTACAAAAGTTATGAAATTTGTGGAAGCTGATCGCCGTTCAACATTAGAGGATATTGCTAAGGCTTCAGGAATCTGCAGAGGAGGGGTAACGTACCAAGCGGTGTGCAAGATGGGTGCCGCATTTGCTCGCACCACCGCAAAATCTCAAACGCGTGGAATGTTCTACAGCTATTTTGGAGCGGTTTCGGAAAAATCCAACAAATTTTTGGCACCAATGTCTGACTTGTGATGAAACGTTGATCCACTGCCACATCGGAAAGTATCCGGCAATCAAAACAGTAAACTAAACGTGGAGAACTAGCTCCAAAGACAGCCAAAGTCATTCTATCGGCAAGAGGCATGATGGCTTCTGTTTTTTGGGATGCAAAAGGAATCTCGCTTATCGATTAACTTACAAAGGGGCAGACAATTACTGGACAATACTATTCTAAACTTTTGGATCGATTGAAGGCAGCCACCGTCGAAAATACACCCAGAAGAAAGCAAGAAAGAGTCCTGTTCCATCAAGACAATGCGCCAGTTTCCAAGAGCGGAATAGTCGAAGCAAAATTGTCCAAATTAAAGTTCTTATCGCCTGAGTATTCACCGGATTTATCTCCCAAACTTGACAAACACGTCGGCGGTATGAGATTTGCTTCGGATGAGGAACTGATAGCTTCCATGAACCACTATTTTGAGAAGCTCGAGAATAATGAGTACTGTGAAGGCATTAAGAAACTTGAGCGTCGACTAAATAAATGCATTAATCTTCTTTGAAATATTGTTATTTGCTCTGCTTTAGTTGCCCAACTTTTTAGCTTACTCTCGTAGTATTGGCTGCAAAGATACACACCACTATTATGATCGAAATCCAGTAACAAGAAAAACTTTTTTTGGTCCCCTTACTGTGAAGAAATTGATACCTTCTTACCACTACACCCATTCCGCAGAAATACTAAGAAGATTGTAATTGATAGTTAGCAATTGTTGATTGGTTACAGGTGGGCTGTTCATCAAATGAAAATTACTTCAGTGCCTTTGGTTAATTTCCATACATATAAGAAAGTCATAACGATAACGCATTTTATACGTCCGTACATTTAAATGGGTAAATACGCGGATAATATGGAAGAGACAGCGAGCTAAAAAAGCGACGAAGCGAGTTAATGGAGCCAATGCACAACGGAAACATTGGTTACGTTGTCGCCTCGATGTCGTAGAAATTGGGTACACAAACAACTTCGACACAATTTAACTTTCACTTCACGTCACGCGATTCCGAACGGAGAGATGAGTGCATAAGGTGGAAGAAGGTGCTTGCGAAGTGGGATTATCGATTTCGCGATACAATTGGAAAATTTTTATTTTTGTTGTTCGTCGTCGGAAAACCGTAATTTGATTTAAGTTTTTATCGCAAAATGTGTTGATCGTATTATAAATGAGTAATACACCGATAAACATAACGGTAACGCCCGTTCAAAGAGAGATCTCATGAATAATCTCCTATAAACATTTTACCTTTTATCTGAATCATCTCTTGATTGCTTTCAGCACATTCTTGATAACCTACCTTAACGTTTTATTTCGCTATGTAAAAACTAGTGTTCGTTAAATGATTATTTATTAAATACTTTCATGTGAAAATGTCGATATCTCAGGTACATTTGCATTTGCTTCTTTCTATAAACGTTTCACGGAAAGGAAAATAATTCCTACTCCGAAACAATTTGAAAATGCTATCGCTTATGAACTGGACGAAGGTGTAATTACGTTAGGTATGGGAGACATTGAGAAACAAAATATGATTTTAAGGATGAAGAGGAATCGAAAATATGGAAGAGGTAGTTATACAACCTGCATACAAAGCAACAAATTCGAAGGTAAAGACGCAGATATAAAACAATATATAAAAATTTGTAATTATCAATGGTATACGTAGTCATTGGCCTGGTAAACTAGCTCCTCTGCCGAAAGAGGAAACGCTGAAGATATTATACCTGAGAAAACGTAAACCGTGAGATGTTGTACGAGGAAAGTCAATAAGTAGGCCACAAGAAACTATTATAAATGTAATTAAAGAAATAATTAAAACAAGTTTTATTTTTCAACAGTGTCCATCTACACATTCTACATGAATACACTCATTCTATTGCTTTATTAATGTGCCAATGCCTGCTGCTGCTTGGGTTATCGTCTGAACCACGCGCGTACCTTTTGTTGAACATCGTTATCAGCCTCGAAATGTTTGCTGCGAAGGTGGTTTTTGAGTGGATCAAACAGATCATAGTCAAGTGAGCTGAACGCGCCCCGGCATTATCATGATGCAGCAATATTCCTCTCGTCAGTAGGCCTGGACGTTTCGTCGAATTGCATTTTTCAACAACTAAACTCTACCGTATGATTCAGCAGTTAAGTTCTCATTTATATTCTGGAAACTGATCAGGAGCACTCCTTGAGATTCCCAGAACGCAATCAGCATAACCTTACCAGCTAAGGGCACAATTTGAATTTCTTTGTTGACGGTGAGGAAGGATGTCTTCATTGCATTGAAGCACGCTTTGTTTCAGGTTGGTAATGGTGCACGAATAACTCACCACCAGTAACGATCCTCTTAAGTACGTCCTCTTCTTTCTCTACGTATCAAGAGAAGTGTTGCATGGACAAGCCCATTCGAATTCTTCTGTGTTCCTCGGTCAGTTGTGTAGGTATCCACCGTGAGCAATTTCGAAAATTTAAACGATCGTATATCAGTTCTTGTAGACTAAACCAATAAAACACCCTATTACAGTTGCTATGTTGTATATTGTTACCTGCCTGTTAATTCGAACTATTTCTGCCACCCGTCGAGGTGTTGCACCTGTCGCAATCTGAACGGGGCGGCCACTTCGCTGATCGACAACACCTTTCGAACACCCTTGAGAGAATTTATCGACCCAGTTATACACGGCATTACGCGACAAACACTTTTCACCGTAAACAGGAGACATTTCCTTATGGATATCTTTTGCAGGATGCCCTTTTGTCCAGAAGAAATGCACAAGAGCATGCTACTCTTCCACAGTACACTCTAGGAGCACGGTCGCCATTTTAACACTGGCAACTGTTATTTGAATATCATGAAGCTGAATTGTGCTGACACCTAGTAAGAATAATTCACTGCTATTTTCAGCTTTCCCGCAGCAGTTTTTGACTTATTTAGTGACTTTTCCTCGTACAAATTGAATGCCATTAGAAATAGACAATCTTTGTACTTAAACTCAGCCCAAGTCCAGCATCATTTTTTATAATTTCTATAATCTACATAAATCATCTATTCTACGGAGCGCTCTTTATGCGACTTACCAGGTAAGTATTGCTTCATGTGATGACGTTCAAAGGTGTTAAGAGACCATATCACGTAAAACAATACTTATCTGCTAAGCTAGCCGACCAGATAATGAACCTAGCTTAGGTTCGAGTGTAAATATTACCTGTGTTTTTTCTGAGTCAGAGCCGAGTATGCCTTTGACATGCACAACCTCTACTATCTATCTATCTTATCTCTTTGCAAACAGTCGCTGTAGTTATCAGCATTAGACAAAGGCTCCTACCTTAACCATTTTACTGATGACAAGATTGTCATGTAAATACAGCAAAATACGTATATCATACTGCACTCTACTAAGGAATACTTCCCCCCGAGTCTGACATCCACTTATGTATCCACTTTTGACACTACAATTCTTGAATTTAACCTTGACCTTGATTTAGATTTTGTTTTTCATGTTGACCTTTAACTCGACCTTGGCATTTCACCTTGAATTCACCTATCGTCCTCATCTTCAACTTTGACTTACTTTACAGTCGATATATACCTCTCACTACATTAAAATTTTCCTTATATGCAATCTTCCAGTCCAATATCGATTGGGGAATATCTTCGTTGACCTTAATCTTGTCTTGATTTACGTGGACGAAGAAATATTTTTTTTATTTAATGATATAACTATATAAAATAAACCCATTTTCTTAAACTTCACGTAAAAACACTTTTCCGTCTGCCACTGGCAAATTAAGTTGACAATTGTTTTACTAAAACAACAAACTATTACTTACTGTAGTTAATTGAATATATGTTTGTAAAAGCAAACACAATCTTTATCCGTAAATAAATAATACTAAATAGGATTTCTGATTTCCGGAAATTTCACTATTGCGAATTAATTTAATTAATAATAATTAAACATTATAGAATTTAGTTGCGTGAACAAAATTTTGCTTTATTTAACAAAATATTTATTTTCGAAACCAAGTTATATGATGCTAAAGGTTCGTTATTAGTCAGACGCTTGTAAGTAGTTAGTTAAACTTGTAAGCATTAAAATGGCGAAAAACAAAAGATGAAGACGCAAGATACAGCGATAGAAGAAGACATTTACTATCCACTTCCATAAGACCGACGACAATGTTGCTTTCTACCCTCGCGGTTACATTTACGAAGGACGCTTCCTTTTTAATATTGCCGGCATCACATTTCATCGAAGGATGTAGCGAATGTTCCTGAAAACAGCGACTTTTCAATTTTACCGCCCGACAAAGGGAAATAAAAAAGGTTATAAAAGGGGAAGAGAAATATGAGAAACGCGAAAAATATGTATCCGTACGAGACTCTTCCGATGACGGAAATTGCTTTTAAAATTTCAATATCTTTATTAATAATTATACTACCCCGTCGCGTAAATGAAAAATCGAATTCGCGATTCGAAAGAGTATTGAAGCCAAATTTGTTAATCTTTTTTTTCTGTTATTTCACGTCTGCATGCAGTTTATTTATTACATGGATGCGCGTATTTGTGTATTTGATCGAAAATGTTTGTTATGCAGTTTAGATCAATACTGATTGAACACCAACTCGCATAGCACAGGATTCGCACCTTTATCAGGAAAATTATTCGAGATTTTGTTCACGAGTGAATCGAAATGGCAAAAATAGCAATTTAAACTTAGAATACTCAATCATTATTAGTGTTACGTTACTACATAGTATATGAGTTACATATTAAAATAGATAAATTATAGATTATTGTACCATTTTATCATTTCAACCCGATTGACTTTATCATTATTTTATTACGAATGTTATTTTAAACATGTTTTGGGTTATTAAATTTGCAAAAATTGGAGATATGAAAAATAAACGCAGCATATAACAGAAATTCTAACCCTGCAAAATTATGGTTTTAGGAATATGATATTGCGGACGACCTCTGATTCCAAATATAATGGTAAGCAACGCAAGTCTTGCTTTAAGAAGGACGACTAAAATAAAGAGAAGAACTACAGTCTTATATCAGTTCGTCCGAAAGTTTTTGAAACTGTAATTTACTGATGCGTCTTGAACAGTACCAAAGCATTTATGTCGTTTTGCTTCCTGAACTTTTAACGGTTGTTCACGCTTACGCAATTCGATTGTCAAGAGCTCAAAAGGAAATGTAAAATGGTTGGAATTTGCACCGACCTTAGTGGCACATTTGACATTTAGCGATCAGAAGACCATGCTTAGGAAACTTTCTACCTTTGCATTTAGCTCGGATTTACTGCAACTGCTACATTCTCATTTGATGAGCACGAGCAATTACATATAATGGTTTTGAAACGCTAGTTTTGCCTCCCATCTGGAGTACCTCAGGGTTAAATGTGGGACCGTTATTTATACGCAACCCTATTGTGGTGGAAAATCTCAGGCTCATGAAAAATTTTAACTGGGTTCTTTGAATTAAAATTTTGACTTATTTCTTTTAAAATTAAGTGATAATGTTTTCTAAATTAAAATACCAAATATAAAGTTGAAAAAAACAAATATATTGACAAATAAAAAAAATATCTATATATACCGCCTTTTTACAAAAGAAAATGTTTTTACAGAACACCTAAAGCAATCCCTGACTAGCTAAACTTGAAATATTCTAATTAATTTACGAAACTAAATATGCGATCGAAAGATAGAATTAATTTTGAAGAACTTAAGAAGATTAGACATCTATAACTTTTGAAATCGTACTCACTGTCTCGGCTTTAGGATGTACTGGCCTTCGGCTTCCAACGTATGTGTCCGGAACTTCCAAATTCTGTATGTAGTATCAGCTGATACACTTTATTATTGGATATAATACGAAGATATTTATAATTTTACGGAGTTATTTGAGAAAAATAACGACTTATTCTTTCTTGTGAGAAAAGATGCCAACATCTCTCATTTTTGTTCCCGATCTTCATCTGTCTGTTCTTCTTTTGTTTTATATCTATGGCAACGCATTGGTTCGCCTGTACGCGTGTATGGTAGGCCACTCAGTACACACCCACATACTCGATATGTGTGGCATTATAAAGGAAATTCCTGCCAGTCGTGCCATCCTTTCGTCGTACAAGTTATTTAGAAGATTATGAGTACAATTTCGGAATAATGCATATTCATACAATGTAATTGAAATGTGTGAGTGCTGTATATTAAACGTCTTTTAAAGATGAAATTTTGAAAAATTTATTTACATAAGAAATATGTTTACGAAAAGCGATATATATAAGATAAACGATAGTAAAGTTTACGTCTCCTGTGCAAGTGTTGTTGAAGGTACTTTTTTCTTTAAACAAGGAAAATTGTGAATAATTAGTTATTAAAGGATACCCAAAGTAGATATCTGTAAAACTTTTAAAAGAAACCTGTACAGATTGAATTTCTGTGTTTAAAATGTCATAAAGAGAGAGTACTGACGGTACTTCGTCTCCAACTTCTAACATCAACCAAAATAAAAATTAACGGCGTGTACCAAACGGTGACGAAAAATATATCTGCAATAGGTGAACTAGTAAAATTATAGAAGAAGTTCATTGGTAAATAAAGGACAACAATTTATATCATTACATTACAATATATATATAATAACATGAAACTCTCTCACTGATGAATTGACTCTCTTTATCGCCTTCGATGTTTAAAACTTCTGTGCATCTAGAATCTCTCTTCGTTTCTCATCTACCTTTGTGATATTAAATTATTAATTTTAATAAACATTTTTAAAATAAAGTAAATAAAGCACTTGAAGCTTTAGTCAATATTCTGAAATACCTTAGATAAAGTAGTTACCAAGGCAACTATATAGCAAAAACACCTCTTTCTCCTTTAATGATTGCAATTTGGATGTGTATACATAGGTGCTAAATATCACTTGCGTGACAAGCAGTAAATAATGAAGATTAAATGGCAGCAGTATAAACGACATCCACTTGGACATGAGCAAAAATACCTATTAACTCTGTCACAATTCCAATGTTTTTCCTGCTACTCAAGAAAACACTTACATAGGATTTTCTAGGTTCTAGGTTCGAATTTCATCCCATACTTTAAAATATTGATCGATCTTCGAGAAACTCGAATGTCATTCAACAATTTAGCAAAGTAAGAAAGCTTGAACATGTCGATACAATTTAATAAATTATACATTTCAATGATTCATCGTATTTTTGTATTAATTGTTTCTGTTGGCGCTGTAAAAGTACGGAATTGAATTCAAAATTAAGGTATTTTGCTTTTAAGAAGTTCACGGAATTATTCACTACATTATCACGATTTAATGGCAAATTGATCCTTGGCATTTTGTTTTACAATTTTTAAAAACAATTCACTATTCAATGTCGTTGTTGTTGTTAATTCCATTCTCAATTGATAATCCTAAGAATTTCTAAATATTTTGTAGCTTATTTACACATATAACTAAAAAATATATGTACCTATGTCTGACTAAACAAGTGAAAGTTTCTTTTTTTATTAATATTTGTTATTCTAAATTTACCGAATCATTTAAATATGACTTATAGTAATTTTATTACGGAGTCACGTTTGGATGAAAGCCAAATAGACATCCACTACGTTTTCCATGTGATTTTTTTCTATTTTATTAGTAGGGAATCCTCTTAGCTTTTTGTTGCTGGTGTTTGTTGGACAATATCGATTATTTTGCAACTAGAATATTCATTGGAGTATGCAGATAAAAGAGAAGAAACTAAGGAAAGAGAATTACTTCTCCAGCCAGAAAGCAAGAAAGGTGTTAAGCTTATATAAATACTTGTTCATCTACTTCACTTTAGGTTTTAGGCATATTGCCTGTTACGATACCCATCTTTTATTTGGTCTGCCTACACTTCTTCCTAAACATCTATAAAATCTCGCTCTGGCTGGCAACCTCGTCGCTTGTATCCGTTCTATGCTTTTCTTATATTTATTTTTGTTTTCCTTTATTCTCTTATTTACGTCGAAAATGTTTAGTTCTGTTCTTCTATTTGCATTTCTTATTCTATCAGATATTGTGCAACCTTTCACTCTTCTTACAAATTTCATCTCTTGTGTCTATATCCTGGTTTCTTGCTTTTTGTTGTTGTCCATGTTTCACTACCGCATAAGAGGGTTGGCATTACGTGTAAATACTCTGGCAGAATATACTGTGTTGAAGTTTCTGCAGCTCATTTTTCACGCAGTTTGCACATGCATCCGTTTTTAATAATACTAAAAGCGGTTATTTTCTACTGCAAAGATTGTAAAAGGTAGTAGTTACAAACTAAAACATTATACTTGCAGAGAAAATCAAAAGGTTGTATTCAAACACAGTAAAACTATTTTTGATACAACGTTTTAATAAAGCGAAAACAAAAATAAAAATGAGAACATGCGTAATTCTGGTCTAAACCTAGATCCTGTTACTCATGGACTAACCACAAAAACTGCATATAGGTTCGTTGATATAGTATAATATATTCAGTATTACACTTTACGGCACTTTACACAAATAAAGATGCGGTCAGAACGGTGCTTACCGCTGACTAAGAAACAAGAACGCTTATATCCATAATTTGAATTTAGGCAACGAACAACCCTTTACTTCCGCAGTTAAGTTGTTATAAAATTTAGAAATATTATAACAAAATGGCCGCTGGAATACTGAGCTTCAGCGAATAGGAGCAGCAAGAAAACTGCCATGTCGCAATTCCAAGTGATGAATATCAGTACCAAAACTTAGTTTGTTATATGTTGATGCTTTGAAGACAACCAAAATACATAAAAAGCCGTCTGTAAATTTAATCTATTTTCCATATTCAACTAATTCAAGTCAATCAACTGATAGGCTACGTGTTGTAACTTGAGAATATCCAATATCAAACGAGTACGTGAATTTTGAACACGCTGAATA
This sequence comes from Trypoxylus dichotomus, assembly GCA_023509865.1. NCBI lineage: Eukaryota > Metazoa > Arthropoda > Insecta > Coleoptera > Scarabaeidae > Trypoxylus > Trypoxylus dichotomus. The sequence goes on from CM042080.1 coordinate 20,017,235, forward strand.
CTACTCAAGATACGTTCTTGAGTTAAACATGGGAACAAATTTAAAGAACAATAACGACATTGTGACAAAATTAAGAACTCACATAACTTGACCTTTATTTCATAACACAAATAATGACGGTGGATATATTAATTTTAAAGCATAATAAGAATTTTTAACATACATGAACATTTGACCATTCAATCTAAAATTGCTATCCTAGTCTCGGATTCTTCTCCTCCATTATGGAAAATTTGATATAATTAAGAAGTGTGTGATAACTATTTCTCTGAGAAAAAACTTGCACGGCGGATTTCGATGGAGTTAGGATCAAGGAACGGCGTTGAACTAGTCCAAATATATTATTCAAATCAGAGGAAATACCATGTAACACCTGCTCTCTATCAGAAAGGTTGAAACTATGGCAAAGCCGAAGCTTTCGTCAAAGTATTGCAGGTTTTAAATGATGATGACAAGAGGAGAGTATAAATAATGAAAAGAAGAGGGTCCAAAATCGCCACTGAGGAACGCCATGCATTACAAAAATCGACTCAGAAACTCTAGGTAACCTAGTATATTGGGTCCTATTAGAGAAATAATTATCGAGAAATTGGATAGTTTAAGATTGACGAAAGAATTGTATGGCCCAAATTCTCGAATGCTTTACTGGAACTGAGTAAGATTAAAATAGATGCAGTACCTTTATTGCGAGAGGAAATTAAAGTCATTACTAACATTTAACAAGCATGTTGTATACTTCCAGAAATCCAGGCAGAGTATCTGGAATAATGTTATTAAAGCTACGGACAAGGCAGGTAACAAACTGATAGGCCATAAGTCCGAAAAATGTTAGCGAATAGATTTTTTATGAATAATGATAACAATGGCTTATTTCCGGGGAACAAAGAAAGTTTGAGATAGAATACAATTATTTATGATATTAGTGATGTGAGGTAAAATACAGGAACAGCAAAGTTTTACTAATTGCAAGGAAAAATTGTCGTATCCATACGCATTAGTTTTTAGATTATCAATGTATTTACGTACCGGTGAAATATCATTAGTAACAAATGAAAAGTTAAACACGTTACATTTGAATTTAGAATTCAAATAGAAGTCAGATATTTCTGAAGCACTATACTGACTTACAGGCAATTAATGAATAAAAAATATGTAATGCTCTTGAATACTTTCCCTATGTATTAATAAAAAAGAAATCCTGTGCCTTAACCATTTAAAATAGTATGACGCCTATACTACATAAAATATTGTTGAAATGTATATTTAATGAGTTATACTGTTATTTTCATTGAACTTTTTAAATCCAGCATAATCGTCGTCCCTCCAAGAAATACACATATTCACGTTACATAGGTACAGTTATAAATATCCCACCGAGCCGAGCATATAACATTTTGGAGGGGTTCTATTTCTATTTCACCATTCATTACTGCGTTTGACAGACATCCGTAGTAGACTACAACGTGTGTTACTACCACATGGGGTATATAGTTGGGGGCGAGGAAAAGAGGTGTTTGGTTTAGGATCGCATGTGAAACAAAACTGGCACCGTCAGACTAAACGAGTGACAGCTGCGAATCGGGAGTGCCGGTGATATTCTTTTATCTTCGTCTTTTAATCTTTCTCTGTCTGTTTACAGGATGTGCAATGTACTCTTGCAATACGTAGCTTTTATGCTAAGGGTGATTGCCTGCGCTATTGCTGTCCTTTTCTACCGGAACTACACTTGTATTCATTATATACATAGATATAGTTGTACGTGCATGGGCAATCTGCATGTTGTACACTGTATACACATATTTTGTACTGTACAGTAGCATTTAGTACAGATAATAACTTTCAAATCATATTAGATAATAAAATATTGTTTATTATGACAAATTAAGAGAAACTCTTTTTGAAGGAGTTGAGATTTGCTATCGTTTAAGAAACCTCTTCCACAGGTACTTAACTGCAGCAACGCCGACTAGATTCCTCTAACAAATTCGTTATGAGTAGAGACTGGATTATATGCAAAGTGCATATATTTGATTTAATTTATTTATTATATTTTACGTCTATTTGTAGATGTCTTACACTGATTAAGGTTAATTAACGTTAATTAACTTTAATCAGTGTAAGACATCTACAAATAGACGTAAAATATAATAAATAAATTCAATTAAATTTTTGCACTTTGCATATAATCGGGTCTCTATTTCGAATACCACAGAAAATAAAGATTTTTCTGTAGCTAGAAAATTTTGTACCATTTTGAACTACCAAATTGTGTAGGCGCCTGTCATGAATAATTAGCGATTTGTTAGGTCGTGCTGGAGTCATGCCATTCTACCGTTCTTTTAAGCGAGTTATAAGATAAACCATTTTTTGTAGCCGTGTTAGGGACATGTTTGTAAGAAAATCGCTGTTACAAGCACGTACAAAAAAAATAGGAATATATGGTCCCACGAAATTCATTTTGTGGCATTTTATGCCATAGAAAACTTTGTGTTGCTCCAATTACTGTGTTGTATAGTTATTTACAGTGGTGGCTACATAATTAAGAACGATATATTTTTAACAGATCTTTACGTTTGCTTGCGAGTTATTGAAAAATGATATGCTGTATACTAAAATAATTTATCAAAATGAGAATACGCCTTAAAATTTAATTTAATAAATTTCATTTTATATTTAGGAACGAAGGAAGAGTAACAAAAGCAATGTTCAACTGATAAGGTAATATAGAATTATTTAGTTCTGGTATTAAAATTTAGTTACTAGCCATAGCACAGTACTAGCACAGTGTTCTTGAGGAATAGCTTGCCAGGCCATCGCGACTTCTTCAAAAACTTTACCCATATTAGTTATTTCCTTCTACCTTGTACTCCACTTTACATCACCCCACAGATATCCAATAAGATCAATTAGGTCAGAGTTACATATTGTTCCGTAATTCCTTTAATTCGGTAAATTTAACCAACTCCATATCAGGACAAACACCCCCAAATCACGATGGAGCAACATCCATGCTTGAATATAATTTCTGTAAAATTGGGATCAAATTCTTTCCCTGACGGTTGACGAACATATTGTTTGCCATCAGATCATAGACGATTTATCTTAGTTTCGTGTAACCAGAGTATCCGTTGATTCATGGTCCCTTGCCTATGGCTTATTATGAACTATCTTCTGTTCCGCAGGTTAACTTAATGGCTTCTCATGAGCAACTTCAAATAATTGAGTTTCATTGAGACGGCGTCTAATTGTTCTACTGGATATGTCATATTCAGAGTACAATTATCGTTTTCTTGTTAAGCGTACAGTTCCTGCATCTGTTTTGCGAGATTTAGTTTTCCTTTTTAGATTTTCCGTAGTATTATGTTGTTTATAGTGATTCAGAGCATTCAATACCATTGCTTTCGAACACTTTAAATGCTCGTCTATCTTCTGATATGACGCTTTCCAACGCTTTTTCCCTTATTTCAATTTTAGAACTTTTTTTATAAAATAAAAAAAATGTATAAGGTTAGAAACCTTGAAGACTCGGCGATTTCCGACAACCATTACGACAATGAACCTTTATTGTTCACTACCCAAAAATTTGAAGCTAAACAGAAACATTCATGTATTTTTTCTTTGTTTAACTACAACGATTACCGTCACATTGTTGATTTGAAGAGAGTTTTTATTAGAATTTAAAAACATATATGTAGTAATAGAGTGTATTGCAAATTGAGTCAATATTTACTTTAATTATCATGTAATTGAATTGCAGTAGATGGTATAGAACAAGCAAGAGGTAGTGTATATATACGTTTACGCAAATTTTCGAACACCAAAACCAGTTTGAAATGAATATGTATATCGAATCGAATTGGAGTAAGATATCGCTTTTCAAAATACGTTACAAGCTTCTGTGATTGCCCAAAATTTCCATATCGGATTTCCGTATTTACGTGTAGCACATAGCAATATGTGTATATGTATAAAATAAAACACTTTTATTATTTATTTTTGTTTACACGATGCTTGCAAGTTATAACGTTAAATATTTGATATTAGTTATTTTAAATTGCTTGAAATGTATAATATTTCCTTATATTGGTTATTGCTTAATATTCTGTACTATAATTAAGTCGATATGTTTAAGAATTATTTTATTGCTTAAGTCCATTCGCGGGCAGCGAGAAAAGAAGTATTTCCCTTCATAAAAAAAAATAAATTTGTTTATTCTCAACTATCGCACAATCAAGATAATATATTTAGTGCGTTCGAAAACTAAAATAAATATCTTTGTGCTCGGCTGAGTTTTGAAGTTTATTTTGTGATAAGAGATTTTCCTCATTGTTATGGTTATGGGTAATAAAAGGGCCATAACAGCGGAAACAAAACAATAATTTATATTTTCATAGAAACAGGAATATAATCTAAGCGTGAAATAACACGGAAATGAGGTGTTTTTCATTAAGCTGTAATAAGAATGGCCGAATTAATTAAAAGCAAACATTCCAGGAACGAGTACCTTGCGGCTATATTGTGGCAAGAAATGATCACTAAAATATAAAAATAGTAATACAAAATCATATGCTATTCTACATAGCTATTCGTCAAATGGACGTCTACACACAGTCAGGTTAGAATACAGGCGTCTAGTAAAAAAGAAAAACACTAAATTAACGGAATGCAAGAAGTTTGCTATTTTTAGGCTAAACAACACGAGAATTTCATTGTTTATCACTGGAAAAGGGCAAAGATTAATATTTATTGTAACGACTTCATACGTACATGGTGGTTTTCAGAAGTTTCTAATTTTTGTTTTATATTGTGACTTAAGACATCGATACTTAAAATGCATTATATCAAAGAGTATACCTGATACTACCTTCTCTTTATACAGTCCGAAGTAAATACGATTTAAAGCATTATTTTATAAATTGGTAATATTTTCGAGATAATACTTAGAACATGTTTTAGTAAGAAACACGGAACGTCATCTATATATTTCGGCTGAGCACCAATGAGAAACCTCGTTTCGACATTTGTAACTTCATTAGCATCAATCGGATTCAAATAGCGCGAATTGTGAAATAATTCTATGTTGTAGACAGCATATTCGATAGCTGTAAAATTATGTTTTTAATAGTTCGGGCGCTGCACTGGGATTATATTTTGGTCTTGAATAACGAAAATTCTACCGCGAATTCTTTAGATGGATTGAGTAGTAGAAATATTTGCTGAGTATGCTCTAAAGAATGTAACACAATTTATTTCAGTTTGTATTATAGGAGTTAAGACCCCTACTATAATCCACCATGAAAGATTATCTTTTTCATAATTGGATTTATCTTTTTTTCTTAGAAATATACAAGATCTTCCATAAAGAAACTTTGGATTTTCTTTGAAATCAAGCACTTGTTTTCTGAACATAAATGATGCTAGATACAGCTACTCATGGTATTGGTGAAATCATTCACACGAAAAACAAGGTCAGAAGAGAACGGTAATACACGGACATGTTTCTGCCTACCTGGAGTCATAGCGTGGTTTCGACTGATTTTTCTACTCAACACGTAGCAATTACATCTTGGCTGTTACCACCTTATCTGAACAGCCTAAGTGAGCATTCTTGGTGCTATTTAGTATCACATTGAGCGGAAGAAACGGGTAAGTTTCTCAACTCTTCACCTGAGCAACTCATGAACTGCTAAACCAGAGAGGGCGCGCATCAACAGTGCATATGGTAACTGTACATGTGGATGATCCCTCAAGCTTACCATGATGTATTAAAAAGACACCTAAAAAATGCCTGATGACGCCGGGTATGGAGAAACATATCCGAGTGTTGGAATCTTTTTCTCTGGTCACATAGACAATGTGGTGAATGATTCCAACAATATCATGAATAGCTGTGTTTAGCAGCATTGTTATGTTAGGTATTGTTTTCTACGCATTTTTCGATGAGTTGTTTTGTTGTTTATTGCATCATAATCAAGATTGAAGCATTACTAGTTTGTTGTTTTAAACTAGATTGTAAATCGTTAAGAATGGGGACAGTAATGGTGCAAATTTAATTTCGATCAGGATTTGGATATGTATTTAAGATATTATACAGACATCACATTAAAAGGAATTATCTTTAATGAAAGTGTTATACTTGCCAATAAATGTGATCAACAGCTTACCAGTACTGGAAAAAATCGTACCTGAAAAGAGGAAATAAATATTAATAACAAACATTTGAAAATTCATTACTTGCGTTATCAGCTTCACTTGAATGCGCTAGAATAAATCAGGCATAGTACAAGAAAATTTCTCAGGCCTTATTTAAAGTAATGTTAGGTTCTTGAACTTAAGTTTTTTGCTTCAAATAGTAAATATATTTTAAAACTTACATCGGTACACAACAAAAAATTTAGACAATTGCATTATTATGTGTAACAATTTCTAATCTAGCTAAAATAGTTTAAATTTTACAGATATAGTTCCAATATATTATTCTAGTCACATACATATATATTTTTACGGTGTTATAGGTCTGCGAGCATTCTTGATGATCTAAATATTACGCCGGTTGTACTAAAGCATACAATCTGCGTAATGTGGTTGGAGCTGCTACGTCACGAGTATTCTTCAGAAGAATGGATGTAAATTAAGAGCAAGAGAGATAAATGTTATAAATTTGTGTTGAATTATTTAGAATTTTGATAAAATTATGATTTACAACCGTCTAATATTTCAACTCTTGTCTAATAATAAACAACCAAAGCCAATTCTCCTTCCTTGCCTGATTGTTAGACAATCTAGCAAATATACCGTAGTCAACATGACACTAGCCAATAGTTGCTTTAGAGTTAAAATAAACATGGTAACGAAACTTTTTCCTATGTAATTTGTATTTCGGAAATATTGGCTTTCAATTTGGAATTTTTAAGGTATGTTTTTTTTTGTAGTACCTTTGAATTTCGGACTCTTTCTCATTTGTTAATTAAGGAATTTCTTTTTAAATTAAATTTTAAACTATTACATTTGTGAAATTAATTACAACACTGGAGTTATCGGAAAAGAGCTGTAATTTATAGAGCAAGTAAAAAACTGTCCAAAGCCTTAACAAATCGAGAGGAAGTCTAACGATTCTTCCTCACCTTGAATAAATTAGTGAAATGAAAATTAATCAAAAATTCATGTCGATATTTCAAGGTTGTGCAAGTACAAACAAACAAATGTTAAAAGGAATTGGGAAATTTTATATCGAATGTAAATCAAACCAAAATCCCGTAACAATATGTGTAAAATGTACTTACACTTAATAAATATCAATAGTTTGAAATAAAGTGGAAAAGAGACAAAATCAATAGTGTTCGGAACAGAATTCTCTATTGAATAGTATTTTCATTCTTTCGGCTGTTCTTTCAGATGTTTGAGCTACTGCTTATAAAGCTATTAGTACTGCTTAATAGAACACCATAGTTAAGCAAGCGGTAGTTAACGCATAAAATAGATTAGAGTGGATAAGTTTGCGGACAACAGCAGATTTGTTATTTAATGTATGAATATATTAGATCAATACGTGAAAGTTCAGCCCAAATTGTAATCTACATTAATTCCTCCAAATTTTGGTGCTAAAATGTTATTTATATTGTATCAGTAATCACATTTTTACTGCTACGTATTTGTTACAATTATCATAATGTAATCGTTTTAAAGATCCGACTATACACTTTGTGTTTGTAGTATAATAATAATGGTGATGGATAATGATAGTTTATTGCCGAACAGATTCAACAATCTAATTACAAGACAATGTAATTCGATCAAAAGTAAACTATGTGCAAGTATAAACTTCAGTATAACTTAACAAAAACAAAACTGTTGTATTTCAATTAGATTCTAAATCAACCACATTTTCCTTTAATCCAATAATTAGGTCGTTGATCTTGAACTAACGTAATATGTGATGTTAAAGCAAACATGATCTGTTTTGAGGCGACGAAAATATGTATCAGCTAAAATACACAATTCAACTAATATGCAACGTTTCATCTCTATTAGGTTAGTTAGCAAGTGACAATATCAGACAGGACTGTATTAGAAAATTTTGTTGTTCGAAAATTGATTAGTTTAGATTCTACATTTATATCTGAGATAGCTTATATATAAAGGGGATAAATAGTAAAGAACCCAACAATGATGCCTGCATAACCCTGGTTTTTAAGTATTGAGTGTCAAGGAGAACACCGTTTATTTTAACATCTAACTCTTTGCTATAAATGTAGAATCTAGTACGTCATGCGAAACAATGCAGCAAATTTTAAACAATTGTTCTTAATAGAGTTATCTTACACGAATTCAATTTGAAAAAATATTTTAGATGTTTCACAGACGTTTATTTTATAATGTATAAATTTCTTTAATTTTAATACTTGCTTTATTCAAACAAGTGAATTTATGTTCAGGAATTTGGTACAAAGGCTGCAGCTAAAATCTCGCTAAGAGTTCACATATTACAGCTTTACTTTTGAATACTAATATAAATATGATTAATTATAACGTAAGACAACATGCCAAGTTGAAAAAAAATGATGAAAGAGACATTAAGGCATGGGCGAATATTGTTAACTGCATTTAGAAGATGAAACTATGTAGAAAGAAACAAAAAATAACTTTCTCTGGGTTCATCTTAATACATGAGATTTGCCTCAACTCAACTAGTGCGATAATAAATTACAATGGCACGTCAGCTTTTGGATAGCACTTCATTATTATAAGAAATAGTTAAACCAGCAGCCATTCTCGTAGAAGAGACGACTAAATAAAATGTGTATTCCGTGGAAACTATTAGATGCAAGTAGGCCACTAGGTCGAACAGAACACAACAACAGTGGGAGAGCATCGGGCAAAGAAACAAAGGAGATGCTTCGCAAAGCACATCGTCATCCGGAAAGCGTGTACAGTTTTTAACCGAGCTGCTCTTCTCTCATCGACCGAACTTCCTTCTATTTCGACGTGTTCTAATCCTTAAGTTGCAGCTTGTACCATCACGGACAATATTATGTAAATTATTTCTGTAATTTTTTGAGCAGCTAATTGGGCATTTCATCAACATGATTCGATACAAACATAATTTGCATACCGAGAGTTTACTTACGCATATAATTGGTTAACCGATTTTAGTCCGTTAAGTGCACTGACAGAATATTATTTCGACCCAAAGTAAATTTGTTTTGAAGCAAAAAAAAAACAGTTTTCAATAACCACAGTACAATTCAATAGTGAACGAGCAAACGAAGCAAACAATGTATTTCTTTAAAAATGAAAATTATTATCTTGCTACAAACCTTTTGCCTCAAGTAAAAAGAACATAATTATAGCGAAAAAAGTTGATACATACTACCTCGTACACTGAGAAGAAATTTTTTTACTGCTTCCATTACATTAAATATTTGTCTTCCTGCAAGAAAGAATTTCACCTTCTCTAAAACAAACAAACAATTGTTTCGGTACTTAAAACTATAAAACCTAAAAAAGTGATTCTCTGACTGAGAGAAGGAGCCAAAACAATTTTCCTACATCAGGATATTTTTATCTGAGAAATATTTGCGTTTTTTTTTCTAGGCAAAAGTACTTTCTACGAAAGATATCCGTAAGGAAATGTTTCCTATTTACAGTGAAAAGTACTTGTCGTGTAAAGCCGTGTATAACTGGGTCAAGAAATTCTTTTCGGGTACTCGAAAGTTGTTGATGATACAACAAACACTTCGACGGGTAGAAGAGATAATTCGAATTGACAAGCGGGTAACAATAGACAACATAACAACTGTAATAAGGTGTTTTCATGGTTTAGCATGAGTGCACCACTACGAACCAGAAACAAAGCGTGTTTCAATGCAATGGAAACATCTTTCTTCATCGTTAACAAATTCAAGGTTGTGTTCTCATCTGATAAGGTTATGTTTACCGTGTTCTGGGATTCTAAACGAGTGCTTCTAGCTTACTTCCAGAATAACAATGAGAACGTAACTACTGAATCATACTGTAGAGTTGTCTTTCTAATTCTAGAAATTCGATATATAAAATCCAATCCGCAAAAATTGCACTTGCGCAAAGCGTTTGCCTTTGATTCAAACAAATGCTAGTCCATTAACTATAAATCACAAATGATTCAAATTGGTACTCCAAAACTAATTTTTACATAAGATGTGCAACGCGACTTCGGGGTGCTTTTAGGCGTTTTTGTTTTGAGAATTCATATGGAAGTGTTGCGAGCATCTCCTGTCAAATACTCATGCTTTTTATGTCTGCTTATACTTTCACAGCGTGCTATGCTATATATCACAATAATGGTCACCTTGAGCTTCACCGGGTGGTTTCCTGTTATGTTACGGTACATAATATATATTTACCGGAGATTGAATTGACAGAATGTGTCACATTATTTGCATTATTGTATTATTGATATTGCAATGTCAGATTCCATATTTACTCTATAAAACTAATAAATCAGATTTCAGAGCAATCCTTATATTGAGAAGATGAAAAAATTGTAAAGACAAAAACATTGCGAACTTTTAATAAATATATTCATATCTTCATATACAAAATAGAAGCCCTATCTCTCTTACTGTGTCCCTCTTTGTCATAAGTAATAGTGGGAGAACTTTCTACAGTCATGTGATCGTTACATATCCTAAAATTATAGCATATATCCACATATTTCTTTTTAGATTGTGTACATGTGAATGTATGCACGTATAGTAACTTCGTTTACGTTCTACAATAGCAAATTCTGTATGAAGTTTATATTGCGCTATCAATTTGAGTTTTAACTGGGTTAAATAATTAATTCTTAATCTGTTTGCTAAAATAATCCGAATATCAGAATAATAATTACTAGTTAAAGCTAACTGTACATTGTTTCCTTTATTACATCTATTACATTCCTTGTCAATAAATCATTTTGAAAGAACCCTTAAAACAGTTAATTAATTCTACATCAATCAAAAGTACATATAGATAAACGAGGTTAAATGTGAGTTTGTTATATGTGTTATTAGGAAAATAAACATTCTTCAAAGGTTAGAAATAATAAAAGGGCTAACACAGAAACATTAGCAAACGTGCAATCATACTTTAATATCTGGGACGGTCGGTACCGGCGTTAGTTGATAATACAATGCATACAATTGTACTTTTTAAGTTTGTGGCAACGTTTTGTGCATTTATATTTGCCCGTTAAATCTTAGCCCGAATGCAGGATATCATTCCACATATTTTACGTTGTGTGGTTACCGTTGGCCTGGCACTGCAAGAACAACGCTCCGTTGCAGTCGAAACCATCTGTTGTAAATCTAACTGCGACAAAGGACATAGAAAAGTAGAATACACGCTTTTTTCAATTTGCTTTCTTCTTTTCCTCTTTTCGCCTCTTGTTCCTTGGTTGAGCTTTTTCTAGCCTGTTTGGCTTGCAGCGTATACGATGCACTTTATTGTAGTGTAAATCAGCTTAGATTTGCATGTTTCTACACGCTGATATGTGTTTTTGTTTCCTTATTTGCGTATGGCGCTGTGCAAATGATACAAAACGAAATAACCTAGATACTACAAAGTGTAGGAGATAAATTCAGTGATTATATTAAAGCCACACAGCAAAAATAAATTAATTTATTGCGTTGAAATCTTAGAATTCAGTTTGTTTTCCTAGCTTAAATAGAAGTTGTAATCCCCTTCGTATCAAACATGGATGAAGAAGTAAAACACAATTTTACAAATATTTAATATATTTAACACAACGTAATACATGTTTCGCTAACACTGTAACTTCGATTCCTTTGAATGCATAAAACAATATTGAAGGTTAACCTGAAGTAGGTTCTCCATATAACTACTTCTGTTTCTGCATTAATTTGAAGCTTACGGCCCAGTTTTGTATCCTTTTTTCCAGTGGATTTTTCTTTAGATTCTTTCAATTAAAATGTTTACATATTTGATGACATCACTTGTATCTGACCAAAGGTATTGCGCACTATGTGGGAAAGTAATCCCGATAAACGTTAAATTAACTTCATAAAGATAAACTGCTTTAGCATTTTTCAAGTATTCACTGTGTTCTTTTGTGACCCCATTTATAACATGACAAAGTAGAATAACCTGTTTGCAAAAGAATATGCATTATTAGAGCTTATACAAGTATAACAAATATTGTTTAGATTTCATTTCAATAGTGAATTAAAGCAGAAATTAGTCTAGTACATATACGGGAAAAAGTAACTACTGTTGGTACATATACAAAAGAGTCTGCCTGATCCATGTAAATAACTTTCTTGATAAGAAAGGAAACAAGTTACCTAAACTTCCCTTACTGCTCCTTTTTCTTAATTAAGTACTGAACTTTGATAAAGATTCTTTTTAACACGTTTGCGCTTTTGCACAGCTTGCCGATTGGCTCGGATAAAATATGAGGGAAGTTCGGAAAGTAAGGGGTCATTTGTTTATAAATGTTGGCGATTCCGTACAAAGTTTTACGTATGCAGCGCCTTCTAGTGAAGGTTTATGAACACACTAGCGTCACTGATTTAATTCAGAAGTTGTTTTACAGTTAGTTAATGTACAACATAAGTGCTGTAAAAAATCTCTGCATTTACGAAATGCATTTCAAAATTCAATTTTTGTGTGCGAGAAGATCAGCAGCTGCCCAAATTCATCGGGAGGTCTGACTAATTTATGGACCTATAATGATGGGTGAAGGAAAAGTAGATAATGATGTCGAGACTTTTAAAATGTATGTATGAATTAAAACAAATAGATGAGACTAAAAATATTCTACAATTTCACTTCTCGTCAGATCAAGTGTTAATGGCACTGATTGATGATGTTACATACATTTACAAATTTCGACATGTTTATTCTTAGGGATATAAGAAATTTTTGAAAACCTTGATATTTTAGTATAACTTGTCAAATTGTTGTCACCAGTTATTAATATCGCTATCTTTTGGTTTTGAGAACGAATTACCATAGAAGTAAAATTTACAGAATCTGAGCGAATAGACATCTTTATGATTTGTAGATATAACGCCTATGTTATTTTGAGGTTCGCAACAGTGTATGTAGGTTAATACACTTTTGTGTGTGCCCGAACTAACTCTGGAAGTAGTTATTCCACTCGTTTGTTGGTACAGTCAAGATTGCGTTTCTAAAGGCATCGACTGCTCGTTCTGACAACTAGAACCTTTGATCACGAAGTCCGTTCTTGATTTTCGGAAAGATAAATAAATCACTGGACTTTAGGTCCGCACTATGCAAGGAATGGTCCAACAATTCGTTTTGTTGCGTTAAAAATTCAACTGTTTTGCGTGTTGTGTGCGAACTTACTTTGTCTGGGTAGAGGATGATTCGCTTATCGGGGTTGGCTTTTAGAAGCTCCCCGATGGCTTACGGCAAAACAAATGCTTGTATACCAATCAGCAGTAACAGTTCTTTGATTTTATAAAGATATTGTTGCTATGTGACCTGATTTCGACACAAATGTCTTTTTGGAAACACTTCAAAAACGGGTGACTTTTGTCGGCTTTTCTTTCACCTTGGAACACCCAAACAGACGACTAGCGTTTACTTTTTAGCTCGCGGGAGTAAATCCAGGATTCATCGCCATTGACGTTGTTTCACATGTTTTCAAAGTTTCTGACGGTTTAGGGTTTTCGACATCAATTCACCCGAGCGGCTTTCTGTTTTTTGGTCAACAGATATAGTACCTAATGGGGAACTATTTTTTTGACACACAATACTTCCAGCAAAATTTTCTGAATTGAGGACATTGAAATTCCCAATAATGCCTCAATTTCGGGATATGTCAAATGTCGATCTTCGTTGATGATCTTGCGCACAGCATCGATGTTTTCCTGAATGTGTTTTTGGTGCACCTGCTCTTGGATTGGCGCAGGCATTTCTGTTGTGATAATTGTCTTCGAAAATTATAAAAAATTATTTCGCGAAAATGTTCTCACTTTACAACTAAGTTGTCAACTTTAAGTTTGTTCTAACTACAGCACTACACGTATCGCACTGAAACTTGCGATTTAGATTACCTAAAAATGTAAGTTAATTTTTAGTATTGACATTTCTTTACTGGCGTCCTCTATGCACCAGTATGCAAAACTTAAAAGACATCGTATCAGACAATTCAATAGTACGAGGCATTTCACAATAACCGTTGAAGACACCAGTGTGAATATTTTACTAGCTGTTCAAAAACCAAGTACGAGTTTACAACGAAATTAGACAAACGTACGAGATCTCCCAAAAATTTGCCTACAAAGTTCTAAAATCTGTGAAGCTCAAAATTGAAATTGCACAATTTATCACATTTTGTCAAGTTATAAAAAGAGCACAATCTGCATATTTATTGCAGTCTCAACAAAATTTCACTGTGTTTTCAAAGATATTTGGATTTTATGCTATTAATACGTAGTTTGTTTTATTTTTATTGCGTTTTTATCAAAGAAAGCAAACATTTTGAAAGTAGTTTTTCAGTCCGCATTTGAAAATGTAATGATGTATTGGGTGTTCCATTACAAAAAATAAGTAGGGGACCTTTCCTGTTAAATAAACCAAATTTCGGAACAACAATCATTCGTTTCGATAATTTTTACTAACCCTGTATATCTTGACAGTCGCATATCGTGCAGTCACACGGTTACTGACATCTTGTTAAGCCAGAACTATTTTAATTAAATTGAGAAATAAAACATTACGATGAAATAAGACCATGTTTTCAAATATATATGGTTTAGTAAAACAAATAGTATACAACAATTTCGTCTAATTACGTAACCTGTTTATCGCGAGGGGTTAATTTTATTGAGTCACGAAGGGTGCGAGTTTTAAAGGCCGGTCGGTATCGTGTTTTCCCATGGGTTTTTCGATAATTCCTTATCTGGTTGCGGGGCGTTACGAACCCGACTCTCGGCGAATTTATTTGGTTTGCGTCTCAATTTTATCAGATTGCGTGTAGACGATCCACTTCTCGTTAGTAAGGTATTACGTAATTACTATACCCAAAAGTAAATTAAATACATTGTTATGTTAAGAGTAAAATTAATTTGTTATGTAAACGGTGACTTTTAATGTATTGAACGCTAACAACATGGCGATGAAGATTAAATCGATATAATTTTGCGTAAAGGTAGGCAAATTACACGATCTTTCGGGTTGCGTAATTAAAGCTATCTCGTTTTCAAACACAAATAATGAAAGAACTGTTACCATATTCACTAACTACCAATTGTTAATTAACACAAGGAGTTTTTAAATTGTTACTTATAGTCACAATATTATTTTACTTACAGTTCAGTCGTTTTAACCAGTAATAAACGACGCACAGTGGTACACAGTAGCAAAAATCAATTTGGGAAAGTTTCGAATTTGATTACGCGTAACAGTAAATAACCAATTAAAAAATCAAGTTTTATAAAGAATAATATTTCGTTGTGTGTAATCTTGTTTAAATACTGCTTTCAAACTCAGCAGAAATGCTAGTCCGGAATTACATATTATTCATGTTACAGTCTGTAAAGTAAGAATATCTACAGGTTAATGTATAGAAAAAAATATTTTTAATAATTTTTAAGTACATGGATTTCTTGTATTTCATGAAAAGAGAACTGCTATACCATTAATAGTGAATCTCTTACGGATACTGCCCACTAAGTTGACCTCCAAATTAAACGAATTTGTTGTATCAGCAGCTTCAAAGTGCTCTTTTTCTTCGAAGCTTGTGCTTAAGATATGCCCACACATTTTGAATAGGATTTGCATCTGGCTACTGTGATCGCGAATCAAGACTGGCGATGCCAGACTGCTCTTTCCATTCGGTGCAAAGCTTGCTCCTCTGTTTTGAGTCGTTGTCTTCCTGTAAGTGCCAGTCCGCGGTTTTATTTTATGCAGTATCGTTCAGCAGTCGGGAATAAACACTTTTCATAAATTTTAAGCATTTTTTGAGGATTTAAACTGGATGTAAATAGATGTGATGCTCCAATACCCTGTTTCGAAAAAACAGCCCCCAAGATGAACTTTTGTTGGGTGTTTAAGAGTCTGTTGTATTAATCTATTGGTCGAGGTTGGCCAAAAACGCCGAATGGCAGTATATCTCCATACAGAAGCTTCTTCCGTAAAGATCACAATTCTCCAATCTCAGTCCAAATTGTGCTTTGCCCAAACGAGTCTTTTGGTCGCATATTTTTCGCCTCACAGTGGTTTCTTCATTGTACTTCGATTTGAGGTTATGCGTAGGGAGATGGGTCCCAATAGTTGTATGTGATACTTCAATACCCTTCTGTTTTAATTTTGCTGCTCGCAATGTTAAGCTGAAGTTTTGCTTAAATAAATTCATATTTTTTTCCATATTCGGTGACACTGCCACCTTGCCATTACTTGTCGTCGTACGTCGTATAGTATTTGACAGAATTTATCTTCGAAATACGTCGTAGAGTTTTAAAAGTGTTTGAGTTACAATATATGCAGAGTTCTCGCTTTTTTATTTCATTGTTATTGTTTATTTATTTATGTAGACTTTAAGACAAAAATGAGTAGTGATGGTAATAGTGGAAGGAAGGGCCGTGCGAAACTGTAATATAGATTCTTTAAACAATGAAGGATATAGTATGTTTGACTGTTTTTGAAATCCTACTCAGATACAATTTAAACGTGCATTTAAAAAGTTATTTTGCATGTCCTACTTTCAGTATGCCGAAGGGACAAACGATATGCAACAATCTGTTTTGTATTATGGTGCTAGAGTTGTTACTGTGTCCAGTTACGAATTATATTATTCATTTAACTCCGGTTTCGATTTATACCCCTAACTGATCCCTACAAATTGAAATATGCCACTTTATTATTGCTTTAATAGTATATAATACATTGTAGGTCTGATATAGTGGTAAACATACTTCATACATCACCCAGTAATATTATGAGTTGTATCACGCGAAATTCCAACTATCGATTAACAATTGAGGAAGTGCCGAAGAATTAGCCGCGATGCTTTCATAAACGGGCTTCAAGTGTTTTGCGGAGGCAAACGGCTCAATTTTTCTATAACACAATGATTGCCGTAAGTGATCCAAAGTGCAGCTACAAATTGAAACAAAAGCTTGGAAGCACAATGTCTGGT
This sequence comes from Trypoxylus dichotomus, assembly GCA_023509865.1. Taxonomy (NCBI): domain Eukaryota; kingdom Metazoa; phylum Arthropoda; class Insecta; order Coleoptera; family Scarabaeidae; genus Trypoxylus; species Trypoxylus dichotomus. The sequence goes on from CM042080.1 coordinate 20,034,384, forward strand.
ATATACATTTTTTTGAACACCTCTATAATCAACTTCTATAATTTATAATCAAGTGTATACATCTAATTTTCTCTTAATGTTATTGTTGTTACCAAAATAAAATCATAGTCGTATTATTTATCTCACTAACCCTTTTTTCCAGCGTGTTGCTTATAAATCAACAGAATAATTTATTCTGTTTTTAATTACAATTTTATCGTTTGAATTTCCGACAATTTCATTATTTTCAGTATACTGGCCAATTAACTTCACTTCATTGAAGGTCAAAAATAAGACCACACAAACATCAAAGAAGCCGACGAATTTGTCCTTTCTGCTATTCTGTGGCGGCACTCATCGCGGTACATCATCACATAGCGACTCATACTGTAAGAGTATTGTAAACCCAGAAACAAAAAAGTATTAAGCAAACAGTTTCATATTGTAAATTTTATACACGCTATTGTAGTAAACGAAATACTTACGTGGGATGTTATAAATGATTCAGCAAAAATGTTATGAATAGAATATGTTACAAACAGCATGTAATAGAAACGTCTGCAATAAAACTATAGAAATTGTAGCAAATCACTTAACAAACGCGTACGTATATATTTATTTTGGGTGTCTTTATTTTCTATTTTAATTATTACTTATTATTTTTATACGGAAGCACAGTATTTCGCGTAAACTGCATAGATACAATCTAATTCGACGTCAAATGAGTATTAACTCTTTAGTACACAACTCATAAACGGTACACTATTATTACTTATCACAATAAAAGCTATTCTTCTTTACCAGTTGTCTACAGAAAGTTTCACTAGAAGCAAAAACGATCAATCAAATATGAACAAATTACGGAGTTGTTTGTGTGTAATTTAATCCGGGCAACCTCGTAATTTGTTTCGTTTTAGAAAGTTGTGTTCATTGTTACAACACGCAAAAATAATTCCCCGCAAATACGAGTAAATTATGATGTATAGAGTTATTTTGAAATTTAATGGTAGATATCGTTAAATTTTGCGCACGACTAGCGCAAGCAGGTAGATCTATCTGTTATTTGAAGTTTGGAAAGTTGGTCGCTCTACCATTAGCGGCAGCAGACCCGAGTAACGGCTAAGTACGTATATAGATCCATTTAATCCGGGTTATGATATATCGATTTTGTTTGCGGTTTCCTTGTACCTACGCAGGTACGTAGGTTGCGAACCTATCCTGTAATTTGTAGAAAATATCCTTCTCTAATATTTACGAATACACCCATGTTTGGAAAGCTTTGGAGTAGATACATACATAAAGGATATATAAGCTTCGAAGGGACAAAAAGGAGATGATATAAGGTATAACTAATCTCGAGATTAAAACGTGTTACTGTTATTTCGATATCAATTAATATTTTTGCATTAAATATTTCATACATAATTCTTTTTAGTGCAATAAGTGTAAAATAACAATTTTATAGAAAATTGCGGCAAAATAAATAAAATATTTGTTTTAGTAATATTAACGTAAAGTAGGGTTTTACTATTAGTAAACTCGATCTACAACATCTAACACATACCTTTATAACTTCAATAACTGGAAGTTGAATGGAATCTGTATAGCTATATTCATAACAGCATATTCTGTTCTATTACAGAAATACAATGTCTGCAATTAATTATACATCTCTATGAAATTGTTTGAAAATAATGCTTATTACTATATACAATACATATAATAACGTAAATGGAACACAATTCAAAAAGAGTAAACATGTGTGTTTAATAATGGGTGAGATCACCTCTTTTTTGAATGCATTCACTAATGTAGTTGGAGAATTAATTAAACGGGATATTGCTTCTCGAGGTATTTTTAACCGGAATTCGCAGGTCCCGCCGTCCGAAAATATCCCATCTCTGTTATGAGTAGTCTCGGCAAAGTGGCATAAGTTACAGTGCAGTGTGGAGAACAACACGGAGGGGTCGAGCGGCTGTATCAATGCGCATCATTTATGATCGTGACCTTCATGAGTGATAGACGCACTCACAACGACCAGTCGAATAATATTGAACAAGCGTGCTTTGATACGGGTACCCGATTTTCCGTGCCGAGCGCTTCACCGCTTTGCCGGGACTAGTTAGGAGGATGAGAGATCTGGCGATCTCGCCAGCCACGAAAGCAGATTATATTGTAAAGAAGTATTAGCTGTATCTTCTTGGAATATCGCGTTCACAATGGTCTGAATATAGGGTAGTATTGCGAATTCTAAGACTTCCCTCGTGTATTTGACAGTCGCTTCAGTGTTATGTAATAGTACCAAAAATGATCCGGAAACAAAGTAAATTCCAGGAAGTTAGCCAAACCCATGTAATATGATACAACATCGGTTAGGACACTATTCAAAATGTATACAGTTTCGAGGAAATATTCAAGCAATTTAGGGATGCTCGAATTTTCAGTGCAGGTAGTGTACATATTACACCATAGTTACGTCGACATAGATTACGCTGTATAAAATAAAAACAGATAGACGCCTTTTTGTATGTAGGGAGTGGAGGTTGGGGATTGCGCTGTTTAAGACTTCATTGCATTAAGTTTAGAGCATTTGGATAGCCCTTCAATGATGCCAAACGCCTATATGTATCTATGATTTTCGTAAAAATTTAATAGGAAATAATTAAAGGAAAATTGGGAACATCCCTATTTTCAAATACCGATTTTATCCTCGAAATCGTAAATCGGAAATAGATAGTTCTCGCAGTATTTTAATGTTTCATTAAATTCTAAATTTTCGGATTGAATACCCTTCTTTGTTAATTACTCTAAGTAATAATGCCATTACAAATTTGTTTGGTGGATAAAGATTTTTAACTTAAGTAACACTCACTACGTATACTTACTTTTCCCAATTCTTAAAAGTGAAAACATATGAACAGAAAAGTTATTACTTACAAACATGCAGATTATTCCCCTAAATATGTAAGATGTCTTATTTTCAGTAAAATTAACGATAAAATTTACGATTTCTTATCATCAGCTATAAGTGAATTCTGTAAAACGTTAGGCATACACTTATTGTTAAATGTACCCCAGCATGTGATTATGGTGTTTTGAGGAATGTACGAGGGCTATTCGCAAAAGTGAAGAACGTTTTCTTTTCTGTAGAAATTTTTATTAAATATAATTAAATGAAACTGCATTTTATATAAAAGTAGATAATTTAATTGAATTAGAAGTTCATCATCACTTCCATAGCGTTATCTACTCAAAAAATCTTTCAATTTGAGGAATAAGTGAAAATTACTTGGGGCCGGACTGTATGGAGGATATTGAAAAATTTTCCACCGAAACTGCAGAAGCAAGTCCTCTGTCACTCCAGATACATGCAGACGTGCATTACCGTGAAGGAGGATGACTCCACTGCCTAGCATGCCGCGCCGCTTAGCGCGGTGAAGTCGTTGAAACGTCTTACAGTAGGAAGCTGCATTTATGGTATCACCTCTAGGCATGTAATCGATGAGCAGAACTCCCTTACGATCCCAAAACACCGCAGGCATAATCTTTGTGATGCTCAAAATTTGTATTGCATTTTTCGGTTTCGTTGCAGATTGCGGATGATACCATTACATTGATTGGCGCTTTGTTTCTGGTGTAAAATGTGATATTCAGGTCTCGCCACCAGCGATAACGTGATTCAAAATTTCATCATCATCCTTGTCATAGCGACTGAGAAATGTTAATGCAGTTGTCATTCGCTTGGTTTTATGTTCGTCTGACAAACTTCGAGGTACCCCTCAATTCCGCACAACACAGTTCTTGAAATTCTGGGGAGAATGAGTGCAGTTAGCTAATTGCGAAATGCCTATTTTTTTTTTTTGGATATTTGATCTAGTCGTAGCTTGAGTCCGTCAGTCACCACTAGGGACCGGCCCGAGCGATCTTCATTGTGAACATTCTTTTATCTGCCATGAAACATAATACACCACTTCCGAACTGACGCTTTGTAAACGTCAGTTATCTGTGTACAAATTTCGATGGGTTAGACTTCTTGCACGTTGAAAATTCGGATAATAGTACGCACCTCACACTTGGTGGGATCGTCAATTTTGTTAAACATTTTAAAGTCGCATAGCTGCGGAGTAATCAACCCTATTGGAGCGTAGCAACCGCCAAACTGAAGCGGATGAATACCAAGGTCGGCGGTGGGGAGGGGATGCTGTCACGTGTGATAACACAACGTTATTTACTTTCCGAATGACCCTTGTACAACGTACGCATAGAAAATCAGCGAACAGTCTTGTAGTAATAGTTGTCTTGATTATTAGCTTCCTCTTAATTCTATAATTAAAGTAACTGTGGCCTAGTTTCAGCAGGCAGACTTCTCGTCATCAATGATTACGTGTGAAATATGTACTACAGTTGTTTTTTTCCTGTTTGTTTGTCGGTTCTATGCGGATAAACTTTTTTCCTGTCGAAGATTAACATGCTGAAGTTCAAAAGGTTACTGTGTTAAGTTAGAAAAATGAAGTCAACGGCAATTTTGACGGACACTTCTATTAATGTTTACGGTATTTTATTTAAATTATTTGACATAAATGATTATTAAAAGCATATTTAGAGAGATAAAATACGATAACAAAAATCCATTAAAATTATGAAAAGCTTTCCTCTGTAGTATCAATTACGTTACTCCGACATGTTTTCGTTTAAAAATCCGGAGTACAAGCCAAAGTTAATTGAGATACATTCAGAATACTTCTCCATGCAACTAAATCACTTTTATCCGACTACGAAAAGAAATCCGAATCTAATTTCGGATAATATTATTCTGTTGCGTCCTAATTTTTTGCCTGTATAAAGGACGGAAGGGAATTGCCTTTCCGTATAATCAAGATGAAGTGCGCTCTTACTTTGGCGTTTTTGACCCGGTTTTAACTCGTCTAAGGGAAGATTCGCTGGTTATGCAAAAAAGGGAAGCGAATGAATGATAATTCTGGGATAAATTTTGTCGAGAAGACGACCGGAATCAAGCGCTTAAGACCTCCTCCACAAAATGTCACTCGCAGTAATGATGCAAAACGGTTTTAAACATTATAATAGCCGGCGTACAACTAATAACGTTATAATGTGCACAAACTACAGTAATGATACAAACAATTACTTTTTCAATTAATAGAAACATTTATTCTGGAGATGCATTTTCCAACTGAAAAGAATAAATAATGAGCATTTGACGCAAAATATAATATAATGTATATCAGATATCATTTTTTGAAAGAAATACTTAGAAAAAATATTCATGTCTACGATTGTGCCTCAGTCGAGTATATGTTTTTCTCAGGATAGGTAAAAATCAATTTGATATTCTATGAAAATTAATTGACATTTCTGAGGATTCTACAAATAAACGTACCTCGATTCCGAATTATAAAACATCTACTCCATTTTATACAAATGTATAAAACCCGTCATAGATTTCTGCGACTTTAACCCACACATGCCCTTTAGAATTTAAAAATACTTTTATAAAATTAGGATCATAAATGGTAAAGGTATGATATGAGAATTATATTACAAAAGTCAAAATTGATCTAGCCGTTGAGCTTAATCATGACAACGAGAATATTTCACAAAAAACCGAACCCACGTTTCGACAGCTAAGCTATCATCTTCAGTAGTAATACTGAACTAACAAACTATACTATAACTACACTACTTACACAATATTAAAGTTATGGTCGGCTGAATATAGTCCATGGAATTTAGTTGAATACAGACTTAGGTCCTCTAAATTCCAATCTTTACTCTTTATTAAATCATGCATGACCATATTCAGCCGACTGTAACTTTAATAGAGTATAAGTAATGTACTTATAGTTTAGTTTGTTAGTTCAGTACTACTGCTGAAGATGATAGCTTAACTGTCGAAACATGGGTTCGGCTTTTAATTAAGTGATATAGTTAGGAAGATATTGCAGTATTTCAGATTAGTGAAGTTGTTTGAAGAAAGTTGTAATTTACAAGAAATCTAATATCTTAGTGAAATGCTGGCAAAATCAGAAGGAGCTCAATAATACCTCCTCGACCACAATAACTTATAGACAAAATTGCAATAAGCGAATTGAGGTATGTACAAAATCCAATAAAACATTTTGAGATATATTCTTCTAGAAAAAAGGTCACACCAAAAATCCCATTGCAGTATTATTTTTTCAGATCGAAAATCCTGTAATAGCACTTTTATTTTCCCTACTATCGCCGTCGCATTCTTTTCTACTAGAGTACCTTCTGATCTTCCTATTTGAAATTATTCTGAATCCTAAAGACCCTTTATTTCCCTTATTTCTTTCACAGTTTGGTTTCTTATTTTTATGTTGAACGCAAATGTGTGTATTTTATTGTGACCATATCTCTAATATAGCCAGATCCCTTTTAATATCTTCGGTCAGTAATATCTTCATTTTTTACACCAAATCATGAAGCTTGTATCATCGACATATGTATAAGTTTCGGCTACGATACATAATACACAAAATGGAAAGCAGGTTATGATGTTATGGTACCCCATATTCGGAGCAACACTTGCTACTATGGCAATTGCTTACAACTATCATTTGTTTTCTATTGGATAAATATATTTTCAAAGTTCTTTTCCTTTTCTTTTATTTTCATGTCTTTCAGCTTTTCAACTAGTTTTGTTTTTAATATTGTGTCACATCCTTTCTTCATATCTATCGATATTATAAGTACTGTGTTTCCATCTTGTTTGTCTATTACGTTATTAAGAAAATCAATCATGACAGAGGTGGTTCCAGAATATGTTTCAACAGTATATTGCCGTTGGTATACTGCCTGTGCTAAATGTGATGTTATTTGGTTTTGGATTTTCCCAATAATTTATTTCAGGATGAAAGTATTAATCTACAGTAATAGACCACTAGAGTTATTTAATCTCGCTGGTTCATTCGGAATAAAATTCTATTGAGGGATTTGCTAGGTTATGTCTGTGAAAATCTCTCACTTCATTGTCATCATTTCTTTCCTTTATTACCAAATATAAACGCGCGTGGGCGAGAAAACCTTTTGATAACCATATGCTAAATAGTGATCAACTATTGATATTTTTTATTGAGGGTATACCTTTTTAGTTACAACTTAGACTTGTGTCTTCTCAAATGGAAACAAAACTTGGCTACGATTTCCTACTGAAGTTTGTTGTTTTTATTGCAAAGACATGTATATGATTTCACTTTTTTATTTTTGTTATGCTTTATATCCTGATTTGTACTTTCATTTTTGCTTTTGCATACGAACTTCATTTCCAGGTTACATTACAAGTTTCATAATAACGATAATAATAGTATAATGGTATGACTATCCTGTAATTAGCTGTATACTGTTGGGTAATAAATAAATTATTATTATTAAATTTTTATTATAAAGCCGTATCCGACTAGAAAGCTAGCCGTATTCCACCTAGAAAACCTAACTTTCGTTGATAACGTCATTGATGTTTATAATGAGCATATCAAGTAGTATATAATTATTATCACAAAAAATCCAGCTTAATCATAAGGTCATAGGTAATTATGTTTTCTATTAGATACACATATTAACAAAAATAAAAGTATTCACAGCGTATCATTATTCAGCACTTATGTAAATATCTAAAATGATTCCTCATACACTTTCTTTAAATGTAATAACGAGCAATAAATGGTATCAAAGAAATGGGAAATTTTAATTATTTTCTCCAAATGTCAAGAAGGTCTCCGACTATTTCTGATAAACAGAAGTGGCTCTAAATCAAATTCATGGCACTGCACTCCTTCCCAAGTAATTGCTTTTCTGTCTCCATCTAAAACTAAAAAAAACTCGGCGTATACATGCAGTTGTTCCGGTAGAGGTTTTATCTATTGGAGTATTCAAGGTTCGATTAGTGACACACATTAAGTCTAAGATTTTCAGAAAAATATTTCTCTTAAAACATTTTTAATTACTAGTTTTGATATCGTTTTGAAACATTTTTTATAAAAGCAAAATCTTAATTTCCTAGAACGCTCAAAGACGAATCAGTCCTATATCTTAATATGGCACTATTTTTATTGTGTCGATTATTAATTCTGTATTATCGGTGATGAATTTGGTCAAAGCTTGGCGTATCTAAGTTGATTTCAAGGAAGCTAACTACATGGATAATACATAAAAAAGGATATTCCTAATTAACGCAGAGTGCAAAGAAGTTATCTTCCTCAACTTTTTTAACGTCTGGATTTAAATTTAATATCAGATATTTCCAGTTTTTTGCGATGTAAAAATATACCAAGCAAACAAAAGAAAGATCCTAATTCACGGTTCAAGATACGAAAGAAATACAAACATGTTGTTCACTATTAATACTTATTATTAAGCTAATGTCAGTTTAACGACAGGAAGTACGGAATGGAGTAGTGCGGACGGTAGAATAAATGGTGAAATCCGGAAAGATATTACGACATAAGAGTGTACTACGTTATTGAAGTGACATGAGAGAAATATATTAGACGTGTATTTGTACGCATAATCTCCTATTATTTAATGTATGATGTAACGTAGTACAGAAAAACATAGCAGATTTGAATATTCCGAGATTTCCTTTGGCATAATTAATTTTCTCACCCTTGCAGTACATACATTACAAAGTGCGATTTCTATCTACTATCTAGTAAAGAAAAACAAACAACCACATTCAATCAATACCAATCTCTGAAACATGCAATGTAACTCTGAAAGACAAACAATTTTAATGCTAGCATTTCGTATCGACTACTTCGAAAATGTTTTTCTTACTAAGAGCAAGAAACTTGGTTTTAAAATAAAATACAGATATTGTGAGAAATTTAAAATCATGTTTAGTGCCAAGTTCAGCTAATACCATTAATGTTAGAACACAACTCACTCAAATGTTTTCCACGGAAATACTGACAGCGCTGCATCTAGTTTTCCATGACAGCAGTGACACGTTCAATATTAGACCGCAAGTCACGTAACGACAGTATAATTTCTCATGAATATCTGTTGGTTTCACTCGACCTGTTGTTCTTAATAATATCTCTCTTAACATGACATATTTCGGAAATATATTTTCGATAGGTGATCGCTTTGAGAACACTAGCAAAATTAAATTAATCATTATTACCACATTTCTGAAGTTAGTGTGTTTGAAATTGCCTCGGTTGTATATACACTACTACAATACTTAATCTTAAATAATTGGAGTATCTCTTTTATCTGACCCCAGGTATCACTAATACGTTGATAAATTTCTTACCACTTAAACATATGTAAGGATGTGGTAAAAGTTAGAAAGGTAAAGAGTATATTACATAATAACTTTAGTATGCAGCATTTGTGACAGGGTATTGCTCAATAAAATTATTAACAAGACTGGGTTTGACGTTTTAAATGGTAATTAAAAGTTTTCTACCCGAAAGAACTTAAAGACTTAAACTCTAAATGCCGGTAAAAATGTTACGTCTCTTCATGCACAGCTTTGGGCACACTCCCCTTTTCTGTTAATTGCTTAATTAATTTTATCTTAAAATGGTTAATTAATTGCCACAATGTATAGAATAACCAACAAAATTGTTCCTTGATGATCACTTACTTTTCCAATCATTACGCTTACTTTGTAGTGTCCGCGGTAGTACCAACTGAGTAACCTGCGCTCAAAGCAGTGATGGAGAATGGAATTCCAAGCAGGCAAATTATTAGCTTCCACCTAAATACGTCCGTGTTTATTTATACAGACGAATAAAACGAATTATTTTGTTTTTCGTTTGTATATTTTGTTCTAAACAGTAGATAAATAAATAAATACTAGCGGTGAAGCAATGTTAGAAGGATGTACTAGGTATGTACATTACAAGTTTATTAAGTTTATTTTAGATCTTCTACACAAACAGTAAGATTCGAAAAATGGCTGAATATATTTACGTGCGACATATGGTATTCAAAATGTTATTAATATGCGATTTATTTCGATATAACTAAAACGAAATCTTTTGCGTTCGACAGTTATAATTACCAGGTCTAGGGTATTCCCTAGATAGCACTACGAACATACTACTGCACCACTGCTGTTACAACCACATTTGAAATAGAACACGATTTATGTAGCATGAAATACTAGGCAATTAAAATGAATATGAATACAGCAGAATAGAGACATATATCAGTTAACTTTAGTTATTTCGTGTTAGTATTGTCTAAAAAGCTGCTCGTTACTATTATTTATTGAGCTTAATAGGCATACCAGGCTATCCCAAAATTTACGTGAAAAACTTGTAGAACGAAACCAATCAAATGTGAATGAAAATGCGTTCATTGGAAATTTAGTAATGAAAATTGAGATTAAAGGATTGTAATCTTTCTGTACCTTGCTAAATTAAGAAAATTATAACTTTTCTAAATTAAGTATATTTGAGCAAATATTGTGACTACAGTAATAACCCTCTTGTATGCATTTGTGCGTATGTAAATATAAACAGATATAACACATGGGCGGAAAAGTCCCGGACCTAACACATAGATGACGCTAGTTTTATTGCAGTCACCTTTCTCTCAGTTAGTACTAACCTTCAAAAGACAGCTGTTAAAATTTCATGATATTCCATTCATTAGTTTGTGAGTTATTGTGCTAAGAGTCACAGTACTTTTGTTATTTTCAAAACAATGGATCAAAAACAATTTCGTGTTTTAATTTTACACTGCTTCTTGATGGGAAAAAACACCGTTCATGCGAAGCAATGGCTTGAAAAGTGTTATGGGGACTCCGCTCCATCAGAAACAACAATAAAACGTTGGTTTGCTGACTTCAAACGTGGTCGTAGAGACACCGATGATGCAGAACGCAGTGGACGTCCAAATGAGGCGGTAACACCATAAAACATCAAAAAAATCCACAAAATCGTTTTGAAAGATATCAAAAGAACGTATTGGCTTTATATTGCATGAGCATTTGACTATGAGAAAGCTCTGTTCAAAGTGGGTGCCGCGTTTGCTCACTGTTGACCAAAAACAAGAACGTGTTGATGGTTCTGAGCAGTGTTTGGCCATGTTTAAACGTAACAAACCGGAATTTTTGCGTCGATATGTGACAATGGATGAAACATGGATCCATCACTTCACTCCGGAATCAAAACGATCGTCATCTGAGTGGACAGCAACTGGTGAACCTCGTCCAAAGCGCCCGAAAGCACAACAATCGGCTGGAAAGGTTTTGGCCTAGGTATTTTGTGATGTGCGTGGTGTAATATTCATTGACTATCTTGAGAAAGGAAACACCATCAACAGTGAATATTATATAGCGTTATTGGAGCGTTTGAAGGCCGAAATTGCAAAATTGCAAAGAAACGACCGCATATGGCAAAGAAAATAATTTTGTTTCATCAAGACAACGCACCGTGTCACAAGTCAATCAAAACAATGGCAAAACTACATGAATTGAACTTCGAATTGCTCCCACATCCACCGTATTCGCCAGATTTGGCCCCCAGCGACTACTGGCTGTTGGCAGACCTCAAAAAAATGCTCGCCGGTAAGAAATTTCACACGAATGAAGAGGTTATCGCTGAAACTGAGGCCTATTTTGAGGCAAAAGCTAATCGTTCTACAAAAGTGGTATTGAAATGTTAAAGCGGCATTGGAACGATTGCGTTGCTCTTGATGGAGATTACGTTGATGAATAAAGCTAATTTTGAACCAAAAAAACGTGTTTTCTTTGTTAGGCTCTGGACTTTTCAGCCCATGTGTTATATGAGTGAAATTTCTTAGGATCTTAAGAATCAGGCCCTTGGTTTTCCATGTTGGCTAAGAATAGACAAAGAAAAAAAAACGAATTTGAAAATTTCGAGTTAATGAATATATGATAAAAAAAATTAAAATGATTATATACATCACTTTACAGAGGAAAATTTTGACCATCACCTACATCGAACCGTAATCTAATTAAATATTTTAAATTTTGTAAACATTAAGACATAAATGTGTTTATTTTACTTACGCACGTAATTTTGCAACCTTATAGGCTGTCGCAATTCTTGGTAATCCAAACAATGCGCCGATTGTATGTTTTAAGCTGTGGTACAACTGCTCCACAGAAGCACTAATGGAATTTATTTTAATACCAAGATGGTATGCGTATTACTATCAAGAAAAAATAACCTTTGTAAATTTACTTTTCGTTTTATTAATTTAAAATTTCGATGCATCATTATTGTTGCAAACTGTCTATACAAAGCTTGTCCCATAACAAATTATGTATACTTACTCTTCAGCAATAAGTTACTTAAGAAATAAAACTATAATCGAGAATTGAATAGTTTTAAACGTAGGTATGGTAAATTTATTCAAAGAATTGAGTAGTTTTAAACGTAGGTATGGTAAATTTATTCAAAGAATTGAGTAGTTTTAAACATAGGTATGGTAAATTTATTCAAAGAATTGAGATGTTTGTATTGAAAGTAAATCCATTCTTAGTTCAGTTCTGGACCTCAACATTAAAACATTGTATGCTTCAAATGTTTTCACTAGCTTTTCGTTCGTGATTTACTACACAAATAAGCGTTGTAGTTCAAATATCTCTTGACGGAGATAGCTGAAATTTAGAAAAAAGATGAAAGTTTGATACTGCTTTTACGTAAACGTTTTGTTTTTGATTTTAAACTTTGTTTTTAACATTCCTCCGTTAGCATACTTTCACGTAAAATATTTTTAGTAGCGTTGTAGAACGAAAAGTTTGTAATTTAATGTGATTTGAATGACAAACATTACTATTCAATTTTGACATTTATGTACTTTAACAATGAATTTAATAATTAATTTAATATAGATATATAGTTTATTTAGCTAACAAGCTATACAATAACACAGAATAAATAAATTCAATATACAATCACTTACAGTGCTCAATAATATGTATGTACAAATGCTTTTTAAAAGTACTAATATTATTAGTTTTAATTTCATATGGTAAACCATTATATAACATAAGACCACTTATAAATATGTTTTTAGAAGTCTGGGTTCTATGAAAGGGAGCAATATAGAAGTCGTTATAGTTTCTAGTGTTGTAAGCATGAGTATCTTGGACGGTTTTCAATTTTTCACCAAGGTAATTTGGAAGTAAATTATTTTTCATTTTATGTATAAACACTAGACTTTTAAATAAAATTCTTTGGCGGACATTACAGTGTGAGTAACATATCTGTAACTGGGGTATATTTGCTACATTTTAAAATTATTCTCATGGCTCTATTTTGTATTTTTTATATTTGCTGGATTTCATTCTTATTTAAATTAAAAAGTACTGTAGCACAAAATTCTATGTGGTGCAACTACAGATTTATAAACAAGCATTTTTATATACAGTGATAAATGTTTGCAAGTTCTACTCATAAATCCTACTTTTTTTGTCATTTTATTCATAATATGTTTTGCATGATCTTTGAATAGCAAATGTTTATCAGTGGTAACTCCCAAGTACTTAATGTAGTCTACCCTTTCTAAATCACTGTTCTCAATTTTTATTCTAATACTAGATATATCTATATTATTCAACTTATGCATGCTACCTATAACCATATATTTTGATTAGATAAGATTAATGCTTAGTTTATTTATACACAGCCATTGATATAATATCGTAAGTTGATTATTCATAGTCTTCATCATATCGCCCACACTACTACCACTTATGTATAACATAGTATCATCCGCAAACATACATATATTGCAGCCTTCCATTGACAACAATAAATCATTAACATATATGTTAAACAATAAGGGACCTAACACCGTGCCTTGTGGAACACCATTGTTTGTATTTAAACTATTAGATATCCTATTATTATACTTCACTTTTTGAGTTCTATTATTTAAATATGAATCAAACCAGTCCTTAACTTTGTCACAAATACCATACATTTCTAATTTCTTTATTAATAGTTTTCTATCAATAGTTTCAAAAGCCCTACGGAAGTCCAAAAACACAGCTATTACAACATTTCTTCCCTTATCCATTTCTTGCAACCACTTGTGACATATATCCACAATAACAGTTTCACATGAATGACCTTTTCTAAATCCTGATTGATTATGATGAATCACATTGTTTCGCTCACAAAAATCATATAATTGGTCTTTTACGCACAGTTCCAGAACCTTTTCGTAACTTGGTACAGTATTAATAGGCCTGAATTCCTCACATACTTTCGTCCCTGCCACTTTGGGAATTGGAAGAATGTACGATGTTTTCCAGTTTTCCGGAAATGTACCTCTATCGAGTGAAGCATTCACTATGTCAAGGATTCTATTTGCAGACATCTGAGCAGCATCCTTAACAATTTTGGTCGTTAGCCCATCACCAGTTATGTCTCCTGTATTTTTCAACATGTTAATTATAGCTTTGATGCCATTCAAAGTTATACTGCGAAATTTTGCAAATTTATTGTAGTTTCTTTCATGTATGCATATAGATTTCGTAACTGTTATATTTTGGACTATATCATCTACGCTTTTTAAAAAATATTTGTTGAAATTTTGTGCAATTTCTAAATCATCTCTCACCTCGGTATTATCAAAAACTACGTATGTATTGGTGGGACCACTTTTTTTAGGCAAAAGTGTTTTTAAAGTTTTCCATAATTCAACAGGTCTATGTTTATTTTCATCTAGTAATAAGCTATAGTACTTTTCTTTGCTATTACGTAGCATAGTGACTACTCTGTTTCTATGAAGCCTGTACTCTTCCCAGTTTATGACGTTGTTAGTAAACATATAACATAACTATTTTATATTTTTCATCACGTGTGCGCATTTCTTCTATAATTTCTAAAGTTATCCACTTGTTTGTGCAATTATTACGTAACATCACCTGTTGTTTTGGACACATAGTGTTAATAATATTACGTAATGATTTGCTCCAGCAATTGGCCATTACATTAACATCTCCTGAATTATTCCACATTGTGCTAAATATTTTGTATTGTAATGTATCTATATCGTAGTTTTTAAAGCATCGTCTTACAATCATTTTATCATTGTGTACATCTCTAAATTTATTAATACGTATTGATAGTATACAGTGATCACTAATTTTCGGCGTTGAGTGAACTTTGTGTTCCATTGTTTTATCGTTCGTTATAATGTAATCGATCAATGTTCTACTACTGCTTGTAATTCTAGTACATTTAGTAACAATTTGATACAATGTATTTCTATAAAGCAATTCTTTAATCTTTCTGCTGTAGAATGTGTCCTTATTATAATCAATATTAAAATCCCCCATTATTAAGACTTTCCCATTGAAATCAATTATTGAATCAATGCAATCTTCAATATATAGTAGAAACAAGTTATCCATTGTTTGTGGAGGATGATATATTATAACTAATAAGATATCTTGAGTTTCGATATTAATTTCCGCACTTACCACCCACATATAATTATAAATATAAACATTTCTTACTCGATAGTTTAATTTACTTTTTAAATAGACTGAAAGTCCGCCTGTTCTTCTATTGGTAGTTAATGCTTTAATTACGTTGTATCCATCAATTTCAGTTTCGTTATCCGTAATTTCGCTATCTACATGAGTCTCTACAAGACCTAAAACTGCTGGTCTCCATCTCTCACATAATTGCAAAATAGAATCTTTATTATTTAGATATCTCTGACAATTAAAAACTACAATATTGGCATCAGAATTCTCCTCATGAAAGCTTTGTGGCTCTACTTACTATATATATTTAACTTTAGACCTTTCTTATCTGTTAATATCTGTTATCATTAATTACGAGTAAAATGTTTTTGAAAATTGAAATTTAGAATATACTGTGGTTGCCAAATATACACATACTTCTTTCAAATGGTTCCAAATATGCAAAGAATGATATAAGATTTTAACATCAAAGTTTTGAAGTCAGAATCGAATGAAAAATTCACTGAATATACACTACCAGCTATAAGTATTTACTCACCTGCATATTTGGAAATTATTCAAAGAAATTATTTTTTATTCTCATTAAAATATTTGTATTGTTTAAAATGTAAGTAGAAGATAGATTATAACTTATCTGTAATGGTTTCTGTGTACATAGTGAGGCCACTGGCAATAAGATATCGAAAGTGATCCTTTTTGCAGATCAGATACGTTCAGGTCGACGGATTACTTAAAGAGCAGTTTTTCGGAAATGTCAGCTGTTATAAAACATGAAAATACACGACACCGATATTTTAATAAAATGAAAAATTTAGTTTGCGTACAGCTCTCATATTGCAAGCAGTGAATAGTGAAGAACTTGTGCAAGATGTCTTAAAACAGAGAGCAACGTTAAAGTAACATGGGCAAGAAAAGAATTATCTACGGAGAAGCGCGCTCAAACAGAAATTTCTAAATTATTGAAATTATACCGTAGAACCGTGGATTATAATGTTTAGAAGTATCAAAGAAGCGACAGTGCATCTAATAAACAGCGACCTAGACGACTAAAAATAACAGCACCAGCAGAAGATCGCGTAATTGTCATAATGAGCAAATAGACGCGAAATAGACGAAACATAAATACGAAACGAATATTTCGCGGTCAAAACCAATTAGCGTCACCACGATAAAAAGGCATTTGCGGCAAGCTGGTTTTGTATGGGGGAATTGCTATGCGTGAAACCCTTATTACACAAAGCAAATAAAGTTAAGCGGTTAACGTGAGCGAGAGAACACAGAGACTGAATGCTGGAGAATTGGAAGAAAGTGCTTTAGACTGACGAATCTAAATATCTCTCCTTTGATTCAACACAACATTTGTCCACAGATCGAAAAAGGAACAAGCAGTTGAATCCTGTATTGCACTAATAATAATACATAGAAGAGGATCAGCCATGATTTGGGATTGTTTTGGCGGTATCTCCGTGGGAGATTTTGTCAAAATAGATGGTATCCTCAAAAAAGAAAGTTATAGGGAGACTGGAGAGAAATGCCGTCTCATGTGGAACACGATTAATCGGTGGAAACTTCGTGTTCCAACAGGATAATGACCCAAAACACATTGTACAGGTATGCTGTAAGTATTTGGAATAACTGGAGCATAAAGAGAAAGTTGCTGTTATGAAGTGGCCGTCCCAAAGTTTAGATCTCAATCCGATCGAGCTTTTGTAGATCTCGATCCAAATTCGATAACAATACTTTGCGCACAGCTACCTGTAGTTCTCTCTACCAGCTTTGCCAGTGTTAGCGGGACTATTTTTCTCCACCTAACCTGTGCAAAGGAACATCGTGCTACTAAAACTGGCAAAGCTGGTAGAATGAATGCCAAGATTGTGTGCGGCAGCAATGAAGGTGGACATACTGGCGAATCGCAGTGGATAAATACTTATGGCCGGTAGTGTATATAATTCAAACAAAATTTCTCTGAGCTCTTGACCTAATCGTACACTTACTTCGGTGCTTTAATCTTCAAAATGCTTGTTAAAAATCAAGAATGTATTGATTTAACATTCTTGTTTCTTTTTTATATATTTGAATTACATTTACCGCCAACTGTTAACTGTAGTAAGACATACAATGTTGCCTATACTCACCAATTGTTAGTTTATCAAAGGATTATATAAACGCTCCATCTAAAAGAGACCAATTACATCGGCTTTCTTGTTCCACCGAAGCCTAGCATTTCATTTAAAGATACGCGACTAGTACTTAGAAAGTCGGTACGTTTAGATCTTAAACTTTAAGGCTTGGCTTGACTCCAAACAATAGAAAAGCTACGAGAGTTTACTAATTCAAATTTAAATTCCTCTACTATTTAAAATTTGGGTCAAGATTTAGAGCTATGATAGTGTCGGAATGTTCAAACAAATACTTTACGTACCATTTCCCTTCCACATGTGACATTAATTGATAACGTTTACTAGTTTTTGTAAATAAATGAGGGCTGTTAGAGAATACGTCTAGAATCCAGTAGTTTAAGAGATTAAGTCAATAGAAGGTTTATGTTAAACAATAAGCAATCTAAATGTATATCATTTATTTTAATAGTTATTGAGAAAATAGTACAGAAAAATCTTATTTACGTATTTGTTTGGTATTCGGAATTATCGTAGTTCCCTAGTGGCCCAACTAAAGTATAGCATCTTTTATGTACGAATTCATCATGGATCTTTCATGTACGACTTCTAATTTTCTTCGGTCTTTTATAAATATTTTTTAGGCAGTCTACTATTACCTAAGTAAAAAAATATAATATTCAGTTAGTCATACCTAATTAGCATCCACTTAAATTTTTAACGATATGTACACAGATGTAGCAGTCGTTGAGCGTGGAGAGGGAAAAAAACGAAACCACATGTCATTCATCAATATTCACATATTGCACCGCTTAACAGCGCCCCCTACACTTAATTACATCAGCCCACATAATGAGAATCCCTCAAAATAACAACCTTCCTTTCGCATTTCAAAAGCCGTACAGAATAACATCAGGCTTCCATAAAAATATAACGCCGCATACAATAAAAACCGGGTTACGACCATCCACCGCTACCCTTCCCCTGGCATTTTTATTTGCTCGCACCGGTTAGTAATTTTTATACCTGCTGGAAGTAACTAAGAAACGAAAAGATATACGCAAGCCTGTATATTTACCGAGATATGCTTTCTTTGTTAGAAAGTCTCTTTGTCCTGACAAAACGTACGATTATGGCTTCCATTCTGGACGTCCGGATATTTATCTTTTAGAAAAATTTCTTACCGAAATGTGAAGTACCGGGCGACGTCAGTTACGTTTGTATGAACTAAAACGCCCAGGTGCGTGGGGGGCAGGTAGAACTGCGATGAAATGGAAACGATAACGAATAAATCCTGATTTAACGCTCTCTGGCAGTTGCTGAAGAGGCTGGTACAGATGTATCAAAAATATAATAAGTTCCTTTCAGGGTACCGTATAATGGAATTTTGGTTAGAAATAAATGAATTGGACGTATCAGAAATTATATAAAATTTCTCAATAATTCAACATACAAAGTTTTTTTATTAATTTATAAAATGAAATTACTATGAAACTAAGTAGTGATAATTTCACTGAAATTATTGCCTCTTTATAAAAATTCCGTTTTTGTAACTGTCGGAATTAAAATACCGAGGAATTAAGCTATGGTGGTAGGTTAATCAAATATCATTTAAAAGAAGATAGTACAAGTTGTTCCAAAAGTACTTTTCAAAATAAAAAGAATATAATAAAGTAATAACCAGGTTTTCTATTAAAACTACCGGCTTTGGAAATTTATTTCCTAAAAATGATGAGTTCCAAATATGCTCCAAATTCTTCGTAATAGCCGCCATTACTATTCAAATATTCTCTTTTAATTCATTCAGAACACGAGGAGTGTTGCTGTATA
The DNA here is from genome assembly GCA_023509865.1 of Trypoxylus dichotomus. Taxonomy (NCBI): domain Eukaryota; kingdom Metazoa; phylum Arthropoda; class Insecta; order Coleoptera; family Scarabaeidae; genus Trypoxylus; species Trypoxylus dichotomus. The sequence goes on from CM042080.1 coordinate 20,053,776, forward strand.
CCTTTGATTTAAGGTAGCCTACGTAGGAAATGAGAAGAAACTGGTTATTGAGGAATTGTTGGGTACAGGAGTGTATTCTCAACGCACAATTGCAAGAAAAGGAGTATCCCGACAAACAGTGCAGCGAATCGCCATTTTAATTAAAGAAAAGATACCCACTATAAGTACCGGAAGAGCGTTTGGCGGCAAGAAAAGGGTCACTACTAATCTAGATGATCGACGTATCCTGCAACTAACAACTGAAAACCGAGGTTTATTCGCCAAAGAAATTGTAATGCCTCAACAAGGAGTGCAAATATCTACGCGTACAGTACGTAGACAATTGTGCGAAGCCGGATTACAATGCAGACGTCCCCTGAAAAGGCTAAGATTAACACCGACGATGAAGCGAGCACGTTATGAATGGGCTGAACGTCACCAACATCACACAATTGAAGATTGGCGAAAGGTAAGACAAAATAACTTACATGAATATGTAAATCGAGCAAAATATTTTTGTTTGAATAATGTCTTTTCGTTAAAGACCGTATTTAATGAGGAATCAAAACTAGAAACCATGACCGAAAGAGCTATCTAATTTGTTAGACGACGTCCATCTGAACGATTTGGTGAAGCTAGTGTACTAAAAACGGTGAAAGACCCTCCGTCAGTTATGGTATGGTCTTGTATATGAGTCGAAAGTCCTGCACCGCTGAATTTTTGCCAAGGCACCATGAATCAACACCGATATAAGCGTGTATTGGAGGATGTCTTCATGCCATATATCAATGATTTGGTCCGAATGAAGGCACATTCATGCTCGATAAGGCACCATGCCATATGGCCAAATCCATCCAAAGTTTTTTTGGAAATACACGGTTTGCCAGTGTGACCTTGGCCGGGAAATTCTCCCGACCTCAATGCAATTGAGAACGTGTGGAGAGTTTTAAAATCGCGCGTGGATTCAAGAAAAAACACTACAAAAGTGTAATTAGTAAGAAATATTGATGATGTGTGGAAAAATGACGCTACAGTTAGACATACCATTAACGCTTTTATAGACAATATGCTAAAAAGATTAAGAGCAATTATAGAAGCCACAGGCGGCATTACAAAATATTAGTTATATAGTTGTGACGATGTCTAACAGTTCTGAATAAACTTATGCTTGTACAATATGCCAAAAAAATTAAGAGCAATTATAGAAGCCACAGGCGGCATTACAAAATATTAGTTATATAGTTGTGACGATGTCTAACAGTTCTGAATAAACTTATGCTTGTACAATATGTTTTTCATTATTTATTTTAACAAAATGGCTATTTTAGCAAGTGGTCCTAATAAATTGGACAGGGACATTTATATAGTTTAGCATTAAATCACTGCTTTACAAGTGCTTTATAACATTACTGATGTTAAGAACCGTCTACAGTTTTGTCCATTTATGTTTAGTCTACAGTTTAGTTTATGGTTTAAGATCTACGTGTATCGTTCTGATATTCACTTTTTTCTATTACACGGTATAATTTCTGCTCCTATATTCTTAATATGAGGTCGTTAGGGTGTGTACTCCTGCGCAGGCTTGTACTCTTGCTCGTGAAACTTGTAATTGTCCACACTGCTTTACTCGTGCTTGTGAGGATTTACTAATTTCGTATTTACTTGTAGTAAATGATGATGAACGTATTATACCATGACGTTATTAAACCCACTGCATTTTTGCCAAGTTTTACGAAATTGAGCATGGTGTAACTCAGTAAGTGCCGCCCTAAGCATGGTAAAGCTTCCAAGTACATCTATCTCTTCTTTTATGTACCGACTTTCGGTGAAGCTGTGCAAACCTTTGGCTCCCGCGTCTTGTAAGCGTACAGGTATGGCTTAAGGTTACAGGCATGGATATAGAAGTCTATGTAGAAGTCGTTTGTATGTACCTTTAAAAGAGCCTCATTATGGTCCATCAATTTCTTAATACTGAATGGGCAAGCGCACATGATGAAAAAGCTCTTTCAACATCCATTAATTTTTTGAGATCTCCACCAATGTACTGCATTTGCATTTTGTAATATTTCTGCGAGTGCTACACTTATATTAATCGTTGTATGTCCAAGATAATCAAATGTATGTGGATGCTCTGATGTATTTATACTTTCAAACAAGGAACTTACTTTCCATTTTCTGTTGTTAAAACGATACAAGCTATTGAGTCATTATAAACATTTGATCATCTATCAAAAGGCATACAGACTGAGTTGCCGGATAATTTTTTATAATATTTTAATTTCCCCTTTGCCAATATTTTTCTTTTATAAAAAAGACTGTTTTTGTCTGTATAACAATTTCCATAACCCGTGCGTGACATAAATTATATCATTGTACACTGGTACTCCCATAAACTACGCGCGGTATTACAGCATGTATACAACCTTTTATTAATAACTTTCGTAACGTATATACTCAATTAATTTTCAGCTTCGATGAACATTTTCGCTTCACAAATAAATGTACGTGCTTTGCATTAAACTTGTAAGTCAATGACCTGGTAGAGATACATATATGCAAGGTGTATTATTTTAAGAAATAAATTTATTGTGCTTCGTTGAACCCGCGCCACTGAAAGCGTACAGTCTAAAACATTAGAAACCAGAAAAAAATGAGATAAATGTTATGAAACAATTATACATGATAAATAGTATCTTACTAGTAAGTTTACTTATTTATTATGTATTGGGCAGAGTGTACATGCAGCAGTTAAATGAGAAAAAAGTCGAACGTGGTTACTAATAGATGGTTTCAGTTTCGTTTTATAAAATTTGAATTCACTTTTTTTCGAATTTGACGAACATGAAACTAATTAGCTTAAATGCTAGATTTGATGTTTCTCAAGGAAAGTGTAACGGTAGTCTTATTCGGTTTTAAAGCTCCTTTGTGTGAAAAAGTGCGGGAAATTTATTAAAAATTAATGAGATTTTAAAAAAGAGCAATGGCAAGACATTGGTATAGTGTGTTCCTTTTAAGACTTCCCACCCTAAATTTCTGGAAATCTGGAAATGTGTGAAAAATTTCCTGAAACACGTAAGAAGTATTATCGAGGGGGACAACTTCTTATGTAGAAGTTGACTCGCCCACCTTAACCCCTACCTCCAAGAGCAACTCCCTGGGAAATCTTATATAGAAAGGTCTATCGAATAATACTTCACTTTAACGGTTTTTTGAAAGAATACATTTTTTCGAGATTGTTAAGAAAATAGGTTGGTTTGTTTTGTATTTCTAGCTGGTCAATCTATTTTAGGAGCATCGGAACAAAAACCAACGTTAAGAAGTCTTATAAGTCTCAAGATGGAGCTCCTCCCCACTACGTTCTTCCAGTACGGGAGTGGTTAGACAATGCATTCCCAAATAAATGAATAGGACGAAGAAAACCTACAGAATGGTCAACCGGCTCGCCTGATTTGCCGCTACTGGACTTTCTATGGAGTTATTTAAAGCCTATTGTACCCCTCAAGGTCAAAATTTAGAAGAACTTCGTCAGAAGATTACTGCATCCTATCGTGAAATTCAAACGGATGTTTTTGAGAATACAAGCAGTTTTAAAAAACGACTATATCATTGTTTAGCGAAAAATGCGTGAACATTTTGAACAATTGTTGGATTAATTTTTTCTGCAAAAATACTTGAATTCTTAAATAACTTTGAAAGCAAAAATAAAACGTTTTAAGCAGTTAAAGCGTGTTTAAATAATAGATATTTAAGCCTAAACCAAAGCAAAAACAAAAGAACTCCCAAACGAATCGGTCAATTTGAGAAAACTGAACGCCAAAATGTATTCTTTCAAAAGACTATTAAAATGAGGTATTACTCCATACCCCTTTCTATTTAAGAATTTCAAGCTAATTGCTCCTGGGAGCAGGAAGTTAAAGTGGTGAGTGAACTTTTGCATAAAAGGTTGTCCGTCTCGATAATACTTCTTACGTGTTTCAAGAAATATTTCATAACCTTCCACATTTCCAGAAATTTAGGATGGGAAGTTTTGAAATCAATACACTGTATATCATGAACGCACTTTCGATGTGTCGATGGGCGTAATTGTCAGTAAGAGAAAGATCAAATAAGATTTCTATATGTTAACATAGTCGAGAAATACGCATTCTATTCTGCAGGGCGATTGTGTGTACCCTTATTTAACTACTAACAAAATCCTATCCTCGAATCAATCTTTTCATTTTGAATTGATTCAATGAAGCCCTCATTCCGCATTACTGCGTGGTGAAGGGGACAAATCGTTAGTCATACGTAATTCATTTCAAGTGAAGCCAGTGTTCGATTCATTTTGTTCATTTGTTAATAAGGCATCGCTGGATATTTGGGTCCGGTTCTCTAGTTTTATATATATATATATATATATATATATATATTTATAAGACGGTCCGACGTTTTGAAACAACGTTTACATTAATAAATACAAAAATAAAAATGTCCTTGCGAGAAATCTGATATCGAAATTCAAGCTTGTGCACTAGTGGAATTAAATCCTAGAATGATGTCTAGAGAAATTGTTCGCGAATGTAATATTAGTACAACTATTTCAAACTTTTTACAAAAAAAATAAATATTGGTCGTACAAAATTAGTTGCTTTTACTCGACGATTATTACCGTCGCATGGAATTTTGTGAAATAATCATGAGGATAACGAATTATTTTTCAATATTTTATTTACTGATGAGAAAAACATGTTACCCTCACGGGCATTATAATCCCGCAAATGCTCATTATTGGTCGCGTAAAAACCTGCATCCTAATACACCAACAGAAACACAGTTTCAACAAAAATTTACAGTGTGGACTAGTATTCTTAGGGACGAAATAATGATACCTGTTTTTATTGAAGGAAATTTAGATGGCAATAAATGTTTAGAATTATTGCAAACTAATATTATTCCTGCCGTCCGAAAGCGATTTGATATTAGCCCTATTACATGGCCACCACACTCCCCGGATATAGCCCCATACGACCTCTTTTTATGGTGAACAACATCTATCGAATCGCGAACAATTACGGGCGCAAATTATTGAAGTTAGCAACGATGTCACTCCAGAATTTTTAATATATTTGTTTGCGATTATTGCATTTAAGTTTGATGTATTTACGAATTCTTTATTTATTCTAATAAGAATTTCAGAATTTTATTTGATAAGAATTTTTATTCAGTTTAAAAAGATTATATTATTTTATTTTTTCATAAGGCTATGATGAATTCTGTCACTGATATGCGTTATCAATCATATTATCTGATGCTTCGATATACATACATACCTGGATATGGATAAAAACAATTCAATGCTATACATCGCAGTTTATGGCATTTTTTAGTTATCAAATGAGTATTGTCTTACTATTTTCCTTTTCACTAATACAAATGTAGTGTTGAATTTAATATTATATTTACGAACTTCGTAAATAATGTTTACAATAGCTCGCTTAGCCAATTGATTATAAATCTGTTACTCATATCATCAATAGCAATACAAGAGTGAGCTTTAGCGAGTAAACCAATATCACGCTAATTTTATTTCGGCGGAGCTATGACGTCTCGCCGAATGTAAACCAATCTTTGCTACAGCCTCGTGCTTATGTACGCCTACAGCTAGAGTCCTTCCGATTTCTAGTCGGTTAGTATGGAATCGACAGCGTGCGCCTTTTCATCCGGTATAGAACAATATGCAATTCCGTTAGGTATAGGATTACTAGGGGAAAATTTCACGTTTGTGTGCAATAATGTTCCGAAGCGCACAGCAGTCTTATGTAGACAATATTTAGAACAGTAACAAAGAAATAACGTATTAACAATAATAACACGGCCTTCTTAACGCTCCGATATGAACCTTGCAGCGATTTTATGAGAAGAATTCGACAAGCAAACGAGAAAAGCTCTCACGTTTAAACTTCTATGGTACATTCGACAAATATAATAAGAAAACGTTAATCACAAAACAATTACGAAATTAATTGCCAGAATGTCACGTATGATACGAGCAACCTTAACAGCAAAATGGGTTATTTCGATGAGAAGAAAATTTAATTTTTATTTTATTTTAGTATTACGTTTCCACTTTCTGTTTGTTTTTATATTTTATCGTATGAGTAATTCTTTAAATTTGTTTGGTTTTTAATTTCAATTTCTTCACTACCAAGTGTTGAAAATTCCGTGAGCGGTCAATAATTTCTAATTTGAACTTTTATTGTAAACCTTTAGCTTTTTAGAACATAACCCAAATTAATAATTTGAGTACATGTCACATATCTTTCCATATCTAATTAAAATATTTGCATATGCAAATGCACGGATGTACAATCCCGTATACGCATATGGATATGCATATTTGTAAATAATAGCAATTGTTTATAAATTAAGTAAGCTATATTTGTCCCTGTAACAATGCGTGACGTAATGATATGTACTTGACATTTGCTGACTTTTAAACGCGAATACATTTATTCATTACTTACATTACCTTCAGCGCTACGTCGTGTTATACATAGTTTGTTAAGTACTTAAATTATCAAAAGTATTTTCAACTTCTATCAAATTTATACCATATAAATGTGAAATAAAAAAACCATATACTGATAGAACATTGATATCTTTATGGAATAATTGTTATTAAAATTTTTACATCAGCTTGTCCATTAAAAGGTATTAACGTCTCTAGCGATAATTCATTGCTGTGCATTCTATATCTCGCCACATTCAGTTCATTTAATCTTCAGACGTGAAAATAGTAATCGTTCAAACATTAATACGTTACATTAACGTAGCTGCCTCGAACATATCAACAGCCAGTCCAAAGGATCTTATTACAGATATCAGATATTTCATTAAATTATTAATTAAACTTGAAGCTCAACTCATCCAGTTCATCGTCTTCTACTTTCTTATCTTACATTACATGTCCAACTTGCCGTAACCACGTTTCATTTCAGGCTTACAGAGATATAAAATAGATTGGCACCATTAGTAAGCATATTTTAGACGTTCATGATGACGGTCGTTATTTGTTGCGTTTTTAGAAACTTTAAATTCTTATCGTGTATACCTCATATTGGATTCTTTAGTGCACTAGGTAAACTGTGAAAAACCGAACAAGATTAATATATTGTACAAAGCGTGTCTCAACTTATCTTTAGACAAAATGGAAACAAACTAGAACTACATTTCTTACTTTGATTCTTTTTCTTTGTTATCTATCTTTAATGTGCATAAATATTATTTTAATTCTATACCAGTATAAATCTTGAGGCTTTTCTCTCTATCTGTTAAATCAAAATTGATAATTTGGATAACTATTTTGAGTTGGGCAAATGTCTCCAAACATTTATTAACCTAATTAAAAGAATATCCTTAATAAAACTTTTATAGACTTTTAAAACTGTTCATCGAGTATTCACAGATGTCATTCATCTTCAGATACGACAAACTTACACTTTTAAAATGGAACATTCTGTACATAACTCAATCTTTCGACTTTTTTATACGTGTACATGTATATATTGAGATGATTTAAATCAAAGTGAGTACTTATTTTAAAAATCATTTTTTTCCTTGTAACAACTTTTTATATTTTTTGCAGGGTGTATTCTTACGATTAATTGTTTTACGAAAGAGAATATGAAACGATTACATTTTACTAACATGTGATACATTAGTTAAAATGTAAATACCAAAGAAAAAAGTGAATAAATATAGGAGACCAATGTGTCTTATAAGTACAAAACGCGTTTCTCAAGAACTAACATTTTAAAAATCATTCAGAAGATCAAAGAATGTAACAGAAGTATATTTTTTTAAGAAAGGCTTACTTAAATGCTCCTTCATTGCCTAATCTAGATATTTCTTAATCCTGAATGTACAAGTGCATATCATGTACCATTTCTTTTGGCACACCCTCACCAAACTGGAATAACCCTGTACCAGAATATTTAGGAACTATTTCGAAAACTGAATTTTTTTCTCGAATTGACGGGAAGTATTCATCTAGGACTTCTAAAACTTGCGTCTAAAATGTTCATTCTTCAATTGCGTAAGATAAGCAGGCACGCCTCTGGTAAAACTGTAAAGTATCACAGGGATTAGTTTCAATAATTTTAAAGTGTTTGGTAGTTGTTTTAATTTGAATTACTCGAAACCTCCATATAAACCATACAAAAGTGCAACCTTTAGTTGCTTGATTTCTTAACTATATTGAGAAATATTCATTTAATGGCCATTTAATGTTTCTTTCAACCCTTCTAACGTTTAAGGTTTCCTTTTATACACAATTAACTTTAAGTAATAATTAAGAAAATAATCTTAGGAGTTATATCTGGTGTCTGAGTCAAACTTTCAATGCGCTCCCTTCGATCTTTCTACGAATGTGAAAATACTTTATTGTTGTTTGCTTATTATTGCTGCGGTATTGGTTTAAGCTAATTCTATGACGAGGTGCAGGTTCGTCCCACTAATGCCAAATGTCCTTTCAGAGGTGATCTGGATTTGCTTGACCAGAAAGTAAAAGATTCTGCAATAATTTCTTCGCCTAAAAGTAGGAAATAACGATCAACATTCAGATAATTTCTTTTTCCCTCGTGAAAAATAATCCAATGAGAGCTCTCCTATTACACCAGCGTATTCTTACTAGATCAACATCGATAACTAAGACGTCAGACGTCATAACTTAATGCTTTCTATTACTTTATATAATATTTTTAAAATGAAAAAATAAATATATCAAAAAATTAAATTCGGAGTGAAAATAAATGACACACCTTTCAGAAATTCTGTTTTATCCCTGTAGATGACGTTTTTGAAGTTCGAACAAGTAAAGACGACATACATTGTATTCCTCCTAAAGTATTTACTTCTGTCTGTAAACAAAAACCCTTAGTGGGCTGATTCACGTGTAAGATTTTGTGTAGAGAAATACCATTCTTAGTCGGCTTGGAATGTTATTAAAAGCTAATAATTGCTAAACTGCTTGATGAGTTTTGACGCTAAAGCGAATACACTTAACTTCTACGTACGTTTACTATACGAGGGTTGTCTTTTAAGTTTAGCATATAGAACTGGGATAAAAGAGTAGATAGGTTTTAAAGACTTATTTGTTTTTCAAAGTATTCTCCACGAAGATTAATGAATTTTTTCATGCGCCCGAACCAACTCTGGAAGCAGTTATTCTACTCGTTTGTTGGTACAGTCAAAATTGGAATGCGATGAACACATCGGCTGCTGCTAACGACGACTGGAACCTTTGACCGCCCAGTCCGTTTTTGATTTTCGGAAAGGTAAAGAAACCGTTGGCACTTAGGCCCGAACTGTACAAAGGATGATCTAATAACTCGACGTTTTGTCGCATTATAAATTCAATTATTTTCACGCGAACTTGCATTGTCTTGATGGAGGATGATTCGTCGTTCGGAGTTGGTTTCTCGAAGCTCACCGAACGCTTGCGTAACAATCGGCAGAAATTCATCGCACTTTTTAGACATCAATTCACTTTAGCTGCTTTGTGTTCTTCGGTCAGATACAATATCCAACGGGAAACTATTTTTTTACATACAATTTCTCATGCAAAATTTTTTGAATTGAGGTCTTTGAAACCCCTAGTGATGTCTTAACCTCCCGATATGTCACATGAGATCTACAATGATGATCTTGCTCACAGTATAGACGTTTTCGTGAGTCGGCAAGGCATTCTTCGAAAATTATAAAAAAATATTACGCGAAAATGTTCTTGGTTTAATTCCGTTTTTCAACTAACATGTCAAGTTTGACAGTTCGTTGTAGTTACAATACTGCATGTATCGCACGGAAACGTTGGATGTAGAGATGGAGGTTAATTTTTAGTACTGGCATTTGATTAGTGGCGCTCTCCATATCCCAGTGTGGATAATTTAAAAAACATACCTCGCAGAATAAAAGAAGCGGTGATACTTGGTTGTCATCCGAATTTACTTAGTGGTCGCTTAAAATATAACAGCCTTTCTATGTTTGAACAATAATAATAGTTGTACAGAAAGCTGGAATAACGAGTTTTCTGTGAAAATAACGTATACTATTTATGAACATAGGTAAATTCAACCAAATAACGATCTAACATTCTCATTTTATGATACTCGACACCACATATTCAACCGGATTGTTAACAACTGTCTGCATAGTTTCAAATATCCTCCCGCGAAATAGAATGGAAATTAAACTATGTTATCAATTAATGAAAATCTAAATTAAGCAGTCGCCATCGCGGAAAATTTTGTTTGTTGCATATTTGATGATTATCCAGTTAAATTAAAGAATGCACCAATAGACTCGCGTATTCAAAACAATTTACCGTCTCGTAATTTTATTTACAATCGCGAAGGCTATAGTCATTAAATTTCACGGTCGATTGTAGTACGCGCACGCAATGTACTAATTAGATTTATATATTTATGAACTAGCGTCGTTTCTATATTTACACGATCGAAAACATACCTGTCATTTGGCAACTATTGCGGTTTAACCGAATGAAATTATTATGGAGTGGGTAAAGTGATGTTTGCTTATTTCTCGTTTCTCCTTCTTTTTTGTTCCTTGCTTTCAGAGTTCCAACTAGGTTCCATAGGAGGTCAAGCTTCGAATTAGCGTCTATTGTCATATATACATATATGTTGTACGGGATGTGAGTTTATCTCGCTGTGAAACGACATCATTTTACACTGGTTTAACTGTCTTTTTTTCACGGTTGTGACTTATGGTAATAGTGGCAAGAGCTGAACCATATCCGAGAGGTCGTAGTTCTAAATTCAAGACGATAACGGATAGATGCTACACGTTGCACATATGTATGTATGCAAATATATATGTGGCATATTTTAAGTAGAGATGGGTAAGTGCATAATACGTAGATGTTTTGGAAGGCAAAACTTTTTATAATTTTACTTCAAGGTTGTGAAAGTTACGAATTACGCTTTAGCTCTCGAACATCCATAAATTATAAAGAAATATATCAATATACTACTATGTACAGTATCATACACTACAACATAATGTACGAGGGATGTCTTTTAGGTTTTACATACTTCGACATAGAGAGCTCCATTAAGCAGGTGTCTTGAATCCAAGGTTTTAGTGCGTTACATGTATTGTCGTAGCTACAACGAACTGTCAAAGTCGATAAACTAATTTAAAAAATTGAATTAAACCGAGAATACTTTCGCGCAATAATTTTTTAAAATTTTCGAAGACAATCATCTCAACAAGAATGCCTCGTTGAGTTGATTTCTGCTTTCAGCAATGAAGCACTACATCAGTCAACAATTTCTCGTTGGTATGGAGAATTCAAAGAATTGTGTGTAAAAAAATAGTTTCCCGTTGGACATCGCATTTGTTAACCGAACAACTGCTAGGGTGAATTAGTGTGAAAAGAGTCTAGACCGCTTCAACGCCGGAAACTCTGACAATGCGTACAGTATCGTCGGTGGTGGTGAATCTTGGATTTACTCGTACAAGCTAGGAAATAGAAGTCGACAAAAGTCACCCGTTCTCGAAGCATCTCCAAAAATATGGTCGCGAGATTTGTCTCGAAAGTAGGTCATGTAGCAGCAGTTCCTCTACAAGATCAAAGAACTGTTACTACCGATTGGTATACAACCATCTGTTTGACACATGCCATCGCCGAAGTTGGAAAAACCAACCCCGAATGATGAATTGCCCTCCACTAAAACAATGGTCTTTAAAAGCTGTCTGCTGTTTTATTCCAGCTCTATATGCACAGCTTAAAAATAACCCTCGTATTACTGAATATTGCTCTATAGATCAGTGGGACTGTGTTGGTAGATAAGTACATGATACTATACTGGCAAAACCACAAGATGTTGGTTTCTACATTTTACGTTTAGATAACAATTTCCTTAACAGTAATGTGTGTTATTATTTAAATGTGCACACCAGATACTTAGATAGATACTTCTTTAAATTAGCTCCATATGGTCCTTTGGCAAGAATTACATAATTAGAAAGTTACTATATACCGTGAATTGCATGATCACAGCTTTTTGAACAGTATCAAACAACAGCAGGTGAATGCTGTTACATTGCTCTACTTTATTGTAGAAAGTCTACGAAATTACAACATTGACAGCATAATCTTTGCATTTTCCCAAATTTATACAACTACTAATTAATATATTTGGGAAATCCATAAACAGGAGATATTTTCGTAGCGTCTCACCAGACTGATATACTTCCACTAGCTCCACTAATTTTGAAGTTCACAATAAAATGAAGATATTCAAGATCAACAGGAATTACTCACAATAGGAAAGCAATATCGTTTGTTGTTGAGGAATAAAACAGCAGACATATTCAATGTTTGAACTGTATTTAATGCATTCAATAAAACCCCAATACATTATGTATTTTTCAATTTTTTAGAGAAATTTTAAAATACACTTGAAGTACAAAAAAACATCCACTATTTTCAATTTATTGACGCAATAACATGTTGGTATGTATGCATGTATGTTTGTTGATATCCAGAGCTGTCATGGAACTAAATGCCTGAAAATGTAGCAATACCATTCATCATATCGCACACCCATCACATACAGTGCAGAATGTCCACTCGAATCAATGTGCGTGGGGGCAATATTTCAGTTGCATAACGTGAATGTGTCCGTAACAGTTTATTTTGATCGTAATATTATGCAGATGAATACTATGCCTATTACGCCCTCGTAATTACACCTGCTCCTTCCTAGAATTTCGAACGATTAGCTTTAATTCAATGCCAAAGTTGATGTCATCGGTTCTCGGTTTCATATAAACATATACATAAATGACAGAGAAAAAACCTTTAAGGTATTTTATTCGTTGAAATCGTGACCGCAAAGAACAATGCTGATTGCGTTCGCCAATTTAACTTTTTTCATTTCTAAAAATTCGTAGTCTTTGTAAACTAGCTAGTCAATTTCGAAAATTATCGACGTGATTGACTTATAGATGGCTAGATCAACAGGTGGCTTGCAATTCTACCTTGAACGTACCTTTTTATTCGCAAAAAGTAGTTGCTGTACGAACGGATTCCAGCAATAGCTGAGCTCCGGATTAATGACCGATAATGAACTATTCCCTGTATTCTAGTTAGCGTACTGTTTTTATCGGTATGCAAAGAACCAGAAAGTTATGTGTAAGTAACAATTTCGTAGTTCATACACTAGGATTATTTATTATCGCAACAATAACTTCACCTACACGTTAATACTGCCAAAAGGATTTATATTATGAAAGAATGATACTTTAATAGTTCTAAAGTAGATGAATTTGTCGTACATGTTGTAAATATACCAAACAGAAGTATAGTTTGTTATTAAAAAAGATGAATTGTTGTAATTGTACAGTTTAAAAAGATATAAATTCATTTTAAGTACACATTCTCTCCAGTGCACTATTGAGTTACTATGCGATCGCTTCTAACATTCTACTCATTTTTACAATAGATTTACAAATAATACAAACGAATACACGACATAAAACAAATAAAGCAATTTCTCCTAGTGTTGACAACTTTGTTACTGAAATTATGTAACTAGATTATCAATAGTATTGTGATAATGCTTTATATTTTCTTCATACCCTTGCAAAGCGATATAACATCTACTGGAACCTATTTAAAATAAACTATTTTCATATCTACTATATAATACGTTTAATAAACCTATTTCTTAAAACTGTAGAAACAGGTAAGGAGGAGAGATGAAATACGTACCTACGTAGTAGCTAAAATGTTTGAAAATAACAATTTTCCTGTAATAAGAACATTATTACATCATTAAGAACTGTTAGAACTGAATGTAATATGCAGATGTTATTTTCTAAGTAAGCTTCGTTTTCTAATTAAAATGAAACAAGTAGAAATTTTCCAAAAATACACTTATTTTCTGAGTATATACAATTGTCTAGTTTTTCTCCCGTCCAAAATAGGTAATCAGATCTAATGTTTGGCTTTTAGTACATGGTCTTGCATTATTATGTAGCAGTACTACATCGTCTGACAGCATTTCACGACATTTATACTTGATGGCTTGACGTAGTTTTCTTAGCTTGATAAATTACGATTTCCTTGTCATGACCAACATATTTCAAACTGTTTTTCTGGAAAAGTCAGTTTCGGTAGGATTTGAACCCATGTCCTCTCCCTTGCCGAGGACGCGTCTTCACTGCTAGACCGCGGGGCCTTGTGAGTTCAAATCACTTTTAAAAGCAAATATATCCAAGCAATAATATTGTCTGCTGAGATATTATAGTATATCTGCAGACAGTACGACATCTAGGTTTTAAAAGTGATCTGAACTCGGAGGATCCTGTAGTCTAGCAGTGAAGACGCTCTCAAGGAGAGGAAGTGGGTTCAAATCCTACCGGGTCTGAGTTTTTCAGAAAAGCATTTTTAAATACGTTGGTAATTACGTACAAGGAAATTGTAATTTATCATTACGAGTTTGCCAACGGAAGTTGCATACAAATTGTTCTTAGGTTTTTACACCCTGTCTGTCTCAGAATACAGTGACCATGATCTTGAGCTTTGAAAGTGTCTGCTCTGTTTTCTCTCTGACGCCATTGAATGTTGAAGGAGGCAGTGGGACACCCATGTTCCAAATCTTGTGACGATATATTTCAATAATCTTCCCCGTTGTTACGGGTCAAAAAGGTTAAAGCAGTTATAACTTCTTCTGTTTGTGTTCCTCGATCAATAGTCTAGGAACACATCGAGAACGCTATTTCTTATATCCGTAATTCTCAGACATAGTTGTGTACCAAACTGATTTTGAAATATGTGGAAATTCTGAAGAAAGCTTAGAAATTGTGAATCTCTTGCTTTTACGAATACTGGTAACAATTGCTTGGCGCTAGATCGTTATTGAGTGCATATCAAAGCGCGTATCATTACGGACTGGACAACTATTTCTATATTATAGAATTTTATGTAATATAAAGTCAATGCTGTATTTATTACTGCAGACATTGATACTGTATAACAGAGCAACTTAAAGCAGAAGGCAAAATCTACAAATTTAAATCACAACGTCTAAGATGTTCACAAAATAGGATAACGAATGCATTAAGTACAAAATAAAGCGATCAGAGACAGGGCAAGACTGAGAAAAACCATTCCCGAACACACATGGTCATAGGAAGGACTTATGTAGATAAATCCATTTATAACCTAAAAGCAAATAAAAAAAATTGAATTTTAGTATCGGTGCTTACATCATTAGGAGACGTATTGCATAGGTTATAATTTGCCAAAGAAGACAGCAATTGGTAACTATAAAAATGACGGAATAGTTTGTGGCCTGACGGATAAAGAAATATCCTTAGTTGGTTCACCGGTTATGCACCGGTCGACAAGGAATTAGACACATTACGTGAATATATTAAATACCATCTTGCTTCCCTGTAATGTAGAAAAAATGGCGCTGCATTGGACGTTCCAACAAGATATCTATCCCTAGTACTTGTTTAGGACAGCAAAAGTGTGAGTTGCCGAAAATGATATTAAAAGTTGCCGGGTTGAAACCCCATAGAACGCCTATAGGGTGTTGTAAAAAGGAAATAAGCATAATCCACGCTCCAAATAAAGGAGATTTATATATAGCAAGCTGATAAAAATGCTTGGCATTCGATTCCTATCTAAACCGACTAAGATTTATTGGAATCTATGTCCCATTGTTGTATAGCAATGGTGTAGATTCTGGATATGCAACAAAATATTGGTTTTTAGACAAATTTTCGATAATTGTTACAGTAACCTTTATTTAGTTTTCTTGAATACACCTATTTTTTTGCACAGCTTAGTTTTCGTATTTGTTTCATCTTTAAGTCTATATGCGCTTGCTTCCTTTGTTTAATTAATGTATTATATAACATATACTATCATAAAATAAAATACAAATTTCGTCCAAAGTTCCGTGGCTTTATTTAAAAGATATTAATTTTACACAGTAACGTACATATTTTTATTATAATTATGATTTATTTATGTATTTATTTATGTATTTATTTGCTGACTTACTAGGCTCGGGTTTCTATCATTAGGCACATTCCAGAAATGTTTTTTGTTTACATAATCCTAATACGGAATTTAAGGCTGCAGAAACGAATGCTTTCGCAATAGCGCATGGCTCGGTTACTATCAATGTTAAAAATAATGAACGTAATTACTTATTATTTCAGCTTGATTCTATTGTTGATGTAAAGTGACGCAAAGAATCGCTGTAGTATTGTGGCATTAGTATGCCTTTCAGTGTTGACTCAGTCATACTCTTACGGGACGTGAAAATATTTTGGGGTATTTGGAAAAGGAGCATTTTGAGCCATATTCGCACTTTCGGTTTTCAATCAAATTCTTATCTATACGCACCATAGTTTAAAAATCGGGATTTTTATTTATCTTCCTATATTATCTGTTAGATTTCCTAACCAGGGTTTGAGGTAATCTACTATATTTAGCGCTTCATGTAATAACAGCTTGGTGTTCTCTAATTTTAGAGATAGTATCTAAAAGAATTGAATAATTTTCATAAATCGGCTATATTTCTATATTGAGTATCTGAAACTAGCCGCCGGCTTACTGAAATTACTAGGGCTACTTGCAGACTCAAATTGAAGATATGAAGCTTAATAATGTGTAAAAATTTCTCACAATATAAAACAGCTTAAAGTTCCATTCCCCATCTCGTCAATATGGTGACTGAGAAATGCCCGGTCAAGCCTATTTAAACTCACCAATGCGTTTTGGAAATTTAATAAAAACTTCTTTGGTAGAAACTATAAATTGATCTACGTTTGGAGAACCGCTCCTAATAAATTTAGCTGCAAGATGACACGCATGGCGCAAACAGGTTACATGAAGCAATTGAGGATAAAGTTGTTGTAGTAATTTTCCCGCTTTAACCATGTTCGAACTCCCATCTGTAACCAACATTGAACTTCCCAAACGTATTTTCTATATTTTCTACTATTCTTTCCGCGTTTCTCTTCTGTAAACAAGAGGCATGAATACCTCACCACTTTTTAAAGTGCGCACTAACACATTTAAAATACAATTCTTTCTTGCATCCGTTGTTTCATCTACCGTCAGACATATTTTTTTATACTTTAACTCTTCCTTTATTTCATCCGTAATCGTGTTTTCCACCAGATAAAAGTTATACTGCAATCCATCTCTTGTTAGCAATCTCCATTCTGGAACGTATTTCCTCCAAAGCTTTCGAAATTCTTCGTTATCTACAGTATTTTATAGAATGTTACACACACATAACATATAAATAAAGTCATATGGAGATTTATAATATGGTACATCACGTTGCACATATAGCCGGTTGCTTGCTATTAACATGTTTTTTAAATAGCAAAATACTGTACGGTAAGATGTTAATATTGCAAACAGTACATTTAATAATAGTGCCAGGGTATTCTAATGTTGTAAATCAGTTAAGAAACCTATTAACACTCGTACAGTATAACACAGAACGCCGTCGATTCGCCATCATCAGCCTAATCCGGCATTCATACACATACTAACCATACGCGTATGAATCCAAGCTTCTGATATATCCGATCGCTTTCGAAATATACCATCGTCGCCAATGAGTGTACCCCAAGCTTATGAGCGGTATTGAACCTACATTTTGTATCGTTTATTTCAAAATACAATTGCATACTAACAGAATGGCAGTGTGTGTGAGATATCTCCTTCGGAAACTAACCAGAAAAGTTTTGTTTCTAATAATTACGCTGTTAATGAAAACAACAATCTTAAGCAAATCCAGAATGCAATAATTTCTCATTTCACCTCTTCCAAATATTTTCCTTCGCGACTAAGCAGATTACTTAAACATTTCTACATTCGCGGATTTTCAATTAAGACGTACCTTCTAATCAACCTGATTACATTCCGTTCATTCGAAACCGTTCACGTAACATCACTAATTCTAAACTTTAAGCGATAAAATTCAAGTTAAGCGTACCGAATTGCATAAATTATTCTCCGGAAATCAAGATAAACTGCTCTTCTTCTCGCGGAGATAAACGCTATCACGGCCAGGTCTTTGACACTACTTCTGTAATTGATGTCTTTAAAAACAATTCACACGATTTCGCGTCAGAACGAAGCGCAACGTTCTAATAATAAAGGGAAAACGCACATACATAACGCGGTTTCTATAATTAATTATACGAATTCATGGAGCGTGTATATACACGTGCTTCCATAATTAACTTCCGTTTTTTTATGGCGCTTTCGCGTTCAAAGAGCGTCCAGCGTACATTAAATGAATCCCTTACTAGTAGTGCGTAGAATACCGTCTAAGTCAGGACAATTTACCAATAGTTTAGGAATAGAATTATAGAGCGAAATTAATATGATTTTTATTTCTCATTGCAAAGAAACCAACAACACTGACATAATTTAAGATAAAATTTTTTTACTACAAGATAAAAAAAACTTAATAAACATATTATCAAGTACAAACTAAGGCAGAGAAAGAATGTTATTCGTTCGTGAAACATTAAACTACTACAAGTAAAGTTTTGAAAAAAGGGAAAGGACTTTAAAAGGTTATAAGTGAATATCTCAACGACAATTATGCAAACCTTTGATTACATCAGAAAAGGAAAATATGTGGGTTTTAAAAGATCACGATATGAAAGAGGAGAGGAGAAGATTGCATTACGAGTATATATAAAAGAGGATACTGTATAACAATAAGCACTAAAACATCAGCAAGTGTTTTAAGTAAAATAAAAATTACAAAGGGATAAACCCATTATTATTTCATACTGTACGAGTGGAAACCACTTCGGACAGCATTGTACAACTATCTACCCATTGTACGTGAATAAATCGAAGAGAGGATCAAAGATGAAGTAACATATGCACAGCTGTGGTTATATGTTGACAAAACGACAGATCGAAATACAAATCTATTATATACAAGGTAGGTGCCATAAATTCTCAGTCTGACAAGTTTATACAGGTTCTAGCGTGTTAAAACTCCGTCACAGCATGCATGCATATACGCGAGGTCTACGCTATAAACATGACGGTTTGATGAGTAGTAGTTTTTAGTAACCTGACAATTAACCAACTATTGATGCTTATGAGCGATGGTGCCGCGACAATACGATCTGTAGTAGTTTTACAAATGACTTTCAGAGGTTTTTATATGTGACGGTGACCTGATGTTTCCAAATCACCAAAGCCAATTCTTGAATGTTGAGGAACATAGATGAACGCGACTTTTATTGTTCTCAGTAGTTCCAACAAAACAAATTAAATCTTTGATTTTACAATTCAATTCTGACAAAGTGGCAGCTGTTAAGGAAAGCCAAACCAGGTTTAAAGATACTTTTATTGAAATATTTTTTTACTTGAAGTAATAGAAAAATTGGAAAATACTAGATTGCTCCACAGATATCGCAGTTAGAGGAGTCAGCAGAAATAGTAGACAAAGGAAATACATTGCTGCATAATATAACCGTAGCGTAGTACATCATAGGTCCGTTAAGTAATTTCAAAGATTATAATTATGCTAGTTTACATCCGCAGATGTGGAGCGGTCCTTCTCACAATATAAGAACATGTTTTCATCACGGTAAACATCGTTCACCAGGACAAATATTTAAATTCGTATAATATGAAGATTACATACATAATGTTCAGCTTGTTACATGTTATTGCAGTATTGAGTCCGATTTGGAATTACATTATTCGTCTATGTATGATCCTGGAATGTACTCCTGAATACCGATCCCTAAATCTCTGAATCCAAAGCTAATAACTTATTAACTTTAAAATCATTTGATAATGCTGATTGATTGCAAAGGCCTCAATTATATCCTTCATTTTTTAAGTTGATTTTGTGTACGAAATGAACGTTTACTTCAGCTAAAGATAGTTGCTACGTATATCTCAGACTTCCTAGAACATTCCCAGACAATTTCCATTCTGAAATCATAGATCGAGGAAACTTTATGCAAAATCAAAATTTAAATCACTGTTATTAGCTTTAGGATCATCCAATGGTTCCTTTATGATTCATATAACCATTGATTACATTTTTCTTAAAAGAAACGAATCGGTAAAATCGATTGCTCTAGGCCTTAATCAATTATTTCCTTACATTTTTTAAATGGATCTTATGCTCGAACATTTTATAATGATGATAATACTTTACTCATTACCTTTATAACTACGTGTATTCAATAAGCCGAAAAACCAAAATCTGACGTACGTTGGAGAAATAAGAACAAATACTACATTATTAACTAATGTTAATTATTAAACTAAGTATTATTCAAGTAAATAGTAAACACTAATATGTCGGTTGCATTTCTCTTGATAGAAACGGATCCATCGAACCGATTGCCGCAACCATCTTCTTCATTTTTTTTTAGTTGATTTTAGGTACAAAATGGGCGTTTATTTTACTTGAAAGTAGCTGTTACGAACATTTTAGACATCCTGAGTCACTACCAGATAGTTTCTCTTCTGTAATTATAGATCGAGAAATGTGTAAAAAAAGCTTTGCGCAAAATAATCTTTAGTTTTTTGATATAGATTGATTTGACAGTTTTTTTACGGTTTGCATTAGAGTTCGTTTCATTTTTTTGATAGAAAGGGATCCGTAGAATCGATTGCCGTAGGGTTCAATCAATTGGCTCTTTCAATTTTTTTATGCTCAAACATTTTATAGTAATATTAATAATACTAATAGTTTGTTCATTACTTTTACATCTGTGTCTATGTAATAAGTTTTTACTTACTACTAATCCTGATTCTGAAGTGTGAATGACGATCCCTAATCGTAATACAGAAAGATTATCTCATCTCCTACATTAACGGAGTCCAAAATTGATTTTAGTCCGGTTCTAAACAAAGACGAGTTGATGTTAAGAAGCAGAAACAAGTCGCGGTACTCATCTTGCGCTAACATTATTCATATCCAAATGGTTGCCTAGAATTTAGTGACGACTTATTTTTAAAATGTTAACCTTGCTAGTAACATCGTTTACCTTCAATGTTCTAATACCAATGTGGCAATAAATGAGACTTTTTGTCGCGTTACCATTTGAATTGGTCAACTAGAACGCTCATCATTTTCAAGAGATTATGTTGTCCCAAACGAAAACATTTTGGCTACTTCTTTTCATTACAACAATAAGGATATGAATTACCATAAACGTTGTTTAATTTACTTAGATGTATTACCTTCTTTTGTTAATTTTTTTTTATTAGCTGAAAAATTTGACGCACTAATAACGTTATCCGCTAACGTGATGATTACTGCTCGTAGTTGATTACAATATTGATAACTATTGTTCACAATGTATTTTGAGCATATTTAAATATGTGTAAATCTGTTAGATCGAGAACATACGGTGCTTACCTCGTATAAACACGTTTGATCATTTTTCTAGTTTTCGAATCCGGACGTTGAAAGATGCTGACGTTTGTTTGGAACACAAACGAGTAGCGAACTAGTTTATTGCACAGATCATATCCATATCGTTTACGAGACTCTTCATCTAATTTAATTTCACAAAACATTAAAGTCGTTACTTCATTTACACTCATTTAACCAAATGAACAGAACGAAGCGAGCTATCTATTTCCTAGACGATGACATTCAAATACGAATCTTATTTTTTTATTACTTACTGACTTACTTAATTTTTCTTTGTTTTAAAGTAACGCTACTATTACGCTATATAGAACAAAAGTATGGAATCGCGAAGGGCTATTCAAGTGAGTTACTAACACTAAATTAGTTAGAGGACGACACGAACGAACTTTTCCAGAACGTTAAGAATATTTACAACTTACTGCAGTCACTCTTTAATAGTGTTAATCGCTAGCTACTTGCTTGCAGCTGGTAGGATGGAATGGTAATAGCTTCTTTTATCGCATGCTATCAAACTTGAGTTTAGATAGAGATATATGAAAACGTTAAAGCAAATAGGTAATGTTTAAGTATGTATCATATTACTTTAGTCTTAATAAAAATTAAATTAAATAATAATTTAGAAACGTTATGATAAGAAGAGAAATAAATTTTTACACACCAACGTTAATACCTTAACATTATTGTTGTTGTGGGCATTGCCACTGTTGTCTGGAATCACGGTAACCCAAAGAGTGAAAGATCCATTATCAGTGTCCTAATTTGCTGAAGGCTTTTTCATAACAATTATAATAATGATAAAGACAATAATGATAATAATCAAAATAATAAATGATAGTAATCTATGCCTTGCCATTCCCTAACAACTTTCTCCAATTACAGGGGCCATCGGCCGGCCACGAATTATTACTATGCCTACGCCCGCATCTTAACATATTCATTCTCAATATTTGCCATAAAGTGAGGAAAACCATTGAAAAATCTCAACCTTGAGAAACAGCAGCGGTCGAGCCCGGGACCTTGTGACTGATAGCCAACCGCGCTAGGCGCATAGCCACGAGCGTTTTGTGAATCTTCGAATTAATCTAAAATCTGTATACTCCTCTTTAACAAGTGTCTCACTGGAAAATTGCTACTATTTAGGGACAAATAGCTACACATTTGGGGAAGGTGTGTTTCGTCATCTCTCGACTTTCGTGATATAATTTTAAAGCTGTGTCTAGAATTTCTCCAATAACTTACGATTTTCTTTGCTCTTTTCGGTAAAGTTAACATAAATGCTTCTGATTCCTTATCTTACATATGACGGAGAACTGGGTACACCCATAACCTCCCCTTTTGTAATTTCTTTTTTTTTTATTTATCAAGCTGTTTTACACAAGAAAGGAGCTAATTGAAAACTAATAGCAGCTATGTAAAGTTTGTATGACGAAACATCAAACTGTGTAAGAAGTAGAAACATAGAATCAGAGGTATTCTACACAAAGGAAGGTGTTAGACAAGGAGGCGGACTTAGCCCTCTACTATTTATAATATTTATCGATGAAACTATCAGAGAAACAAGGAGGAGAACAAGAGTTTTTTATGTATCACATCACAACTTAGAAAAGGTAGAAATTACAGAATGTGCAATCGCAGGTGGATTGCTAGACGGAAATGAAAAAACTCTACAGCACAACATTAACGTGTGGAACAACACAGTCAACGGCACTTACTTTCTGGACAAGCTTAGTATTTATTGTAGATATCAAAATACAGTAGTATAGCGTCCTCATCGGGACCGACAGTTTTTTGACGTTATAACCGAGTGACGCTATTCACAAGGTAGGCGAATTCCGAAGTAACAGTAATTTAACAAATTTTCACGTAACTTATCTGATACGTAACATGCCTTATCCCCTATTTTATATTATTATATACTGAATATTACGGGAAATACATACATAAGTACAACATACCTATTATCAGATATACACTACCATCCATAGAAGTTTGGCCAAGGGAGGAAAGTTTTACAATACTTAAATTTAATAAGCTTTATTGCATTCAGCGACGATAATCTCAATAAACATCTAGCTTAAATACATCTGCAACTCAAATAATGAAAGTATTATGAAGAAAGAATAATATCAATCATCCTAATTTAGCACGGTTTATTCTATTCTATTTATTAGATAAGTTGTATCAATAGGACCAAGCAAGTAAAGATTTTATTGTATCCCCTCTCTCCCTCAATTGTCCCTGTCCTACTCGAAGGTTTACTGCGATTATCAAGTTCACGACAGTTCAGTTTGTTTTATGGACTGATAAATCAATATTCTTATTTACAAACAGTATCTGAATGAGCAAAATCAAACAGATATTTTACAAGACCACCTAAGAATCCAGATTGCAACCCTATTGAATTACCGTGGGATGAACTTGATAAAAGAGTTCGAAGTGTCGGTTCTACTTCCATGGAGCAACTTTGGAATATCCTTCAAAAACAGTGGAACAATATGCCAGGAGAGAAACTCACAAAATTAATCGAAAGGATGCCGCGAGTTGTTCGAGCAATAATCAATGCAAATGTGGAATTTTTTAGGAATGTTGTTAACAATGAACAGGAAAAAAATAAAATTTTTCATTATATTTTGATAGCTGTCATTTTTAAGTGTATTACATTTCTTTAGTATTAATTGCCCGTTATTTTTTGATTTTTTAAAGTTTTGTTACCTGGCCACACTTCTATGGACAGTAGTGTATATTTAAATTAAAAAAAGACTGTAATTTTGGTTTGTTATACGGTTTATGAATTCTAAGAAATGAAGTCATTGTTATTTCTTACAAAGTAGTTCTGTAAAATGCAGAAATTCCCTGTAGTTATTGCCTACATACACTACCGCTCAAAAGTGTTTAGACACTCTCACTGACAGCAAAAATGTATAAAAATTCAGCAAAAATGTTAATAATATTTATTTTTTATGTATAGATTCACGTACATGAATAAAAATATATTAAATAAATGTGAAAATTAAAACGTTTAATTTAAATTTTGCTTTCATCTATGTAACCTCCTCTTGATTTAATAATTGCAGCACAATCGAGGTATTCTCGCAATAAGTTTTGCCAGAGTTTCTTGTGTTATTGAGGTTCAACTCGATTGCAATTTGTTCCACACGTCAGTAGCTGATGTCAGAAGCGATTTCCGTACTTCCCAATCTAGTTCTTCCCATAGTAACTCGATTGGATTCAAGTCGGGACTTCGGGGAGGCCATTCCATAATTTTGAGAGTTCCTTCCTCTTCTAAATGGCGTAAATAGTCTTTACATAATTTAGAAGAATGTTTTGGGTCATTATCTTGCTGGAAGATAAAATTTTGACCCAAAAGTCGAATTCCGGAAGGTATTGTGTGGTTCTCCAAAATTTCGCGGTAGCCTTTTTTTAATATACCGTCAATTTTAACAATGTCCCCTACACTAGTGCCAGCAAAACAGACCCAAATGATGATAGAACGTCCACCATGCTTCACGGTAGCAGCAATACACTCTTCTCTGGCACGTTCACCCACAGATCTTCTTACGAATATGCGTCTTCGGGTTCCGAACAGCTCAAATTTGGACTTATCCGTCCAAAGGACGTTGTTCCACTGTTCTATGGTTCAGTGTTGGTGTTCACGAGCCTATTTAAGTCGCTTGTGCTTGTTTTATATGCGTAGTAATGGCTTTTTCATCGCAATAAGTCCATGGAGCCCGGCTTTCTGTAGGCGACGTTTGACTGTGGAAACACTGACTAGTTTTTGGCGACCAACATTTAATTCTGCGGTGATTTCCGAGGCTGTTTTGCGTCTATTTAACTTGCTGGTAACCACAATTCTGCGATCATCTGCAGATGTTGTCGCTTTTGGCCTTCCACTCCGTTTTTTATTAAGAAAACTGCCAGTTTCCCGATATTTTTTTACGTTATGGTCAACCGTAGCGTGATGTATTTTCATTTTTTTGGCAATTTGTCGATTACTTATACCACTTTTATGGTAAGCTATTATAAGCGCACGTGTTTCCGTAATTTCTCTTCCCGGAGGCAGTTTAAAAAATTGTCACACAATATTTCGCTCACGACGTGAATAGAGTAAATTCCACACTGCAACTGATCATAGGGTACAGATTTCACTATAATCTTCTAAGAAGCTAATTTAAACATTATTACCTACAATCTAACACATGACTAAATTCACCCAGTAAATTCAGAGGGATTGTTATTGTAATTGCACCGCCATAAACAATTTATGGTAGTCCGACCAAGTGCAGGTAAATGATAGTAAACCTTATGCGTTATAATGGGTGTTTATCTTAATGAACTACATTTTAAATACGTATTTCATTTTATTACAATGTTTTTTTGGTAAACATAATACTATATGAATAATCCATGAAAACAGGGGTGCCTAAACACTTTACTTTTTTAGTGTATGTATGTATTTCAATTGACGTTACTCCCGAGGTTGATGCCGTTATACGCAATGTTTTTTAGGTTGTCTACTATAGGTAAGTCCAGGGACCAAGACGATTATTGCGCTATACCTGAGTTGCCCCTATAAGAGATGACATTATAAACAAGTTCTACTGTATATTAAAAATACACACAATTTTCTGTCACGTAGACAGTTATCCTAATGCGTAATAAAGTGCTATATTCTGCACTCAACACAAAGTCTTTATTGCTAGAGCTGTTCACCAGCACGCCTCCATCTTCACCGCGGAGCTGGTGGTTATCTATATCGCACTTAAGAAGACTTTCCACACCGAAGTCTCTCGTCATCTTGGATAGTATGAGCGTCCTTCGCACCCTGGGCAGTTGTTTGCCTGAATTCGGTTGAACGAATAACCTCTTGTGTGACATTAAAGCCATGATCCATGAGATACACAACCAACGCAGAGACATCTCTTTTCTGTGAATACCCAGCCATAAAGGAATCAAAGTAAATGAGAAGGTAGATCAATTCGCTAGACTTGGCCCTCACTTGGAACCAGCCCTAATCTAATTGGATCCAAGAAATGTCTTCATGTTCAAGAAACAGATGTTTTTAGAATGGCAATCTTGGTGGGAGGAATCGGCGAAAATGAAAGGAAAGACGCTATTTGCCATCCAACCAAAAGTTAACGATGTCTCCGTGCCACCTCCAAATGCATGGTGCTTTTAGAAAACTTTTTACCATGTTTTACAGAATACAGGCAGGCCACTGCAACATCATATAGCTTTGAAGTCACCGTACTTGCTCTATAGAGGGTGATATAAACCATCATTTTTTTTGGATGTCCTTCCCCCAAGAAGCCATCCTCTTTACCGATAGAAGCCCTAATTGAAGCTGGGTTCTCAGTTCCTCACAACGCACCAAGTTTGCTGGCGGTGAACTCCTGCCGAGTGTTTCAAATTTTATTTGAATATATAGCAGGATTGGATTCTGAACTACATGAAATACAATTTGTGGAAGATGTAAAAGAAGACGAAGAAAGTATTTATGAAAACTTTGCGTGCGTTTCTGAAGAAGGCGGCAACGTTATTAACCCAGCTTACAAAATTAGAGTTGCAGAATACTGAAACAGCAATAAAACCAAGCGTTCTGACGAAAGTGTTAAAAGTAATTTCAAATAGGTGAACATACACAAGCTTTACAGATAGGCAGAAAATATTAACAGAGGTGGCAGCTATAAGGATGAATTGCGCTTCACAAGGATACGTTCTTGTTTTAAAATAGCATTGACGATGGAGACAAATAATCCATGACATGGATCTGCGACGGTGAGTTCTAGAATCTAAGAAGACATTAAACACGAGACGTTTGAAACAAGGCATTGATGGATACGACATTTCAAAAAAGTACATAATATTGTGTTGTGCAAAATAACAAAATTTATTACTAGTTCTACAGGTATTGGTATGGAAGACCTACGATTGTTAGGCAACAGTTTAATTAAAAAAGTTGCCGATACCAATGATATGGAGCATTGTTGTCGGTAGAGCAACGTGTACGATGCCGATGGGAGATAACTTAACCTATAAGTACACTCCGGCCGTATCTTAGTAATAAAGTGTCAGATAACCGTTAAAGGTACATACTTTACAATGTACAACACACAGTTACACAGTTTTACGAGCCATTTCTGCGAGCGGATGCTTACTTTCACCATTACTTTTGATATTAAAGGAATATATGAATGCGTTTGGACCTCGAGTTACGCAATCATTCTTTATACTCGTAATGTGTATGTTTCTTTTTCGATGTCTGGAAAGCTCACTTCATATCCTCATTTAAAACATCGCTGGTATATGTTGGGAAGCACTTGGGAGGAAAAGTGATTCTTGGAATGAGCATTGTATTACTGAGTTGCAGAAATTGTTGCCAAGAGGTAAAATCCCAAACATTTTAAATACACAAGGGAAAAAGTAATAACAGCAACATCTAGATGTATTTAATTTTATGCTTCGGAAAAGTTGGAAACCGTGGTTTCTTTAAAAATGGTATAGAGTTTAGTTTCTGCAAAAGATAGAGAGTTCACTCTCTTGTGTAGTGCTTGTAAAAGGCCTGGTATTGTTCGTTGTGCTAGCAATACCGTTTTTAACACTTTTATACTGACTGTCCTTATTGCAGTATCTAATTATATAAGACAATTATTATATTTATAATAGTACTATTGACAATTATAATACTAATTTGAGTTTTCGGGTTGCTTATTTACTCTCACGAGACCTGATAGTTGTAGTACTTATCTGAATTATCAATTATTGCATTCATGCGCGGTAAGAAAAAAGCTTCACCAATTCAACCTAAATCTACCAAAAAATAAAGAGATGCTAATAGGATACTTTTGTACTTAGATAAAAAAAATCTAATAAGGTACTTTTGTGATAAGCTAAAGCTAATTGTACGTCTAGAAAAACTGCCATGAGCATATTTATTTATGAATTTTCTGAAGCTTTATTGTGAAATATGTTGTGCTACTTATTTCATCTAACTCTGTTTAAGTTCTAATCCATTTACTACACGTAATTTTTTCGTTTCTCTTTTTCCGTTTTTTTTGTCAGAATAATTAGTATAAATCGAATAAAAATTAAAAATAATGAGCTTCCGTAAATAGTCGAGAAGAATATATATTTGCAATGCAATAACAATAACTAAATTTTACTACGCTTTTCTTGCGTTTTTCTTATCTACTTGCCTGACTGTTAACCTGTGTTCATTGAAAAAAAAACAATGGTCGGATGTGCAAAAGTGACATCTTACCAAAGATGCGTCAAAGGGGGAGAGAAAACAAAAAAGGATATAACGCCGTGTCGTCGCTTTTGCACGTGGTAACCGGTTTATTGCCCGTTTCAACTCGCAGACCGACCCAACTTCCCCCGGGGAAATGCACATTGCGCCGGCAAATTGTAATTGAGCATTGAGCGGAGGTGAAGATCTAAAGCGAAAGGAGTTTGTTTGACTTTGTAATGAAGATGTTTTGCTTTAGTGCTAGTGCGAGCATGTAATATCCATGTGAAAAGTAAAACTTGCTGGAATTTGTTTGCGGATGTGCATGTATGAGTGGTTAGGAGACATTAAAATTGAAAATAGAGAGCATTATAACGCGAACGAAAGAAGAATACTTTAACGTCTTATTATTCCGAGAAAAATGGAAATATATTTTGTGAAATGTTTTAAATATAGTTATGTATTGTAATGATATGAAATATTGTCTATTATTTATCAATGAATTTTTCTAAATTTTACTAGTTTACCTATTCCAGAAAT
This sequence comes from Trypoxylus dichotomus, assembly GCA_023509865.1. Lineage (NCBI taxonomy): Eukaryota > Metazoa > Arthropoda > Insecta > Coleoptera > Scarabaeidae > Trypoxylus > Trypoxylus dichotomus. The sequence goes on from CM042080.1 coordinate 20,082,999, forward strand.
TTTCTCGTCACTGTTTGGTGCACGTCGTTATTTTCTTATTATGGTTGATGTTAGAAGTTGGAACCAAAGTACCGTTAGCATTCCTTCCTTATGAATTTTAAGCACTGATATTCAGTCTGTACAGGTTTCTTTCTAAAGTTTTACAGATATCTACTTTGGGTATTCTTTATTAACTTATTATTCACAATTTTCTTGTTTAAAACAAAAAAAAAGAGTGCCTTCAACAACACTTACAGAGGATACGTAAACTTTTTTATCGTTTATTATATATATCGCTTTTCGTAAACATATTTTTTATATAAATAAATATTTCAAAATTTGATTCTTAGAAGACGTTTAATATACTGTACTCGCACATTTCGATCACATTGTATAAATATGCATTATTCCGAAATTATACTTATAATCTTCAAAATTTCTCGTACGACGAAAGGATGGCACGACTGGCAATATTTACCCTTATAATCTCACTCATATCAAATATGTGTGTACTGTGAGGTCTACCATATAGGCGAACAAATGCGTTGCTATGGATATAAAATAAAACAACAAATAAACATCGTGTCAAAGTCAGACATGTTGGCATCGTTTCTCCTGAGAATAATTAGTTATTTTCTCATATAACTCCCTAATTTTACAAAGATCTTCCTTTATATCCAGTCATAAAGTGTATCAGCTGATACTACAAATAAAATCTGGACGTTCTGGATACATATTTTGGAAGCCAAAGACCAGTCCATCTTATAGGCGAGAAATCACGTGCTAGTGAGTACGATTTATAAGATTAAAGACGTCGAATCTTCTTAAGTTCTTCAAAATTATTTGTATCAACTGCTCTCATTTTGTTTCGCATACTAATTAGAATATATAAAGATTAGCTAGACAGGGAATGCCTTAGGTTTTCTGTAAAAAAAGAACATATCTGACAATTTGATGGGTTACTAATTCCTAAAATTTTACTCCAAGAATTGAAACGAAGGATATCATTAAAGTTCGTGTCACGACTGATAAGCGAGGATTTTAGCAACTACGTCGCATGGAATGTTTCTTGAAAATTGAAGGAATACCTTCGAACTGAACCAGATTGTTTTATAAGATCACCAGAAGTAACAAAAGATTGTTTGTTGGTATAATCCTAAACAACAATCATCACAGTGAAAGAGCCTACCTTCACATCGATCAAAGAGAGCCCCTCAAGTCCAAAACAACATCACGTTCCCACTGATTTGTTTTTCTATTAAGGGTATTATCCATAATGGGTTCACAGCTTCCTGGTTAAACGGTTAACACAGAAATGTATCGGGACCTCCTCAGAGCGGTAAGCGAGGATATGAGAAAGAAACGTCCAGAAAGCTAGCAAAGGTACAACTGGCTTCTCCACTAAGATAATACGAGGCCACATACCGCTTTCGTCATACAGCAGTTTTTGACAAAAAACACATGGTCATTGTTCCTCATCCAACATACTTTACTGTTTCCGACTTCTTTCTCTTTCCACATGTAAAATTCAAGTTGAATGGATGAAGTTTTGATATAACAGAGGAAGTTCAAGCTAAATCGTAGATAGAATTAACAGAATATGCATCGCACAGAACATGCATCGCTTTCGTGACATAGGCGTTGAGATCGGTGTACTACCAGTAGTTTGATGTGTAGAAAGTTTGGATGTTCCGCAGAGTAAATTCAGTAAAATAGCATGCGAAGAGAAACCCGAAACAACATTATCACTAAGGACTCGAAAATATGCACTAAAAGCCAAATATGCATGCGATATGTATTAAAAAATCCCTAAATATGGACTTAAAATTGCAATATGCACTTATGATATGCATTTATTCATTATGTTTTAGGAAATTAAAATTCATTTGTCGTATTTATAAATTATATATTTATTTATTATAATAAATAACCATATATTTTATTTAATTTTCCATTGTTAAATTATGTCTACGGTCTGTAAGTATACGTTTATATTGGGAAAATGTTCTTTCAATATCGCAAGATGTTATCGGAGGATTCTTAAAACTAGGTATTAATGAAGGGTTTATATTAAACTGCCATTAATTATTATACATTTTAATGTAGCAAAACCTCCATTTTTGTGTAGAATTTCGGCTAATTTTTCTTTAATTTCTTTTCCAGTTAATCCATTGACTTCCGCAATTTTCTCTTCAATATCATTTACAATGCCAACGCTGTCCTTTAAAGATAATTTTCTATCTTCTAATCTAGTATTTGCCACCTCAATTATCGCAAAATTGAATGTAACATAGCTGACTTTTTATTGTCCAGCTATTAAAAATTACATTACTTTCCTATGGCAAGATTAATAATAGTAATTATCGCCAAGAAGCGCAGCACATTTAAGCCATGTTTCCTATCTTGTAAGATAGATTCTGGTTACAGTGGAATGTCAGGAAGCATTTCATTATATAATTGCGTTCGTAAGGGTGCTTTTAAAAATACATTTTTGGTATTAGGAATTAAACTACATCTGGGAACTATAATCTAACATTTTCAGCAACCCTACTGGAACCTTGGGCCAAGCAAGTACAATTAAATTCGAAAAAAAGTTGAGAGTTTCAGCTGCTTTTAACATACATGACGTGACGTCATTAATAGAACCTTTTCGGATAAAAGGAAATTAGCTAAGGTTTCATTAACAAAGCTATGGCAACATAATTTGTTTCGTCCAAATTATATACATTAATTAAATATCTTTTAGATTGATTTGAACCATTTAAGGTTCCAACAATCAAATAAGCAACCTGCCTTCGCGTCGGTGGTTTCATCAACAGAGATCCAACTCCTTTCTAGTATCATTGATAACATCTTCGTAAATTTCGTTGACATATTTCTTGTATAGAGTTGGGGAGCTGGGCACATAAATGGGTTTATGATCGACTTTGCAATGGGTTTTCAGGAACTGTTTGAATTATTGCAAAGTTCAAGGAATGCTAATATATGTACATTTCGATTCCTAAAATTGTTCTTTCTTCAGAACGTGTTTGTATAAAGACGCTATTTTGCCAATTTTTACGGGGATTCAATTTTCCCTAACGCATTGGCTAAATCAACGTTGAACAGGTTGAGAATGTTAATGATACGGAGCTAAGAATGGAAAACCTGTTCGCTATGCTTTGACAATTTCATTTTAAAAAATATTGCAGGTATATAAGGTAAGCGCGTTTTTAGGTATATATGTAAAACTCATGGTGTTAGAACGTCTTCATACAAAAAAAAAACAGTTCCAATTTGCATACTTAATAATACGCTCCCTGTATTCGACTCATAACGACATCGATGAGGACAATGCATTGATAACTGGAAACTGTTGTACGAAACAGGATATGTGTATGTTTAGATAATCTTTAATGTTACGTTAAGTTTTTTGGTCCATATTTTTCTTTATAACATTTATAACCTACATCACGCACTAAGAAAATGGAATATTATTACGATGTAAGGCCAGCTCAATATCTTTACAAAAAGGAAAAAAAAGTCTTTAAAATGATTAACGTTGTAAGTTCTACAGGACATTATATGTAGAGGTTTTTACAGTTATTCAATAAATCAATCCTTAAATAGGTGAATAACGCAGGAAATAACTAAAACGGCAAAACGTCAATTAGCCGTACATATTTTATTAATCTATTATTAGCGAAAACAATAACGCATTTAAAATACAATTAAAGAGGAAGCACCACACGCTAAGGAATTGATCCGGAAACCACTGTAGGTCTCAAATGATGGGAGTGTACATCTGATTCATAGTCTGATTTTTGTCTATATAAAGCTTGTCAATTCACGTACAGGTTATTACATCACCATAAAGCCTCCAAACATAATAGGTCATAGGTAAAGTCTTTCCTTGTCGATTAAATGCAGTGAAACGAGATAGCAATAACTGAATAAGCAAAGACTATACTGGTTGGCGAAGGAACGAGCAGGTACCTTGGACACAAATCACGAACCGGCACCAGCACTTCGCGTATAACAATTCGTTAAAATCAAAGTTCTCCGTGCCGCGCTGCGTTGTTATAATGGCACGTGAAATAATTGCACCGCTGGATCCTTCGCTTCGTGTGTTCGACGAAGATGGAAACCGTACATTACTCGAACACATAGTAATCTATATGCGCTTGTATAATGTATACAAAACCGTGCTTCCATCTCGGAAATTTCGCTACTAATAATAATAACAAAGCAGCAAAACGCTATTAAACAAGAGTTGCTCGTTTAGATTACTTAAATAATAACATCATTCCGACAGTGGAATAAAAATACAAATGGGTTTGTTAAAATCGGATTGGTAGTTTAATATATATTCCGTATAATACGATATACACGTAAATTGATATGAAATAATCTGCCATCAAAATAATTATGATACTAATAATAATAATAGTATATTTGTCCAACAGATAATTATTCCATTATAAGAACAAATTATGCAGGTCACATAAACAATCAAATACAATAGTGACAAATACGTTGCAATAACAATACACATTGTGAACAATCACGATACACTAAATTAGCGTTTGTTACACAATACGAGGGTGACCTGAAATGTTTCCAGAATCGACAAGAAAAACATGGTATTGGTGTGGTCTTTTACTTTTATTTTTAGATGTAGTCTCCTCGAAGATCAATACACTTTTTCAAACGGTGCTCCAGTCTCCTCAAGCTGCCGGAAAGGTAAGATACTTCGAGGTCTACAAAATAGTCATCTGTAGCGGTGATGACCTCTTCATTTGAGGCAAATCTCTCTCCTCCCAGTGATTTGTTCAGGTTTGGGAATAGGGAAAAGTCGCTAGGGGCTAGGTCCGTTGAGTATAGAGGATGAGAGACTAATTCGTAGCGCAACTCATTCAATTTGAACACGACGATGCGGGATGAATAAACCGGTCATTGTCGTGGTGGAAAAGCACTCTTTTTCCGCTGCAAACGGGGCCGCTTTCCCTTCGATAGTGTATCGAATCGGATCAATAGATCGCTGTAGTATTGTGCCGTGATCGTTCTTCCCTTCTGCTGATAGTCAATGAGGGTCACACCTTGGGAATCCCAAAAAATGGTCGCCATAACCTTTCCGGCCGATGGAACGGTCCTTGCTTTCTTCGGAGCCGATTCGCCCGGAAAAGTCCTCTGCCTCGACTGTTCCTTGGTTTCCGGTATAATGGTGCATACACGGTTACGAAACACATGAAGAAATCCCTTGAATTGCGTTAGATCCTGGTCAGACACTACTCCGAAACAGTCACCCCATTTCGTTTTTGCTCCGGTGTGAGCAAAAGCGGTACCCATCGTGCCGAGTAAATGCGCCATGAACCACTAGCAAACTATTTCGAATTTCCGTGGCGGTTTACCCAGCTATCCAGAAGTTCCATTGAGTTTTCCGTTTCTATAATTTCGGGAACACCTCTACAATACTTAATCCGAATGTTGGTTCCTTCACTTGCTACATAACGATTCACCTCTGTTTTAACTGATTTATACAAATTTGTTCGCGTGGGCGTATTGTTACGAGACAAGACCACACCAGAAAAAATAATGGATTCATTTAATAGCGGACGTTTCTTTAAGTCAGCAAACAGTTGACGTAGTTTGAATGTTACAATATTATAATTGATTAACAACTCTATTACAATAGAAGTGGCATGAGATTATAAATAGTACTTGTAAGAACTCACGTCACTACTAACTTTCACCAAATGATACGAAGTTCACACGTGTTGTATTTAGGAAACCAAAACAAGTAAATGAATGTATTCTACCGAAAATTATTTCACATGACCATTCCATAACGTATTTCTTAATACTTATTGTTATGGTTATATTTATCTCGCACTTTTCACACTATTGTGAAATTGGTAAAAACTATCGACAGTTACTCAACTTTCTACCAAAAACTTTTCTGCGTGCTTTTTACTTAACATAGAGAATTGTAACAATCATTTCGCGTATGACACTTGGGTTATCAATTCAGATGCAGGCCCTCTTACCGCTGAACCACTCAGACTATTTACTCAGTCCCAAAGAAGTTTTCTGTGATACACAGATGTCGGAAAAAAAAGTCACATCCTTCTATGTTTTTTCAACAAAACGAATATATAAAAAAAAAGGTGAATGATAAACAAATGACAATATGTTAGGCAACAACTTGGAACAGCTTATATGGATACCGGCGAAATCGCAATCCTAATATTATAAAATACGTGCGGCGGAAGACTAGGGAAATACCAACACACAAACGAGGTTGTTGCGCATCGGCAACATTATTTAATATATATATGTATATATATATATATATATATATATATATATATATATATATATATATATATATATATATGGCTACTGTAAAGGAATGGAAAAATAAATGCTCTAAAGGAATACGTTTAGATCAGAATACCATCCTAAACTTTATCTTATATGCTGACGACTTAATATTCCTAACAGAAACAGAGGATGATCTACAGAGAGGGATATATACATTGCAAAAAATTTGTCAAAATTATGAAATGGAAATATCGGCAAATAAAACCAAAACCTTCGCTTTCCTGGGTCAATATTCAATTTGGACAAAAATAGTCATACTGTACTGGAACAGGTAAAACACTTTAAGTATTTAGGCTACGATGGAACTTATGATCAAAACAAAGACATAGAAGAAAAACTGAGTAAATTCACACACATCTATGGAGCAATCAGCAGAACGTTAAAAATCAAAACAAGAAAGGATACACAAATAAAATTTTACAAGACGATAGCAGTGCTAACCCTTTTATATGGTACCGAAATATGGACATCAACGAAGAAACAAGAAAGCGGGATACAGACACAAGAGATGAAATTTTTAAGAAAAATGAAAGTTTGGACAAGATCCGATAGAACAAGAAAGATAGATATAAAGACAGAACTAAATATATTCAACATAAATGAGAGAACAAAGGAAAAGGAAAATAAGTAGAATGGATGCAAGAGACCAAATAACAAATGGGTATCGTAACAGCCTGAAATGCCTGAAACCTGAAATGAAGGAGAAGAAGACGCTCGGAGTAATTCACATTAAGAAAGAACCTTAAAAGTTTTTCGTAAACTTTTGGGACACTTTATAGGAAGAATGAAACAACAGGTCCACTAGTTTTCATAGAAAAATGATAACTTTAATAGGACATAATTCAGAATTTGTAAAAGTTATGAACAGTAGACATTATGCTTAGTCTATTTGTGGTAAATTAATCTGAATAAATAGATGTAATGTTTGTTTACTCTTTTTTTATATTTTCTCATATACTTTGTACGATCTGCACGCAACAAAACTGTTGTTAACATTTTTTAGTCAAATAATACTTGCATTCATCGTAGGTACCCCGTTTTAGTTCATTTACTAAATAAATTCAAAGATCTACCGAAAACGATTAAATATTTGCTAAGCAATTAACGATTCCATACGATGTAATATTAACGAAACTAATAGATAGAGAAGCTGTTGCTATTACCTACCACAGACACACACACAATTTTATGGTGGTCGTAATAAAGCAAAGACAAAGAAAAATAAAACCTTCGCGCGCGATCGCAGGCCGTTCGAATGCAATAATGCACGGATACAAGTTTCCACCTCAACAAGATCCGCCAATTTAAATAACACGAAGTGAAAGGGATCTGAACTTTCGTGATGGAAAAAACGGAGACGTTCCCACGTCCATCTCGCCATCTCCGTCTCGCCTCCACGTTCCGTCCTTTGCTCTCCAGCGCGCATTCCTTTGCCGCGGTGCGTCCGCTCTCTACTTTTAACCAGTTAAAAACTCTCCACACGAACAAATCTTATTGATAGTTGTTCTCTCCGATCAAAGTGAGGTTATAGTTCTTGTTGCGGCGTTGTTGCCGTATGTACACTGTCGTCCATAAGTTTGATAGTGCCATTTCAAAACATCTGATCTCCGTATCAATGTTTAAAAAGTGGTATTCAAAATTTCAACTTTATGTTGGGGTTGTAACAATGTTTGTGAGACTTGCAGCTATTACAACAATCAACTAGTTTTTAACAAAAGCAAAATGTGAAGAAAAATATTAAGTAAAGAAAATACGAGTACCTCAGCAACAAATAGATTAAAAAAATATTAAAGCAGTTTCTAAATACTGTATGATCATATACATTTACTATCTAGCAAGCCATGAAATTATTTCTTCAATATATCGTATTGGTAGTCAGCAGTGAATTGATAAAATACATTTGTTATGTGTACTGTATTGGTTTATTGATATAAAAAATGTTTACAATAAATCACAAACACTTCATTATCGAGGCATACTTCAGAAATGGTATAAATTAGAAAATAGAGAACGGTTGTACTCTTTGCAACCATGTATATATGAATTTTGGGCAGAATTTCAAAATTTTTCAGTAACATATGACAGTTTGTGGCAAATTATTCAAGAATCAATGGCAAAATTTCGTAAACCAGGGTCTGTGTTCCGAAAACCACGTTGTGGTAGACCATCACGGTGCACAGCTACAAATATAGCAAATGTTGAGAAACGAATAACTCAATCACCTAAGAAATCTATTCGCAAGCTTTCCAGCAACCGCAACATTCATACGGGACATGCCAGGCAATTCTTAAAAGAGATCTATAAAAATTTCCATACAAGTTTCATTGCGTGCAGGAGCTTTTACTTGATAACGCAAGCCGGCCTAATTATTGTCAACGGTTTTTAGGTACGATAAATAATGATGATGTTCTTGACAAATCCTTCTTTTCGAGTGAAGCATGGTGTCACTTATCAGGATATATAAATAAACAAACAATGCGCATCCTGGTCTAGTGAAAATCCAAATGAAATTCTTGAGAGACTCTTGCATTCTCGAAAAATAGGGGTTTCTCGTAGAGGGATCATTGGCTCAATATTTTTTAATGATACCATAAATGCGGAACAATATCGTAACGGTTTATTTACGGACACTTTTAAATCAATTACAAGATGATGAACTCCGCCAAAGATATTTTCAACAAGATAACGAAACACCCCATACGACAAAGGAATCGATAGAATTATTGCATGATAGTAGACTTCCTACCGCGATCTCCCACTTTGACAATTATGAATTATTTCGTATGTCCACACCTAAGAAATAAAATATTTACAAATCGTCCTCATACAATTGACGAACTTGCTGAAGCTATCCAAAATGTCTGCGAGGAAATTACACCACGTAATTTAAGGAACACCTTCAATAACATGAAACGACGAGTGGAGTTTTGTATAGGAAGGAGCTCACTTTGAACATCTAAATGTAATCATTCTTTATGATTATTAAACTTTTTATTTTTCCAACTGAAAGGTTGTGTGTAGTTATTTGTCCAAACGCCATAAGCTAATCTGACAGCGGCATCTCAATGGTGTAACATAAACTAAACCACCTACACTCAAGCGCTGCTACTAACGCCACAGAATAAGTCAATTTACACGTTTTTAAAGTTATTCTACCAACTTAACTATAAAGAAGAAACATTTCATAGCTTGCTAGAGGGTAAATTTAATCGATCATATAATATAACAAGCAAAGAATTTAAGAAACGAAAATAATTGTGAAAATGCAACGGGAAAAATTTAACCGAAAATAAATTAGGAGAAAATTCAAGGAGTCAAATAAACCTAATTTCCCCAAATAGTATCACAAAACAACTTTTTGTATACCTAATTTCATTTCTTGCAAGTTTATTCTTTAAACAAAAACTGCTTATTTCTGTTAGCTTTTAATTCAACAAAGGAATTAATGAGTGGCTTCTATAACCTACCTTGTATTAATTGAAAAACTTATGCATCTTTTGCATGGAAGACTATCACAAGGTGAATATGGTTTTTATAATTCTCCGCCTGTTTAGCAAAGATGTCTAGGACGTTCCTTTACATGCCAATGCCAATAATTATAAATTCTGGCTTCCGACATTAAAGAAAAACACAATAGATAAGACACACATCCGTATTTTGAATCGTAAATCTGAGGAAACTACAAAACTTTCCGTAATTATATTGATCAACAAAGCTTTTACTGTAGTCAATATTTAACGAAATTAAACAGCGTATACAAGGTACATATTATGCGAAAAGTGATAGTACTAGCTTAATCTTGGTAACGGAGAAAATATGGGTGGAGACTAGTTTCTCACTCAAGCAAAGACAAAGCTTGCAGTGTTGCTGCAATGTGACTTCTCAATACGTGTTGGGGAGAGAATACTCAAACACATGCTACATGTAGTACGTAGTCCTGCCATAATTTTGATGTACTACTAGAGTATTTGCGAGTATTGACAGGTTATTGTTTTATGACGCAGTTATAAGTGAGTATACATACTATGATAAGCAAATCAGTTCGTTCGGATAAGTAAATTCAACTTATTAAAAAAATCAAAAATAAAATCATTTATCGGGTAGTGAAAAGATACATTCAGATCTCCTCTGTCAATGATTGAGCAGGAAGTGTTCGGCCACGCGATACTCCGGCAGTCGTAAAAGCAGTTGCTGCAAGAATTCGTGGAAATCCTCTCCGAAAAGAAATTAGAGCCTGTGAGATGAAAATACCTTCTAAAACAATGTCCCACATCGTTAAACAAGACTTAGCTCCTGGTGCTTATCGGAGAACCAGGGGACAGCAATTGACGACACCTATACGTAGTATTAGGAAGATCACATTAAAAGCGATACGCAAACGGAACGCATTGGCACATCCTTTTCATCGATGAAAAAATTTTCACTGTTGAATAGAAATTTAATCGGCAAAATGATAGAGTGTATGCTTGCAGTTCCAAGAAAGCTTCAGAAGAAGAATGAGAGAATAGAAAGCAGTCGTTATCCTGCTATGGTGATGGTTTGGTGGGAAATTTTGCATATAACGGTGTCACTCAACTACATTTCTGCAAGCAAGGCGCCAAGCACGTGCAGCAAACTACCAAACTGATATTTTGGAAAAGGTAGTAAAGCCACTGAATGACTCCTTATTCGCAGGATAGCACGGTGTCTTCTAGCAAGACTCCGCGCCCAAGCGAAGTCCGCCCAGTGTTGGTTAGAGGTGAATTTGCGCGAATCCATCACTGCTGAAGATTGGCCCTCGAGAAATCCAGATCTCATTCCGTTGGAGTACCGCTTATAGAATGTTTTAGAGGAGAAGGTCTGCTCCAAACCTCGCCGGAATAACGAGGTACTAGAAGCAGATTTGGTGAAAGCATCGGCTTCAATACCTCTATAACTGGTGCGTGTAGCGACTAACGATTTGCGAATTTTACTTAGGTATAATTAAACACAAGAGAAACTGTATGTTCCACGTATGATGTGTACTACATCCGCTAGACATTTGAGAGTTTCGTTATCTGAGCAGCGACATTCTTTGTTGTAAAAAGAATAGCAGCACCATGTTGACCGATATTGCTTCCAAAATAGAACTGCAAGACTTAACTGATGTAAGAAAAGAGAACATGGTTATGCGAAGGCAGTGTCAGCTTAAAAACCTTCACCACATGACAAACATCACCCAGTTACTCGACCGCCAGTTGGCAAAGAAAGCATCAAGCTACACCTGTAATAAACCTACCTCTGAAAGTATTGAATACCAGACGGATCCTGATTTCATTCCGTTTACACCAAGTGAGCCGTATTTCATTGCGCAATTGAATATGAAGTAAATAGGGGTGAGAGACTTTAACCTATCAAAATCACAAACAAAACTTGGATCGCGACTATAGCAATGGAACACGAACTCTCATTTTTCTGCAGCAGACAAAAAGATAGATATAGATACAAAACGACGATTATGCAATGAAAGGTAAATGTATATTATATTAATATAAGGAAAGCTCCATTTAAGAAAATCGGAGCGGGTCATATAATTTTGCTTTGGTTGGCTGTGTATATGCATTGAGTAATTATTTATTCGTCAGTCATTTATGCTATAGGTCATTCTTTTTAAATGACAAGATCAAAAATGTGCTTAACACGCTACTCAATTTTAAATGCAATCCGACTTCTGATCAATAATGTATGAATCTACCTGTGTGGAATCCACCACGCATACTTCTACACGAAGGAAGGAATTATCATACTATAATGATTATCAATTCAAATACATCGAAATGCAAAACGACCAAGATGAGATTCCAAGTAAAAAAGAGAAACAAAACAAGATACGACACCTAGATTTAGTAATCAGCCGTTTTGTTATCTTTCACTGTATGTATACAGCGCATTCGCATTTTATATTCCGCCTGTGCCGACCATATGCTGTCGAGTTAATAGCATCGTCTTATGGAATAAAATTACCACTTTGATGTTTAAATATGATATGCTATTCGTTTGCGCGAGCAATTAGTAACGTTAAAATCTAAACAGCAGATGAAAGAATTTCGAGCGGTGTTTGCTTTTGAGGTTATGCTCGTAAAAGTGAAATCTCACTTCTGGTTTCTAGTTAGCGTTTACACGGTGCAATCGTTTCTCTTTGTTCCAGTATCTATTAGCATCACAATTTGCTTATACGCAAATCAAGCGCATTTGCTGCTTTTTTACATTTTAAGTTTACTTTTTCTTTATGTTGATGATCATAAAATACGCTTGGATTATGTTTAAAATAAAACACTCAGCGTTTGCATTTGTACTTAATTCCATGTTGATTTATCACGGTTTACAGTAACTTAAAAAGGAGAAATGGGGACTACCAGACGTAAAGTATCATTAATACGCTTACAACCATTATATCATTGTGATTAAAAAATATCTACGGATTATAATTATTTTTATAATGGGGTATATGACACACTTTCTACATCGATATTGAGGCAATAGTTTGTGGATCTACATCAACAGATACAAAATGCTCCATTGTAATTTAATTAGATATTAAATTATGTATAAGTTCAAAAGAAAATCATATCACCACAAACCTCCTCTTGCTGGTAACACAATTAAGACATCAAAATCGGAAACAAAACTTCTCTTCTGATTTCCTCTCACCAATCTTAACCATAAATTACTTTTACATGTTGGCATTGGACAACACTGGTAATTATTCTTTCTACTCATTTTTACGAAGCTGCAAAAGCGTATATTGTGTGAAGACGTAACATGCATTAATACTTACGAGAGCTGTCTTTTTTCAACCTCTGATAGCTCATAAAAACAAGACAACCGTAAATAACAGAATAAGTTCGTGACCAAAAACTATGTACAAACATGGTTACTTTTCTACATAATCATCGTGAAGAATTGATGCATTTGTCATATCCATGGACGAGCCCTCCAATCCAAGCAGTGAGTTATAAGATGGTCCGTCACGTTGTTTTGAAGTTCCTCTGTACTCTGGAAGATGTGCTCGCCTAGCCACTTTTTCAGTTCACGAAAGACATGGAAGTCGCTTAGCGCTAAGTCGGTGCTATACGCCGAGTGTTCAGAAACTTCCCATCGAAATTGTTGAAGAAGTTGTTGGGTAACAGTAGCATTATGAGGGCGGGCATTGTCATGAATGAGAAGAACTCCAAAAAGTCAGTGCTTCTCCTTTTGTTTTGAATGATCCTCCGCAATCGTTATGAAGTCTGATAATAAACAGCTGCTTGAAGGAATCGAATTACACTAAGCAACTTGCACTAGGCGGGAGGACCAATTGTAGCAGCCCTGTTTACGTGCCTGCAACTGAAAATGGCGTAGTGACGTTGAAAGTGGTAGATAATATAGACGAGGAGATGCACAGCCACTTTTGGGCATCCCCGTCTTCCACCGCTCGAGTGACCGCTTACAGGCGCGATTGGAGGTGTTACCGTTAAGTCCGTCAGAATGATTCCTTGAACATGCCAGAACACAGATAGCAAAACCTTTCCAGCAGACGGCATGACCTTAAATTTGCGTGGAGGAGGAGAACCGTGATGTTTCCACTCTCTACTCTGGATCATAGCAGTGCACCCATGACTCATCCGTGGTCACATAACGACTAAGAAAGTTCTCTTTGTTTACGTTGTGCACCACATGATCTGATAAGCCAGTATCTTCCACGATGTCCGTGATGCGTACTCGTCTGTTCAGTACGATATCGCGTACCTTTTGGATGTTTTTGTCAGTTGTTACCGTTATGGGAGTTAAGTTTTTCCGCATTTAAAATGTCAACACCTGCGTTTGACTATATCATAACAAACTGCCGATTCACCAATAGTCACAATTGCCATAATATCTTTATGAATTTGAGTTGGCGTCATGTCCTTTTTCTTGAGGTATTTGCTTCTACAGGATCCATTTTTATGAACAATCACAACACACAATTCAAGAATTAGCCACAGCACAACAACACTTTGAGATACAAACTTAATATTACGTAGATATGCTCTACAAATGTCAGTTAAGTAAATGTCAAAAACATTAATCAAAGACCGAATTAGATGTAGGTGAGGAGCATGAGGATCCGCCCTCGTACAATCAACTTAAGGCTAAAACAAGCACTCTTTGATTAAATATGTTTTCCTTATTGGTTTTTATTGGTATAAATTGTATTTTTCTATACTCTATTTTTCAATTTGGAGAAGTAAAATGAAGAGACGTGATTACGCAATGGAATCTTTCAAAGTTACTTTTTAGCGGTAGTTTTAAGACCAGGTAGGATTTTATATAAGTTGTAGTTACGTAATTATTATTATAACGCAAATTTAGGGAAAGAATTAAATAGAAAAGTACTCAGAAAAATACAGGATCTAGACGTCAATCATTAGCTATAGCAATATGGCGATTGAGAATATATCAAATATCGTTAGTGTAATTTTTGCCGAAAACTGACGAACAGCTAACCTACTTTTTGGCGCTTCAATTTAAAGACACTCCTCCGAATTAAAAAATAGTCAAGTAGTGTAGTAACAATGTAGGTTCTCAAATAATAATTTAGGAAAATTAACGTTTTATTACTTCATACTGGCTGCCGGTATTCTTTTTGTAAACACAAGACCGTCGGCAAATAAAACACGACAGCATGATACGAAATGACCTGCCTCGGTGTGCTGAAATCGTATCTGATTAATCAACTACCATTCCCGTTTTCGCGAGTAAATTGGCTTACTTTAAATAAAGACCGGTGTACCGAAAGTGCGTGGGCATATATAATTAGTAATACGTGCAAAAATTTCGCGAAATTGCCGCCTCACAATATCAGAAAATTGCACACAATTTTGATTATATGAGATTATTGTCCCGTGGGAAAATTGCACGTCTTGATTACTTGTTGATTTTCAAATTCCGAGCGGCATGTATTTAATAACGCGTTCCCTAGTGCACGTAATAATATGAAAACGACAGGGAATGGAAATTAAATAATTAGTTATTATCTGTTATTATACGCTGCGGTAAAGGATGCCGGCGGGAATATCAAAAGTCAAGTTTGGCGGGTAATAATGATTAGTTTTCACTGCTAATTTAGGGAAATACGAAAACAAGAAGTACGGGAATCTGTTTATTACCAAAGGCTTGCCCTTGTAATTGGAATCTGCTTACGTAGCTTGTAATTAGGATCAGTGTAACAATTTTGCAGTATGAAGTGAGTTAACGACCTTGGATAATTAAGGTGGTACTATAATTACAACAGTTATAATTAGCAAGAAAATCTATTTCCGAAGAAATATAAAGTTAGGATTATACAAGTTTTTACTAAAACAAAAAAAATCGGATGAAATGAAATTTATATTCATAATGTAAATTAAAGTGATTATAAGATGACTTAAGTTCATTGTCGGGCTGTAATAGGGATGCTTTAAAAAAGTACAAAATATTTTTTCTTGAAAGTGACGACGAAGACTTCAAAATGACCGAAATTGTAGTACATGATACGCTTTATATTATCACATGACTGCCTGGCAATGAACTTTCGTTATTTGGTAATGTGAAACGCCCCATGTACTATGATTCTAGACATTTTAAAATTATCAACATCGCTTTGTAAGTTCAAAAAGTATTTTGTTGATTCTTTCATTTTTTGCACCTCTTTTTGATGGCCCGATAGTGACCGTTTGTTATTAGGTAATGTGCTATAAACCTTGGGTTATCACACCTTTATCATCACTTTGTATGTTCAGAAAAAGAAAATGTGCAAAGATAATGAACTTGCGCCGTCGTCGGTTAATGTTATAATGGGTATAAATAAGGATTAGGGATAATAATCATTAACTCTACGGATATCGTATTATCATTTGATAAGTTTGCTGTACTTGGGGTAAACCATATTCCCATATCGCAAAACCGTTGATAGAAAACTGTTGCTGCTAACTTTACGCTAATGATTATAAGCACGAATTGAAGAAGCAGTTCCTTCATTCCACTTAGAAGTGAAATGACGGTATTCGAAATTTTACAGCAAATTTATGATTTACTTTTAATATGCACTTTTTATATTTCGATGAAACTTATACATATCCAATATGAACTACATTTAGCATATGTTAAACTGTTAAACAATTGTTTCTCTAGTACCATATCAATTGCATTACTCGCCGTTGATAGTACGATTATACAGTCAAGTTTGCTTGATATACAGGTCTGCGACAAATGTATAGGATATTACATTTATTAAAGAAAATTCATTGTTTTGCTAAACCTCTCAAGTTTGTTTTTTCTATATATGATAAACAAATTTCATTATCTCTATCACTACTTGGGTCAAAAATACACGATACAAGGAAAATTTAGGGCTATTGACGAAATAAAGGTGCGTCAAAAGTATACGAATATATTAGAAATCTGGCAATAACTAGTGTAACTTTTACAAAAGTACTCCGTCAAGATTATTCCAGAAAGAAAGCATTCATTACATGTTTAAATATGATGGAGTTGTTTTTAGGCCAGAGCGTTAATAATAAAACAGAAAATAACAATTCACAGCACGCAGTTAATGTGGGTATACTCAGTACTTTATGCATACTGCACGAACAGTTGTACTGGTTCCTAATCTAGTAGCAAGCACTAGTATACAACCCTACAGTTTCATATGAATCCAAAATGAGCAGATTAACGAGTTTTCCTGATGTTCGTAATTAATTCATAGTCCATTCTGCATCACAGAATTAACGTGTAATATGCTGCATAAATAATACATCCATTTATGTAAACCACCGATTATTGCTGTACATAATAACTGGACAATGCTACATGCCGTCAACAATAGAACCGAAATGTTATTAGGACATTAAAGTATTATTGCGCCTAAATATGTACAGTACCATCCATATTAGTTCAGACACCCAGTAAAATGTTGTAAACTTTACTAAAAGATAATATAATTGCATTTATATATAGATAACATTTATATAAGGTCCTTTATGAAGTTAATTGCTTATTAATGGTACAGGCCCAATATAGTAATTTTCAGAATAATCCTCATCGCCACAAATAGTATTATTTTTAGGACAATATTGGAATAATTTACAATGCTTTTTGGGATGGGAGTAGCCCAGCCGAAAGTGTATTGTGTATTGATAAATGCCTCAGTTTCTAAATAAACCTGGTTGTGCATGCGTTAGTGTTAAGAGCGTATATTTTTGTGTAAATCTGATTAAAAGTTATTAAAACGCAGAGAGAAAAACCGACAAGTTTAGAAAAGCGCCCTGTATTTGTTGTTCTTCATCAAGAAGGTTATTCAGTGCGTCAAATTTCTGAAAAAATACATGTCAATAAATCGACTGTTAGCGATATCATTCGGAGATATCAACCCACGGGCACTTTAAGAAATCGAGCACGTGCAGATCGTAAGAGAATAACAACTCATGCTGACGGTGAGCGTATTGCTGAGCAAACGAAATAGGAGTTTGACAGCAGCAGAAATAGCCGCCGAAATTAATCGCCACCGTGTAAGAAAAATTTCTGTTACTACAGTGAAAAGAAGATTAAAAACTGGAAATCTTGATAGCCGCATTGCAACAAGAAAACTCCTACTTGGATAGAGAAATAGGCGAAAACGGCTACAGTGGGCAGAAATTGGACAGTGGATGATTAGAAAAGAGTGCTATGGACTGATGAGTCAAAGTTTGAGGTGTTCGGACTATGGAGGCGCGTTTGTGTAAAAAGAGTGAAAAGCCAAAGGATGTTACAGGATTGTGTAGTGCCAACTGTCAAGCAAAGAAGAAGTTCTGTGCATGTTTGGGGTTGCTTTTCCTACGTCGATAAAGGAGACTTGAAACGAATCGAAGGTATTTTACAAAAAGAGGGTTATTTAGAAATACTACAAGAAAATGCAATACCATCGGGGCAACGTCTAATCGACGAAAATTTTGTATTCAGAACAACGACCCCAAACATTCAGCAGTGATTTGTAAAAAATCCTTAAATGAAGAACAAGATAATGGCACTTTACCAATAATGACATGGCCGCCGCAAAGCTCAGATCTAAACTCCATCGAGCTGTTATGGGATGAATTGGACAGGAGAGTTCGAAAAGTATGCCATATCTCCATAGATCACCTGTGGAACATTTTACAAGAGGAATGGACTAATAGGCCAAATAGAGTCCTTGAAAAACTAGTCGAGCGAATGCCTTGGATTGTGAAAGCCGTTCTTCTCGCAAAAGGTTGCTTCTTTGATGAATGTTTAAGAAGTTTTTGTTTATTTTTTGTTAGAATTACTTTGTTTACTGTTATACCTTAATTTTAATCGCTATTAATAAAATGCAATAAAAAATGTAAGTTTTGGAAAAATGAGTGAATATTTTCTTGTTTTCCTTTTAATTTATTTGCGTGTACGAACTAATATGGACGGTAGTGTATAACGGCCTTCCAATTTTAGCTTACATAATTCACCTTATTACCAATACTTAATACATACACAATTTCAAACCATATTCGCACTTATGGAGGATTTAATAGACCATCTAGACCAATTAATAAGCTGTGTAGAAAGTTAACGCTTAAGTTATTCTTCTCTTCCCCTCTCCGACCGCCGTTTTCCCTACAAACTCATCCAATATTAATACATAATTCTTCCATTTCTGTACAGCCATAACATGTAATGCTGTAGGTAACGTAACAAGGCCGCAATTTAAGTAAACAATGACGCAGTAATAATCATATTTTATGCTACATAGATGTAATGGTAAACATATGCACGGCGTTGTTTCGTGTTATATTAAAACCGCCAACCAATTAATTGCTGCTTATAAATTTTGCAAATGTATTTCGCTTCAGTTCATCGACATTTTACCGAATTTCCACTGGTGAAACTGATAGCGACCTGTCGTACTTTAAACCGTTTCTACGTTGTCGAGGGTAAAGGTTATTTTAAAAAAAGAGAGCGATTTCGTAAAAAAAATACCACAGTGTTTATCCAGACCAGTGGCCTTGTAAAATCCTTTGTTCTATTTTTCTTCTTTTTTGCAAGTATGTAGGTGTATTTGAAATCCTCAACTTTTAAATTCATTTGCAAATAATTACTGATTCATACATATGCATGTATTTTATTCAACAAAAATGAATAAGTGAAAATCGGGCTATCCATAAAAAATTGCCGTAGCAGAGAATTTATAAAGGTAAAAGAAAAAAGCGGATTTTTAAATAACTTTTACTAATATAAACAAGAATCATTCCAGCAATGTTTGTTATAATTAAAAATTCTATTATTACTAGTGTTGGCACTGCGTTTTCAGCGCGCGCTTAGAAAACATGCAAGGGGTTTGGATGAGATCGGTTAAGTATTTGAAGTATTAGATACATTTCAACAGTTTCCTTATGTAATCGTGTTAGCCGTAAGTAAATGATGTATACAGTCACTGTTCAATTTATTAGGGCCACTTGCTAAAATAGTGACTTTTTAAAATATATATTGAAAAACGTATTGTACAAGCATAAGTTTATTCAACTGTTTATAGACATCGTCACAACTACATAACTAATCGTTTGGCTTTTATAATTGCTCTTGTTCTTTTTGGCATACTGCCTATGCAAGCGACAATGGTATGTCTAATTGTAACATCATTTGTCACACATCTCCAATATTTCTTACTCATTAGTCTTTTGAAGTGTTTCTTCTCGAATACACACGTGATTTTAGAACACTCCACACGTTCTCAATTGCATTGAGGTCGGAAGAATTTCCCGGCCAAAGTAACACCGGCAGAACGAGCGTTTCCAAAAAATTTTGGATGGATTTGGCAATGTAACATGGTAACTTATCGTGCATGAATACGTAAGGGTCTTCATTCGGATCTAAATCATTGATAAATTACATCAAGACATCCTCCAATACACATTTATATTGATGTTGATTTATGGTACCTTGGCAAAAATACAATGGTCCAAGACCTTCGATATACAAGACCATACCACAATTTACCAGAGGTGTATCACCGTTTTTAGTAGACTAGTTTCACCAAACCTTTCAGGTGGATGTCGTCTAACAAATTGAGCTTTTTCAATCATGGCTTCTAGTTTTGACTCATCGCTGCATACGACCTTTAGCGAAGTCGTCAGCGTTAAGGGAAACTAATAAATTAGTTAGAGCATCATCACTGCCGGATGACATCGAGAAACAGGTCATCGTAACAGAAGCGCTACCGCCGAGACTATATGGCTTGCCCAAAATCCACAAACACGATGTACCACTTAGGCCGATAGTGAGTGCCATAGGCGCACCGACGTATCTACTAGCTAAACATCTTACTACACTACTGCAACTCTACATAGGCGGAAAACCGAGTTATATTCGCGATTCAGCGCACTTCGTGGAAAAATTGCGTAAGATGCTATTCAACCCGGGCGATATCGTAGTGAGTTTTGACGTAGTGTCGCTGTTTACTCAAGTACTGCTAGTTGACACACTGCGGTACATTGCCGATCTATTTCCCATTAAGTCCCGTGGTAGCCAACCTCTTCATGGAGCAGTTTAAGAGTCTAATTATCGAAACAGCGGTGGACAAACCTACGGTTTGGTGGAGATTCGTGAATGACATGTTTGTCGTTTGGCCACACGGAAGAGACAAATTGGACCGATTTCTTGAAGATCTGAACGGAGTACACCCTAACATTCAATTCACGAAGGAGCTAGAACATAACGGTGAATTACCTTTTCTGGACGTTTGTGTCAACAGGGACCAAGCACGGGCAACAACCAGTGGGTTCAGGAAACCTACACATACCGACCATTATCTACACAACCAGTCTAACCACCACCATGGCCAGAAGAATACGGTGGTGCGCACGCTGGTAGAACGAGCACGCAGAGTATGTAGTGAGGAACAGCTGAAAGAGGAATTGGACCACCTGCGACAAGCACTGCGGTGTAACAGTTATCCTGAGGATGTGATCAACCGTGCCATCACGAGTAAACCTCAATCCAAGGACAATAATGATCAGGAAATAGAAACGTTGGGCACAGCATACTTACCGTACATTAACAACACTACAGACAGGATAGAACGAGTGCTTAAGGGTTTCAACATCCGGACGGTTTTCACTCCAACAGGGAAAGTGTCTAGTTTATTACGATAGGTCAAGGAAAAAAGGGACCCCTAATCAATACCCGGCGTGTACAGCATAAAGTGCTCATGCAAGAAAGTGTACATCGGCAGAACAGGACGTTCGATCAACACCAGAAGGAAGGAACACGAGAGGAATGTGCGGTTGAAACAAGTATACAAGAGTTCTAACATCAACTGAGAACTACTATAGCCGAATAAACAGGGAAACCATTGAAATATAAAAAAACCCTAACAACATCAACAGAGACGACGGGCTGAAACTGAACTGAATATGGACAACGGCACTGTGCGCATCCGTTCACGCTATTGGCGCTCGCCGCGCATGCGTGCAACGATCCAGCGGCGCTGGGGAGCATACTTAAAGCAAACACCGTGCACGAAGCCAGTACCTTTGAAAATGCGAACCGCAGTTCGCGAAACGTCAGGGACAAAAACCTGGTGACACGGCGGAACCCGACAACCGTTACAACTATACTTGTACTTGTCAATTATCGCGTTGGAGACACTTAAACTTGGGGCCTAATAGAATCGACAGGGCCTCTATGTTCTCATATATAAAATCTGAATACTTCGTTAACACAGTATCTACTTTAGCAGCAACACTATTTACTGGGTCGCTGAATGGATATAAATAAATAACTTGCAACTTACAATTTCTTTTGACTCTCTTTAACGGGAGTTGCTTTTTTAGAAGTATTGAAGATAATAAAATGCTGCTTGCAACCATGATCCCCACGTGTACGGATAGTCAGCTGGATCAGAAGTTCTGTATGAAATTCGCAAATACATTTTGGATATTTCGAAAACATTATCTTTGCATGTGCTATTAAACCGTCTACCTCTGGATAACGCCTTCAAATAGTTTCTGCAAGATGTGATACACGGATTTTACACGTAACATGGAACAAGTTACTACAATGTTTAAGAGGCCTATGAAAAGCATGTTTGCGACATTATCAGTCATAAGCTCAAGAGCAGCTTTTTAGATGTTTCAAATTTTTCCGTTGTACTTAGCACGTCCTTTGCAACTACTTCGGCAGTACATTTTTATAGCCTTTAACTAGTTATGTCAAAATGACTAAGAAATCTACAATATTTAACGTTTCTGGAATTTGTTTAGAAGACTGAATAAGCTATTCTTCTGTTACAGCGCATTTCAAAATATGACTATGATGTTGAACTATATTTGTTAAGTTTCGAAATGTACTACTGCGTGTTGCAGAATCTCATACGATATCGTGACATAAAATTCTAGATTTGAATTAGTCTAATTACACCATTTTATAATCTGTTTTCCATGTTCTAGAACAAAAATATTCAGTTTAGTTATGTTAGTAGGAAAGGAACCTATAGATTTACTACATATGCGTACTTTGAAAATTAGCTTGCAGAAGCACAATGTGAGTACTGCATTAAAGCTATAAAATATATTAGATAGGAACAGGTTTTCGATGAAATATTCAAAGGAATTGCAGGTATGTCGCAAAGTTATACGTGTAGACAAGTGAAGGCTTTAACAATCCGTAAAAGGTCTTGTGGGCATTAACCCGCAACTGTTATTAGTAAATCTCCTTTAGCGTAAGACGTTATATACACGTTTTAACAATACAAATAAACATTCTATGTCGAATATTCAGCTCGACTTCATCCCGCGAGGGCCCATTCAACAACTGAACAGCACATGCTTCGTGGGAAAAGTCGCGTTGCACAAAAAAGCGTAATACGAACACGTGTGCGCTTGTAGACGTCGTACAGAGAGAAGCCAGCGCATAGCCGAGATTGTGTAAATGATTTATTCAGATAAGTTCCTCTACCGGAGTGCAGTGCAACGCTCAGCGGCTCATGGAAACGGGTCGGACCCGTTTTGATTAAACCCGACGTGCAGGTTCGAGCAGGCCGATGACGGTGTGGAAGTCGCTCGCGCTAGGTGCGGAAAGTCTTTCATTCACATACCGACCGCTCGTGGACTGGTTTTCGATGAATCATATTCGTTTTAATAGTTACCTACTTGAATGAATAAAGAGGAGGTATTTGACGTGTTGGCGTTGCTGAGTCTTGCATGCATGGGAAAAAGAGAAATACACGATTCTCGTATTGGTGTTATAAAACGTTATAAAATTCCGCGACGTGCGACATAAGTTATTTCAATATCGTTAGCTCTAAATAGTGAGGATTAAAGTGCTAATAAAGAAATGTGAAATAATGAAGAACGTTAACGAACTGAAGTCGTTTGAAGAATCGATACAGGAGATAATATCGTTTCAAGCTTACATACAAGAACCAAATATTCCAGAAATTCATTGATTTTTTTATACGAAATATATGCTTAACACATAGAATTAGTGCATTGTGTGGTCCAAGATATTGAAAAATTCAAGCAAAGTGCCTATAAAATGAATTATTTTATTGTATATTAGCGACTACGTAAGATCAATTACTTATAATAATAACCCATACCTTTCAATTCTCCAATTACATGGGGAATCGACCACATAGACATAGGCGTACAAACTAAATCTATGAATACGTATATCGTTATCCAGTTGTCTGAGACTTTATAGGTTTTATGTAAGATTACACTGGTCAACAAATAATTTCTTTTGTGCTGACTAAGATCTGATACTTGTTTTTAACTAATATAGGTACGTTAATGCCAAATATGGAACCCATTTTCCCCCATCACCTTACGTTTTATTTTCTACGGTATTTCTTGTTTGCTAAAATTGGGTCTTATAAAGCAATATGCTAAAGCGACTGCTTCAAGTACATATGCCAAAAATTTCCACCACTACGTTACGAAAAAATTGAAGCTGGGTATTTGATGAAATAGGAACTGTAATGATAAATGTGAAATTCACCAACTCTATTAACGAAGCTGAGAAAGAAACCTGCACGTCATTCGCTATGGTGCTGGACAATTTTCTTGGAAACAAGTCTCCAGTTACCAAGAGCTAATGAAACAAATGCTTCAAAAACTTCCCCACCTAGGTTGTAACATGATCATAAAGCTTCAATCCCTTCATGGTCATCTTGGTAGTTGTCACCAAAATTTAAGGGCTGTAATCAATGAACACGGCGAGAGATTGCATCAAAATGTAAGAACTATGGAAACTCTGTAAGAAAGATAGGATCCTCATATGATGTGGGAGGTGTTTTTTGCAAGTACTCTTGTAATTTCTTATATAAATACTTGTACTATTCTCGTGGTTAAAATTGTATTTAAATCAATAAATAAATGAATTATTAAAATTTTATTCTTTACTTATATTTTATCAGTTCTTAAGGAACAACTTAGCCGCATTAGAGATTTTTTAAAGAGCATAGTATGGCAACTCTCACAGAGAAGCCAGCAAAATTCTGTGGGCAGTGTAATCAATCACCATGGTTTCATAGTTAGAAATTTGCTTTAGAAATACGAAATGACTCCATTAGGTTTCTTGCTATGACTTGCTTCCGAGACAAATATCGCGACCATCTTTTCGGAGATACCTCGAGAACGGATGATTTTTTCCGGCAGTTCTTCGCCCTCGAAGACCCAAACAGATGTCTGGCGTTTATTTCTGGCTCGTATAAATAAATCCAAGGTTCATCACAGCTGACGATGTTGTACATGTTTTTAGAGTTTCTAGCGTTGAAGCGGTCTAGAGTTTTTTGACATCAACTGCTTTCTGTTCTTCGGTCAACAGATGCGATATCTAACGGGAAATTAACTTTCTTACATACAGTTCTTCACACAAAATCTTTCAAATTGAGATCTTTGAAATCCACAGTGATGCCTTAACCTCGCGATATATCACATGTCGATCTTCGTTGATGATCTTGTGCACAACGTCGTTTTCCTGAGTGACTATTTGCACCTGATCTTGGATCGTCGCTAAGACTGATCCGTTCACGTTCGAATTCCTCGTGCCAACAAGAAATCGTTGACTGGTGTGATGCCTCAATGTCGAAAACAGGAACGAACTCGGCGAGGCATTCTTGTTGAGGTGATTGTCTTTAAAAATGTATAAAAAATTATTGCACGACAATGTTCTCGGTTTAATTCGACTTTTTAACTAACTTAGCATAGTATGGCAACTCTCACATAGAAGCCAGCAAAATTCTGTGGGCAGTGTAATCAATCATCATGGTTTCATAGTTAGAAATTCGTTTTCGAAATACGAAATGACTCCATTAGGTTTCTTTTTAAAAATTTTAAAAAGCATCTCAGGGAAAAGTGTTTTGCATCTTATGAAGCACTGGTGGACAATATTTTCCAGAATCACAGGAAGTGTGGTTTTCCTGAGTTTATGGCAAATCTTGAGAACGAATATCTATCTTTAAAGAGTTCTTAATATAATAATACACGTGTTTTCTTCATAGCTAGAAATTATTATTATGGTGGTTTGTAAACAGCTAATTCTGACATCCACCGCATCCCAATCTCCAAGAGGTTCTATCCCCAAAACCTCACTGCATAGTTTCTTTAATTCGTTTTTGCAAACTCCTTCCTGCTCTTCCTTTTTCCTTCTATTAGCAGGCTTCCATTTCCCAACCTTTTCTGATAGTCTGTCCTGGTCAATTCTCTTCATGTGACCATACCATAATAGTTGTTTCCGTTCTATGTTCATGTATTAATGATATATTTTTTCTTTCATAATCTACTAATGTCTTCTTACAATAGCGTCTCCAGTACATCATCCCCGCTGACATTACTTTGTTTTCCATCTTCTTATTCAAGGCCCACATTTCACTTCCATAACTAACACACATTTCAACAAAAGAGCTAGAAAGATGTATTGCAACCAGTAGTATTGTACTCAGAATATGCACCATCTTCAGAAATAAAATCCTTGTTGCAAGCTTATTAAATTTTGACATCTGCAAAAAATTGTATGTATGTAGATTGAATATACGGAAAATCTTTATTATTTATTAATCAATTTACTGGTAATAATTATACCAACAAATATTGACAATTTTAATGCTGCATTAAATGTTAGAATTATAATAAACACATACGAACAACACAACATAAAAATAAGCGAGTTTCCTCGTAAACACGTTCTCACTTTCTACCAAACTAAACTTTCCTTCATGTATCTAAGTAATGATAATTTAAACGTATATATTTAATATATCCTTTTCGCTTATGTACCAAAACATTCACAGCTACGTGTCCGTTACTAACAACTTTATGCACTTTCTAATTTTTGAAGTTACAATTACCGGAGTTCTAGTTCTATGAAACTTAAAACGTTGGATATACATATACACATAGGATATAGAATTTCTTGCCGTTATTTTATTAGAGATAATTTATTGAGTAATACGCTCTTTCGTAACAGTCCTAATTCTGTAATTTCTACGCTTTGTCGATTTTATTCTAATCGCTTCTTTATCGAATGATTCACTCAATTAGTACGTCAAAATTAATAGGCGTTGCGCGTAACGGCTATTGTGTAACAATTAACGCTAAAAATGTGGCAAAAGCCATATTGATTTATGTAACAATTACGAGGATAGCTTTGATGTATTAAAACTATCGAAACACTGTAACATTTTGTTCACACTCGCGCGCTTTCCATTCTATACTTTATTTTGTAAATTTACCACCATTGTGTTGAAAATTTTGTATGAAAACGAGGAAAAGTTAATGTTTGATATAGGTAATGAAAAATTATATAACCATGTATGCCTCTAAACACTAAAAAAATTAAACCAGATATACTATAATAATATTTTGATCGTTTTATAAGCAAGTTACACCCACAGTGTTATTGTTGTTTCCTATGTTTTCTATTCTATACTCTGCTGCTTTATTGTAGTTAAATGTTAATGTCCTTCTAGTCTTCCAGTATTTATTCTTACTGTTGGACTTTCTAAGATATTGTTATACTACATATTACCAACCGATTTAAGTTTAGATTTGAATTTCACAATTTTTCACATAATTTAACAAAACTTAGATATTTGGTATATTTCCTATCAAAAACTTCGTATAATATACAGTACACTGCATTATTTTTGAGACAATTAAGGTATTTAAAAAAGTATATATTAATATAGCTGAAAAGCGCAAATATTAGAGACAAAATAAAGTTATCCAAATCAACTAACTTTTGCAGCATAAAAAATGTATGAACTAACTATAAACCTTTCAATAATACAAAGTTACCCCAAATCATCTAATCAAAAGCAATAATAAAATTTTGGACATTATTTATTCACATAATGCTTTTATCAGATCTAATATAGACTTATGTCAATTATAATGTGTTTAAAATACAAGATATGCCCAGAAAGTAAATTTCGTTTCTGATATCCAGATCGATAGTATTAGCATCGTAGCATTCTCTCGGAATAGATTGTGTGTGTATATTTCGTAATGAGTGTTTACAATTTTCAAGCAAATTGAAAATCCCACATCGCACGAGGGTTCTCTATTGTTTTGCATATAAGCTGGAATAAAACAGTAGCTTGGTTTTAAAGCCTTTATTGCTTTTCAAAATATTCTTGACCAAGATTAGTGCACTTTTGGATGCGCTCGAACTAGTTCTGGAAGCAGTTATTCTACTCCTTTTATCGGTACAGTTAAAATTGCATTTTTGAAAACATCGTGTCCCTTCTGACTACTAGAATCTACGACCGCGCAGCCCGTTCTTGATTTTCGGAAAAGTAAAAATCGCTGAGACTTAGGTCCGGACTGTACGAAGGATTGTTTAACAATTCAACATTTTGCTGCGTTAAAAATTCAATTATCTTGCGCGTTGTATGCGAATTTACATTGTCTTGGTGGAGGATGATTTGTCATACGGGGTTTAATTTTGGGAAGCTCAGCGATGACTTGGCTCAAACAAATGGTTGTATAACAATCGGCAGTGACAGTTCTTTGGTCTTGTATTGAAATTGTTGCTATATGACCTGCTTCCGAGACAAATATCGCGACCATCTTTTTGGAGATAGACTTCGCACCTAACGATTTTATACCTCAAATCTTTTCTTTTTGGAGAGTACTTCGATGATGACGACGAGGTGAAGTAAGTATTACGTCAACATGATTGACTTCACAGGCAAGAATCTTTTATTCTTAATGGTGATAATTCCATAGGTTAAAGATGCATACTGAATGTCGTAATAATTTTATTTCAAAGCATACTTCGCGTATTTCGGAAGTTACTTTCTGGGCATACCTCGTGTTTTCGGTATTAATTGTTCAGGTATCCTCATAAATAGATATCCAATAATAGACCAGCCATAATTTTTTTATGAAACTTCTTTCAGAAAGCGTTTGTAATTTAGGCGAACTATAAACAATTTATACATCCAAATAAGCTGACGAAGATAAATGATTAAGTAATTTTAACCGCACGTTTTATAAGTAACATTTTAACGCATTATATAAGACCGGTTTGTTAAATTGAAATCTTTTTATCCTTGGTAAGTATATTTAACAAAACCAATGACTCAAGTGTTCAATAATCTCTCTCACATTAAATATTTATTGTTGACATTTTCATTCACTGGAGAGAAAGAGTAACAGTTATCTAGCGTATGCCATCCACAATATTTCCTAAAAATAAGGCTTTCAAAGTTAACGCAGATTATTTCGAGAAAATATATTTTTTTTTACGATAATAAACATGTCAAAGAATGTCTTTCGACAGTTACTTCATTTTTTTTAATTCTTAATGTGCCTATTTTATTTTTATGCGCAGTAGTTTCTCAGAAAACATAATACCTAGTGCCCGAATAAAGGAACATAAATGTTGCGTATGTAACTGAATAAAAGGAATTATCTACGTTCCACATCTAACTTTTAAATTATTTTTTCCGTAGATGACAATGTGGTTGTTATTTAGTTATTATATGAATAGGCAATTTATCAAGGTTGTATGCGTTACATGCTAAATCCAGACAGAACATTCAAACTAGCCTATATAATTGGCAATTATAACTTTATTTCGTTTCTAGAATGCTTGCTGAAAATATGATGGTGCTTTGTTGTAGCATTTGAAATAAATGTAGGTAGCTAGTTTGCTTTAATAACAATAACCTTTTAAATTAAAAAAAAAACCGGTATAATAACACAAGGCATCTTATATTTCATGAGAACCTACTGTTCTTTGGCTACATGTAGCTAATTTCATTTATATAGAAAAATTACTTAGAAGTAAATATTTTACTACGTGCATAGGTATAAGAAATTTAGTTGGTTATTACAGGGGTACGTTGTTACTGTGGCTTTAGTTTCTTACGAATATAATAAGAAATGACGTCTTGCATGAAGTTTGATGCCTAATACACGCTATTTACAGTGTTAAATGAGGTAAGAGTTGCTACTTTTATTTCGACACAGTTACTAACAGTATTAATCAAATACACTACCGCTTACGGAAAGTACAATATACGAACAGGTACATCTTATAGAGGAATAATAATATATCATTAAAATCCTATTAAGAGGGGATTACCTGGTGAAAGGTGGACTGGAGCTCAACATTTTTAAATACTATTAATGCTTAATCTTTTGTTTATTCATTAGTCTGTCTATGCAGAACGTAAGTGTATCTAGTTACTTTTCGTCAAAAATGCAAGTTGTTTTCAGCTTATTAAATCTTGCAAAAACCTAATTACGTTAAAAATTCCAAAGTCAACAACGCACGACGCATACCATAAATTTCTGATGGGAAGTATTCAAAACCGACATCGTTTTGGACCATCCAGATGAAAAGGAAATCAACGATAAGCATATTGCAACCCCCAACCTTTCAGAAAGTAACCAAGAGAATGCCAAGAATAACAAGGTTTTATCGTTACTGTATTATATCGAAAATTCTAGGTAACATGTACTATACGAAAGAAGAATCTATGTTGATCACCTTTTGCAGAAAAAAATGATAAAAAGGAAGATGCAAAAACTAATACTATAATCGATTTTTTTAAACAGTGGAATATTACATATTTTGGTATGTTGGTTATGTAGCACATCAGTATTAGGTTGTCAGAATAAAAAGCTCTACAAGCTATCAAGTTAAAATTTTCACAGATGTAGTCTGCAGACATTGACCTAATTCACAAAAAGCGATTTGTAATTCAATTTCTAAAGCGCTGATAGACATGAGTGGTGCGACACCGACAGTACCTGTTAATCTAAACGAATACAGTAAGGGCATTAGCCTACATTAGAAAGACGTCATGTAACCAGAGCTTACCAAAAACATTGAAATTACCAATAAAATATTTGTTGAAAAATTGGTACGTTGTTACTATACATATCCAAATTTGAAAATTATAAAATACGGTATATGTGCAGGCTTTATATTTCCCAGCACAACAATCATTTTCGGTACAAAACATGGCTGGCTATATTTTCTGAAAAACAATAAAAAACAGTTGTCACAATATGTAAACATACAACTGCAATATATATATATACATGATTTTATATATGTATATAAAAACAATATAAATTATTCAATGCTTAATATATGAAGAAGCAGAGAAAAAAGTGCTAACGTTTTAGTAATATATATTTCTTGAAAACGGCATTTCCATTTAAGATTGATTTTTAAATTTACCGCCATTTTTTGTATCACAACACTGTATGTTATTTGATATTTGAAAGTTATGCAAAAATCGTAGAAAAATTCTGTACCAAATATGGAAATATAGAATGTCATTGTTAATTGTTACAAAATTGAGATATCTACAATATGAATATACATTATCGTAGTGGTCGTTTAGATGAAAATATTGCATCTGTGAATGCTAGCCTTTTGCGAATCCAAACATACCAACAATTCGTCGCTGTTCTCAGCAATTAAATACTTAAAAAAAGCACCTTATTGGAAACTTTGTACAAAGACTTTTAAAGAATTTGGAGACCACATAGTAATAGCATGAGTCCGCTGACGTTTCATTCTCAGTAGCATGGAGCCTTCTTTGGGCTGCTACTGTTTGATGAAACCATTCTTCAGCAGCCCCGAAGAAGTTCCATGCAATTAAGATCGAAACGTCGGCAGGGTCATGCAACTACGACAAAACCTAAATTCTTAAAAAGAAAACTGCGGAAGCCTACAACAACATATTTGCTTAAAAACCTTCATCTAAAGGCTTACACGAACCAGATAATCAAGAAGTAAAGCCAATGGACTTCAGATTACATTGTCCATTCATTAATTGGGCCATACAACAAAAATAGATGGTAATAACTAAAATCCGGATTATATGCAAAGTGCATATATTTTATTTATTTATTATATTTTACGTCTATATGTAGATGTATTACACTGATTAAAGTTAATTAGCGTTAATTAACTCTCTCTAATAATAACTATCAACAAAATCATTTCTATCGACAAGACATTTTTAACTAAGTGGATTCATAAACAAGCAAAATTGTCGGTCTAGAGCAAAGAAAATGCAGGAGAAATGCTGGAAAAACTGTTGGATCCATAAAAGGTAACTGCGATTAATTGGACCTAACTTCTTTGAAAATGAAGATGATAATTCCATATCAAAACATAATTGGAAACTTTTTGACAAAATGGAAGGTGTCACATCTCATATAGTCGTAAAAACAATAGACGTTTTGCGACAACGATTTGATAATTAAATAATTTCTGTAAGAAACGCTTCTGATTTTTTTCCTTTATGATTACTTAGAGCAAAAGGTTGGCATTAATAACCCAGAAACAATTGATGATCTTATTTAATTTATTAATGATGGCATTTGTGAAATTTTCACGCAGTTCTATTAAAATGTTATTAAAAATTTTGATAAAAAAACGGAGACCTGCTATACAGCACCAGGAAGTCATTTGCAAGATTAGTTTTGATAACCAACTGGTAATATTTATACCACAAAATCGTTAAAATAAAAATATCATGACATTTTAAATAATGTATGTATTCTACTATAAATTTAAAAAGTAATCTCAAATTAGAATACGTTTTAGAATAAATATTAAAGGACATAGCTATTGGCTAAGATTTAAGGAAACATCTTGTACAGTATAACATTAAAAATTTACTGACTAAGATAAAAAGAAAAAAAGGGACATGATTTTTAAACAATATGAATGTTATGTGGTTGAATGATACATCCGTTTATACTCCCATAGGTAAATTGCGGAGAATAACACGCGTGGATAATCGCATTAAAGATTCAATTCAGGGAGGAATGCTTGAAAAGTATTCCGAAACGGTACACGCAATCACATGCCCGTAATTGTGTAATTTTACCAGTGATAGGCTATGATGTGGTGCAGTGACGGAAAATTGCTTTGAAATTGTAGTTTATTGCATCGCAGACCTCACAAGTCGCTAATTATGTACAAACACATGAAGAAACGTATATATGGAGCAGCTTTAAATCTGTAATAGCTAGGCATTGTTCTTTCCACTCTAGTATTTCAAGGTATGCAAAGACTTAGTTATGTTACAATTAAGTTTTTAAACAAAAGATAGAACTACAGTTCTGCTATAATAGTTGGTAAGTTTCAAATAAAACAATGAAAACCGTGATTAAGGTATTTCTGTATATGTTGTAGTAAGTTTCTGGAAGCATACTGAACAACGCAAGAGACAACAAAGTCCATAAGCTTTTGGGCTGCGTATACTCTATAAACAAGCAGTTCTCTAGAAACTGTTATGGACGTAGCTGTTCATCAATCAATAAGCAAATGAACAATTAAAAAGGTTGCAAAATATATTGCCCAAATATATATATCGCTTTTTACAAAAATAAAAAATTAATTAAAACAAATTCGTAACGACTAGCTAATTAGTTGAGTGTAGGCTTTTACGACCATAGTCCATAGTAGAAGACCCGAAAAACATTTCTACTATGGACTAGCTAATTATTTTTAATTAGATATAAACTATTATAAGAATTTTGATGAGTTTTCAATGTTTTTCTAATAATAATTATATATTTATAACGTCAGAAGTAGGAGAAAATACAAACATGTAAATACCTGCAAGGGTTTAATTTAAACTTCAATTTAATACTTCGGTCGCCCAATCGCAAAAAGGCTGCTTCTGACTGCGGCAGCGTCAAACATTGGAAGTTCAATCTTCACCAGTGACATAGTCGCAATGCTTACTGACGGGACCAATACTTTCTTATGGGAAATACTGTTGCAAGAGAACAAGGACTTGTTGCGTTTATAACAAGGTTAAATAGAGTATGAACAGAGCGTACAAATTTTAGACAGTTTTCCTACAAAGTGCGCTAGAAAAATGTCAATTGATAACAAAGTAGTGATATTTGCTACTGCTACCTTCTCACCAATGATTTGTGTGGAATGTTATCGTAAAAGTGAGTATTCCAGTTTAGTACATGTAACGTGCCTATTACATGCACCAATGGGACGTAAGGATTTTACAAAAACTGCCCTGGTATTTGAGAATATGCTCAACCAGCTCCTATACGCTCCGGCACCTGATTGCAAGAGGTCTTTTATTACTTTAAAAATTTTCACTAAATAAAGCTCTCAGCCAGTACCCATTGAAGGAGGCCACAAGTGTTCAAGTGGAAAGGAATTTATAAACTGGTTACATGAATTACAGCACAGTAACGACTGTCATGTAAAAGTTACAAAATCCTTCATAGGCATTATTGAAACAAAAACAGTGGATGAACTACAAACAGTGTATTGGAAAAAATATCACAGTGTATTAAGCAAAAAAATCAAATTTTGTGAGATTACGACAAGTTTTCAGCACCAGTTATTCAACAGATCTGTAAACTTAGTTCAAAAACTGTTTTAACTATACGAATCTTACATTGCTAAATACTAAACCATCACTCTCTTTAACAAGAACATTTTTTACACTACAACAACTTCATTTTTCGAAAAGAATGTTGTAGATGTTTAGTCTAGCTAATTCAGATAGTTAATAACTGTCTCATGGTTTAACAACAATTATAACATAAAATATATCTACTTACTGCAATATTTACTGCACCCTTATGACATACACTACACGTGGGATTAGTTTGTAGTAATATTCATTAATAGGTATTTGTCATCGCAAAAATGACGTTTAACAATGAAAAAACAGAATATATTACAAAATTTTAATTTCTTTGATTTCTTGTCAATATCCCCACCTCGAGATTAATTAATGGCGACACATATTCTTGTCATTCCTCTAATCAAAGATTCCAGATAATCACCTGTAATTTCACTCCATACTGCTTGGTGTTTCTGCCAAAGATCTCGTGTGTTATAGAAACTCTCGCCACACGAAAAAGACCGAAAAAATACTTTTAGCTACTCCTAGTATATAAAATGCTTCACTCTCATTACACAGTTCGAAATTTGTCGGTGTTGAGCCAAATTTATAGCTAGTCAAATAATTTTGTCTTAAATTTGACCAAATAAAGTGTCAATTTTTTACGACTGTCAGAGAAGGTATGTGTGAATATTTGGAAATGGTGATTGCAAAAGTTTAACATCCAAAAATTGTTATAAAAATAATCAAGGGATACGAAATTAGTCAAAGCAGTTTGAATTTTGATTCATTCCCGCTTGAATATTTCGGCGACGTGGCTGCGTTGTCTTCGTGTCTTGTAGTAGTATTGTGGTAAAAGCAGATTAAGCTACAATTCAATCTACCAATAAATATTGATTGTTTTTAATTATTTGTAGTTATTATATAGTATATTTTTAGTGCTAAATGATGAAAAATGTATTCGTTTTAGGCTTAAAAACGCGGTGAAGTGGTGCAAAATTCTCCAACCACATGGTTATGACAACATCATGACTAAAAGTATATAATTCTCTTAATTCTATTCAATATTTTTTTCGTTTGTGATAGGTATATAATAAGCGTATTGCACGATGTTTCAGTTTAGAATCAACCTAATCAAACACGAATTGAATTAAAAAATTAATACATGTAAAATCGTCTCCGTGAACCTGTTAAATTTACTGTTTATCGGTATAAATGGTCAATTTGGCTATCGTGGATGTTACTTTGCAACCCTTTCAACAACGTCAATTTCGTTGTGTGACTAATCCATAGATGTGGAATTTTAATACAAAACGTTCTAGACAAAATGACAAAAACTGCAGTGGACCCTATTTGACCAGCAATTTAGTTAAAAGTGTTGAAATTGATTAAATATTTTGAACTGTCTACATATAAAATCTACAAAGGCGACAGATATAAATTTAAAATTTTAATACATTTCATTATTCTTATTTATCTTATATAAACGGAAACATCATATTATAACGTTCAGCCTGTACATAGGCAAATTATATTTAAAGATAGCAAGTGATAGATTAAAATGATTTCAGTAAATAGTACTACACACGTCCTGATAATTTAAAAGTATAATCAAAAATAAAATATTTAAAATGGCATTTGCTAACATATAGTTTCTGGTTTATTATCAGGTTTTAAAAACGTGAATCTATGATAGATAACCTTCAAAGATTAGATTTACTTTCTAGTTTATGTTTTGTACCATAGAACTTTGTTGCAATTCAGCATTTAATTCCGTATACCGCATGAAAAGCAAAAAACACTGGTGTGTTTTTAAACTCCGTATGAAAAATACGGTTCTATGTACGCATGTATTTACTGCCTTAAAGAAATTCTAAGCGGTATTTCGTCGGCTGAATTGGATCGTATATAAGTGAAACACAGTTTACTGCTGATAAAAAAGCCTCCATCTCCTGGCGTGTATCGTACGTATGCATCTATTGTAATGTTTATACCTGGAACCCCATCAATACAGAAGAAAGATACAAGAAAGGGAGTCCAATTCCAACGACGATTAGAACCGTCGGACCCTATCCATTGTATCTCTTCCCTTTTCTCTCGCATAAATGCGCCGGAAAAGGAGAGAGAATTGCATAGAGACCAACTGTCTGAACTGGTCCGGACCGCAATTCTGTATTACCGCCGATACAACAAGGAGGCAAGAGAAATAAATGGACAGTGTGTAAAACCTAAGTCGGTTATATTTACAGAGCGATTGCCTAGCGTGACAAGCTTGGGAAAGAATGCACGCTACGCGTTGGACCTTATGCAATATTTATTAAGCTCTCCAATAGCTTAACCAGGGAATTCGTTTTTGTTTTCATTTTTAATTCTGTATTCTCTTCTTCGTATTTTGTTCGTTAATTTGATAACCACCTCAAGTTCCCGACGAGATGCTTTATGTATTAGATATAAGAGATTAAAAAAGTAAACACATTTCCTCCTGTTTTTAAGTTACTTTTGTGGGGAGATGAGGGTCAGTCCATTGCTAACAATGGTGCACCTTAATAGAAACTGCTTGATGTTATTTAGGTGCATTCATCTTAGAGTCAAAACGATTGATTGAAAACTGCAGTTGCATGTATTTACTTCTTCGATAAATAACAATACCTTCTTATAGTAGAAGGAAATGTATACCACCGGCCAACTACCATTAATATATCGAAAATGAACCTTTTTGCGGATCAGACACGTTCAGGTAGATGAGCAGTTTTTCTGAAAATGTGTATCACGGCCTTCATAAAATATGAAAATAGACGGCACGACATTTTAATATAATGAAAAATTTAGTTTACAAGCAGTGAGTAGTGAAGAATTTGTGGAAGGTGTTTTAAAACAGCGAGTAACGTTAAAGTAATGTCGGCAAGAAAAGAATTATCTACGGAAGCGCGTGCTTAAATAGTGGCATATCATAACATCGGTAAAAGTAACCGAGAAATTGCAAAATTACTGAAATTATACCGTAGAACCGTGGATTATAATGTTAAAAGGTATTAAAGAAGTGGTGGTGTATCCAAAAAACAGCGGGACGGCCAAAAATAACAACACAAAATAGCGCCAAAAATTCGCTGTGGAAGTGAATATATCGCAGCCAGGACCAGTTAGCGTCACCACGCTAAAAAGGCATTAGCACCAAACTGGTTTGTGTGGAAGAATTATTGTTATTATAGAAAGCTAAACGATTACCATGGGCTAGAGGACACAAACACTGGACGTTGGAACATTGGAAGAAAATGCCCTGGACCGATGAATCTAAATATGTCATCTTTGGTTCACACAAATGAACATTTGTCCATAAATCGAAAGAGACACTTAAATGCTGTATTACACCAACAATAAAACAAGGAGGAGGATAAGTCATGCTTTGGGGTTGTTTTGACGGTACCTCTGTGAGCAATTTGGGTAGAATAGATGATATCCTTAGAAAAGAGGATTATAGGGAGATTTTGGAGAGGAATGTCATCTCATCCAGATTAATCGACGAAAACGCCGGAAGTATTTGCAACGACTGGAGCACAGACAGAAAATTGTTCTTATGAAGTGGCCGCCCCAATTCGATGGAGCTTTTGTGGGAGAAACTCGTCCGACAGGTTCGAAAATCTGCTCCGAATTCAACAATAGTACTTTGGGCACAAGATATTTGGAGGAAAATAAGGCCCCTGACACTGATAAAGTTGCTAGAGAGAATGCCAAGGTTGTGGGCTGCAATAATAAAAGCGAAATGTAGACATATTGACGAATCGCAAATTTAAGTTAATTTATGATTGTCTTTATTAGCAAATTGATAAGCACATTATCTTTATATCTGCTACAGTTCTTTGTAGAAGGATATACCAGAATAAAGGTTTATTTTATATTTAGTTTATGGCTGATAGTGTATATATTGTGGTGGAAAATCTTAGGCCCTTTAATTTTTTTTAAAGGGGTTCTTTGATTTAAATGTTTTCTAATTAAAATAATCAAATGTAAGGTTGTAAAAACAAATACATTAACATGACAAAATATACTTGTTTTTTTTTTACAGAAAATCTAAGGCAATCCCTGTCTAGTTAATTTTTAAATATTCTAATTAATATACGAAACAAAATGAGAACAATAAATACAAATAATTGTGAGAATTTATGAAGATTCGACGTCTTTAATTTTTGTAATCGTACTTACTCGCACGTGATTTCTCGTCTTTTAGGTGTACTGGCCTTCGGCTTCCAATAAATGTGTCCGAAACTTCCCAGTTTTATTTGCAAAATCAGTTGATACACTTTATAACTGGATATATTCGAAGATTATGATAAATTAAGCGTTTACATCAGAAAATAACTGAGTATTCTCAGGAGAGACGATGTCAATATGTCTGACTTTGACACGATGTTTGTTCTTTTTTATCCATAGTTACACATTTGTTTGCCTATATGGTAGGCCACACAGAAGACACATACTTGAAATGATTGAAATTATATAGGAAAATGCTGCCAATCGTGCCATCCTTCCGTTGTACGAGAAATTTTGAAGATTGTGAGATATAATTTCGTAATGACACATATTTATACAATGTGATTAAAATGTGTGAGTCCATAAAGAGGGAGTACTAAAGGTACTTTGCCTCTATAACTATAACATCAACCATAATAAAAATAACGGCGTGCACCAGACAGTGACGAGAAAATATCTGGAATAAGTAAATTAGTAAAATTTAGAAAAATCATTCGTAATTAACAGACAATGTTTCATATCATTACAATATATATAATTGCATATTACACAATATTGTACAACTTAATTAATGAGTAGGCTTTTACTTTGTTACATAATTAATACTGACATAGTGACGGTTACTTCAAGGGTACTAAGTATTATTTTATATAATAAAATTTATTGTGAACACCCTATTCCAAAGATTTTCAATACTTTTGTCTGCGTTCATAAACAGAAACTACTGCCAAAGTTGAAGGAAGGAAGTCAATACAGAAAATACGCTAAAAAATCGTCTATTTTCACAGATATTCATAACTTGTATTAATTTTGCAGTTGGCACTGGCTAAAACATAATACTTGGAAAATACACCTGCATAAGTTTGAAAATATTTTATTGTACCTCGAAAATTATGTTTTGAACTATTCCTTTATTCTCAACAATTTCTGCTCTATATTTTTCACCTTAGTATATTTCTGCAGAGAATAAACAAATAGGTGGAAATAATATCGTTAAGGCATAACAAAGCATTGCGAAATTTAAAGAACTGTATTTTTAAGTATTCATAAATATTCCTATTAAAAATTAGCTAGAAAATTCTCAAAAACAGGAAGGGGGGTCTAAGAGTGAAAAGAATTTTACGAATTTATATCCAAACATATAACATTTTCATCAATTCCAATTATTTCAGCAAAGAATCAAAAAGAAGGAAGAGTTTCTTACGATTTCAATTTACATAATGTATGAGCACTATAACGATTTACCATCGACGAAATAAAAGCTGCTCAAGTTTAATGTCATCTTGGATCTTCGCTACCTAATTACTAGCGGGAACGCGATAATTTCTTCGCACAAGCTTATGCATACTTTTCGCACTTGAAATACGGCAATTAAGTGAAAGATTCATGCGCGATCTTATTGCATTAACATATATCAGAATCGTAATTACGCGTAGCAACGAGCGGGTTTAGGATTTTGCGGTTTTAATGACCTTCTTAACGTACGCTTTACAGTTGCGCGATTTTTATTGGGCGTTTTGGTATTTATTGTATTACTTACCGCTGTATATTTTTAGCGACTAGAAGGGTAATTAAAAAGATCTTCGTTCGGTTTCCGTTACTCATGAAATTTCCGGTAAGCAGCATTCTTTGAACAATATTCTTTTTGCAATAAATTTCTAAACGATTTCACCCTAACGATCTGCTAATTGCACCTCTAATTGTTATTGCTTGCAACAGACAGTTTTGTATAAAGAGTATTGCCCAATCTTGTTTTTTGTTCTCACTTACGTTGCCGAAATCAATTGATACAATTTTTTAGAAAAAAAGTAGATTTCACTTAACATTGAGCCAACCTCCCCGAAATTAAAGATCTTTTCCGGAAAAACTGCTTTTTTCTTAATATGACTAATCGAAAAGTTTCTTATATGACAGGGAGGCTCTTTTGTCATCACAGCAGAGTGCCATTAATATTTTTTAAGTTGTTGATCGGTAGCACTTGTTTGTTATTTGTCATTTACCTTAATATAAATCTTTCTTTTATCGGATACAAACAAATTTGGTGACAATTTTAATGCGAGGTTGTTTATTTTATTAGTACAAACCTGGTACCATAGCTGCAATCGCGAGGCGAAAAATATGTACCTCATTCGGAGATGATGGCAGGTAGTGAGTTCAAGTCTTCTTCGAGAGATCTCAGCTTTACCGATGAAGGCCGCTCTAGGAGACTGAAGATCATTAACAACGAGGATCTTAATCAGGTTATAGAGGCAAATTCCAGCACAATATACTTAGAGCTTGCAGAAAAGTTTAACGTGAGGCGAGTAACGAAACCATTCGTTTGCACCTTCATCGGCTAGGAAAGACGTGGACGTAACATATGGGTCGGGCATGAATTGTCAAATGATAAAAAATTAAGTTGTCTTACTATTTGTACGGCAAACATTTCACGCAACGATAATGAACTACTTTTCATTAGTTATTAAACTGCTACGAAAAGTGGATATTGTACTCAAATTCTAAGCGTTCGTATCATTGCTTGTCCCCTACTGATTCGATACCACACACTCCCAAGATTTCCTTGCACCCAAACAAGACTTTATTGTGTGCTTGGTGGACAGCAACCGGAATAGTCCATTATGAATTCTTGGGAAGGAATCAAACCATAACTTCGAACTTGTATTGCGAACAACTTTAGTGAGTGCAAGCAAGTGAACTATGCTTCAATACGTTACTACACTCCCAATATTCTCCTGACATTACGCCAA
This sequence comes from Trypoxylus dichotomus, assembly GCA_023509865.1. Classification (NCBI taxonomy): domain Eukaryota; kingdom Metazoa; phylum Arthropoda; class Insecta; order Coleoptera; family Scarabaeidae; genus Trypoxylus; species Trypoxylus dichotomus. The sequence goes on from CM042080.1 coordinate 20,124,201, forward strand.
GCGATTACTAGCGTTCTTTGTCACTTGACAACTATATGAGGTATAGACAGTTCAAAACTCGAGTCGATATAATAAACGTAGTTCGTCAATTCTTTGATTTAAAATCTGCAGGTCAGTGTGATGGTACTTATTTATGATGAATAATAGTGTGTTATGGTATATGTATATTTTACCATAAAAAACATTACAAATTTATTTAGTTAGTTGATAGTTAAATTACAACAAATCTTTGTAAAAATGTTAAATTCGCAAGTAAATGCAATACTTACCAAAGGGGACAAATTGTTGTAAAAGAAATATTCTCATATGATTTTCCATACGTCACACTAAAGAAAGCATTCTGTTTTTTTGACTGGAATGTATACCATCATCAGTTCATTTTAAACTAGGTACCGATTTTCCTGAAAATAATGCTAAGGAGCATTATTAGTGTATTTAAAAAATATAAACCATATGTCCCGCCAATGCTTCAAAATGACAAACGCACGAACTTTGATAGGAGAAATGTATTCCGATGCTGCACTTATGCATAACAAGAATTAATATACAGATAATCCGAACAAAGTTAACAATTATAATACGAATGTTATTCTTTCTCCCTGCAGTATTCCTCTACAACCAGTTTATTAGTCATTCACTGTAAGTAGTAAGTAATAAAAATTGTTTGAATTAAAGAATCAAATCTCATGTCTAACGAAATATTACAAATTTCATCTGCTGCCACTGTTGACAGTGTTCTTGCGTTCTAGGGTTAACATCAGCCCATAAATTTTTAATAGGATTGAGGTCTGAAGACTGGGCTGGCAATTCCAGAACCTCAATCCTATTTTGAATTAACCAGTCTTTCGCCCTTCGACTAGTATGTTTAGGATCATAATAATGTATTAGCATCCATTTCAAAGGCATTTCTCATTCGTCATATGGTAACAACGTTTTGTAGCATATCGACATATCTATGTTTATTAAGAATGCCTTTTATCCAATGTATTGGCTCTGTACCGTAATACGAGAAGCACCGCCAACCATGATTTTATAACCGCCGTGTTTGACTATTTTCAGAGTGTATTGAGGCTGATAAGCTGTATTAGCAGGTCTTCTCGCGTATGATCTATGCCCACTCTGGACCAACAACGCAATTTTACTCTCTTCCGACTAGAGAATATTACGTCCTTTTTCTTCTGGCCAATTCATATGCTCCTTAACGAACTTTAAACGACGTTTAACTTTCTTTTAAAGTCACTCTTTCCTGGGGCTCCTTGCTAATAAATTATTGTGTTTTGGTCGCCTCGGTATCGTTCTTGCGCAAATGTTTAATGTTAAATCATGTTTTAATTTAACAGAGGCAAGAAATAGATTTACCTTTATATGACGCAGAATCAAATTGTCTTCGCGAATGGTCGTTTTTTTTCTTTCGACCCCGAGTTTTATCCTTTTCTTGCTATTGTACTACATTTATTATCATTTTCGCTGAAGAGTTTAGCATGTCTTGAATGAATTTATAACTGTTACCTTCATTTTATGATTAACTGCGCGTTTCCACACTACTTGTTTCATAACGTTGTATTTATTACAAATCAAGAAATTTATCCAAAGTAGAAGACAGTAAGCACAAGCTGAACCTTTTCACTACTTTCCACTCGCACAATATGATGTTTCAATGAATACTGCTATTATATTGGCCAGTTGCAAAATGTAATGCAGCGATAAAATGCAGGGTTTCCCCGACGCTGTAAGAATAGAGTCGACTTTTATATGTGCTTACAAATCCCAATGAATATCTGCACCTCATGCACAGATGGCACTTCTAATAATTAAAAATTAAACTAAGGAGAAAATTATTTTTAAGGAAATTCAATTTCGTACTGCTACTATCAGGACTCATTACTGTATATTAGAGTTATTGGATCAGGTAGCTAATTGATTGGAAATATTTGACCGCAATTAGGGTCGTAGAAATGTCCGGAAGATATATCTATAATGGTTAATATTATGAAATTGTACTGATTAAAATATAATAATATACCTGATGAATACATTACTAATCGCAAGCGGTTTCTAAACTGCTTAATTCAGAAATAAATAACTTATTAAACTATTAATTAACTAATAATAATAATATCTATCTGGATATAGAATATTGAATGTATGATATAATTAAATATATAGATACACAGAAGAAAAACGTTAAATAAAATACATCTTAAATCTAATTATTCGGGTAATATCCGAACAGAATGCTTCTTAAGTGTTCTTTATTATTTATTATATTATTGGTTAGTATAGTTAAACATGAGTGTTTTCTTCTTTATTTTTTATACGGTAAATATGTGTATATGTATTTTGCACGTTACAATACGATATTCAAAATTATCCTGAATATAATAATAATGTTTCTTACTCAACAGAAAGCAATTATAGAGTAAATAACGAATTTACTCTATAATTAGTACGAATTTACTCTATAATTAGTACGAATTTACTCTATAATTTTGAATATCGTATTGTATACTAATGTAATAAAATGCAAAAAGTAGAAATACGTAAATACAATCAATAAAATTTAATATTTACAGTAGTCGCCCTTTCTCTGAACCACGGCTGATCATGATGTGCACAAACGTCTAATAAAATCAACAGATATCTTATACCCCTCCAACGTTTTAAAAGACTGATCGATATTTCTAGATTATCTTTAGACTTTTTTCTCTCCAAATAATTTCACAGATGTTTAGTTAAATTTAAAACAGGGTTCTAAGGTAGCGACAGCATAATATTTAATTTGTCTTTCCTCAATTTTCGTGATTTCTCTGAAATGCTTGTCATCATTTTGTTGATGTAACATAAACTGTGGGCCAATTATTATAAGGTATTAAACAACAGTTTCTTAAGAAGCACAAACAACGTTCAACAACTACTAGTTTTTAATGAAATTATAGTTCTACTAACATTCAGCTTCTCTGCACTAAAGATTTGTCAATAACTTGTTTCGTTGAAAAACTAAGCATCCAACATTTATTAACGAAACGTATTCTTGGTAAAACTTTTAAACAAAATTAATCAACTAGATAATTATTCTACTGCATAGTTCTAGCCACATTTAAGACGTAAATGGAATCAATACTTATTAACCCCGTGTGTTAATAGTTTTATTTTCCTTGCAAATAAAGATGTTCACTCATTTCCGTCATTTTAACTAGAAGAATGGATTGCCTTTTTATTGTTTTAAATGAAATACGCTATGCATTTAGTAGCGATCTTCGAAGTGGAACGCAAACCAGAAAACCTAGATTTCTATATCTTGTGTATCGAAATTATACGTTATACAAATAACCTCAATAAAACTGGTATGAACATGGTAAATTTATCAAATAATAATTCCTGCACTTGGCGACAAATATGCACATTGCGGCAAATGGAAATTGCATATATGATTAAACGCATTAAATTGTCATGCAAATAACTGCAATTACGTTAGCTATTTGGAACGTTTGTCTCAAAAAGGATGTATGAATATTAATTAAACATATTTCGAGTAAAATTTTCAAACGCATAAAAAACTGATATGCTATTAGTATATGTATGTATGCGCATTCTCGTGTAAATGCATTTTATGCAATGCAAAGTATGCATAAATTTACAAAGCGCCTCTGTTTGTACAGATTCATTAACTTCTGAAGTAATTTATTTTAAAACTTGAAAATTCTTTACGTATCTTTCAAAAATATATTTTATTGCCGCCCTCATCATTACCTTCTAAATCCTGCAGCAGGAAATGGAAATCTAAATCCAGATGGTGCCGGTACTGGTACGGGAACAGGCGCAGCACCTTGCACTAACGGTACTTGGCCTGGTACCACCGGAGGTGGAAACGGTACTATAGGATTTCCCACTATACCACTAGGCACTATATTGTTAGGCACCATTGTCTGCACTACGGCACCGGGTGGTACTATCGGATTAGACACTATCGCGTTTGGTAGTACTGGTTGAGGAGGCGGTATTCCATTGTTTACAGCGGTCGCGTACGAAGGCGGCATGTGACTATTTAAAATATCAGGCAATCTCTCGTTCTGCAATGAATTCCACTGAGTTCCATGATCGTTAGTACCATGACGGTGATTCGTGCTATTCACTCTTCTATGATGTCTTCGTTCTCTTCTTTCGCGCCTTCTTTGCTCCCTATTAGCACCAGAATCATTTTGCACGCCATTATTCACTGCGGTTTCATCTGTCTGCGCTTCGGTCGACGTAAACGTTCTGGTACGTACTTCTTGTAAGGTTGTCGAAGTTGGTGGAAGAGGAGGACGTGTAGCTTGAGGAGGTACTATTTGGATCTGAGAAGACATCGGAGGATTATGTACTGTTACCTCTGTAGTACTAAAAGTATGCGAATTGAGAGGTTGTTGATGGTTAACAGAAGGTACAACAATAGTACTATTTTGTATCACATTGTTTTCGTTGGAGTTTTGATATGAGATATGAGTTTGAGTAGATTGCTGGATATTTTGGCTAGTAGTGTTGATCTGAACATTATTAGGTACCGGTGGTGTACTTAAATTATAAGTACTGCCGCTGGGAAAATGTTGCGTAATTATGCTACTTCCGAATGTTGTTATTGCGCATTGTTGTAAAGGAGGTGGATGAATCTGCATCTGATTATTGTTATTACTACTGAATGGTGGATTTGTAAACGAAAAATTTTGTTGCGTACCTTGCGGTGGTAAATTTGCGTAATTTTGTACATAATTAGTCGAAGACGTGCAGGTGGTATAAGTGCAATTATTTGGAGTATTATTCACAACAGGCATTGCCTGTACAATATTTACATTAGATACATTGGAATCGCCAGAATTAACACACTGTATGGCAGGCACGGAAGATACAACATTTACCGGTACGGCCCTGTAATAATTAACGTTCACGTTACTGACATTCAGAGGTAATCTTTGTTGTCTCTGCTGAGAATTTTGCTGTTGCTGTTCGTTCCCAACAATCACTTTCAAATCGGAACCGCTTCGACTTTCACCCATTTTTTGTGTTGCGTGAGGCACGGTTTTCGGTACAGATGCACTACGCATATGATTTATTGGATGAATTGCATTGCCAGATTCGATTTGAGAACTGTGTCTTTGATGGCTTAAAATTGGTACGACATTAGAGGCGTTTATTATATTGCTAGTGTATTTGAATTGATTAGATTGAACCATGGCAATCGGTTCGGAGGCATTGCGAGGATGGTTGGCGAATAAACTATTTCCGGGTCCTCCAGAAGGTCTGCCATTGGTGGTTGACGGTATCGGTCGCGGAAGACCTACGACGTTTACAGAGCTTAAGCTGTTTCTTTGATAGTTGTTCTCTATAATAGATCGTTGCAGTGGTTGTTGTTGTTGCATATTAGTCGAATTGACAGCACCAATTGGCAGGTGCTGTTGATTGCTCGATTGATTTAAAGTCACATTATTGGATCTACTTGCTTCGCTGACCGGTTGCGTTGATATCTCGTGCGCTAACGCAGAGGACGATGTTAAGGGTGTTACATCTTCACACACTTCCAGCCGCATATCACTCAAACAAGCATCACAGTCACAGAAAACGTACGCGGACCGTTCGAGCGATGCGACAGCACGCAAACACGGCACTTCTGGACTAACACCGACCATCAACCTACTTGCATTGCTGAGTTCTGCCGCGTCACGTGATCCGTTCAACTCCCTCCATTGGCTAAGCAGGTTTTCGTAGCCGTTCGCCGCTGGGTTGTTAACCATCTCGGTACGGAGATGTAGGTCTGATGCGGTGTTGCCGTTCCGTGCGGATTGTTGTCGATGCACGGGCCCATTGTTTGATCTTTCAAGGTCGCGACGGAAAGAACCGCGGCTGCTGATGGTACTACACGATGATGACGAAGAGGAACAACCAGAAGAAGACGACGACAGAGATGAACTCGATTGTATGTCCGAGTTTTTATTGTAAACGTTTTGATACTCGTAAGGTTGCCACAGCAAAGAACTTAACGCTTCCTCCACGTCTTGATGGTACGATTTCCTACACTTGTACTTCTGATTCGCGTCTTCTTTTGCATTCCTATTTGAAGTTACCATAACTTTCTCTAAGTTTTTTACGTTTAGGCATTCCATCGTTTGCTCACCATAAAAACGACTATTCTTTACATTATTTACGTTCTCGTATATTGGATAGATTTTAGAACACGTTTTTGAGTCGGAATAACATTTTCTGAAACGAAGTTTGCGTTCCTTAGCTATGGAGAGGCTTGCATCGGACGTGTCGAAGTGTAACGAAGATATTTTTTCATCGAATCTGTCTAAAGTTTCTTTGAGATTTAAATTAATAATGTTTAAATCATCCTGTTCGTCTAAATTTTTAATTTCTACCTCAGATTTTTCTGTTAAATTCATCTCGTTAATTTTATAATTTACGTTCTCTAGATTATTTACAATGATATCTTCATTTATTTTTTCGCGATTGTTGCAATTATTTTTATCAGAATCTCTTGTTCGAATCCTATTGCTATTATCACATAGTTCTAATTTTGTAGGAATTTTAGCAGCACTATTCATAAAAATAGTTGTATTAACGTCATCTATTTCTATAACGTCAATTATGTTTACATTATCACTTTTCTGTAGATTTGGATTTCCCTCCGATAAGGTTGGGTAATTTAAATCTTCTGAGCTTATTTCAAAATTTTCGTTATGATCTGTGCTTTTATTATCCTTAGAAATATTAGCGGATTCAATACTAATACTAGCTTTGGCGTTGTCGCGATGTTCATCGAATGAAGTTTCAATTTCGGTGACAATCGAATTATCATCCAGTTCTTCGGTTCTTCCATGTACTTCGTCATTATTCTCAATTGTTTTCGAAATCGAATTATCGCAATTATTGCGAAACTCGTTCGTTACGTCATAAGACCCTTGTGACGTAAGTAATTTGCTCGCAAAGTTATCGCGTTTAGCATCGTAGATATTTGCGCTTCCCCTAATGAAGCTGCTCTCGTATTTTTCGCCATGCAAAGCACCTGTCTCTTTTAACGTGTTATGTTCAGGTGTTCGTGGCGGCGGCAAAGGCTTAACAACCGTTTTCTTATCGAGGTCATTCCCACCGATCGAATTGTCAGTCGTTTGTTTCACAGGTAAGTTTGATTTAGTTCCTTCCTCAATCCGTGGAAACGACATATCGGGTAGACTATTCTCCGACGTGCTCTTGTTTCGTGACGATTCCTTTTCATGTCTAATTTGATATTTATTAGCAGCAGGTACGCTAGAAGGTCTATAAGTAGAACTCGTTAAAAACTTTTTATTAGGATTCCCTATCGTGTTACCGACTAGAGTTTCTCCTCCTTGAAAGTAATTTATATCACTAGAATGAGGCACTTCGTTATTATTGTAAGAAATCCTATTATCGCTGTTTTTTAGTGATTCCGAAGCAATAATTTCGGCAAGATTGTTGTTGTTTATGTTTAAATTGTCGACGTTGTCCGATATCTTGTTGGTGTCGTTGACAGTTTCTCGAGAATCACGTCCTTTCGGCTGGTTGCGTTCGCTTTCCGAGCATTTCCGGCTCGTTATAGCGTCTTCCGGCGAATTCGGTTCTTCCGGACTAGTGCTGGACGTCGCCATGGTCAGCGATCGTGAAATCTTCGCTGGTGACTTGCACGTGACCTCATATTGAAAATTCCTGGAACAGAAAATTTCTAGTTAGAAAGATATTTGTGGCAGTGATACTGAAAATATTAGAAGTTCTCTTCGAAAATAATTCCGGAAACACATCAAAACATTGTAAAAGTCTTAGATCTGTTTCTAGAGAGCCAATTAATACAATCAATTGCAAGTTTAATTAAAGCAAATACGCCAAGAATTATCTAATTAACATTTAGTTTCTTTTATTGAGATATAAGACAAGAAACAGATCGATAAAGGAATATAAAATTTCGATATTTATTGCAATAAATGTAAATAACTCTAAACTACAGAGAAGTTTTATAACTTATTAATTCAGAAATTATTTATTACCAGGTAAATATTAATTGAAAATATTTAGCAAATGATATTATAGCCATCATAAACAAGTGAGCATCCAGTTTACGTAAAATATTTTATTAAAACTTTCAGGATATGTATTTTATTCGTATGAAGACACAATCAAAGTTTCGACAAAATATCATTGTAACAATTCGTTTAAACACTAATAAAGCATTTATCATGTTAATTCTCTGACATACCATATCTAACAAGAATTCTATTGGTGACAAGACCGACGAATTTCGAATTTGTAAATCTTCTTCCTCACTGTTCTGAATGGTTGATTTTTTCTCAGCGTTAAATTTAGATTTTGTATTTTTCTTGTTCGATGATATTCTTAAATGTTGTTCTTACTTTTGGATCGAAACATGTCTATTGTCAAGAAAAACGGCTTACGTTCTTCGAATTTATTTAAACGTATCCGAACGATTCCATTTCAATTTCCATGTTCCTTATTCTCATGTTTCCATTAATACTTTTGTCAATATTGATTTCAATGCGTTATTTTAATTTTGAAAGAGGTTATACATAATTTTCATGTATCTTCTCAATTAAATCAATCCTTTGTAAATACTACCTTTTCTCTGTTACTTCTATATGATAATATTTGCTATACTTTCCTGTATGATAATAACAATATAAAGCATTAATTACGTCAATAGATTTAATCGCAATGTATTGCGAAAATTAATCCTGTTAAGTCTTTTGAAACTTTGGACGAATGTGATCGAATAACTCGAACAATTGAATGGTATAATTGATTTAATGCAACAATAGATGTCTGAAGTATGGTAAGTTGGAGGTTAACTTTTAATTTTAAATTTTAATGCATGGTAAATTTTACATTTATTGTATCCACACTCTTCTGGGTATCCCATAGTCTTCCATCCTCTCTAACATGTTCTCTCGAATTCTGTCTATATTTCCTTAATATTTCGTTACCACTTCTAACTCCAAGTTCTTCTCTTATGTCTACGTTTCTCTTCCTATCCATTCCCGTGTATCTTTGCTCTTCTTAGAAATCTCATTTTCTATGTTTGGATTCTTTTTTAATTTGCTTTAGTTATAACCCATCTTTCACTCCCATATATACTGAATGGCACTGCTATTGTTTTATAGAATTTCACCAACGTATCCTTCCTTACATTGTTTTTCAATGTTCTAACTATGGTGCAATTTATTCGGTTGAATTTTGCTATTTTTGTGTGTCTTGATATGGTAGATCCAAGGAAGTTAAATGTTCTTAGTTATTATTTTAATCTGACTTTTTCATTCTTATTAGATGCCATTACATTAGTTTTATCTGTCGATACAGTTAAGTTATATCCCCCAGTTAATCTATTTAGTACGTAGGCAGCTCTTTGAAGTGTGTCTTCACCACTGGCTATTAATACTTGGTCGCCAGAAAAGAGTAGTGTAATCAAATATTTTTGTCTATTCAGGCTGAGTGTGTAGTGCTTGATGTTTGCTATCTATTCCCATAATACGTCATCAATGTATATGTTAAAAAGTGTTGGTGACAAGCTGCATCCTTGTCGTAGTCCTAAATCTAGTAGCAATATTATCTTCGTTATCGGTGATGCTAATCTTTGGGTTGATATACATAGTTTCAATAACTTTAATCAGAGGTAGTGGTATTACCCATTTTTCTAGTATGTTCCATCGTCTTTTTCTTAGTACCTTGTCAGACCCTTTTTTATAACATATAAACAACATGTGTATTTCTTTGTTACAGTAAATTCAAAAAAAAAGTTGACTTAAAAGCTGATGTGGACTATAAAATGAGTATGCTAGTATATAAAGTTAGTTGTCTTTATATTTTTACATTGTAAAGTGATACCTTAATCAATAAAAGCTGCAACTTCATTCTAATGATAAATGAGTAACAAACATTTTATTTGGCTAAGCAGTGATGGAAATAAATTGTTTTATAATTAAAATTAATGGTTAAATGATTGATGATCGCATATTTAATGGCAAAATAACAATTAAATGAATACTTTCTACTAAAAAATAATAAATAATTTAGTTAACTAAAAAAATAATAATAAATATCCAATATTGATCTAGATTCCATATCCCCGAAAAGGAAATAATTAATAATTATCTTATGGACGAATGTGATACTGTCTGTGGAAACTAATATTTATATGCTTTAATTAAAGTCTTGTGATTTATAAAGAACTTCTTCAAGTTATATTTTATAGTTCGATGACATTAAGTACTTGTAGGAATAATGAGAAAACAAGTTTTCACACGACAAATATCACTCAAGCTGTCAAGCACACGAAATTGATAACGCTCACGCATAGAATTAGGTAAGGCATATGACCCACATAACAATGACCTTTAAATAATTTAAGTACAAACGTATTGGTATTCTAATTCAATTAGTTACAATTTAGAATCTCATAAAAATATCAAACAAATTTAGTTTTTTTTTTTCATTCCAAGAAAAGAAAATACTTAGTCCATCCAACTCGATAAGAAAATATGTATTTGAGGACTAAATAAATACAACAGATAGATAAATCGACGTTACTCAGACGGTATATCAAATTTTAACAACGAAATAGCTGATCAGTCAGATTTCAAAGGTACAGGAATGTATACAGTTAGTGATATCGTATACAATTTATGAGTCGTAAAGATATGTTGTACATTTCATATACGGTACCTAATATAAACTTGCTCGCTTTTACTAAATAGGACAAAGTTTCAAAGTGAAAAAGCAGCAAGATAAGACGGGGCATACTTTGATTTACGCTAGAAAAATGCTTTTGTTTGTCAGTACTGAGTAGTATATATATAACTCATGCAATTCCGATGATAAATTACTTCTGCTATTTCAAGTATTGAAGAGCTATTGTGTTTTAATAAATGAGAAATTTGTTGGATTGTAATAAATAAGCAAGCAGATAACATGATTTACGTAATAATGAGCTGTTATTGCTACAATTCTTGTAAAATAAACAATGGTCAATGGCAATCAATGAATGAAAGAAGAAGAATGAAGTTATAGTACTTATAGTATGTTTACTAAGTAGGCATACATAACGTCTCATATCTATTTTAGTAAATATTTATTCAGAAATTACTGCAGATTAAAACTTTCAGATAAATCCAATAATATTCAAAGGATATTCTCCTCTCCCTCAATTTATTTTTTAAAATTGTATCTCCTTCAAAGATTTTCAAAAATTATTTAAAATTGATGATTAAATATTATTCGAAAATATCTATTATATTTTGAAAAAGTAAAGTGTGGGAAAAAAGCGGGGCGCTGTTTGTACAGGGGTTAGAGATGTTATAACAGCAGAGTATTGTGGGAGGATGTTTTGTTTGAATATTGTGTTGCTTCAATTTCATTAAATTTGACTACAACTTTTATCCCAATTGTCTTACTATTTAATTTATTTTTTATTGATTTATAAAATAAACATGTCGAGGTTAATCATGACAACTCTGATCTTTATGAGCAAATTTTCGAAGACGTTTCCCAAGTTAATTAGCTCAGTTTTAGTAATGACGCGTTAAATTTCTTCTTTCAATTCACATGCATTACTGGCGTGCTTTACTACAATAGTACTTCCAGAAGAATAAATCGCATCGGCGTTAAGTCGCAAAATCTAAGCACCCAATTAACGTCAGAATTTCTTAAAATCACAAGACCAGAAATGTGGTCTTAACAAACCGATGGTTTCTCTCGGTGCGCTGCATGTCGCACCACCCTGTAAAGACCACTGTTCTTTTAAGTCCATATCACTCAAATTATCCCATAAAAATTTGATAATCTCTACAGCTTGGCCAAACTCTCTCTCAATAAAAAACCGGTTCAGTTATAGCCCATAATCAGCACCAAACAGTGGCTCTTTCTGGGTGTATCGACTTTTCAAGAAAACCACGATAATTTTCATTGCCTCAAATCCAACATTTCTGTTTATTACAAAACCATAAACGTCATTCACCTATTTGGTTTTCCATCATGCTATTAGAGATGGTCTTGTGGCTTGATCTTCTGCATTAATTGAATCTTATAAGAGTGAAGGTGAAGGTCGTTAGTGAGACCTTGTTGCAATTTGGTTCTGTTATTGTTCAGTTATTGGGAACGATAACGTGTTGATATCGATGGAATCATACCTTCACTAACGACTGTTTTTGACCTCTTTGTCTTTTTAAGACCTCAAACAGTTAATACATTTAGTGAAACATGAATACCAATACTTCCACTAGCTTCTCGAAAAGTCTCCGCAAAACTTTCGCCAAATTTGTAATATGATTTAGCGATCACAAGACGTTGTTCTTTTGTGGAGCGATATATTTTTAATAACTTCAATGACTCCATATGACAAATGTCGGCTGCCAATTTGAATATAAAAAATAGTGGAAAATTTAAATCGGGTGTATCTGATGGGACTCTTTACAACCTCCAAATTTTAGAAATATGACAGAAATTTAACAAAACTGCTGCTGCTAAGTGGAGACAACTGATTGAGTGGGAAGATTGCCTTGCCGATTTGCCTTGGACTGGAACCTTTGACCACGTAGCCCGTTCTTGATTTTCGGAAAGGTGAAGAAATCGTTGGGACTTAGGTCTGGACTGTACGGAGAATGGTCTAACAATTCGACGTTTTATTATGTTAAAAATACAATTGTTTTGCGTGTTGTGTATGAACTTTTATTGTCTTTGTGGCGGGTGATTCATCATTCGGAGTTTTTCGAAGCTCAGCGATGATTTGCGGCAAACAAATGGTTGTATACCAATCGGCAATAACAGTTTTTTTGATCTTGTAAAGGAACTATTGCTATGTGACCTGCTTTTGAGACAAATGTTACGACTATCTTTTTGGAGAGCGGATGATTTCTCGACTCTTCTTCACCTTCGAACACCCAAAGAGACGACTGGAATTTATTTTCTGGCTCGTATGAGTAAATCCAAAATTCATCATCACTGATGATGTTGTCCACGTTCTTGGAGTTTCCGGCACTAAAACGGTCTAGAATTTGACTCTAACTGCTTTCTGTTCTTCGGTTAAGAGATGCGGTATCCAACAGAAAACTAATTTTTTTACACATAATTCTTCATGCAAAATTTTTTAAATTGAGGTCTTTGAAATCCCAAATATGCCTCAATCTCGCGATGTGTTACATGTCGATCTGCATTGATGACCTTGTGTACAGCATCAACATTTTCTACAGTGACTGCCGTTTTTGTGTACCTGTTCTTGCATCGTCACTAAGACTAATCCGTCTACGTTTGATGTATAAGAATATTGCGTGAAAGTGCTGTCGGTTTGATTCCACTTCTCAGATAGCTTGACAATTTTGACAGTTCGTTCAGCTACAATACTACACGTATTGCCCTGAAACTTTTGATTTAACTTAACTAAAGATGGACCTTAATTTTTAGTACTGACATTTGATTAGTGGCGCCCTCTGCGTCACAAGATTCAAAACCTAAAAGACATCCCTCGTATCGATATAACTATAAATTATTATTTTTGTAATTCAGCTCACTCAGGTAATTTTCTGAACAATGAGAGTTGCATCTGCATCAGATGAGTGCATTTGGCAGTACATCAGACATATTTAAAATGCGACTTGATTAAGGCTTTACATATTTAAGTCTTTAGGGATACAATGTAGAGTTACCGAATACCGCTTAACCGCAATAAAAGAAACATATATTCTACCTCATTCTTTGTTCAAACAAATTAAAAATTAACTTAGGTTAGGTAACTTTGAAGAATGCGCAACATAATTACGTGTAATTTTCTCTTTAAAACAACTACGAGTATGTTCCTGCGCTCATAAAAAGCATCAGCATTTTACGGTACTCCAATTATAAATGAAAACATTTCGTCTCTTTACCTTGCCATTTGCATAAGGACGCAGAGGAAAAAATTACGGTTTACCAGTCGCCTTTTTTTACCCTTCTTCTCGAAAGAGGAACTGTAAACGAAAAGTCTGCCTAACGTTGTAACAAGTAGAATCTCGTACTGGTAATCAGAGGTTGTTGGACTTCGTCCAGGAAGCCACTTTATTTTAAAAACACTACCCGAGAGCTTCTCCCCCTTTTCATGCCGTCTTCTCTGTCTTCCTCTTCGGTTAACGGGTAACTTGATTTCTGTATATGCGCTTAGCTTAAAAATAGAATCGTTTTTACATCCGTTTGGAAACATTCTTGTCTAGCGCCACGGTTGTTTCGCTTAATAGAACTTCAGCTACTGTTACAAGAAATACTTCAATGAATTGAATTAGATTAAAGCATCAACATTTTTGTTATTAAAACCCGTGAAGATTAAAAATGATATAGCAAAATTTGCGCCTGGCTTCAATAATTTTAAGTGAATTCTATGAGCTACTCGCTACAGTCTTAAATGATGTAAGTATAAAGCAAGTGGACAAAGCATAAACAGAAAGGGGAGGGAGGGGGAAACATGTAAACATGGAACTAATTTATCTCTCCGTTTGACGTGAAATAAACCTCGAACAGAGTATTCTAATAGAATTTTGGTACTTAAGCCATATCTTCGGGACGAACAGAAATATTAAAAGGAACCTGGAGATGGTTATCGTTATATTTTATTATACTTATGATAAATTATAGCTAAGTACAGTGAAATCTCCCTTGAACGGACACCAACGGCACCAACTGAAGATGTCCGTTCAGTAAGGGTGTCCGCGTAATAGAAATATGTAGTAGATACAACAAAAATCATGTTTTAACGAAAAATGAATATATTAAAGAAATTGGCACATTTAAATCGTATATGTATACAAATGTTTTTAAAATAAATAAGAAACTTTAAACTTAAGAAAAAAGTTTATTTCCTTTAGATATATATGTACATACAAAGTATAATGTATGTACATATGTAGATACATAGATGTAGTATGTAATACACAACAATGAAATGAATAGTCACTTTAAGGACGTAAAAATTCATATATTGTTGTTTGTCTTCTCTTTTTCTTTAAAATGGCGTCTTAAAATCGTATTTCTAATTTAGAAAGAATCTCCAAAGACTCTGTATCTCAGTGATTTTCGACAAAACTTTTGAGCTGCTTGGTCAGGGTAATAGCTTTACCATAATTTGGGATAGCTTCTGTTGGCACTGGAACCTCATCGACATCAGAATCTTCCGAAAATTCTTGTATTTCAACTGGATTTGCAATTTCTTGTTCTGAATCTGGATCTTCTACATAGAAATCTTAATCTACGTTCAAAAAATCATTAAGGTTTTCATTATCCGTCAATTTCAATAAATTCTTATTTTTGAGGATATCTGAAAGTACACTAAGAGGCAAATCATCTTCTAGGTCAGATGTATCAGCCTCAGTTAACTGGTATTCACTTTGCATATTTACACGATTAAATTCTGCTTTGCGGAAGCAATTTTGAACTGTCTCTCTGGTTACTTGTTCCCAAGCCGTTTTTGCCAAATAAATATTAATTAGTAATTTTCTTTATTAACTCAAAAGCTGTACCAGCAGTTTCAATGTTTACTAGGAGATGTTTGAGTATTAGACTTCGGTAATAAGTTTTAAAATTCTTTATAATCCCCTGGTCAAGTGGTTGACAAGCTGTTGCACATCAGCTTGGGGGTAAAAATAATATTTTTATATTATTTAAGCGAACGTCGGATGAGATCCCGCGTTCTCTAAAAATAACAAAATGTTTCTTTTTTCTTTAGCCATTTTCCAATCTAGGTCTTGCAACCACTCTGTCATAATTTGTCCTGTCATCCAAGCTTTCTTATTGTATTTCCAAGTTACAGACAGGTTATATATATTAATGTTTTTAAAAGCTCTGGGTTTAGCTGCCCTACCAATGACTACGAGTTTTTCTTTTTCACCCGCCATATTTGCACAATGCAAATTTGTAAACCTCCCTTTAGGATACTTACCCCCAACACATTTTTCCTTCTTTAATGTGAGCGTTTTGTCGGGTAGAGTCCTAAAATACAGGCCTATCTCATCGGCATTATAGATGTCTCTCGGTGAATATCCCTTAATCAAAGAAGGACATTTTTTTAAAAACGATGAAACATCTTCAGCATTAACCGAAGCTCCTTCTCCCGAAATCGCTTTAAAACTTATATTGTGGCGGATTCTAAATTTATTGAGCCAACCAGAAGAAGCACTGAATGTAGAATGTCCCAAAGAAGCGGCTATTTCTCTTGCTTTACATCGTATTAGCGGACCTAAAAAAAATAAGTTTTTTGCGTTTTTGTCACGACAAACCTATTGGTAATCTCACTTTTTTATCTATTTTAGAATTTAATATGAAAAGAAAATCAACAAGAAAACCTTATCTAAAAAAATCATATGCATACCTATTAAAGGAATCCCCTTCTGCCGAGCTGCTGTAAACCAGTCATAACACAATTTGTCAGTTTTAGTACAATCACCCGTCAAAAAGCTTCTTTTTTCACTCAAATTGCTATTCGACATCCATTTGTTTATAAGGATTTCTTTATGTTTAATTATATCTGCAGCTTGTGTTTTTCCAATATTAAAACGCTTGGATAAGTTCCTTACACTTAATTTCTCTTTATTGTAGACTTCAACAATCTCAATTTTTTGTTTAAGCGTGAAATTTTTCTATTTGGAGCCATTTCTACAATGAATGTGTCGCTCACTGTGTCTTTTCCGCATAGACATCAGACTAATATTGAAAGCAGATTCAATCGAAAGCGTACACCCAAAGAATAACAACGGTAAATCCCCGACCAACTTGGGGAAGTCCCTAATTCACGCCAGGCAGAAATGTACGACATAGGCTGCGCTTGTACCGTAAGATTAAAGTCGGTAAATGTCCGGGTTACTCGGGGAAGTCCCAGCGAAAATGGCGTGCGGCGCGATTGAGAAATGCAATAGCAATACTCTCGATATAAAAATAAGATAAGACGTTTCTTTTTATTTTATTTTTTGTCCGGTTAAGAGAACATTTCCTCGTGTCCGCGTCCGTTCAAGAGAATGTCCGTCCAAGAAAGAGTTAATACAATGGAAATTATATGAGAGCCGGTCGGGACTATGAGAAACTGTCGGTTTAAGGGAGGTGTCCGTGTAAGAGGGGTGTCCGCGAAGGGGAATTTCACTGTATATGGAAAATTATTGCAACTATTGTAATTCCGTTTAGTCTCTAGAGACTCACATTATCGCTCATGAGCTTAAGCTTATGTTATCGAAAAATAGTAAAGGGTTAAAAATCAATATCACAGCGATATAACTATCATTTTGACATATGGTATAATAATATGTTTACGATTATAAGAATAGTAAACGCAGTTATAATCAGTTCCAGCTCGTCCTTAAGAAAATGCGGAGGTTGCACATTTTGTAAATATTAGTACCTTTTATATATATTTATTAAAAATTATTTTTACGGGGATACTTATAAAGAAATAGTAAGAAGAAGAGAAGTTCAGTATAGAATTTCCGTTTACCAAAGTATGGGTAAGACATGTTTCCTGGAAGACACTCAGGAAAATGTAGTCCGTTTTAATTAAATTTATCAACATAAAATAGAGAAGTTGCAGTTAAGCGTCCAGTAAAACTAAACCTACCTTTGGCCTGACAAATAATAATGTTGTTTATTTCTTGACCCAGGTTTGGACGGCGCATGGATGTTTTCGTGTGCTTGCGAAAAGAATAGGGAAAAACATGGAGGGCAGTTGTATGTATTGTAACGAAGTGGACACGGTTGAACACACTAACGTAGGATAACGTATACAAGGATTGGATGTGAAATAACTCCTGAGGCGTTCATTCCACTAATGATAGAGCCAGCAGAAAATTAAAATGCTGTACATGAAATGACTAGAATAATTATGCGCAAGAAAGAGCTTGATATAAGGAACAGATAAGAGTAGTTATTAAATTTCATGCAAAGCTTGGTAAACGTGTATCAAAAACATTCCAGTTGATGCACCAAGTGTACGACAATGATTGCTTCTTGAGTAGAGCAAATGTTTCTCTGTGACATAAACATTTTTTGAAAGGCAGATGGAGATTAGAAGACGATAATCGTGAAGGAAGGCCAAGGTCAGCTCGGACACTAGAAATGATGGAAAAATACGTTGTTTTATTGAAAATGATCACAATGCTACACTGAAAATAATGGAAGAGGATTTAAACATCAGCAGAGGCACGATCCGAATCATTCTTCACAAGGATTTGGGCAAAATTTATTCCACACACTTTGACGAATGGTCAAAAATGGTTGCGTATTAATCCACAGAAGTTGCCGCAGCCATCGGAAATGTACCAAACTTTCTGAAATCAATTGTTACGGGTGATAAAACATGGTGCTTTCAGTATGACCTAAAAACCAAGTGTTAAAGTGCTGAATGAAAGTCGAAAAAATCACCACAAGCCAAACAAACCCGAAAAGTTCCATAAAAAACAATGCTCATTACATTCTTCGACAGCAAAGGAGTTTCGTTCCAACTAAACATATAATTACTGGCGAATATCTCAAAACTTCGAGGCGTCTAATGGCCAGATTCCGTCGTATTCGGCCCGGATATCGTAATCCAGTGACCTCATGTAATGATAATGCACCGAGTCACATCTCATTCATTGTTCGTCAATTTTTGACGCAAAATCAAGTTTGTGTTGGATCATCCGGCGTATTCATCTGATATGACCCTGTGCAATTTCCCTCTATTCCCTAAATTAAAAAATTGAAATTGAAAGATGTTTTTTTTTAAGACACTTCGACCATCAAAACAGCTACAACACAAGCACTAGAGGCAATTCCACAAAATGAGGGAGAACATGTATTTGAATCACTGTAACAAGTAAATTTTCGAGTTGGGTACTATTCTTTCTAAGTAATAAGATAAGGATCCGGGAGGATGAGCATTACGCTAGTAATCCACGTTTTGCAGAAAAAAATAGAAAGAGGTAAATCTTGAAAAGCAACTCCTATTACAGATACGTAAGAAAAACTATTGCATCATTTACAGTGCAAAAACAAAAAGAATTAAATTGCAAATTTCACGGACTTTTCGAAAGTAAAGCCGTATTTGAGATATAACTAAATGAATAACTTCATTATACTCTTAATGAAGCATATCAGCAATAAGTAGGAAAATTCCAATACTCGAATTATTTGTTCGTATATTTACTTATCTTGAATGTGAAAGTAAGTACTATGTATGCACGTATGTATGTATATGCATGCACAATGCTCTTTATAAAATCAACAATGCAAGACGACAGAGTTCACGACCTATATAACCATAAGAATGACACATCCTTAAATAATATTCACTACTTGTTGGTACATAAAAAATTAATGCTATTGATGTGTGATGTAAATAAATATGTAAATTACGTATAGATCCAAGCATCATACATTAATTCCTGGCACGTATTTAACTAGAGGCACTTTGTAATTCAACATAAAAATATGGAGACGAAAATCTTATTTATTGCAAAAGTAATCCGGCTTTGGAAAAGACCTCGTCACCAATGCGTGACGATTTGGACCTATTGCATATTATAACCGCTTCTGTAACGTTAGCATTGGTAATTCATTTTTGAAATCGAATGCTAATTAAATTTGTGCAAGCGTTAATAAGATTGGTATTTAAAACGGATTTTAATTTCAACAACATCGAATTTTTTGCTAGTAGACTAGTTTTAAATAAGTACTTTGTAATTACCGCGTTTAACGCAATTTTATACGGGGTGACAGAAAAGTAACGCATGTAGCTTATAACACCGGGGCTGGTAGTTCAATGCCTTGCGACCTTAGCCATCAGTCTCGGAGTTACGAGTTCGCGCTGTTTTTCGGAGCTAAGGTTTCTTGTGGTTCTCTTCATTCCATGGCGAATGCTGGGTGGATATCTTAAGATGCATCCCAGGTGTAGGCGAAATAATAACTAATGGTTTGTCGATGCCACTTGTAATTGACGGAAGCTCTTCGGGAATGTTTAGTCTTATATTCATTTTTCAAAAGTATTAGAATTCCCGATAATTTAAAATCCCTACTTATATTGCGTTATCATAACATACAGAGGGTAGCAAGCAAAATGGCGTAGAATAAACGTATCAGGAAGCAACGTGTCTATTTATTAGCATTATATCGTGATATCATAAGATCGTTTTAAAATAAGAGGAATGGCTTACATCAGTAACCTCGAAAAAAGAAAGTAACGCAAAAGAGCATGGATTATTATTAGTATTATTATTATGATTTGTTGAAGGCTTTTCATATAATCAAAATTTATTTTTTAATTATTGCCCTATTTTCAACCGTTTGATTGCTGTCACAACAGGCTAATGGTTCAACTTAACAATTTAAGGCTGAGAAAATGCAAAGGCTAGATTTCTATACGTGTGTTAACAGAGGTTTAGCCAAAATATTGATGTGTACAATAAAAGTGTTAATTGTTGTTATATCGTTTATATTCTGGCCAGTACAAAAGAATATTAATTAAGGTAGATGAATCGATAATGTTGTTTATAAGTAGAGACCGGATTATAAGGAAAGTGCATATATTTTATTTTTTGCATATCTTTAATTATAGTCTATATGTAGACGTATTACACTAATTGAAGATAAATAGCGCTAATTAGTGATAAATATTGCATATTTAGGCATTTCTGTGAATATTTTTACATTTTCTTATTTCCTTATAAAGATATGAAAAGACACAGCACCCACTGATAACTAGAGAGCGGATTATATGCAAAGTGCATATATTTTATTTTTTGCATATCTTTAATTATAGTCTATATGTAGACGTATTACACTAATTGAAGTTAATTAGCGGTAATTATATTATATATATTGCATACTTTTTAAAAAGTTGGATATATTGCATATTTAAGCTTTTTCTTATCCTTTCTATTAGTAAAAATTCCTAGTAATTCCTAATGTAGATCGAAAACGGACAATTCTCAGAACAATAAATCCTTTACATTGGTTTCTCTTATACTTTCTTCCAAGAAGTGCACGTGTTTAATTTCGCCTAGCAGAAGGGATGTGGTAAATATGTTTTATTATTATTAATTCCCAAATAAACTATTCATTCATTGAATATCAATCAAAAAAAAATCTTTGAGCGAAACAGCATGTAATTGTGCTACGTTTTTAATTGCGCGTACATACAACGAGTATAGCGAACAAAATTGCTTTATGGATTAAGCCGTATCCTGAACTGGTAAAGGATGGCGACAAAATATTTTGTCGAGCCTGCAGTAAACTGGTAAGTTTAATTTTACTAAAAGCTTTACAATTGTTTTTAAATTCTTTAACTTTTGGTATAAAATGACAATTGTTGTTGTAAGTGTCTTGTGAGAGAAAATACCTGATTGATCAACACGCTAAAAATCCATCACATATTGGAAAATGTAAAAACCTGAAACGATCCGTAGGTGTGCAGCAATCTGTATATATCAATGTGTAGCATCAACTTCACGACACTCAGAACAAGAAGAATATAATACGGATCTGTGTAACGCATTAATTTCGTCTAATATACCATTAGCAAGATTAAACAATGTTAATTTGAAATCATTTCTCCAAAAATATTGCAAACATAATATACCTGACGAAACTATCTTACGAAAAAATTACGCATCTTGTTACCAGCAAATAATGGCAGAACTTCAACAATTGGTAGCGAATAATTTTATTCCTATCATGGTGGATGAAAATACGGATAAGTGTGGCCGTTATATTGCCCATTTGTTAATAGGAATTCTTTATGACGATATTATAGGTAACTCATATTTAATTTATTGTCAAGAACTTCAAAAAACAAATAATGTGACAATTGCCCAATTCGTTCAAGAAGGTTTATCAAATTTCTTTTTACCTGGAAGTATACTTTGTGAAAAAAATTTATTAATGTTGTTCGACGCTGAACCATACATGATAAAAGCCTCGCAAATTTTTTTATAGTAACATTATTCATACCACTTGTTTAGCTCATGAGTTCAATCGTGTAGCCGAAGACATTAGGAATCAATTTCCTTTGATTAACGATTTAATTAGCAATGACAAGAAAGTATTTTTAAAAGCGCCTTTACGAATCCAATTTTATAAGAAGCGACTTCCTGGTGTTGTTGTCTCCTGAACCGATTATTACGGGATACATGGTTAGACACTGCAATTTTTTACGCCGATAATTTTGAAGGAATAAAAAATGTAATTTTTGAAATCACTGCTGACTGCATTACTCTAGAAAACTGTAAAAAGATAGTAACATCAATAGCATTGCTACAAAACCTTTTGTATATTAAGTCAAATTATAGCTTTGTTTCAAGTTCCATTCGTAAACTAGTTCAGAATGTATTGCAAAGTTAAAAACCGCACTAATTACATCTGTGGATGTTGAAAGAAGCTTTTCTATTTCGAAACATATGTATTCTGATAGAAGACAAAACTTTCTTTTACACAATTTTGAAAAACATTTAAGTATAAATTGGTTAAGAAATATGTTGTAAAAAAATGTTGCGCAATAAAGTTAATGATTAAATTTCTGCTCTTATTTATTTTATGTCAAAAATTATGCATATTGTCGCAATTTTTTGCAATATATGCCACAGGTTTATGTATATTTTCTCAAAAATCGATGCATATATATGCGCATATATTCCAGTTTTCTTTGCATATAATCCGGTCTCTATTTATAAGCATTAACCAACCTTGTAGGTTAATTCAAATTATCTTCGGTATAATTGTTGGTTTATCCTTGACTACCATGTATACCCGAAATACACATTTGTGATTACAATAACAAACTATCGGTCAAAATTTACTTTTGTTTAACGTAAAAATAAAAACGATAATACATACTGTTATGATACACTAAAACACTTTTGAAAAATGTAATGCCTACTATGAATGATTGCAGTTGGCTGTTGAGATTGAGAAACAAAACAGTATAAATTTCCCAGATGTAACAGTAAAACACCAAGGTAGCAAAATTTATATGTATAGATTGGTACAAAAATCGGTAAGAATGCAGTACTGTGTGAAAGAATAGGTGTGCGTTCAAAATTCATGTAAAGATTAGGTAAATTGTTATAGACGAAATAACACACTATTCCAAACACACTTACATTGTATAAGGGGCAATGTGAAGTATAAAATATAACATTGAAACAAAGGTATAATAGCGTGAACTTAAAAATATAACAAATTCGAAAACTGCGCAAAATAATAGGTGTAATAAAAGGAAGCAGTTTTCGCAATAAGTTACATGAATTAATTAGATTTATGATCATATCGACAAAAAAATGAATACTTCATGGTATATCCAGAATTCTGTATTACACCAGCACAGCGGCGTGGCCCTGATCCACCTACTCTTGACACCTCTTAATGGGAATGAGTACCACGCATTCCTTACTTCTCGCTACAAATCTTGGTGATTCGATGGGTTGATCTGACTAAATTTCCTTCTGATATCACCCCATAGGTGCTCGGTAGTTTTCAGATCTGGCGATTGAACTGGCCACACCATAACATTCACCCTATGTGCCAAACGCCAAGCTTTTGCTGCTTTGGACGTGTGTTTAGGATCATTATACTGCTCAAGCGTCCAACGCAGCGGCATTTCCTCTTCAGCATAAGGAAGCATAACTTTTTCCAATATTTCTACATAATGGGCTTTTGTCATTTTCTCTTTTATTCGAAAAATAGAACCTAGGTCATACCAAGAAAAACAACCCCACACCATATTTTTATTGTATATAGGGAAGAATATTGTTTTTTGCTAGTCGTCGCACATAAGTTTTTACCCTATCCGAACCATAGTTTGATTCGTGTGATCTCAATATATTGCGCCATTTCTACGCATCCCAATCTCTACGTTCCTTCGCAAAGTCTAACTTGCATCCTACATTACAGTAGCTCAATAGTGGTACCTTTTTCGGTACACGTGATTGTAAATTTTGTTCGAACAGACACGTCCCAATTGCCGAGGTGTCAATATTAATTTATTTCAAATCATTTTTAATTTGTTTGGAGGTGATAAAAGGATTTACTTTCAGTAGCCTTGCTATCGCGTTATTCGTTCGATCGCTAGTTTTGCCTGGTCTTTCTCTTTTTTTCGGGTTTTATTTGCCATTTCACAGCATTTGCAATCATGTTTTCTGAATGCCCCAACAATTGTGCAATAAATTTGTTTGTTTTGCACTCCTCTCGCATTTTTAAGATGATTCTTCGTTCTTCTGTGGTACAATGCTTAGCTCGACCCATAACTATGATTTTATAAAATTGTACTTATTACGACCAAATATAACGAAGAAATAAATTGTTTTTGCAATACTTATACGGCGCACCTATTATTTTGCACAGCAATTGTTTACTGTCGATTGACACAAGAAGGGTTTCCATAGAAGGGTGGCGAATAAAGAGAACACTAGTGGAGCTTGTAAGAAATAATCTTTACTCATCTTGACGCGAGGTCTACTTAGCGCAGCTATACCAATCTGGTATTAAAATGATTTTTAATACAGCAATAGAATTAACACTTATTATTGGACAGAGTAGTGTATATCGCTTTCTAAACTTACTATCGAGCACTCCATTATATTACAAGAAGGGCACAATTATTGATCTTGTATCCAAAAACAATACCCAACATAATACCGCTGTTAAATACAGCTACTCATGGGATTTCTTTTTCTTCTGGCATTGTTTTTGCCGTATATAATAAGAAACGATTAACATGGGCAAGAGAGCATACAAACTGGTCACTGAATGATTGCAACGCAAAACGAGTACAAATTTCAGTTATTTGGCACATAACCAAGAGTTTTTATTCGTCGATGGCCAGGGGAAAGAGATAGTGCCTACTTAATGCCGTTTGTCAATTACGGAGGTGGTAGTGTTACGGTTTGGGGTTGTTTTAGAGGAGAAAGCAGCAAGAAATTAACTAAAATTAATAGTTTGGCCTACTTAAACTCCGGATTTATCGATGATTTATGGGATGACCTTGATCAAAGGGCTAGACAACAAGAACCTCAGAACACCCAACACCTATAGGAATATTTACAAAACGCTTGGCAACAAATTCACATGGATTGTCTTCGAAAAATGCCTAGAATTTGTACAGGAGTTATCAAGTCAAAGGAGGTCATATCGACGAAAATAATCTTACCAGCTAAATAATGCTTAAATATTATTATCTTCGAATTAATTTACTTTTATTTGACGACAGTCACTTGTATAAATTCATTAATAAGCATAATAAAGTTGCTGTTTCCAAACTTTTGGACGGCAGTGTACATCTCACATCAAATAGTAATACTCGACCGATTACTGTACGCAATCGCGAGTTGATTACAAACGAACGCCGAAGGGAAAAGGAAATACGTTATATAACAATCTGTCTGTCTATCACATGTCCACTTACAACATCGAAATAGGAACCGCACATACAGATAAAGTTATTCGTTACGTAACAAGACTGAACGGGAATTCAGTACCAAGACAGAGCAGCGCTTAACGCGTAACGTTACTGGTTTCCAATTCGTAAAATAAGCTCTCTGTACTTTGTATTCACCCTCTTCCTTGTTTGTTGTATTATGAAATATGCCTCAATAATATGATGCAATAAAATGTGCTTGTATCTTGTATTCAGAGATAGAGGTCAACTAAGAACAATTGATGGATGAAATTAGTACTTGCGTTTATAGTATTACCTTCACTTGCCATTACGGCAGTCCCTACTTTACTTCACCAAATTTTCAACATAGAGAATCCTATTTGCGGTCTGCTAATTAACAACAAAAAAAAATTGTGGCGACCACGATGGGTGAAACTACAGAGTAATATTGATTTTGAATAGTAACCCCAAATTCGTGAAATTACTGTTTTAATGGAAGCACTTATAGAGAACATACAAAAGCACTTGCAATTTTACAAAAAAGTATGTAGGACATGGCATTTTTGCAAAGATATATAGCTCTCGCTGCAACCAAGATTTGAGTGAAATAAATTTTATAAGTGTGCTTTCCGCTTCCTTTCATACAGATATTTAAAATTCGTTCGCTGTTCAAAATCGAATCAAGAAGAATAGTTGTTTTAAACAGAGCCCTATAAATATTTTCCACACACAAAATATTTCTGTTGTACCGCATTAAAATAGTATTGCATTTGTTCTCAAGACATAAGTTCTAATCAAAAATACTATTTGCTCCTTAAAGAAATAATTTTATTAAAGCAAAGAAAGCTTTATTTCACTAAAAGAAAGGTATTTCACTTGAAACTGATCCGTTATCCAGTGCTATAGGTAAGAACAACGAATACAACAAATTCTATACGGGGTTAATTGTGGTACGACAACCAAACCCTTAGGAAATTTGTTATTAATCTGCATCGAATATAAAACGAACATACATGTAGGTGCGAACTTCTTATTTATTATGGCCATAATACCAAATATGTCAATTTAAATACCGGAATGCTATAAAACGAATGAAGGCAGTTATAGTTAGTGAGTCAATAGATCAAATGGCGGGTACCAGGAATATGCCTGATAATAGTGTCCTCGCCTAGCACAAATAAGTCATTGCACGAAAATTCTAGTGTGAAAACCTTCTGTAACTAATTAAATTGCAATTTAGAATATGTGAATAAACAAAGATAGAAGATTATTACTTTCATACATACTTTTTCAGCAAACTTTTTAATACATATAAAATACATAGATTTGTTTACTATTAGGAGATAAGGAATGAAATCGTAGCCAAGCTGACCCGTGTGAAGGGAATCAATAATGAAATTATAGAAAAATTATTATCCACGAAAGTTCAGTAGCTACCACATAGAGATTCGGCACATAGAATGCTTGTTACCACACACTCATACTAGAGAAATACAATTGAGTTTCAAGGGGTCCTCGGGGTGTGTTACCCACAACCCCCTTGCAAAAAAATTCATATTGGCAGAACTTCAGGATACATCACATACATATTCCACATGTAGAGTACCTATAGACATACGGGATTACCATCGAAATATAATCGACTCGAAAAGGGTCCACCTACAACCTCTTTGCAAAAAAAATCATATTAGCAGAAGTTCAGATACCAAAGAAATTTAGCGTTGCACAACGAGATAGTGAAGCATAATCGATATGTATTGAGCATTATAATTAATTGCGTTTGTTTTTGTGCAGCTTTCGAACTTGTGCTGAGAGAATACGTTGAATCAATTTTGACCTCTAACCCGGATGTTTTTCGTGGATTAATAAATTTCGGTGCTGAATTGAACGTTGTTTTAAAAGAACTACTAAAAAAAAGCTTTCAAGTCAAAAAGTATCCAAGATAAAATTTTGTAAACAATCTTCAGTGTGTCACAATGAATTTGTACCTCTTTTTCAAAGAGTTCTCAAAAAATTGCAATAGCAGACGAAATAGTTGAAAAGGCGGTTGTCCTGTTCGGCCCCAACAAGGTGGGATTTTAGTTCCAGAATTGTCAGTACTGTGTTTGAACACAGGTGAGAAATTATCGAAACAACGCGAAGAATTTTTATTGAAACTACATCGAAAAATAAAAACAAAAAACCACACCAATACCGTGTTTTTCTTGTCGATTCCGGAAACTTTTCAGATCGTCTTCGTAATATTTGTTTCAATTTCGATATTTCTTTTAATTTCATTAATCTTTTAACATTTGGCATTCTTTAGCTACAAGATTGAAAAGAATAACTTCTTTCCCTAAAAAGATCTATATTCTTTTAGCGTTGATTTGGCTTTGCGTTAAAGAAGGATGCTTAAAAATATACTACTTTGACCCAAAAGACCAGTTTCTACCGGTGTAACCTTCACCGGTCTTTACTTTTATTCACCAGCCATTTAGCTTTCAAAAACACTATAAAGTAATAAAATAACTGTTACGAGCGTTATATTCGGGATCATTGTTTCTTTAGAAAATTCTAACTGCCTGATATTTACGTTATTCCTCGAGAACGTGAAATATGTCTTTTTGTTTTTATTTTACAGAAAATTTATGACACTTAGTTTATAACCTCGCAATAAATAAGTAGTCGTGGCAAGAGACAATGATTAAAATGCGCAATCCTAGGCTTAATACTTCACACAGGCGTTGCTTTCATCGAGCCATAATAAAATTAGCTTTTCGAGATAATATTTACATAAAGGTTCAAATGTCAAAAAGTGACATATTCGAAAAGTACGTTATTTTATATTCACTGCTACCTGCATCTGGGTGGTCTTCTATGTAGACCAATATAAGCTTTTATAGGCATCAGGTACAGTCGTTGGCATTAATAGTATTAAAAAAAAGGTATGTGAGACCGAAAAGCGACACGTTAATTCAAATGGAAACATTTCTTTTATATTTCAATGAACGAAGAATATTTTTGCATATTCAGATAATTTGAATTGAATAGAAATGTCAAATTTAACCAGATTGTAAAAATTTTAATTTGCTAATAGACTAACAGGATCGTTTTTGTTGAAATATAACATACTTTTTACATTTACTTTAACTTAATACTTTATGGTCCTTCTGTGATTATAAAAAAGTGATAAAACTGAAAATTAATTTCTTAAAATAAAATTATAATAACCGACACGATTACATTTAGTAATTTTTGGTATTTTTTACTTTTATTCTGATAATTTACAATAAAGAAATACGCAAAAGAAATTATTTATATGCAACCAAGCTTACAGCGAAGTAATTTGTAACATATAGAAAGTATTCACGAAGGAAGAAGAATTCATCAAAACTATTGTATTGTAATTATAGTTGTTCTTATCCATGATTAATTATTAATATATTGTACTTCATAAGCTACACTAACATATGATAGCAAGAGAAAAAGACAACATACTGTGATTAGACCGATCACAGACAATACTATTTAAAATGTAAAGAATGCGAATATGCCAATTATTTGTTTAATTAAGTGATTGATTAACAGAGAGACCTTAGAAATAGTATTCATTAACTTAAACGAAATCTGAGTTTTGCAGATTAATAAAACGCCACTTTCTTGATAAAAGCAAACCAATAACGCATTATCCAATAGCTTAAGTTGTTTTCTTTTAAATATTTTCCTATATTTTAAGCCTAATTCTCTCCAGTCTCCAGCTTCTTTCGGATTTCTAATTGCTATTATTCCAACGTCTATTACACATGTTCACAAGAAAGTGTTTGAGCTGACTCACCCCTGTTCAGTTCGATTCATGCTTCTAATTTTTGTTGTAGCATGCGTCCTGTCCGTTCTCGTCTTACTTGAGACCTCACTTTCTACAAACCTCCCTAATAGTATTATATCCATTATAATACAATTCGGAACATAGCAGCTCATTAGTCAGTTTCAAATATGCATTAGATATGTATGTACATATGTCAGTATACGTTGCTTTTGGTAGAAAGTGACTCATTCACAAGCAATGACATGCATAGCAATGAGCGGTCGTTCATTTTGAGCAGTTGGATATCTCAAAGCCGAATATGAAGGGTTCCACCGTATACAGATATAATCTGAGCAAAGTCAATGACGGGAAGCATCTACAATACTACGTTCCCCCACTATAGCTATAACCGTGATGTAGCAGAGCAACAGCGCAGTACTGCTTACGGCGAATGACTGATAGACTGATTGTAGGGGAATACTGTAGCGAGAAAGAATAACGGGAGATCCACGTACGTATTATAACAGTTGACTTTGCTCAGATTATGTCTGTATATTTGAGTTCGATAAATTAATGTAGTCAACCGATCATCATATGATTAGGTCCACCTATTATGTATGTAGTTACTTATTTCCGCGATTATTCAAAGTAACTACATTTCTTTACATATATTTAACATAATTTGAATGAATATTTTGTCGTTATTAACCACCGAACACAATATAAGTCCAATAAACAGAAAAGAATATATATGCATAAGGATTACTATACGCACCCATATAACAGAACAAGAATTTACAGTTAAATTACTATATTTGAAAATCAAGTGAACATTATTAAATTATTAAAAGGGATGTTAAAGTGATTAACAGAAAACACACACCAACAAGTTGCCATGAAATCAAGTTACACCACACATATAAAGAGTCAAAAATATGTCACTCTCGATGCAGAAATTGATTCAACTATGCACTTACTTCAAGCACATAAACCGTATATGTTCTACGGAAATTACCGTAAATTCAATTTTGCTAGAAAGTCTGCAAGATACTACTAAAACGGGCACTAATCTACCTGAAATATTAATCTTGTTGGTAATTTGGGCACTAACTAAAAATGTACCCGTAAAGGGTATGTGTAAACTGGACACCGTACAAATCAAACAGAAATAATATAAAAATATTGTGTTTAAAGTTGACGAACTTATCGTCAAACAGATAGAAAATAAGGGATACTTAATTATACAAAATATAAATATGCAAAATAAAAAAGCTAATTTAATTAATTATCAAACTGACGAATAAAATAATATTTCACAAAGTGTAATCGTGGCATTGCTCCAGTATTTAATTCTTCACACAGTTCATTTAGGATTCTTAATTTTTGTTTTGCCCGCGTATGTTTAACTTTCACTAATGTGTATAAATTTTGAATTTTAACATAAGTGTCTATTTGAAATTCTTTAAGCTTTTCCATAAAAAATATAAATAGATGGATGTGTTGAATAAGAGTTGCATTGCCTACATATATGGAGAAAAAGGAGTATCGTTTTGTATGTAGGTGTGAAATAAATAATCGATATAGTCGTTCATCGTTAAAATATATCGTTCGTCGTTATCGTATAGTCGGCAAACAATTCTAAGGCAAAACAATCGCCTACTTCGCCAGGAGTCAAATACGTTAATCGAAATGTATATCACAGCTACCTTCTTATTTCGAAATCTGTATTCCTAATTTCAGCTGTTGGTGTAAATGGAAACGGCACCTATAGGTTTGTGCTGACGGCTATATAACGCGGACCGCTTTCCTCAAAATCTATAAAAACTTCAGGTGGTAGTATTATAGAGTAACGTCCAAAGATTTCTGTTGATAGCATTTCAAATAATCTTGTATACGTTTCACTGCGTTTGTTGGGGAATAGACAAAACAGCAATGGAATGAATATACTGACTATTATTACGTCCATGGATTGTAAAAAATATTTTCTACGGTATGAAGATATACCGTCTATGTACAATTTATGCTTTCAGTTAATCTTCTAACATTAGCTTCACAAGAAAACACTATGATACTGGTCACTGGGTAGTTTATAAGAACAAAACTTTCTGCTTGTTATAACATTAGCAGCTTTCACTATATTATGGACTTCTGCCTTACTTTGTATTAACGCCCTAGCAAGAAATTGTCTCCTTGCGTTGTACAAATTTATTCGTATATAAGTGAAATCTGTTGTCGTAATCGTTCCTCGCAGTTCCTCAGCTAGCTCACGACGACAAATTTTTGCTGGTTTTTCAGAAATATCATCAACGGCTTTAGGTTTACACGCATTTGAAATCACTTTTCGGTTTAATTATTCTCATTCTGTTCATGATTATGTTATAGCTGGGTTCTGCTCAATAATCTGTTTGATCATTAAGTAAATTCCTTGAATGACCGATATTCGTATTTACCTCATTACTCGAAAGACATATGGTGCCTAGATTACTTGTAGGATTAAGCAATCCTATTTGCAGGGCAGGTAAATCCATATATTTGGCGCCCAGTTTATACACGCCGGCTACGTATTACCAAATCTTCCGTAAATTGCTGGAGAATTAAATTGTTCTCAAGCTTAGCACTCCGTTTAGTTTGTTTCGTTTATACCAGATAGGCAAACTAGATATTGTTTCAGTTCTTATCGGCAATCAGGAAGCACATAGAGGCGGCGAGAATTTTTAATCAGCAAGAAACCACCGAAGACATTTGTTGGTCCGCAGGTGGTCTGATTGAAATAATTCAGAATATTGTGAAAATACACAAATTTTTGTTCAAGAAACAAATTAATGTAGTTTCTAGCACAATAGTCAGCAGAATTCAAAAAACGAATAAAAGCAAATTTTATAAGCCCAAATTGTTTTTAACGTTATAATATCGTGATTTTCTTACCCTGTATTCTAGCTGTTGTCAAGGGGAATAGAAAGCCAAATGTTTATAAAATATGTTTCCTTTTCAACGAATCAACACTTGCATCAAAGAGAGTTGCTTGCTCTCAAAACGTGGTAGTTGTCTGACGAAACTCTTTATTTTCTAATGGAAATGGACGTTATCTTAAAATAAATGCTTGGTGTGAGATCTTTAATAATAAAAATGTTTGGCTATTTTTCCTAAGAAAATCATTATTAATGGAATAAAAGATATGCAACTAAATACCGGTAGAAGAAAATATTTACAGTAATGTACATAGCGTACTGCAATGTATCAGTGCATACGACTGAAGTATGCAACTTCCTGTTTCCCCCACCTTTATCTAGATAAAACGAAAAATTTTGAAAAAAATTTATTTTCTTATATATTTTTTTCTTGCAGAGGTGTTCGGACATTATCCGAATGTTTAGACATAAGTTATGTTTCATTTAACATCTCATCAATAGTCAGATAGACACTTGACGTAGTGATTAATAGTTTTGCAGCCCGGTGGTTTTACTTTCAATTACCTTTACGATTTAATGTATGCATTTCTCAATTCCCATTATTAAATATTAGATTAAAAAGCTGTTTATTTTAGGCTTTATACTTTTATTTGTTCAGAAACGTCTTGCGATTATGATTATTAACGTATGCACTAGGTATATTATATTATAATCACTACAATTTAATAACATTCAACATTACAGACATACCCTTCTGCAACTTTCTATGAAGCTACTTAGAGTCATTCTCAATCAATTTATTTAAGCTATTTAATCCAACAATTCAAAGATACATATAAGACAAGACTTAGATAGGCAAAGTAGTAGTTGAGCAGTCAGAAGTCAGTAAGCAACAATGTAATTTCAAGACTGAAAAATTAGTTGTATTTTTAGTTTAAATAGTTAGTTTGAGTCTCTCACCTCTTGACCATTTGATTAATGAAATAAGTGAAGATACACTTGTTTTTCATTATAAACTGTCACCAACCAATTTAAAAACAAAGCTTATACGGAAGTTACGATCCGTGACCGGTGAAACAAGCCCCAACGCAAGGATTATAAATCTGTTAGTGTCGTCCAACATATTAAAACGTATTTTGAAGAAATGTTTATCTAACTGTAATAAAGCTAAAACTATAAAATAAACAAATATATATATTTTCTATATGTGCACGTGACATTTTAGTAGGATTATTATTATTGTACATAGTTTTAATGTTTGATTAAGTTTTTATTATAAAATGAGTCATCTTGAGAGCAAATTTTTAAGGAATCTTTCCTTTTTTTGCCACACTTTTGCTTTAGTTTCACCAAAAAGTCGTCATTTCACAATTTCTATTTATCTCATTAACAATTTTTTAAAAACGGTAACCGATAACTGTATTTTTCATGA
Source organism: Trypoxylus dichotomus (assembly GCA_023509865.1). Classification (NCBI taxonomy): domain Eukaryota; kingdom Metazoa; phylum Arthropoda; class Insecta; order Coleoptera; family Scarabaeidae; genus Trypoxylus; species Trypoxylus dichotomus. The sequence goes on from CM042080.1 coordinate 20,157,725, forward strand.
AACGTCCAATAAAAATGTTTCTCATATGTTGAATGTTCCTGCATAAGTTGTTTTTCAAATAATTAATATCCACCGATAAATATGCCTGTATTTCACCAATTCATTTGCTGTTATAACCGGTATTCAATATTTAAATACAATTTTAAAAAGTACTAATTCATTTTTTTCATTTTGTTTTATATTTTAGTGCTACCACCCTTCAGTAAATCGAATTTTCAAATTCAGTTTTCGATAGCTAATACAACAAAGAAAATATACTTATTTTAAATGAAGAAGTTGATTTCTCTCCGAAAAGAAGTTGTGTATCGAAGTACACGAACTGGCCGTAAATATTATCGATTCGTCGTCAGAAGTCAGTATACAAAAACGTATCAAATACACAATTTCGTCGAAACGGGAAATTCGCGGGGGATGCAAGAACTCCGAGAAGGTCCGAGAGAGATGAAGTCGAAACCCCTCGAGGGATTCTTTGGAAATTTGACAGGTTCCCGGTTTGAGCGGTCGGCCGGCCGCAACATTAGATAAGGGGGCTGTAACACGTCGAAACTTTCAATCTGGCTCGTTGTAAACATCTCACGGAAATAAGTGGCGCGACTAACGCCGCCGACAGGGACACGTTATTTACGACCTTATTTGTTAGGACGGTGGATAGAAGTAGAACAGCCGAAACCGACGAAAAAATACCTTCCTCCGTGTATATGCACGCGTGTCGAAGATCGTGTATCAGGCAGAATTCTGTGCAGTAGGAAATTCGGTAACAGCTATGAGTTGTTGTCGGCAAAGTACGATGGCTCACTTGAACATACAAATTAACTTGACCAGCTTAAAGCCTTAAAGTTTCTTTGTCTATATAAAGAACTGATTGTATTTACCTACAAGGGAATCGCGATAACTTGAATATTTAAATTTCGATGAAATTCGAGAAACTGAAAGTGCATCCTAGTATAAGAACAATGTCATTTTTTTAGCAGATGAATACTCCGATTTCGGAGTACAGCCCTATCAAATAATGTACACGATTTTTAAATATTTGTGTAATATCTCTATAACTACAACACATAAATTCTTCCTTAGAACATAATTTGAAGTACATAGCAAAGTCTCAATAATGATGCAAGTAATTTCCGGAAAAAAAATATTACGAGGGATTGGTGGCTACCTGATATCCGAATGTATACCCATTGTAATTTCTTTCTCTATTTGTCAAAAATAAAATCGGTAGAAAGCGGTGCAATCTTAACCAGTTAATTATAAAAATAAATAGACATTGAAAGCAATTAATCTTTGCATTTTAATGAAAGTGCGTGTACTATATATTTACAATTCTTGGAGCGGAATTAAATGTGCTATAATGTGATTATTGTTAAACTAATAGCCCTATTAATACTAACATTAACATCAATATCAATACTAAACCACCGTTGGCGTTAGTAATGATAAAAGTACAATTTTCTTGCAATTAGCCAACGCAATTAAATTCCGAAAAAATATCGGTCTCAGAGGGGACTCGACATAAAGATCTTGGGTTCGAGTCCCCTCCGAGACCGATATTTTTTCGGAATTTAATTACGTTGGATAATTGCAAGAAAATTGTAATTTTATGAATGTGATTATTGATATTACAATTGTGAATAGTACTATCATCCATATAGCAATTGTGCCACGTAATTATTCCAATAATGGTAGTCAGTATAAAAGTCGAAAACAGGTATTGCAAAGACTACACTCCGTGTCTTTTGCAAAACAAGAGAAAACTACACACACAAGTAATATACTGTTCAAATTGATTCTTGTGGTACTCTTTCTGCAAATATATGTTTCAGCGATCTTGAACATTTTGCCAAATACTGGCGTACTTGTTACTAAGGTTGCGGAAACGAGTGCTTTCGCAGTAGCATATGGTTGCTTTCCCATCTCGTCAATACCGCCTGTAGTGGCTAAAGAATGTCCGGACAAGCCTGTTTAAACTCGCAAATGCGTTTTGGAGACTTAATAAAAACTGTTTTGGTAGACACTATAAATTGATGACTTGCATGGAGCAAACAGGCTACATGAAGCAATTGAGAATAAGATTGTTTTAGTAACTTTCCAGCTTTAACCATATTCGAATCCCCATCTGTGACCAATATTAGAAGTTAGGTTGCCAATATTTTGAACTTCCCAAGGGTATTTTCTGTAGTTTCTACTATCCTTTCCGCGATTGTCTTTTTTAAAAGAAGAGGCAAGGATGCTTTACCGCTTTTTAAAGTGCGCACTGACACATTTAAAATACAACTCTTTCTTGCATCCGTCAGTACCAATTTCCAGTATTAATTATTGATCTTTTAACTCTTTTATTTGATCCATAATTGTGTTTTTTGCCCTATGAAAATTATACTGTAATTGACTTCTTGTTGGCAATCTATATCCCGGAACGTATTTCCCCAAAACTTTCAAAATTCTTCATTGTCTACAATATTTTATGGAGTGTTGCACTTACTTAACATATAAATAAAGTCATATATTTAACCGGTGTTGTTTGCTATTAACACGTCTTTTGCACACAAAAATACTATACGGTAAAATGTTGATATTGTAAATAGCACATTTAATAATAGTGCCAGTGTATTCTAAAACCGGAAATCGGTTAAGAAATCTATTAACACTCGTCGAGCATACAAACAATGAAGGCCGTCGATTTGCCATGATCAATCTAATTAGGCATTCATACACAAACTAACCATATGCGTATGAACTCCGACTTCGGGTATGTTCGACTGCTTTCTAAATATATCATCACCGCCAATGAGTAGTCACTCGCTTCTGTAGGGTGCAAACAATTTGATTACTATATTTGAATGGAAGGCTGAACATACCTTCATTACCATGGTAATAGGTACGCAGGTAAAGTTATTGACGTAATAAGTTTAAAAAGAAAATAGTTATAAGCTCTTTCTTTATTTAATTCTGTTAGAGAATTCACCCATTTTTTTCAACTGGATGGTGAAATTCAACTTATTAGGTTGGTAACATAAAGAAATTGGTGTCTTTTAGATTTTTGAAACTTGTTTGCAATATTTCACCGAAACAGTTACTGTTTGCTTGATACTTAGTATCTCGTTTCAAATTTTGGCGATTATCACAGAGAATGAATATCCAGAAAGAAGAATCAAGTGACGACTTTCATGAGCATAGGGTTGAATATACTATACCAAATAGGAAGATTCTTTATTTTAGCCTTTTAAAAAAATATAATTATGCGATTAGTTTATGCTCATCTGAGGTCTTCTTAGGGTTATTTGTTTTGAAATAAACGGCATTTTTAAAAATTTAGTACAAATAAACGACACTTTTAAAATATCAAACAGTTGATTTCGAGAGACAAAACATTAGAATTAATTGTGTCAATTGCCATGGTGTGTATATCGAACAAACACAACAATATCTCAACAAGAGAGTGTATGCACACAAATGCAGTATAAATCAAAATAAGTATGAAGATGTCATTGCTTTAGCCAAACATGTTATGGGATACGAAATAGCTTTCCACAATGTAACAATATTAGGCAAAGAAATAAATTATAACAATCCAATTAATAAGGAAATGATCTATACAAAATTTGATACAAATAGGATTAATGATAGAAACAATATTAGAAATTGCAATAATATATACAGACATAATCTGGACAAAGTCAGTGATTATAATACGTATGTGCGTCGGCCGTTATTCTTTCACGCTGCAGTATTCTCCTGCAATCAGTCTATCATTCGTCGAATGCAGTGTTTCGCGGTTGCCCTTGTACATCATGGTGTTAGCTACATTGGGGGAACATAGGATTGTAGAAACCTCTCCGTCGTTGACTTTGTTCAGATTATATCTGTATAACAATGTTGATGCGTTGTTTTCAAATCTATCTATCAACTGCTATATACCTTACACTACTGGAGATACTAAAATGCTATTTTACAACTTAATAAATTCTTTTTCTTTAATGTTCTAGCGTCTCGCTTTTCGCACATGCGTATTGTTCACTTAATATATATAATGTCTATAAACTAATACACTGGGTGTTCAGGTGGTTGCTACCCAGATGAGGCTTATTTTGCCTATACAAATGTACTACATCCATAAAATTTAAAAAATAACGCATGTAAAAAACTGCAAAAACATCTATATTCGCAAAATAGTTTTAATATAATTTGAACATGTGGTTTGTCATGCAACATTCTTAAATAAGTTTAAGAGGTTTTGCTGTAGTACATACTATATGAATTTTGTGAGAAATGTTTACTTAATTTTATAAAAACTTTTCTGTCCACACATTTGTTAAGCGAAATTTTAAAGTAATCAACAATAGTATTGCCATGAATAGTCGCAACAGATTATTTATTTGACTAAAAAATCCAAAAACTAAAAGAATAAAATACTAAATTTAAGATTATGTATTTAAAAACCATTCAAGTATATTTCAAAGTATCACAGCCTGCTAGAGAGCGCTTAGCGGAAAAAAACAGCCCACGCATGTTGTATATATTGCATTTTCACTGAATAAGAATCAACTCCACTGATTCTGCTCCTCCTCCTCTTTTCTTGTTATTTTAATCTTTTACTCAGTTTTAAAAAGTATATGTTACCAACAAATAGCATCATCTCCATATTCTATCTACAACTTACATTTTTTTTGCAATTTAAAGGCTGAAGAAAAACTACACAAGTGAAAGTTAGATGCGCAGATTAACCTAGTTCATTGAAAATGGAAGAGCTCATTGTCAGTGTTATGGATGTTGTTTCTATTACGCCTTGCGACTGACACCAACTTATAACATGGCGACGATGGTAAATGCCTCATCATCCATCAAGCGGCTGAAGATGATAGTGAGTGAATACGAACATTTTCCCGTTGTGCGCCAGATATAGATCGAGATTATTACAGTTTCGTCTTCTTTTAGAAAATTCCAACTCCTCTACGAACGTCGCCGTTTATAAGAAAACTGAAGAGATGCGCGAACGCATTTTCGAGGTCATTTATAAGACAACTTGAAGGTAGTAGATGACAGATAAATTGTACTAATGTTGCGCCTCAGACTGTAGTAGATTTTCTAAAGAAAATACAATATATTGCGTTATTACTATGATTAATTATAATAAGTCTAATAATTTCAATCGCTATTATTAAATATTATTCTCAAATTCAACATATATTAGTACTTGCTCGGAAGGGAAACAGGAATGGAAAGACAATGGAACGGAATAAAGTTTGTCTTTACCGATTTAAAATTTGGATTAATCTGCAGTGGCCCTCAAATATCAGTAGTAAACGTCCACATTTAGTTAACCTAAACCCAAATACATCAAAGTGTAAAACAGTATTATTAATTAAAATGTTTAGTATTAATCACTTTGCCATTTGCCAAGTGTAATTCAGCAAATTACTATAAGATTAATAATGTGAGCTGGCAACAGCGCAACAGAATGTAAGGTGATGACTAGAGACTGTATTATATGGAAAGTACATATATTTTATTTTTTGCATATCTTTAATTCTAGTCTATATGTAGACGTATTACATTAATTGAAGTTAATTAGTGCTAATTAGTGACTGCATATATTGCATATTTAGGCATTTCTATGCATATTTTTACAAAAGTTGCATATTTTGTATATTTGGGCTTTTTCTTATCCTTTCTATTAATAAAAATTGCTAGCAATTCCTAATGTAGATCGACAACGGACAATTCTCAGAACGATAAATCTTTTACATTGGTTTCTCTTATACTTCTTTCCAAGAACTGCACGTGTTTAATTTCGCCTAGCAGAAGGGATGTGGTAAATACGTTTTATTATTATTAATTCCCAAATAAACTGTTCATTCATTGAATATCTTTGAGCGAAACAACATGTAATTATGTTACGTTTTTAAATACTGTGCGTACACGCAATGAGTATAGCGAACAAAATTTCTGTATGGATTAAGCCGTATCCTGAACTGGTAAAGGATGGCGACAAAATATTTTGTCGAGCGTGCAGTAAAATGGTAAGTTTAATTTTATTAAAAGCATTACAATTGTTTTTAAATTCTTTAACTTTTGGTCTAAGATGACAATTGTTGTTGTAAGTATTTTGTGGGAGAATATACCTGATTGATCAACACGCTAAAACTCCATCACAAATTGGAAAATGTGAAAATTTAAGCCGTCCGCATGTGTGCAGCAATCTATATACCAATATGTAGCATCAACTTCACGAAACTCAGAACAAGAAGAATATAATACGGATCTGTGTAACGCATTGTATAGATTAATCAATATTAATTTGAAATCATTTCTGCAAAAATATTGCAAACATAATATACCTGACGAAAGTACCTTACGACAACATTATGTCACATCTTGTTACCAGCAAACAATGGCAGGACTTCAACAATTGGTAGGGAATAATTTTATTTATATCATGGTAGATAAAAGTACGGATAAGTGTGCCCGTTATATTGCCCATTTATTAATAGGAATTCTTCAGGAAGGTAAATCATATTTAATTTATTGTAAAGAACTTCAAAAAACAAATAATGTGATAATTGCCCAAGAAGGTTTATCAAATTTCTTTTTACCTCGAAGTAGACCTTTTGAAAAAAATTTACTACATTTGTTCGGCGCTGCATTTCTTATAGTAACATTATTCATACCACTTGTTTAGCTCATGGGTTCAATCGTGTAGCTGAAGACATTAGGAATCAATTTCCTGTGATTAATGATTTAATTGGCAATGTCAAAAAAGTATTTCTAAAAGCACCTTTACGAATCCAATTTTATAAGGAGCGACTTCACGGTATTAAGTTGCCTCCTGAACCGATTATTAGGAGATGGTGTACATGGTTAGACGCTGCAATTTTTTACGCCGATAATTTTGAAGGAATAAAAAATGTAATTCTTGAAATCACTGCTGACTGCATTGCTCTAGAAAACTGCAAAAATCACATCATCATCAACAGAATTGCTACAAAACCTTGTATATTAAGTGAAATTATAGCTTTGTTTCAAGTTCAATTCGTAAACTAGAAACGTAAGGGATGTCGCTCTCGGAATTAGCCGAAATAGTAGACGAATTTGATATGCTATGTAAGAAGGTTAAGGGTACAATGGGTAATTCTATATACGATAAATTTAAAAAAAGTGATAAATAAAAATGCGGGGTATTTGAAATTGAAGAAAGTTAAGAAAATTTTGAAAGGTGAAACAGTAAACGATTTTGACTTTAATTTTAGTTTAGAATGTTTTGCAAAGTTAAAAAAATGCACCAATTACATCTGTGGATGTTGAAAGAAGCTTTTCTATTTCGAAACATATAACATATATTCTGATAGAAGACAAAACTTTCTTTTACATAATTTTGAAAAACATTTAATCATAAATTGGTTTAGAAATATGTAAAAAAATGTGTGCAATAAAGTTAATGTTTAAACTTTTGCTCTTATTTATTTTATGTAAAAATTTTGCATATTGTCGCAGTTTTTTTGCATATGTGTCCCAGGTTTATGCATATTTTCTAAAAAATCGATGCATATATATGCGCATTTATTCTAGTTCTTCTTTGCATATAATCCGGTGTATGTTTGTTTGTTAGTACATGTTTAGAGTTAAATCGCAAACTTTCTAAACTTCCATGTTTGTACATTCAGAAATGTATTGTAAGTGAAACAACTGTTGTACACGAAAACAACAGCTTCTGAAAAGAAGTACAGTAATATCAATGAGATCATAATCGAAAATATTTAAAAACTTCCACGTCACACGTTTTCTAGTATATTATGTAGGGGCAGCATCTGTTTTCCAAATATATATTCTACTCTTTATAAAAATCATCTCTTAACTCCTCCATTTTAAAGAGCACTTACAACTCCATAAAACCAGACGAAAACTGCACAATAATAATACCGAAGTCAGCAAAATAGGTTTTAATGAGAAAAAAAGAACTTGCCACGGACCCTTAGACCTCTTATCATCCGCTTCAGATGCCATTTCCATTTTAATACTTCTTCTAAATTTTTTTGCATCGATGTAATATCTGAGTACGAGATGAGGAGACGAAAAAACTTTTTCATTGTACATCATTTCCTCGCTTCGATATTTTCCATAATTCCGCAACGCCATCAAGCGACGTCTGGTTTTATAACAAACTAAACATTCCCCGGGAAAGTTTTCGCGACACCATCGGGATTGAAAGGAATCTGTTAAGAACTTGGCCGTTATTTAATGCCGCGCTTCGCCGAACGGAACAGATTCGGACATCGTCAAGGGTAGGGGAGAAAATGAAGGTCTGCCGGAAGAGGATCTAAAAAGCCCTTAAAAGAAATATTGGTCGCTGGAATATCCTACTACTAAATAAAGTGAGACGGAAAAATATGGATAAAACGAATGGGTTGGCGTATAGCAAAGAGATTTGGTTCCAAGTTCGCGATGAATGAAAAGTTTTAATACGAATTTCCTTACAAAGCAGTGCTGGATTTAGGTGTCTATCGATAAGAACTTCACTTCAAATGGAAAATAAGTTGACATGGTGTTTCCTGTGATGATCATTATAATCTTTGTTGACGTTTGGCTTTAATTACTCTGAACCCTTTAGAAATATAATCAAAAATCCCCCTCTAACGTATCTAGTTATTATGTAATCGATTGCGTGTTTATAAGAAAACATGTTATTTAAATGATTATTAATAGAACAGCTAGAGGATAATGAACTAATTCCCAAGTTTATCAACCTAATTCTTATAAGTAGATACCGGATTATATGCACTTTGCATATAATCCGGTCTCTACTTATAAATTATGGGCCTAGGACGCGGTCAGAGGATACAGTAAAACTTGAATAGGTCTTACCGCAAAAAACATAACGACAATTAACGATTCTTAAAAAAATAATAATAATATTGCGTATCATTGGCATAAAGATGATATTTACAGTATCTGAAGCATTTTACAATATTAGATATGTAGATAATGTACGGTATAGGACCAAGGATACTGCTCTCAGGAACACCAGATGCAATAGGAAGTGGAGAAGATAACGTACCATTATACGAAACCATTTGAGATCTGTTCAACAAGTATGAAGCGAAGAATGATATGGAATTAGCACTAAAACCGACGTACTTTAAAATAGCAAGTAAAAGGGAATGACTAATAGTATGAAAAGTCTTTGAGTAGTCTAATAAAATTAAAGCAGTAACTTGGTTGCCATCAGTAATAAGTACTAAATCATCTACAATATGAGTCGGTTCAGATTCGCAGCTATAGTCCGAGCGAAATCCTGACTGCTGGCCAGGTAAAATATCATGAGTATCAAGAAAATGCCGAATTCGAAAATTAACTGTGTTATCTAGCAGTTTTGACAATACGGAAAGGATAAAAATTGGCCATAAATCAGAGAATTCTGTAGGTGTCTTGAATTTCGGAATAGGTGTAATAATGGTCCTTTTCCAGGAATCAGGAAAAACCCATTGCAACAAGCATGTCTTAATTATATGTGTAATTATCGGCAGCAAATGTGAGCAGCATAAAGTTTACATCTTAATAAAGATGTCATCAATACTAGTTGATTGAGATTTACGGCGGGAGGTCCAGAAGTTCGTGGAATGGAGGGGATGGAGTGGGCATAGGGGCGCTTGCTCATCAATAGTATATAAGTTAAGTTGCAGCCCTATAGCATCAGTCGTTTACGAATAGTTGCCTGCTAAACAAGTCAATTCAGAGAGCAGGCAAGAGAACTGAAACTATGGAGGAAATTGAACACCGCGCTGTGATAAAGTTCCTTACGAAGCAAGGAAAGAACGCTCAAACCATATTGAATGAAATGGAAACCGTTTAGGGGGAACAGTGCCCTAGTATATCAATGATTTATAAGTGGCATGGTCTTTTTAAACATGGACGGCCAGTGCAAAAAAGTGCAAAAGTTTCTACTGCAAGATGCCCGTTTGAAGAAAAAACAATTATCTGCATTAGTTGGAGTAACAGATACCACCATTTTGCGTATCCTACATGACCACCTGGGTATGACAAAAGTCAGTGCGAGATGAGTACCGAGAATACCCATGCCGCTGCAGAAACAGCAGCGTGTCTGTGCGTCCAAACAATTTTTGGAGCTGTGTGGAGACAAAGCTGCACAGATTTTGGACCGGATTGTTATCGGAGATGAGACATAGGTTCATCACTTTGAGCCTGAGTCCAATCAGGAGTCCATGCAATGGCATAAAGAGGGGACACCACCGCCAAAGAAATTCAAAGTGTCAGAATCGGCTGGAAAGCTGATGGCTACTGTCTTTTTGGGATTGTGAGGGGATATTATTGATTGATTACAAAGAAAAAGGTAGGAGCATAACCGGAGAATATTACGCAGCGATATTAGAAAAATTAAAGGAGGCCATCAAGGAAAAACGTCGAGGAAAATTGACCAAAGGTGTGTTGCTCTTGCAAGACAATGCGCCGGTTCACAAGAACAAAGTTGCAATGGCTGCTCTGCACAAGGATGGCTTTCAATCAATAGTCCATCCACCCTACAGTCCAGGCCTGGTACCTAGTGATTTTTATTTGATCCCCAATTTAAAAAAACACTTACGTGGAAGAAAGTTTTCCGACGACAATGAGATAAAAGAGGCAATTTTGGCCCATTTTGAGGCGAAAGATAAAAAATATTTTTATGATGGTTTAGAAAAATTAATTCATAGATCTAATAAATGTATTGTGCTTGAGGGTGATTATATTGAAAAGGAAAAATAGATTTATTGTTTTATTTTACTTAAAACCCTTTCATTCCACGAACTTCTGGACCTCCCCTCGTAATAGAATTAAGTAATGAATTAATACTATTAACTGATAATAACATGAAATTGAACGTAGTATCAGTACGTACATTACTATTGTAATAATTTCGTAAACCGGTGCCCATATGAACGTCACGCATGAAACCAAAGAAATAATTATTAATTTCATTTACATCCGTGAAATGAGCTGGTAATTTGGAGTTCTTGATATTGTTATAAATATTCAATAATTTTAGGTTCTTCCATAGAAATTTAGCGTCGTGCATTTTAAAAATATGACCTAGTGAGCGCGTTTTTCACGACATATAGCACAAGTTGTAAAATTACGTAGTTGCTTATAATAATTGAAGGATACGCTAGTTTTATCTTTCATTACCCTTGTTAGAGCGTTATTTCTGAACATCATTAATTTGATATTATCAGTTAACCATGGTGTACGCTTTTTAAACAACTGTTTTGATTAGAGCATGGATTTGAAATAAATTAATAATAAATTCATTAGAAACGTAAAGTTTATTATTAGTATTAGGCAAATTATAAATACAATGCCATGGAATTGTAGTTAAGTCGTTAGTAAAACCCATTGGGTTAAAGGACGAGCATTCGCCGAAAGTACAGCTGCCGAACGAAGTATCAGTCAAGAGTTATAGCAGATATAGCAATCAACCCCCAACTGCTAGAAAAACTGAATTAGAAGACATCCGCAACAAAGCTATCACTAATTACACTTATTGAAAATCGCGAAGCCTCTAAAATTGGAAAATATTCCTTCGCTTAAAAAAGAAACAAATAAAATAATTGTGCATGTAATGAGAGGCTTTATACATTGCTAAAGGCAAACCTCGGTATAGATACTAAGCAGGTAAGTGGTAAAATAAGTGATGTAATCATAACAAAAATAGTAGAACACTACCGATGAAATACACTACATTTGGACAAGTATGGTTATCATTCAATGAACGAAAGCAAACGTTAGATAATTTAGTTATTCGTATAATTGATCAGGCATCAAATTTGCTATCAACTGAATATAAGTAATAGCAGCATTAGAAGCAGTATTCCTCAAAATCGTGATTTAATCGTGAAAAGAAAAGAAGTCTTTCGTGGAATTATTGAACACCATCTGAAAGTTACAGATGGACTCAACAGATCCATGATCCGTTGCATATCTTAAACACAACCAGACGCTCATCTTATAATATAGATATATCTTGCGAATAATTAATTTTGTTAAGTAAGTGTTAATAAGTAACACTTGTAAAATTATAGATTTCCAAGATGGAAACTCTGAAAAGAAGGCGCCGAACCGAAAACTGCACTGTGCGAGAAAAGCAGATTGTATATTTTGCGAAACATATGAATGTTTCTAAGGTAGTTGAAAGAAATTAGCAAAGCGCTTCGATATGTTAAGGAAACGGTGTATTTCATTCAAAAAGATAAGACGAGGATAATCGTCCTTCTGCAGCTGTATGAAAGGCATCAACAGAAATATTCGCATTTATGTACTTGTACGATGAATGTACAAATGCTTATCAGACGCAAAATCCGTAGTTTTCTTTGACGAAATATTCCAGCTACATCAGATACAATATTATGCGTTGTAAATACCCAAGAGGATGCATCTAATTTCCCAAGGAGTACACCCTACAAATTGTCAAGAGAGCTGTCTTTCTGAAAAGCTTGGAAGAAAGATAACGTTAATGGATCGTGATAGATGTCGTTATAAATATTTACAAAGTATTAAGAAGTATAGTAACAAATGAATCGTGGATGCATATTGGTCACTTTGTATGAAAAGCGTGGGCAGATGGCACTGTAAATATATCTCGACAAGCTTTCATTAAGGGTTTGAGTACCGGTCTAACATAACGAATGGGTCCATGACAACAATATGCCCTTATTTATACTGGCAATGGAAACGGATTCGTTATAGGTGTCGAATATTATTTTTCCTGCAGAAGAAACTCCCTCTGCAGAATTATATGAAGATTAGTTCTTAAACTGCTCTTTACCTAATTTGTCTGCCAATTTAATGATAGACATCGACAGTGGACCTTACCACAATTACAAGACCGACGAAATACCTATTATGGCTACACTATTACACATTAAATTGCATGGTGGTTAAACATGAAAGGCATTGATTTTAGCGAAACATTAAAAATTGTGTCTGCAGGAAAGCATAACAAATATGAACTTGAGGAAGCTGATATGAGAGAAACTGTGTTCTCTTGCTTTTTCATCTTAAAAAAAAAGAAGTCGTTTGTATTAATTACTTAAACTCAGAAATATTAATTCATTTATAGAAAATTGTAATCTTTTTGATATTTATTTCTAAGAAAATAATGTTTCATCATCTTGAGAGTATCCGAGGCTAAAAGTAAGCGATATATTGCACAACAATCGCGATCGTTTAAGTGGATATTCCGATTAAGATTTCATAAATAACACCAATACTAAAAGGCAAAGACTTGATATATGTTCTAAATGTACAACAGAGCAATAGATACAACTGCAGGGGTCAAGAATCTGGAGTCCACAGGTATAGCAGAAAACTCCACTCCATACAAAATAATTATTCGGAACGCAGCATTTCGAGAGCACGTGGAGTCCCATTGTCAAACGTGTTACCGACTGAATGTAACTTAAAGAATCACTTAGGCAATCCCAAAGATGAACCGGAGATGATGAAAATGTCTGGAATTTACCAAATCGCATGCAATGATTGTGATAAAGTTTATATTGAGCAAACAAAGAGGAGTATCGAAAGGAGGTTCAAAGAACATATTTGACACTATAGTTTCGATAAACCAGAACTATCAAGCCTAGTAGAGTATATGGTAAAATCCGGACACAAAATTGATTTAAAAAATCTTAAACTTCTTAAAAACGTAAACTTGTGTAGAGAATTAGACGCATACGAAACAATATTTATGAAAAAGAACAGAAACTTATTGAACAGAAAACCAGCTCCAATTGCACACTTGAGTCTGATTGATTTATTACCATAAGGCTCTATTAAAGATACGGTTCGTTTTCCATCATACTTTCCTGAAAATACACGCAGACCAGAGACCACCCAGTAGGTTGTAAATAATCATATGTTTTAAAAAATTTTAGAGCCTGCGTAGAAAATAATTTGCATGTGTGATACAGTTTTTACATTCAATCGGTAACACAGTTGACAATGGGAGTCCACCTGCCCTCGAAACGCTGCGTTCCGAATAATTAATTATTTTGCGTGGAGTGGAGATTACTGCTATATCTGTGAATTACACAACCACAGAGTCCTTGCAGTCGTTATTAAAAATCTGGAGCGTTATGTGTAACTGAACGTGGAATATAAAAGGAACGTCAAACGGGGTAGAAAACAAATTAAATTTGTACAATAAACTCTTATTACTGTAACATTACGTGCTTTCAACATTTCCATCTATTAACTGTCAGTGTACCAATACGAGTGGGAGCGACTGCACTTATGTATTTCTTAAAATAGCGTAAGTCAGGCTAGAGGATTCACATATATTATAAAAAGAAAATCAAATTCGACAATAAACAATCCTTAGAAAAACAATTGAACAATTTTATTTTATTTTCAAAAACAGCCTCCCATGATCACTAATCTCTCTCATTTTGTAATACAATTAATAGACTATTTTTGAGTACGACCTATTTCGAAATGAATAACTGGGGAAGTGTATTATACGTGACGTGCATAAATAAACAAGATGCCGTGATGGTAGTGAACCTAGCAAATCATACATTATGGACGCAATTCACCACTATCTCTTATTACCGCACTCTCTTGGTCCTCCCAACACCACTTTAGGTGTCACAAAGCGATATTATAGTGGAAAGACAGTTGGGAAATGTAGGCACACGGAATACCAAATACGTAATATTTTCATATACTATAGAATTCCACGGCACACAGAATGCAACCCCTGAGCTTATGATAAGCTAAAATATCCTATAACCTCGTTGGGTCGCTCGCCATTAAAAAAAAATTAAAGAATGTATATATTAAAAGTCCACAAACTATTTAAACTGTTTAAGTTACATTTCAAATACTCTATGATAATATATAATTAACACAAGAGATAATAAGGAATACTGCAAAGAGTGAATAAATTGAGTTACAGAATATGAGGACATCTAAAATCTTCTCAGTCACAACTTACGATTAAATCAGTGAAATTTAATTTTATAGGAACATCAGCAGTTTTCGAATAGCGGAATCTAGGTTAGTGTGAGTTATATTAGTTTTCTAAAACACACTATCTAGGCAAATTTCCTATCGCACATACATACTTATAAGAGGATTTACTAGAATACATATAATCTTCGTCATCGTGTATAAGTTTCTATTATTGCTGTACGTAATTTACCTATGAAGTTTTACGTGTTTGCTTAATTGGAGTTCGAGCAAAGCTTGAAGTTTAATCATTAAGTGTAATAACAAACTTGCCGGTTAAACAAACAGTAAGTAGGGAAGATTTAGGGCATTAAGGAAGTGTTATACGATGATAGATTTTGGGTCTTGTAATTATTCATTCTTAAGTAGGCCTAGCGAAAACAAACAAACCGGAAGTTTATTTGGCAAATTGAATAATGTGGCAAAATGTGTTTACGAGAAAATAGGGCAACTCTCATAGCACAACGTCATATCATTTTTCTAAAAATATGGAGCAAGTTTCACATTCATTTATTAACGAGCCATAAGGAGATTATAAAGTTGCAGTTTAACAAAGTACAGTTATAGTAAAAAAACATAAGCTGTACAATGGAAAAACATCCATATTTAGTTGTTGTGTTTGATAGGGTTTTTCTATATACCGTTCTTCTATAACACTGGCCAACAGACATTTTGGTGCCTCGGATTTTTCAAGTGTAATTAAGCAATTTTGGGGTGCCTAATCCAAAAATATGGCCAGATTTGTTCTATCAGATCTAGTTTTTGAAATTCAAAGTTTCTGCCCTATTTAAGAAAAATTCGCCAAAATTAGATATAATCTTTTGTTATGTAACTAACTTTTTAAATATCACTATTTTATAACTGCTAACTGAAACACAAAAAATGTATAGGAGGTATTTATTTAACAGAAAAATGTGCATATACAACTTTCAATCATCAGTTAAAAGTTTCCTTTTATAAGATTCCCTTGCGTGTAGTTTACTGGAATAGTCTCGGTGAAGATTCCAGCAGTAACCGGCCATCATAAGGCTATCCCATCTCCCTTGGTACCTTTCCTTCACAATGCTGATGTCTTTCTGCACCTTGTGAGACGATACATTTGAGTCATCCTCCGAAAACATAGGTTAGTTACTGAGCGTTGGCACAGGTATTTCTTCAGAATGAGGAAGAGGTCTCCTTGTTGATTCCATGTGAGGGTATACCCATTTATGCCAGTTATTGTGATTAAAACCTTTGATGTTGACAGAAAAAAAATAGCAGTCACCACGATGGTTTTTAGGCTCCCTCCATACCGTAGGTACTCTAAATTTTAATACTGAGAATTATAATCATAATATATTCTAATTTCAGGTAAAAACAGACAATTTAGGTCTCGTAAATATTTAGTTAATTATTTTGATTTTGCTATTTATCCACACGAGTAATAAATTTCACAGTGGTGTATCTTAAAAACTAAAACTGGTAGGAAGAAATGCCAGTTATTTTGGAACCAGCAGATCAAAAATACTCTAGATCAGTACGTATTTTACAGGCATCAGGACAAAAAAAATGGATGGAAATTTTCTCCATTCTTATCCGTTCCTATAAGTTTCTCACAGATTTTCTGAGCTTTCCAGTTGTTGTCATGTTTGGATAATTAATTACAGATTTCGTTCTTATACTGTGTTCTGTTACACTTAATAGAGCTACGGAAACGGCGCTGCGTTGTGTTAGAAAAATTGTGCAATCAAAAATCTACACCGTATCAGTAAGAAAGTCATTGCTTAACCTAACCATAAAAAACTGATACTGGTTTTATGATTTACACAAAACTCAACTTTAGAAAGAAATTGGAATATATCTGTGTTATACTGCGTTATTTGAATTCACCACCCGCTCCTTATTTTATCAATGATGCAGGCTTTTATCGTTATTTTTAGTTATGTTACATTTTAATTATTTATTAGGAAACTATTGATAGATCATCTACATCGCTCATTTATATCAGTAACGTTTGGAAAGAATTTTAACAATAATAATCTTTATTAAAATACGATACGTAGAAACACAATATTTTATTTGAACCATTTATTATGCATACCACTGTACTTTACGGCTTTCCAGCACTAAATAGCATTGCATCACTACCGATAATTTTCTGTAGAGAAAAATTAAAGTAAAATCTAACAATATCTACAAAGTTTTGTTAGAAGTTGTCTACGATATTGCGGATTTGAACATTTTACAAAGTACACATACATACAGCGTTGGCTTGGTATTAGACGTCCTCATAAAACCCCCGTATTATGAGTATTATTATATTTCCAAGAAAATGAAGACTGAATTTATATTTAATTTGTATGTTTAATACATTTTTATGAGGTAGTTACTTACCTTGCAATATAATACCAGAAATTCGAGAACCAACCGAAGTAGAACTCGCTCAAATAGTCCTATTTAAGTCGCAAGGTAAGACTTTGGCAGCTATAGCGAGAGTAATGAAATGTTCGCAAAGTGCGGTTTGTACCACGCTGCAACGATATTAAGGTAGTGGATCGTTAACAAATCGACCAAAATGCGGTAGGAAACGCCTTGCAACGGCAAGAGAAGATCACATTAAGGAGAGGATAGCTATACGAGATCGCACAGAAACATCAAGAAATCTATATATATCGATATAGACGAACTACTAGACCGACATGGAGTTTCTGTTTCCGCACGTGCAGTAAGAGGTGATTTAAATGTAGTAGCTAGTGATTTAAACGGACATACAGCTCGTCGTAAGACAAGAAACAACGTCTTCAATGGGGGAAAAGTATAAAATTTGGACCGTCCAAGACTGAGGTAATATCATCCCAATTGTATTGTCCCTACTATAAAATTCGACGGAGGTAGTATCTTGGTCTAAAGATGCATGTGGGCAGCTGGCGTCGGAGAACGCTTCGTGTGCAAGGGCCGCATGAGCAGCCAGCGCTGTGCTCAGATGTTAGAGCAGTTCATCTTAAAATTATTTGATGCTGAAGAACCGGAAAATTATTCCCAACAAGATAATGCACCGTGTCATAAATCACAACAGACAGTACGTTGGTTCAGTGACAATAACGTGCGAATATTGGAGTAGCAGGCGCAGTTTGCTGACTTCTTTCCCATTGAATATTTGTGACAGATCTTGAAAGTTAAAGTGGAAAACGTATTTGCAAAAATAAAAACATTCTGAAACAAAAAATCTTTGAAGAATGGAGGAAAATATCTGTAGATGAATGTTATCATGTTGTGGCAAGTATCCCAAAGAGAGTCCGTGCTGTTGGAAAAACAGGTGGAGAAAGCACTAAATATTAAGAATTCTGATATTTTGTAAATAAATTATCGTTACATACATTTTTGTTCTTTTAGTTTTATTGTAATTCCTACTATTTCGTCCCAATCTATAAAAGTCAAAGGTGTCTAATACAATTGGCCAACGCTGTGTACATGTGGAGATTGAACTTTATATTCTAAATAATAATAGACTAACTTTGATAACTATAATTAAAACAGGACATCCCTCGTATGACGAAAGTTTTGAAGCTAGTTAACTCCGTTACATATCATCCAGCTACAATAATTTCTAATATGAAGTAGTAACTTCCTGTAAACTTCGAAACTACTAATAACATAAATCAGAGAGAACTATGGGTAAACTATAAAATATTTGCTGTTGAATTACTGTTAAATAAAAAATAGTGTGATGAATAGAGTTTGTAATTTATGCAAAAAAACATGTCTTGTTACTAAGAATATAACTACATTTTTTGTAACATAGAAATTAACACCAATATCTTCCACTTTTAAAATCTTTTGCTGATTTAAGTGAAGTAAACTGTTTTCGCAGATGTAGTTCGGGGATATGTTTACTCGATGGCTGTGGAATTGTCTAATACCCATTTCCGTGAAATATGAATTCGCAGACGAAGTTCGGAGAAGCGCAAACTAAAAAGCTAATTGTTTAACTATAAATTTTACGAGCACCAGATTTTTGGGAATATTGCACAAAGAGGAAGCTTACAGGTTAAGTTTGTTTAAGTAGAAGCAGAGATGCCACTTATTTGGAAGAAGATTGAGAAAGTATTGTGCACCTGATTGCACTAACACAAAATCTCCAAAAAAAGTTTCTCGTTTATGATGATGTTATAAGTGTTAAAAGTGTGACAAAATACTTTAAAGTATGTTTAAGTTGTGTGTAGATTTTACAATTGTATTTATGCTTCATGTTAGCGCTAAAATATAAATAGCGTCCTAAAAGGAACAACTTTTCATTGGGAGACTTTTATTTATTTAAAATGGATTACCGTGAAAAAGGCATTGAAAGCAAGTAATTGCGTTTATGGCTTTGGTTTCACAGTAAATAATAATTAATATTGTTGTTATGATATTTAATATATTCAGACATATATGAATATACCCCGTCCTTTAGTAAATGTATGCTATTAAATTCTATTGAAATTATTTATTTATACCACTGAAACTAAACTAACACTATAAGAAATAACAAACTATTAACTATAAACTATACATATACCACTAACTAAACCACTTGAAGAAGGAAATCATTGATGTACAACGCAAACAGGAATGGGACCAAGTTAAAACCCTACGGTACACCTGAAGTTAAGGTAACTTTTCTCCAAGTATATCCATTATAGACTACGTAACATCTCCTCTAAATTAGATAAAATTGCATGAGTTTTAGAGCAGATGAACTAAAACCGAGATCATCCGGTTGAGCAGCAGTATTTTATGGTCGATCCAGTCAAAAGTTTTAAAGAGAAATGTCAAAAATTACATGCACCTGACCGCGTCTATCCAACATTTTAGATTTATTAGCGAAGTTAGAATGGATATTCTTTTATAATTTGAGAGAGATGTGCAACCGATCACCTTTTTTGTGTATCGGTATAGCTCTCATTGTTTTCCATTTATCGGAAAACGTACTGATTGAAATCGATATATTAATAACTATTTGAAGAGGGAAAGCACCTACCTGCAATCTTCCATTAAGAAACTAGCTAATAAATCATTGCCTATCGTATATTTTTTTGGCAGTTTAACCATTATTTCAAATAATTCATTTTCAGTTGTAGGCGAGGTGAGATGTGGAAGAGAATTGTGAGTGGAATCGAAAATCGAAAAACTGGAAGAATAGCATAACCTGATGTGAAAATATCTGCTCAAATGCGCTGACATCATCAGGATCCTCGAAAGCTCTGCCACCACCGACCCGAAATTTACCAGGGATTCTTGTGATGCGCTATTTAGCACGCACCACAGGTAAAATGGTGACGTCTTTAGGTGTGATATATTTGTCTTTTGATAAGGCTCCTCAATCTTTTAAATTCAACAACAAATGTTATTTTTTTTTGTTTTAATTCATTTCTGGTGATAATAGTGCTTAGTTTTGATATTTTCGATGATCATTTAATTTAGCTTTAATATTGCATGCAATGTTTACTGTCTATTCACTAAAATAAGATAATATAAAATAAGATGCAAGATAATGCAGTCTAAATTATAAAAAGGGTTTAATTATGTTTATTATTATTTTGTTAATTCATTAACGATCTTGTACGTTGAAATGTTAATTCAGAATTTATCGCAGACTTTCACTTAATGTTGGATGGAATTCAGTCTACTCTGTCGGGAATATTATTATAATATAATAATGTAACATAACCCTATTCTCACTATTTTATAACATTACAATAGACTATCCTTAAGAGGAAATATATAGAGTAGAGATCGTGAACACAAATTTATTTACGTATACAATATACCTACATTGGAGTTTACAACAAAAGTGCTTGCCTTAATACGGTTATCCGTTGGAAGTTTCGTTACTTTGATTAAGTTTCTGTTGGTTTAAGCTTTAAGTAGTTAGCAATATTGAAACTTCACGACGTTTATCGGAAGAATGTTTAGCCGTGTCGTGGAAACTATTCTGGAAGCTGTAGTTGTACGGCAATTAAGGTTTTTCACGGCAGTTTCCATGGTAGCGATTACTTTATAAGAATCTCGATTAAGGAAAACTTTGCAAACAACACGTTAAATTCTGGTAATAGAATTGTATTAGTTGACTAATGACATGCATTTTCTCATGTAAAGGTGTGGTTACTCAAAATTCAATTTATTGAGACGCATTGTTCTGCTGTATGAGTTTTGTAACTGTTTACATTATAAATAGTATCTCAGACTTTCACGGCCGTTTGTCATAGTTGTAAAGGTTGTACCTTTGAAAATGCGAACCGCAGTTGTTCGCGAAACGTCAGGGATAAAAAACCTAGTGACACGGCGGAACCCGATAACCGTTACAACTATACAACATTATAGTTTGACACAAATTCATTGACTGATGAAGAAACACAAGTGTAAAAGTCCTTGCAAACCTAGCTAATAGAATATTAGTTTTTTTTTTTAGTGAAATCTCATATTTACGTTATAAACACAACGATTACAGTTATTTGAATATCAGCACATTTAAAATTTACTTATGTTAGACACGCCTACATACAAGTTCAAGAGATAACTTTATCTCTTTGTTCCCTTCAATGTACTTGCTTCTTCTATTCACACACTTTTCCTGTATAATTCCAACAACACAAAGCAGTCGTGTAAAGCTTCAATTAGTTCTAATACCATCAATGGTTTTAAAACTATCCTTCCAGCACTGATTTAAATTTTGGGAATAAGAAGAAATTGCAACGAGTCAAAACTGACGAGTACGGGAACTAAGAAAGGACAGTCATGTGATTTTTGACATACAAGTGGCGAATTGACAAAACAGAGTGAGCCGGGGCACTATCATGGTGAAGGAACCATGGCTTCTTCCGCTCTAGCTCTGGCCACTTCTTGCAAATCTATTCACGTAACCGCTGTAAAACACCTTTATAGAACTCGCCGTTTTCTGTTTGACCTTGGAGCAAAAATTCAAAATGCGCAATTTCATTACAATCGAAAAAACAACATCACTTTGGCATGGGATCGATACTGACGTACTCTTTTTCGGCCATTAAAGGAATAACATTCGCTACAGTTCGATGTATTTGTGTGTTTTTGACTCAAACACCCTGGAACAATCCTATTGAAAAGCTAATCTTGTCTATAAATCCTCTGACAGTCAAACAATGATTTGGAAGCACCAAATCTTTGATTTTCTAGGCGTCGGCACCATCAGTTAAGTTGAAGACCTTCATAGCCAATGACCGTCTTCAAATGGTTGACGACCACTTTGAATCGTGTAAACCATTCGTAACATTATGTGCGAAATTGAGCATCATCTCTGTAAGCTTGCTTCAGAGGACGAAAGTTTTCGCCGGTTTCACACAAAATTGTGCGTTGCATCGTTTCACTAGAAAATCATACATTACAATAATCGCTACCAATACTGAAATATCTTACACTCAAATACCAATAATACGACTACCAGATGAAATACTAACAACCCGAAAACATGTGGTTAGATGAGTGAAATGAATTTTTGAACTCGCTAATATTATGAGGTAGAGAAACAGTTTTAACACAAAGATTGTTCATTTGAATGAGTTTTATTAAGCAGATAAGAAAAAAAGTTAAGTATATTAACATTTTCACATATATTTTAATTAGTTGAAGAGTCAATAATGTCAAGCATAATAATTTTTTTATCCAGTGCAGATGCAACCTGTTTCGTAATAATTAAAATTTGTTTTTAATTGCATTTACTATATTTAATTAGATTAGATTGTGTGTTATCAAAAAGATAGAGGTTATACAAAGAAGCAATATTCGACGGGTGAACAGTAACCATGATTTTGCAAAAACGATAGAGATGCGATAAGGAACTAGTGTATACACAATTCATCAAACTCGGGATTAACACCAACCAACCTTGGTTGGTTGTATAGCAGACCGATAGTGATGAAAATGGTGGCCATAAACATTATAAATTCGTTTTCTGATGATAACGTTTGAAGCTACCAATAATCATAATGGGACACCTACAAATAACAACGAAATCGAATTACACGACATCTAATAAAGGAAACTCAAAGAGAAACATCGTTTTCACTGGAAACTGAAGTATGTACTTCCACACGGAGAAAAGCATTAGAAGCAATAGAATCTGAAGAAGAATAATTACCAGAATATACCAGAAGAAGGAAATATTGTAACTTTAGAATACAAAACCAAAGCTACGTAACAAAGTTAGGTATTGGAAAAATGGGTAGGAAAGACGACTTATACACATAGGCAGAATGCAAAATTTACAATTTTCAAAAATTCATTTCACCCATATACAGTGCTCTTCTGTAGAAAAAAATGCGTGCTATATACCTAAATGTGATTTATGTGTTTCATAAACTTTAGAATTTCCAGCTTTGGGATCGTTCCTTATAAGTTTTATAGTTGGTGCGTAATTTAAAATATTAGGTTATTATCCGAGCAGACCTTATATGCCTGTACATGCACACAGAAATAAAGTGTTAGGTTTAACACTGTTTGTCCCTGTCTCGTCGTTGACTTAAATATAAACATCTAAATGACGTTATTTTAATACCTACGAGGTGAAAGTTTAACTATAATAATATAACATGTAATTAACTACATGATATGGAATAGGTTTTCCATTTCAGGTACGTGATTATGCTGTTTCAGATAGGTAACTATACCATTTCGGGTGTGTCCGCCTATTGCCCCGTTTGTAGGTGGTTGATTGACCCAAAGCTTTAGTTTGTGCTCATTAGCCTTACAATTTCTAGTTCCTTTCACGTAAATTCACGAAATCGAAGTACTTTGGATTCCAGTGTTTTTTGCTCTCATTCAAATTTTCTATCTGTTTCTGCTCTTTTCTCTTTACTTTCCTTTTGGTTTATTTCCAGAGGCGCAGGTTTTTTTATTAACGTTCTTACACACGAACAGAAAATCTTTGAAAATGAATGCTTCCTACATTCTATACTGCAAAGAGGACCACTTGAGTGAATCACTAACTGTGAAACAATGAGTTCACATCCAACACTTAATAAGACGAGCCTTTTCAAAATCTTATTCGAATTAGTTCCTCTTCATTTAACAAAATTGGTTTTGATTATCAGATAAAAAACAAATAAAACATAATTTCCACAGACATAGTGCGATTCGGACCGTATCTGAGTAACTATTAGCGCCACCTACATGTTCAGGCAGACGTTTCGAAATCTGTGACATTTCTCTTTTCGGTAATACCAACTTCGCTTGAATCGGTCGATAATTACACCAAAACAACTTTTGTGCCAATGTCGAAATACTAACAGCAATGATGTGCAATGATGAGTAGAGCAAACGCTTTTCAATGGTATTAACATTTTTTGGAAGGCAGAGAAGGTTAGAAGGTGATAATCATGAAGGAAAGTCAATTTCGGCTCGGACACCAGAAATAAAAAAATTACGTGGTTTTAGTTAAAATGATCGCAATGCTTCGCTGAAAATAATGGAAGAGGATTTAAACATCAACAGAGAAACTATCCGAATTATTCTTCACGAAGATTTGGTAAAAACAAAGCTTTGTGTAAAATTTATTCTACATACTTTGATGGATGGCCGAATTATTTCACATAAGTCGTTGCAGTTGCCAGAAATGATCCAAACTTCCTGAAATCAATTGTTACGACAGACGAAACGTGGTGCTTTCAGCACGACCTAAGCGTCAAAGTGCGGAATGGAAATCGAAAAAGTCACCACAAGCCATCAAAAATCAAAACAATGCTCATCACATTCTTTAACCGAAGGAATTACCTACAGGGAATTCGTTCCAACTGGACAAATAATTATTGGCAAATATTATCTCGAAGTTTTGAAGCGTTTGCTGACCAAAATCCATCGCATTCGACCTGAATATCATGATACAGAGACTTGGCGTCTGTTTTACGATAATGCACCGAGTCACATCTCATTCACTGTTCGTCAACTTTTAGCTCGAAATCAAGTCTGTGTTTAGGCCTCGTGCGATTTCTCTCTATTTCCTACAATATCATTGATTTTGAAGGAACGTTTTCTTAAAGACATTTCAACCATCAAACAAGCTATAGCACAAAAACTAAAGACAATTCCATAAAATGAGCTATACCGCGCGTGTAATTCACTGTTGAATCGTTATAACAAATATATTGAAGCTGGACGAGAATATTTTAAACAAGAAAATCGAAAAATATTCAGATTTCTACTTTCAATTTTTCCAACGGTCAGTCTCGAAACTTATTTATTACACTGCGTAGAGTGAGTTGGAAAAGGTCTATTATTCTATAATGAACTATTCAATCCTTTCTTCTACACATTCAAGATCTTTCTATTTATAACACCAAACACACAAAATAATTTTTTTTGTCGTTGTGCCTATAATATACGAACTGATTTAAGGTGCTGGTTCCAAAAATAACTGGCATTTCTTCCTAGCAGCTCTAGTTTTTGAGATACACCATGGTGAAATTTATTACTCATACGTAATAAACTTCACCGTTATTTATTAGTAGAACGGATGCTTCATCAAGATTCATAAGCTACACAGCCACTTAGATCGTTTTCCAGAAAACTTAGGTGGTGTTAGTGAGGAACAGGGGGAAAGATTTTACAACGACATCAGCATTATGGAGGAAAGGTATCAAGGAAGATGGGATGCCCATATGATGGCCGATTACTGTTGGAATCTTCAGCGTCACTGTTCCGGTAAACCTCACGCAAGGCAATTTTTAACTTAAGATTGAAAGTTGTATGTGCATATTTTTCTGTTAAACAAATACTTCCTATCCATTTTTTGTGTTTCAGTTAACAGTTATCAAATAGTAATATTTGAAAAGTTACGTACATAACGAAACATTATATCTAATTTTGGCGAATTTTTCCTAAATAGGGCAGAAAGAGTGAATTTCGAAAACTAGATCTGATAGAACAAATCTGACGGCATTTTAGGATTAGCCACCCAAAATTGCCTAATTACAGTTAAAAAACCACCAAAATGTGCGTTGGCCAATGTAATATATATAACATTATAGAAACTAGTCCGTTTTAGTTACGATTTATAGTATATAGGAATCGTAATATTTCTGCTTATCACATGGAAATGCATGTACATTTTTATCTATAGAGTTTAATTTAACTGTAACTTCTGTTTTCTATTGATTCGCAACACATTATGGTCGCAATATAGAGATCATTTCATGGGAAAATCCAAACAGCCCTCATTAAGCGTCAAGATAAAAATTATTGCTAGCAATAAAAAAGAACAACCATTTCTGGGTGAACGTAAATCTAGAAGTAAAAGACGGGAACAAAAACACTTTACTCTGCGATAAGTCGGTACCACCTATTTCTCTACCGAGACAATTACACAAAGAACTCAACAAAATAGTATAAGGCGAGATACAGAAATGGCGCAGAGAGGAAGAATAGGACTAAAGGGTTTTAAGTTTTCCGAGATAAATTAGTATCAAGTAGGCGAAGCTATTCTGGGCGTGCAAATGATAAAAATAAACGGTGAAAGAGGAAAGCGTCAACACGTGGAGATGGATAAAACGACGGAGTACGGTTGGAGTACATCTAGTCGCCGGATGACTGTGGAGAGTTCACCTTAATAGCCCTCTGCCGACAGATTACGGTAGATAAGTAGGAAAATCCGGTATGCGGCAGTTATACAGACGGTGTCATAAGTGCGAATACTAGCAGTGTAAGCTAAGCCGATTTATTGATAGCGGAGCAATTGCAAGATATTTATTTTTTATTAATGTCATTGAATTCACAAGAAATGCTTTCTTTAAGTATTCATTGGGTAATTAGTTTGATATTATGTTTGCATTTAATTTGTGTTAAATACAGTTGAAATCTGAATATCTAAAAATAATAATTTACTAATCTAAATTTCTTGAATTTTCAAATTTTTGGTTTATTTAGTAAAAAAGAGCACCAAACGTAGTTGGTATATATCCCAAGCGCCTTTTGAATTTAAAAAAACTGGTAACCAATACTTTTTCATCTGCGTAGCTGCTTTAAGATAATTTAACAGCCCTGCCTCTCGTGTTTAACATAAAGGATATGCATCCTCCTTCGAATAACATGTAATGCAGAATATTTGAGTTTTAAAATTCAGGCGTCGTTTAATGTTTGTGGTAATTAACAAAGAACACCCGTCGCTTTAATAATATTAGAAATATTTCATAGAAACTTAACCCAAAACATTTTTCATGATACATTACTACCCTGGACTTTGCTCCTTTCGTTTGCTATTGTACAAAAGCCTTCTAAACTCCATTCATGTTAAGATTGCAGACTTGAAACAGATAGGCCTTAAAATACGGGCTTGCTACTGGCGAGGCATGTTCACACTGGAGAAATTCATGCAATTTCTTTGTATGAAATTTCTGTCAGTTGCCAAATTTACTTACGATTTTGTTGCCATTGTTTCCTGTAGTTTTTCATGGTATTTTATCTTTATAAACAAGTTGCGGCAAAACTAATTCTTTTTAGAGCTCTTTTATCCCATCATTTAAAAACTCAAGGTACTACACAATTAATTATATAAACAAAATATTTTTACTCGACTATTACAAAATTACAGCTTTAATTTGGAAGCAGTAGTACATCCAGTTGCAGGACCATCGAAAAACTCTCAAGGGAGGCATATTGGCAATAGGCAGAGGGTAATGGCTTACCATTTATTCTGGATCTGAAGCAAGAAAATTGCAAATCAACATCTGTTAAGTTGACTGCAACACGACTTTGTTTAAGTGAAAGAATAGCATAAGTACAATGCGAAAGAGATTAATACAGTCCGAGGCATCGGCTCTACTAGTTTTTCAAGGACTCTACTTACTACTCACACTACTCAATTCTTCTTGTAAAATGTTCCACATATGGTTACGGTGATAGGGCATACTTTTCGGACCCTCCTGTCCAATTCATCCCATAACATCCCAATGGGGTTTAGACCGGGACTTTAATCAGATTCACACAAAAGGATACGCTCTTAACACTACCGCACGCACAAGCAGGTTTATTTAGAAACTCAAGCATTTATCAATACACAATACACCTTCAGGTGGCCGGCTACCACGCCAAAGAATATTGTAAATTTATTACCTGAAATATTGTCCCAAAAATGTGGCGATAAGAATTATTCTGAAAATTACTATCTTGGGACATAAAATATAATAGGTTTTTAAATTATTCTCTAATTGATATTC
Organism: Trypoxylus dichotomus; assembly: GCA_023509865.1. NCBI lineage: Eukaryota > Metazoa > Arthropoda > Insecta > Coleoptera > Scarabaeidae > Trypoxylus > Trypoxylus dichotomus. The sequence goes on from CM042080.1 coordinate 20,185,915, forward strand.
TTGAAAGTTTGCCTGTACAATTAATAAACAATAAAGTTGATAAAGGACCTAATACAAATGTTATTTATATATAAAAGCAATTATGTTATCTTTTAATAGAGTTTACAACATTTTATTGGGTGTCAAAACTAACATGAACGGTAGTGTACATGAAAAAATTTCAACATATTAGGATAGGCAATCTAGAAAACCCTATGAGCAACAAATTAGATATCAAAGTCTTGTAAATTATGCTATTGGAATTACTAAAATATTATAGATCTAGCTATCGTTCTTTTCCACATATCTCTTAGTTAATCCTTCTTCAATCTCTTTCACTGTCTTTCATAGAGTTATACACTCCTATGTTGTTATTCACTCCCATGTCGTCATTCTTTCTCTTATAGATTTATCGAACATTTACGTCCCCTTCTACAGTAAGGAATTGGATGCGTATTGAGTCGTACTAAATTCCGTACAGTTATTTAACGTTGAAGACTTTGTATTATAGCAAATTTCGATCAAAGAAGCCAACTGAAATTAAAAATAAAAGAAGATAATAAATTTTGATTACGCGGAGGTAAATTTGCTATTTCATAATTTCTCTTTTTAAATGGGGAGAATCTTTACTTGTGACATAGCCTGTAACCTCAAACCTACATTTGTGCGTGTGTTCAGTTGCGCTATGAGAAGGATCTCTCCCTTTCGAAAAGAAAAAATGTAAGGGCGGGCTGTGCGCGCTGAAACAAGTAAATTACCGGCGAAGTTGCTCGAGTGAAATCATCCTTACTTAAGGATAAAACGTTTAGGGTCGGATTTATTTTTTCTTTCCACTCGGCCCCTCGTTAATTCCTCTCGGCGTGATGTGGCGCAGGTTTGCGTAATGGAATTGCGCGGACCAAGGTCTAGTCAAGCGCTATCGCCAAGATTCTTCAAAAAATGAATTCTTAATTAGAAATGGACTATTCTTCAAAATAAGTAGATTAATTTAAACGTGAATGTACACTAGTAATTACTCTGGACAGCATGACGACAGTTTTCCGTTTCGTGTTATTAGTTTTACGTAGTAATGGTATTAATGTGATTTTGATTACCACATTTTTAACGAGAAAATGCTCGGGAAATATTTTTAAGCATATCTAGAGTGAGGATTTATTTTAGAATCACGGAAATATAGTAAGAAAGGGATATAACTCCTTATTACAACCTGCGCAATATTTTTTAACTCATTCAAATGCATCGATAAAATTGTACGTTACTATAAACTGGCGATGACTTCATCTCAATTATTTTTCAATTCTAAGGTACTATGTGATTTTCATTAACTGAACATCCCCTTTCGTCGTTAATATACATATGATACACATATTATCGTTAATGTATCATTATAAAAACTCCAATGGATTAATATTATGCATAGTAGAAGATGTAAGGCAAGATTTTCTTACACTATAAAACTTGCAGTAAAACCTCGCAAGCAATGCTTATTAATGATATTACATTGTGATGGTTTGAAAAGAAAAATAATCGTTAAAAAATTGAAAAAAGTGTCTTCATATGCAACAAAGCAATAGTTCACACTCTTTTGTTTTTACTGCGATCAAGGCGGTGGAGAGTTAATGAGCAGTTATAGACTAACATCGAAGTCGTCTTCTTTTTCTGATATGTTTGAATCTTTTACTATTGTCTGTAAAAACGTTTTGGTCAAAGTTCGTCTTTTGGAAAGGATATAGACATTTAAGAGGACGATCGCTCTGTGATGCACCACTTGTTACTGTAAATAATGTATACGGGCATTTTGATAACGGGAATACATTACGAGGGTGACCTAAAATGTTTCAGGAATCGACAAGAAAAACACATATTGGTGTGGTTTTATATTTTTATTTTTCTATGCAGTCTCATTGAAGATGAATACACTTTTTGCAAATGGTGCTCCAGATTCTTCAAGCCGTCGGAAAAGTAGGATGTTTCAAGGTCTGTAAAATAGCCATCTGTAGCGGCAATGACCTCCACATTTGAGGTAAATCTCTTTCCTCCCAATGATTTTTTCAGGTTTGGAAATAGGAAAAAATTGCTGGGGACTAGGTTCGATGAATATGGAGGATAGGAAACTAATTCGTGGCGCAACTCATTCAATTTGGACACAACGATACGGGATGGATGAGCCGGTGTATTGTCGTGGGGGAAAAGCACTTCTTCCCACTGCAGACGAGGCAGTCTCTCCTCAAATACTGTATAGAATCAGGTCAAGAAATCGTTGTAGTATTGCCCCGTGATCGCCCTTCCCTTCTGCAGATTGTCGATGAGGATCACACCTTGGGAATCAAAAAAATGGTCGCCATGAAATTTATGGCCGATGGAATGGTCTTTGCTTTCTTCGGAACCGATTCGCCCGGAAAAGTCCACTGTTTCGACTGTTGCTTGGTATGTAGTGGTGGATCCAAGTCTCATCCACGGCTACGAAACGCATGAGGAAATCCCTTGGATTGCGTTGGATCCTAGCCAGACACTTCTCCGAAACGACCACCCGATTTCGTTTTTGCTCGGGTGTTAGCAAACGGGGTACCCATCGCACCGAAAGCGTTTTCATGTTTTTCATAATTTCGCTAGGATATGGTCAACACGTTCTTCCGAGATGCCAGTTGTCTTTGCTATTTCCTTCAGCTTCAACCAGCGATCGGCTAACACGACATCATGAATCTCGTCGACGATTTCATCGTTGGTAGCGGTTTTTGGGTGTCCAGCGCGTGATTCGTCACTTGTGCTTGTGCGGCCACGTATGAAATCGCTTACCCAGAAGCTGATGGTCCAAAATGATGGAGTACATCCGCCATGAACCTCTAGCAAAATATTTCGAATTTCCGTGGTCGTTTTTCCAGCCATTCAAAAGTGTTCTATCACTGCACGAAATTCCATTTTATCCATTCTTTTGCGAAACCGCCTGACTTGTTACACAAAACACACTCTTAAACAACAAGTATTGACAGTAGAAGTCTGAAATTTTGTTACCATAAGAGAGGTTGCTCTTGCCAACCGATGAATTCACTTCGACTGTCAAGCGCCATCTCTTGCCGATTCCGGCATTATTGGGAGTGACTCAATCATATTTGTAAGATCGAAAAGAAATAGGAAAAATAGTACGGTAATTTGACAACTTATTTCAAAGCTATAAATTAACTTTAAAAATCACAAAGTTAAAATTACATGAGGACGTGCACAACAAATTTAATTTGCTATGTACAATTATAAATTTATGTTTTCAAAGTTAATTATACTGCCGTGATGCTGCTAATGGTGTTGTTTGCATCTATTTTGATTTTATAGTTCTTTTCTGGAATGTCTCCCGATGACGTGTAAATGTGTACGAAACCAGCCACTGTTTAATTAAATTATTTGAGATACTGTGAGATTGGTCCCGTTTTCTTCTTTTTTTCCTACATTTTGATATGAAGTAATTTATTTCGTTCCGTATAGCAAATTTAGTCTTTTATACCGTGCTATTACATTTTCATTCCATCTCAATAAAAATAAACGTATTAGTATGTGATTTATTACAACTGCTTAAAAAACCTTTTTTTGATACGGAAGTAAAATTTCGAAACACGTATAATTTTTATTGCGCCATATAAATTCATGGCACGTTCGAGTATTCTATTTATAAATACTTTTCCGGCGGCATCACCATTTTCGCACCTCTTAAATGGTCTGTGAAAATTTACATTTACTACCGGTGCTGCTATCATCGAATTCGCCCCGACCAACAAGAGGGCAATAACCCGTGTCTTCGATAGCTTTTATCGAACCGCGAACAAGAAATATATGACGGGGAACCCCCAGAAACATAAAACTTGAGCAAAAATTCCGCTCTCGCGCGTAGACACTATAAACTTTTTAGTACGGCGGATACCACCATCGGAAAAGTAGAGTGAATTTAAGTTGTCACATAAGAGTGTTAAAATCGGATAAAATACACCTTTAATGTTCACCTCCTCGTATTCCAACGCTTCATCTCCCACGTTTTACTTTTCATTTTCCATCGCCGCGGGAGACTAAACTTTACATTTACCCTCGCACGAATGCGTTAAGGGAGGCCATAGATGGTAGGGAATTTGAAGAAGGAGAGATAGCAGACAGAGGAAACTTTACTCGTAATATAGTGCAGTGCATTTGAAAACGTACGTAACGTTATTCAAAATTGCTAAAGTAAGATGCAGGACTTATAGTATATTGAATATGAAATGAATTTGTGATACAGTTCATGATTAGAAACCAATAGCAAATATCTCAATAAGTAACGCAATTCAGACTCCTTGAAGGAACACAGCATTATTTCTTCCTCTATTGCCTGAAATACTCTCCGACGACTAATCTTGAGAACACATGCACGAACTTAGGGTAAAAAAGGTAAAGGATAATGTGACAGTGCTGACAGAATTTAGATGGATTTGTAACTAAATAACACGGGGATGGTCCTTTTAAGTTTTGCATATAGAGCTAGAATAAAACAGTAGATAGCTTTTAAAGACTTTATTGTTTTTCGAAGCATTCTCCATTCTCTTTTGCATGCGCTCGAATCAACTCTGGAATCAGTTATTCCAGTTGTATGTGTATCGCTGGGACTTAGACCCGGACGGTACGAAGGATGGTCTAATAATTTGACGTTTTGTTGCGTTAAAAATTATTTTTTTTGCGTGCTGTGTGTGAACGTGCATTGTCTTGGTGGAGGATGATTCGTCATTCGGGGTTGGTTTTTCGAAGCTCAGCGATGACCCCTGGACAAACAAGTCTTTGATTTTACAAGGGACTTGCTGCTACATAACCTACTTTCGAGACAATAGTCGCGGCCATCTTTTTGGAGACACTTCGAAAACGGTTGACTTTTGTCGCTTATTCTTCACCTTGGAACATGCAAACAGACGATTCGCGTTTATTTTCTGGCTCCTATGAGTAAATTCTAACGATGTTGTACACGTTTTGAAAGTTTCCGGCGTTGAAGCGGTATAGAGCTTTTTGACACCAATTCAGCCTAACTACTTTCTGGTCTTCGGTCAACAGATGCGGTATCTAACGAGAAACTAATTCGTTTACAGACAATTTTTCATACAAAAATTTGTAAATTGAGATCTCTGAAATCCCCAATGACGTTTCAATCTCGCGATATGTCACATATCGATTTTCGTTGCGCAAAACATCTACGTCTTCCTGAGTGACTGTCGTTTTTGGTGCATGTGCTCTTGGATCGTCGCTAAGACTAATCCGTTCACGTTTGAATTTTCTATACTATAGGTGGGCAACAACCGGCCCGCTGTAAGATTTGATCCGGCCCGCGAGATATTTGATTGTCAATTAAAAAAAAATATATTACAAAACTTACTCATACTCACTCCAAATGAGGAAGGTCGAGTGATATGAGGTTTGTCGTTTGCTCCTGCGGAATCAAGTGAGCAAGCAAGCCGAGTGGCGACGCAACAAAAGATTATGCTTCCCAATTGTTCTACACTAGACGATTCTAGATCATTCATCGTACAAAGCTAACTGACGATAATTTGGAAAATTCTGTACGTCTTTGTATCAGTGGAATTAATCCAAACGTCGATGGATTAGTTTCTCAAATTCAAGCTCAAGTGTCTCATTGATTTCGTTGTCGCTATCCAAATTTCACGATTTAATTATAATGTCGTACCTATTTTTTTCATTTCATTTTCTTATTTTAGTAAATTGCACTATAATAACATTGTCATGTTATTTCATGTCTGATATCTATCGCTAAAAATTATGAACACTACTTTAAAATGCACTACTTTTAAACGCGGCCCGAGAACAGAAACCAATTTGGTCAGGCAATTACATTCTTGTTAAGATTTTTTTTTTAATAATTTCGAAATTTACAAAAAAATATTCGAAATTTACAAAAAAAATGCTCTCGTTTTAATTCCACTTTTCCATTAACCTGTAAAATTTGGCAGTTCGTTGTAGTTCGTTTAAGTTAACTAAAGATGGAGGTTAATTTTTAGTACTGACATTTGATTACTGGCGTTCTCTATGTCCCACTGTGGATAACTTAAAAAAACATCCACCGCAGAATAAAAGAAGCTCCCTCTATGTCCTAATATATAAAGCTTAAAAGATATCCCTCGTATAGATTGCATCGTATTGCTTCAATTTTGATTTAAAAGAATTACCCTACAGAGAATCAAGTCGAATACTTATGGATGCTCGCAATGTTGGGTCGGGTCGGGTATACATTCAAGACAAATAGCAGCTAACAGGTCGGGTACGGCTTGGGTATGGGTACAACGAAACTGTGAGACGTGGCAGACCAATAATTTCGTAGTATTTTATTGTTGAATACTTAACTTTTCCTTTCTTGAATCTCTCGAGACAAACAGGTCTACAAGTGGTCTTATTCTTGTTCATTTATGCATTAATTAAGATAGTCTGATTAATTGTGATCTGCTTATTTGATAATTGAAATCTTATTGGAAATACATATATATGCTTATATTTTCTTTTGATTTTTAAAATTAGAAAAACAACAATACCTCAATGTATTATCGTGGAATTTCACAAAATCTAACTAATAAATTTGAATCAATAAAGTCCTTTCCCCAATTTTGTAGATCGGCGAAACTCCTAACAGGACCCTGGCGGCGAAAAGCCCAGGTTATTCAAATTTCTTCCATTTGGATCAAATCTCCAGTTTTCGGGTATTATAATCGGGTGACAATATTCACAACGGGTTTATATTATTTTGAGATGTATTTTCTCTAAATAACTTGAAGTATTCACAGAAATCATGAGCTCGCAAGCTTTCTTGATGCTCTGTATTAGCTACCCAAGCTAATTCTCGTTTATTGCGTTTACGACCATATTCGGATATCACCACTAGATCCTGATATCAGGAGACAATTGCCTACGGTATGTCATCATGGCAAGGGAAACATTTCCGAATACTTTCAAAGATCCTCAATATGTTTTCATGAGCGAAGTTCAATTAAGTATTCATAAGAGATCAATTTGGACAAATAATTTATTGTTCATAGCAATTTACTAGTCAGTTTGATATTAACTGGTCACGATCAGGATAATTTCTGGCTCTAAGCATCATCATAAAAGTGCCGATGAATTATGTTTAAGCAGGATTTGTCGGATAATTTTCAATTGTCAGTTTGCAAACCAAGCCAAATATTTATAGAAGAATGCAAACTAATGCACCCGCATTAAATACCAACTTCCAACTACCATTATGAACAAATGTATAAGGTAACGATAGATTTCATATACTATTTAAATGAACTGCAACAAATACACAATTTAAGAAAATTTTAAGATTAATGCCATAACACATGCGTCAGCGTATTTGCTATATCTTGGTCCCACTACTTCAGTTCAGCTTTGGATTGTATTGTGTACAGTATACACGTATTCGGTAATTTCCACTACAATTCAGCACTGAATTGAGTACCCGCGAGTGTCGGCATTTCAGGTGAGGGTTTCGTTTTACGAATCGAGTACAAATTCCTTGTCAAATTTTATCCATACCTTTCTTTAGGTGTATTTTGCGTTTAACCTTTCAAAATTACATATATTTTAATAAATAACACATTTTTGGGCATAAGTAAAGTTTTAATTTGATAAAGAAGATTGTATGAAATAATGTTTAAAATCAATTAATATACTATAACAATAATCTAATAGTAGACGTAATAGAAAAGAACAAAAGAGATTTAAAGTTATGAACCAACCAATCAAGCTCCCAAAGCCAACAATAATTATGAAACGGCTTTATGCTCGAATGCATTCCCTAAGCTCTTGTCTGAGCAGATGTCGGCCACTATACATCAACCGAAATCTTCTCCACGTGTTACAGCTACTGCATACTTCCGAGTATTTGTACTTTTAATTAAATTTTAAACGTAACAATGTATTGCAAGAAAGTATCTAAATCTATCCTATTTGCATATTTCTGTCTTCTCTTTATAATAAGGTATATGTTTTAATCTCCATTCAAAAATACAGGTTTTAGGAATGCTTAACGAAATTGCGTTCTAGATATTATGACTACTTTATCTATTTCAATAAAGAGAATACCCATACTTCCCTCCGTTGAACTGCATTTTAACCGTTTGTAGTTGTGTTGAGTTTATTTGCATAATATGAGTAAAAATAAAAGGTTGAATATTGAAAAATGCATTGCAATATTTTAATTACTTTTTATAGCGATGGTAGCAGTGAACGTAACATTTCAAATAAACTAAGTTACAAAAACTCATATTCATTCGACAATTCAACGATATCGGGGAAAAGGAAGCAATTTGATCGTCCGCGCTCCTGGTGGATTGTAACATATTGCGTTAATCATTGAATGAAATTAGTGATTTTACGCACTCTAAATCTATGGGGATGGTAATAGCCGTAAAAATATTTTTTCAATATAATAAAGCCGTTTAATTAAACTTTGATATGAACCATAAAAAAATCTTCTCAGAACACATTGCGCTCTCCGCAACGTATATTGATGAAAAATTTAGGGTCATAAACAATAAAGCCCTACAGCATACAGCGCTTTCAAAATATCTGCACCAATTCGTCAACTCATTCAATCAATGTGTGACTCTAATTCTAAGCTAGTTGAGTATGTTTGGGATATTGTAAAAATATATTTAAACCACGGCAGCAGTTAATATAGGTGATGTGACGAACAGCTTACTTGTAACGTTTCAAATATCCAATGTCGCAGTAATTCCTTTGACGTCTCAAGAAAGTGAGTTGCATGATGGTTTGAAAGATAAATACAATCGATGTCCTGTCGAAAGTGTGAAAAATAATTTTAAAAGGTGAAATTACTACACCAGTTTATATACCAGGTGTATGTATAATTTTTTTTTTGATTTAACTAAGAGATGGCACCAGCAAAAAGTACGCAGCGTATTAATTTGACACATACGTCATTTTATTCGTCTGACATTTAAACTGCAAACACACACAAGTTGAGACCATCAAAAACTAGCGTCTTTTTGCGGCATGCATCATTATTCTTCTTCTGAATCAAAAGAAAAAGACTGTTGAAAGTCACCAAACATATGATGAACACGCTTCATCTACTAGAACATGTGAGACATGGTTTCGACAAGTGAGTGATTTCAATGTGAAAGAGAGCGTTGGTAGCCCACAAAGAAGCGAAGACGAACAATTGCTGTTATTGGATGATGACCGAACTCAAACTCAACTGCAATTAGCAGAATCATGTGTCTCAAAAATCAATCAGCAGACGTTTACAAAAAAAATCGTGGCTTTCACCTAACGAAGCGAGGCCAACGTCCTTCAAATCGCTTAGGCAAGAAGATCATGGTCTGTGACTGGTGGGACCAGAGTGGTATTGTGTATTATGAACTCTTGAAGCCTGGCGAAACCGTTAATACACAACGCTATCGCCAATAAATGATTAACTTAAACCACGCATTAATCGAAAGACGAATGGGCATGAAGACATGGCAAAGTGATTTTGTTACACTACAATGCGCCGCGCCGTCTCACACAGCAAAAGCAGGGAAAGACCCTTTGAAACTGCTTGGAAGGGATATTCTTCTGCACTTGTCGTACTCCCCAGACCTGGCGCCGTCTAACTATCACCTCTTTGGAAAAATGGGGCATGCGCTTGTAGAGCAGCACTTTCGAGGAAGTTGGAAAATGGTTCGACTAATGGTTTGTCGCAAAATGTAAGCACTTGTTCTAGCATGGTATCTATAAATTACCAGCAAGATGGGTGAACTGCGTCGGTTTCTTTTATGCACACACCTGATAAATGGGAAGAATGTATTAAAATAGGCGACACGTAACCATACGGATAAATTACAGTTCATTATAAAATACCTAGCTAACAGATACTTTCTTTCCAAATATCGGATCAAACAATCTTTGTTTAATCGATTTCTGGGATAGGTATTTTGTTAGCGAACTTCGGAAACTGGGGTCAAAAGAACAAAACTATAAACATTTTCAATATACCCAAGAAAACAACACAAATGGTGCACCCTCTAAATGTGTGGTTCTAGACGTTGAAGAATTTTTATTAGAACTTTTTCTAGTATAGTGATTCTTATGAATTACAACATAATTCGCATTAGAGGACCACTATGATTAAACTGCAATCGTTAATCCACAACCGTTTTCATCACCAATATTTTAAACGTCTTCAAATAGTCATGATATAAAAATGGATACGAGTATAAAAGACCGGGATCCTTTAAAAATCCTGTAAAATTTTGTTTTGTATAAGATATGGTGTGTGGGTGTACGGTTACCAAGGGTTGTGTAGTGTTTGCAAAAATACTTGTTATTCGTAGTATGAACAATACCTGTGGTTTCAATACTTGTGGTGACCATTGCAGTAATTATATAGCACAATTACCGAATGCATACAAAATAATACTATTCATAACAGTAATATCAATAATCATATTATAGTATGTAGTCTATTGAATATTTCGCGAGAAATACATATATGTCTTATAGATCTTAAAAAGGCTTTTGATAGGATAAGAAGAGAAGATGTATGGCAGAGCCTGGAAAGGAGAGGGCTAGAGAGAGGAATAATAGAAATGATAAAGGCATTGTATAAAAGAACTGGAATAAAGTCAGAACTTTCAACGCAGAATCAGATGAATTCGAAACACAAATTGGATTAAAGCGGTGATGCGTATTGAGGCCATTGTTATTCTCTATATTAATAAATGTTGCTATTAAAAAAGCCAAACAAAAAGGAAAAAAATGAAAGTAGGAAACTAGAAAATGAATGCAATTAACGTATTGGAACTAATGTTTGCAGATGATATGCTATTGATAGCAGACTCAGAAAAGACATTACAGCAAAACTTGAAGATATACCAAGAAGAATTACTAAAAAGAAACATGGAGATAAACGCGATGAAAACAAACACAATGATAATAGAGAAGAAGAAAAAACATAACATCAAGATCAAAGAAACAGCCTTGGAACGAGTTAAAAGTTACAATTACTTTGGAACAACCATTGAAGACAACGGGAGAATAAAGAAATAAATGGGAGAACAGGGAAATCCGCAAAAATATATAATACACTAAGAAATATATATTTAGATAAAAAGACAATACCAAAACAAATAAAGACAGAAGCGTATACAAGAGGGTCAGACCAACACTAACATATGGGAACGAGTCATGGAGAACCACGAATAGAATTAGAGGCGTAGTCATGGCTATGCAAATGAGATTCCTAAGAAGAATAGAAGGATCACTAATAGTCTAAATATCAAGCCAATAGAAATAATCGTAGAGGGGAGACAACTGGAATGGCTTGGACGCATGCACAGAATGGAAGAAGATCGAATAACAAAGAGGATTTTTGAAGCCTAAACAGAACAGGTTGACTCCGAAACACCAGGAAATGACAAATGTATAGAACATTAGAAAAAAGAAGTATGGGATGGCTTGAAGCCAAGCAACTGGCTCAGAACAGGAAACTGTGGAAGACAAAAATAAGAGAAGTAGTTCGACACTGCAAGGTATAAAGGGTGTAGGATAAAAAAAAACAAGCATGCTAGTTATGTTGAAACTGCTCCATAGAATAATGTGCCGAATTGCAGATCACACTGCACCTAAATTACGCAATAAATCATTAAAAATATATAACAGTTTATAACTAATTAGAATTAGTATCAATCGCCTAAATTTATTTTGCAGTACCATTTGGTACTGTTTTAAATTATCAATAGTACCATTTGGTGTACTTGAAATCGACATTATTTTTGATATGTAAAAAAAAGATATACGAAATGCTATGGGTGAGGGGGATAATTTGCATCATACCTGAAACTATGTAATATATTTTAAATCGTATTCCGAGAAAGAATATGTGTTACATAACAGTTAAAAATCGTGCAAATTTCTGCAGGGGATGTTCTGTTGATTTTATACTAAGGTCTCTTTTAGTCTCTAAGGTTTCATCAAAATCTAAATATTTGGCTTGCCGATATTCTCTTGTCAGTAGCTGTATAGAAAAATCGACGAAAGCGCTTTATTCTCATACAAAACGTTTTGTGTGGAAACGTATTTGTAGGACTTTGTTTTAAAATCCGACAAAACGTTTTATTTTGCAATCATTTTGTCGAATTACTGTAGGGGTGGCTTAAGACCTGCAAGTGATGATAAATTACAATTTTCTTGTTATTACCAATATAAATTATTTTTCGGAAAGATGTCGGTACTCATTAGAATATGAAGCTACGCCCACTCATTTACCGGACGAACCAATCTAGACTATGAGGTAAACCCTTACTTTTTCGGAAAAACGTTAACGTTGGTAATTACAAGGAAATTAGAATTTATCGTTATAAAAACCAATAGAAGCTTTATATTAATTTGACCTACAAGTGATCTTTTACTTATCAACACCGGTGTATACTGGTTCTCTTTCTGGAAGGCAAAGTTCAAAGAGGTCACGTAAGAGGAAAACATGTTGAATTACTGTTCTAAAGATCCTAGCGGTCGACCCTAAAGGTTCATATCGCGCAGATAGTAGCGTTTTATTTTTGCATGCGAAACAGTGGTCGGTAGAAATATGAAATTTGAGTAACCAAATGAATCATGTTAAAGTTTCTCTCCATGTTATTGGATTTTTATTCATAAGTGAGCTATATTCTTTCGTCATTTGAAATAATTTATTATTAAATATAAACTGAAAGTTTACTTCGCCCATAACCTCTGTGAAATTATGATTGAAAAGAAAAACAAATAGAAGCTTATTGAATTAAACGTATAACTTTATTCAATTTTCTACTTTAATTTTTCCCGTTTAAATTCATATCGAACCAATGGCAATGTCAACATAACACAAACGTACAGTGTTTTGTAAATTCTATCATATGCTCGGGTAAATAGGTACGCAGCCTAGCTATGATATTGACAATCAACACACTATTTGGCTTATCGATTAGATGTTTCACTACCATCGCTATAACGAGTTTATTTCGCTGGTGGTAATTATTTGATGATTACTGGCGTCCGGTGGCGAATAGTGGCGAACTAGTTTAGACAAATACAAATAGACATATTGCCTAGCAATGAAAAGTATTACATATATTTGACAAAAGTAAGAAGCAATAAAGAAATAAAATACCAAACCTTTCATACCAGTGTTAATGCTATTAAGGAAAACATTTTAAAAATACAGCTTGCGAAAATATCTTGACATTTTGACAGGCAATTTCCTGAGTGAAAATTTATTTCAAAATCACATGTGCGCGAACTCTATAGTGAACCAGTTTAAACCAACTTTAAAACTGTGTCTCAATATTTTTTTTGTGTATGAAAAGAATTAACATAATCGCTTATTGATTGTTTGGTATTGTGCTCACTTTTACGAGGGATGTCTTTTAAGTTTTGCGTACCGGGATATAGAGAACACCACTAATCAAATATCAGTACTAAAAATTAAGCTCCGTCTGAGTTAACTTAAATCCAACATTTCAGTGAGATACACGTAGTTAATGGTTACTGTCAAAGTTTTTATAATCTTCGAATTTATCTCATCAAGAATACCTCGCAAAGTTGGTTTCTGGTTTCAGCAATGAAGTACCACATCAGTCAGCAATTTCTCGTTGGTATGGAGAATTCGAACGTGAACGGATTAGTCTTAGCGATGTCCAAAAGCGCAAGATCAGAAGAACAGAAAGCGGCTAGGGTGAATTGGTGTCAAAACACTCACCGCTTCAACGCCGGAAACTCTAAAATAGTGTACAGTGCGGATGAAGGCTTATTATCACCAAAAAATGGAAAACGACCCACGATAATTATTATAAAATGGAGTTTCAAAGATTACGCAAATTAATTGATGCAGACATTAATTTAGCCAATGGTTCATACGTTCGTAACAGCGAACATGATGCCAACAGTCTTAGTTCATGTTTTACCATTTGTGTCTTTGGATTCTGATCTTGCAGATGTAGATTGGGTAGATGAAGTAATACAGTGCGTCAAAAGTTTAAAGAATAAATTTACAGCTAGTGATGATAACCCTCCTTGTTTTTTTGTGAAACATTGTGTTACTATATGTATTTGCTACTCCTCTATATATCATTTTTAATCTACCTTTACACGCGCGTACCTGATACGTGAAAAGTAGCCAGAGTTTCGCAAATCCTGGAAAAGGATGATAGTTCCAACATTAGCAATTACAAACTTGCAGTAACTTCCTCTTTCGCAAAAGTGTTTGAACTCTTATGATCCTACATCATAGCTCTCTGAATCTCAGCATGGATTTATGTTAAATAAATCTACCGTAACTAATTTGGCGCAAACGATAGCTGAAACTGTAGATGGGGATGATCAGCTAGATGTTATTTGTACTGATTTTTTCCTCATGCGTTCGACCTGATACACATCAAAAATTGCTGTAGAAGCTGAGTTGTTTCGGTGTTGGCAGAAAATTTTTAGACTTAATTCGATCGTATCTTAAATAATTCAAACAGAATCAATTATGCTTACTTTAATGGTTTTAAATCTCGATCTTTTTACTCCAGTTCTGGAATTCCCCAAGGATTCAACCCTCACCCACGCTCTTTAACATATACATCATTGGATCAGCCAAAATTTATGAACTGCTCTTTATTAGCTTATGCTGACGATATCAAGATTTACTACGCGTTAACTCCTTCACTGATGTTGATTTTCCACAACGTAATCTGGACGAGATTCATACCTGGTGGCTGCATAATAATTTGGTGTCTTCTTGATGTTTTTTTACAAAAAGGGTACATAGAATCGACTTTCAGTATTCTATTAACAATATCAATATTGCCCGTCAGCCTTCTATTAAACATTAAGGTGCGATATACGATGAAAAGTTTACCTTCTCTAGCCATGTCTCTAACTTATTAGGATTTATTTTTCGCATTTGTAAAGCTTTTATTAGCTTTGACGCAGTAAAGAAATTTTTCATCACCCCTTTCATATATGTCTACCAAGCTCGAATGCGCTTCTACTGCTTGGTATGTTTTGTATAACATCCAGATTAATCCTCTTGAACGGATTCAGCGCAAATTTTTAAAATATCTCTCATATAAGAGCGAACGGTGTTATCTCTTACGAGCAATACTCCACGAAGAACCAATTGAGAGGCACGATTTTATTACGCCTGTTGAGAGAAGAAACGGCATCAGTGCTACATTCATGCGAAATATCATCACCTAGTTTGTTGTTTGGAGTTGATATCCTTGTACCACGCCTGGAATTCAAATCATACCATTTGCTTCGCATCCCTACAGCTCAGACAAATGTACTCTGCCAAGCGCCTTTGGTACACTCAGTAAGAAATTTTAATAGCTTCCACGTAGATTTGCCTTAATTTTTCATTTTTTTGCATAACCCAAACCACATTTACTTATCGTACACTTCACTCTGAATTATCTAGCCTCTTCTTTCATGCGCACATATCCAAGTTATATTTGTAGCTTCAACGTAGGTTTGCCTTAATTTTTCATTTTTTGGTATATGCTTTGTGTTATTGCACGATTTTTTTTGTTTATTTCTGATGTATTACATATATTATTTTATATTATTTTGCCCGCTTTTGGATATTTATCTATTAGGCACTTAATAATTATTATTATAGTGAATTAATAAAAAAATTACGATAACTCGTTTTTCCCAAAAACACCACAGAAGAATTGTCGTTTCACATGCAACTTACTGTAGCACATTTACAAACCAAATTTATATCTAATATATCATATTTCCCGTTAACACGTATTTCGAACGTTTGCGCGATCTGCCTACCGTAAACCTTATTACATTCGCGAAAAACGAGCAGAAAAAGTATTTCACTTCTCAGCATTTATTATTTTCTTTGTTTCTTTTCCATATTTTTCGAACATAAGAAAATCATGCCTAAAAGAAGTATTTGATCGATGCGCAACGTTTCATTTATGCAGCGGTTGAGGCTTTTCTAATTTATGGAATTTAAATTTTTATCAATACGAAATGGAAACGAATATTCCCCGGAGGCGCCACATTGAAAACAGCTCAGCGGTTATTTAAGGAATTTTTATTTTAATGCTTGCGTGATCCGAAAACTTACTACAACAAGGAAATATAGCACGTGAAATATTTGATTAAGGTTCGAAAGGTAATATGAATAATTATATTAATTCAGTTTACTTAGTTTTTCAGAATAGTTTTTAGTTTGGATAAAAGGAAAACCGGCAAGCACAAACTCTGAAATATATATAATATTCATATTGAATTATTTTAAAGTTTCCGTTGGTTTCGAAATGATAATTTAATTTCGTTGGTATTACCAAGACTTAAATTTTTAATTAGTTTGTCAACACGATCTCCGTGTTATAAGTGGGTACACACCAGTCTAGTGAACAGGAGCTAAAAGTTCAACTGTGAACCGAGAACCGTGAAGTTTTATTTACAAACTAATTAAAAATTAAGATTAGTAATGCAAAGGAAATTAAATTATCAATATTCATATTATACATACAATATATTTATTATGAAAAAACAATAGCATGTATACGGGGGCGATCTGATAGTTGAGGTAACTAACACAGAAATGGCGTGATAATCTACGCATGCGCGTCATCTGCGAAATCTATCATACAGTCACGTGCACGGAAATAGGTTCTTAATAAGAAATAAGAAAATAGTGGTCTTAATTTGGCTGAAATATCAATTTATACGTTAACGTAACCAAAAATTCAAGTTTATTAAACGTTTTATTTCTACATGTTATGTAACTACAATAATAAATAAATAAATAAATTTCTTAACACCAAAGAGAAAATAAAACTGTTTATACTGTAGGACATAGAAAATAATTGAGCATTAAAATACCAGTCATTTCAAAATACTATCCAAATTCATTTTTACTTAGGTAATTGGATTGAAAAACTTAATATTTTGTGGCTTGACCTTTATTGTACTTCTTGCTTACATGTCTCTACTAAAATTTTTCGCTATTCAGCTTGGCACATTCCCCACAGATCATCAACATTTTGTGTCTTAGCAGCAGATATAGGCTTCTGTAACTCCACCCATAAATTTTCAACTAAGGTTAAGTACGGCGATTGTGACGGCTAACCCAAATCGCGAACGTTAATATTTCGAAACCATGCTTTCTCTTTACGAGAAACATTTTTCGGATCGTTCTCCTGCATCTACAACCATCTTAGTGACATTTCTTCCTCTGCACATGACAGAAGCACAGTTTGTAATATATTTGCATAGACATCAGCATTAATTATTCCTTCTATTTTATGTAAAGGGCCGCCAAAGCGTGCAGAACACCCAGCAACAGCATAATGCTTAAGCCTCCAAATTTTACTATCTTTTTGGTGCACAGGGGTTGAAATACTGTCAATGATGATCTTCGTACGTGTTGTTGGTATGCACCAGAATTAAATAAAACTATTTTAGTTTTATCTCACCACAGTACATTACGCAGCCTTTTTTTTCGTCCCATTGTGCATGTTCATGAACAAACAACAATCTATGTATTTGCCTTTTAGTTAATAATGGTTCCTTAAATAGTATCTTAATACCTTTGAAAATGCGAACCGCAGTTGTTCGCGAAACGTCGGGGATAAAAAACCTAGTGACACGGCGGAACCCAACAACCGTTACCTCTAATGGTACCTTTCTAGGAATTCTTGTACGCAACTTTGTTTCAATACATCTTCGTCTAATAGTAGAGGTGCTTATAGAAAGGTTTAACTCATTTTTAATTCCAGTTGAAGTTATTAATCGTATCTTCTTTGCACAAGTTATAATGTTTCTGTCTTCTCTAAGACTAGTTCTCCATCACGATTTTCTTTCACTTTACTTCAGTTCCTAGCGTTTATAATTATATTCGCAGAACAAAAAAGGGTTTCATGTATAAAGTTGTAGCTTTTTCCTTTATTAAGGAGATCGAGTATAATTGCTCTTTTTTCTAATGAACAATGTTTTCCCCGGCCCATATTATAACAGAAATGGATATTTAAAAAACGGTTGTATTACTCTGCAACAGACAGAACACCATATATCTACGTTTAGTATCGCCAGCTATAGTACTGACATTTCAACGCACAGGCAAATAACAGGGTATGACTAGAAAATTCAGTGATTCCCCCTCGCATTTACTACTTTACCGGAACTATATGTATTTAGGGATTTTAAATAATTTTAATATAGCTGCGTCAAAATTGTCTGTTGTCTGATTTATAAGCATTAATTTAAGACTGCTATTTTCGTCCACATGACTGTATGTTAGAAGTTTGAGCCAAAAACGTTGCGTTCGTTGTCTGTTACAGCTGTTTAAAGTATTACGTACAGTATGTTACGTCATGTTATAAATATGGACAAAAGAGAATTTCGTGCTGTGATTAAACACTTCCATACCGCACAGAAAAAACCCAAAGAAATTAAAGAAGAGTCGGATAAAGTTCACGGCGAATATGCGCTATCACTTAAGACAGTTTGTTTCTGGTTGAATGAATTTAAACGTGACCGTAGGAGCTCCGAAGATAAACCAAGAGCAGGGCGTTCGAAAGAGGCGACCACTGATCGTCGATTAAACGTCCGTGAGATAGCAGACACTATAGGTATATCTAAAGAATGTATTGGTCATATCTTATAAAAACACGTGGGTATGAGATAGTTCTCAGCAAGATGGATGCCGCGTCTGCTAAGTGTGGACCAGAAACTACTGTGAGTGACAACTTCTGAGTACTGTTTGATTGTTTTTAAGCATAATCTCTCCGAAGTTTTGGGCCGATATATTAACATGGATGAAACGTGGATACACCACTACAGACGCGAGAGAAAAGTTCAATCTAAATAATGGATAAAAGCCAGTTGGGGTGCACCAAAGGAAGCAAAAGTGGTTACATTAGCTAACAAGGTTATGGCCATCGTATTTTGCGATGCTCGTGGTGTTATCTTTATAGATTATCTGTAAAAGGGCAAAACAATAAGAGGTGTATACTACACTAGACCACTGAGTGAATAATTAAAAGGAAAAACGACTGCATTTGGCAGGAAAGAAGGTGTAGTTTCATCGTGACAACGCGCCGGCTCATGCATCGAACATTGTCGCGACAATATTATTTGAATTGCGATTCGAAATACTTCGTCATGCATCTTGGAGTCTAGATTTAGCTCCTTCTGACGTTTTCTTGTTTCCCAACTTGAAAAAGTGGTTAAGTGAAAAGCAATTTTCATCTAATAATGAGGTGATTTCAGTAAAAAATGATTAACTTGCGGTGTTTGATTCGACCTATTACAGTGAAGACCTTAAACGACTGGAATATCGGTGGAACAAGTGCATCCAGTTAAAAGGGAACTGTACTACTTACCTTATTTTTCAGACCACCCTCGTATAATGATAATAATATAATTATTTAATTTAAAATAGATCATAGGGCCGTTAATTGGTTATATTATAATTTGGCTTTTATGTGGAGTATATGCGTCGAAAAAAGTACCATAATTTGACGTTAACACTTCGGACTTGCGTAAGGTAATTACGCTCAGCTTCAATCAGGAAGTCATCCATTACTATCTATACTAACTACCTGCTTTTCCCTACTAACAAGTAGGAGATCAAGAATTGGGAAAGATAAACTGAAAAAGCTTTAACCTACTAAAGATTAAAATTTCGCTGCTGTTGTTGATTAAAATTTGTATCCTTCTCTAACACAGGTAACGTCTTAGTTACTTTGCAAACTTGCATAGTTGCTTATGCTTCGAAGTCTACGTATAATCACTCGTCGCATTTCTAGTGTTATATTAAATTCTTGGAAATATTTGCACGATAATTTACGTGCAGGTGTTCTTTTATAATTACACTACCATTTCTCAAATGAATTGTACAGTATTATGTCGCACGTTGTCATTTCTCTCAGCTTTATCATACTGATTCATTCTTCACGGTACAAACTTCTTAATAGTAACACCGTTGAAACTAAGTTCAGTTTCACAATAATTATTATTGTTAGAAGACTCCTTGTGCGCTCTCGAAACTTTACAAACATTCCTTATACGTGTGTGGTACGTATTTATACATCACGACGACAGCATTACTTATATACAAGACCGCCATTGTTCCCGATCTTCCTTGCGGATATTCAAGAAAGGCTGTTCATACGAAAACAGAAATATGAGTGTCCGCGTCTCGGTATTAAATCCTATTATTTGTTGCTGAACAAATGATAGGGTGGCTGCTCTACTTCTGCTCGGCGTAAGTCCCTATTGTCTGGGCGAAATTCGTAGCTCCATGTGTGCCGATGTGATGTGCTGTAGTTACAAAGTGGAATCATTCTCCTCCGAAATGTCCGTTGAAATGTGTTGACAGTCTTCTCAACATTGCGGCCGCTGAATTGTACGATATAAATGACGGAAAATCCAGAATAACGCGCTCGTTGAAACATTCATGGAACGTGTTCTCCCTTATCGTTAACGCTTTACTGAGTAAGATTACGTAATTAGAGGTACTAAAAGCAGATTTAGAATTTACATGTATATAGATATGTGTATATTAAGTAAGTAAACATCGTATTTTTATATATTTAAAAGTTGCTGAATTTTTTTATACATAAATGATTCTCTTAATGGTTTCTCTAAAGTTCTGCGTCGGGTCAAAACTGACTGTGGAAGTACTGGGATATTTGAACACTGTTTATGAAACTGCTGAATGAATTCACTAAATTTGATAAATACTGCCTTATTCCGGGCTATTATTTTATTTACATCTGGATAACGGTGACTAATATACTAATAGCTTTGATTAGGAAATAAAACTCATGCAGTGCACACGTTACGTGTAACAAATTAGAGACTAGATTTAGGCGGACTAACATTACGCTGTTTATGGTTTTGCGAGTATGAGATTGGAGTCTTTCACTGGTAACGATTCCCTTAGTTCTAATGTTTGAGCTATAGTATGTACCACTCAATCTTTCTTTAAATCCATTGTTTCATCTACGGTCAATCACATTTTTTTTATCATGCACTTCACGCTAAATTATCTTTTCTATTCGACATATTTTTCGCATTGTGCAATAAAGTTAATGTTTAAATTTCTGCTCTTATTTATTTTATGTAAAAATTTTGCATATTGTCGCAATTTTTTTGCAATATGCCCCAGGTATATGCATATTTTCTCAAAAGTCCATGCATATATATGCATATATATTCCACTTTTTCTTTGCATATAATCCGGTCTCTAGTAATGAGACTACAAATTATAAAAAAAATTGTTTTATGGTACATACTCAGCTTAGCTCTAAGTACCTAGAAAATTATTCAACTGCATCGGCGAAGTACACACGAAAAATTTCAACTCTTAATTAAGCAGTGATTATTACTGATGTCGGCTCGTCAAAGCCTTGCGGGGCATTATCCCAAAAGTAAATATTCTAGTTTACTGTAACGTGTCTATTATACGCATTACAACTTGTCGCTGAAATTATTCGCAAAAATTAGTGAGATGTAGATAGTTAAAGCGAATATTAAGAAAAACTTTTTCTCGAACCTCCTAAGCAGATATGGGACTTTTGCAAAGACTGGTCTTCTTGAATGCCGGATTCAAGAATAGTATTAGTTCTTACACGTTGGAACAATTTTCACAAAGTAAAGTCATTAACATTCTAGTTCAACCCTAAAGAATCAGTAGTCATCAAAGAAAATCGGGTAAGACTTCAATGTGCTCAAATTGAATCGGTTCTGTAAACTATCCATCTGAATTACATAATGGCAGCGACTGCTACAAAAAAGTTACAAAATCTTTCATTAGCTGTTGGTGTAGACTTCCGCCGTTGCTCTGTGAAACTACTATATTTTCAAGTCGCGTTGAAAGCTGCTCCAAAGAACTGTTCTTTGGCAGCGATATCAATATGATGCAGTCCAGACGAAGATCTGTGCGTTCGATAGCAATGTTTGAATACGAAAACTGAATAGTTTCATCCTTTACTAGCATGGAACAATTAAATTAATATTAATATCAATACGAAACATTCGTTGATGTTAGTGATTACAAAATTATGATTTTCTTGTATTTAACCAACGTTTTTAAATTCCCAAAAAAATATCAGTGACAGTAAGATTTGAACGCACGACCTTGTGTTACCAGCGCATTATGCTGCCATTACACCACGAGACAGATTGTGAGTTCAAATCGCTTTTAATACCTAGATGCCTTTAATACCTCAGTAGACACATTATTATTAAAGGCAAGTTATTATATATTTTTCAGGAATTTAAAAGCATTGGTTAAATGTAAGGAAATCGTAATTTTATCATGGAATAATTAAAACTAGTGGATGCAGTGGAAACAGCAAAAACTTTAAATGCTGAGAAAAGTATCCGTGTGCGAGAAAAGTATTGTAGTACATTAAGACAATTTACGGTAGTAATTTTACAAATCCATTAATTCAGTTCACGAATCATTTTAACTACACTAGACACTGAGACAAACAATTTTCGAAAAGAATATCGAAACTTACGCAATGTAGATGCTTAGTTTACAATCCAGACGATTGAACTACGGATAGAAACTGATGCTGATGGCCAAAAATTTTAATCCAACTTGAAATCATTCTCTTACTACTTTAATTTTTCAGTAAGCACTCAAAAGCTTTCTGATTAAAGATTCGAGTACGAGTAAAACAATTGATGTCACATCTACCTACTGAGCGAACTATCGAATTTAAAACGTCAGAAACTTTGAAGTTAGTTGAGTTTCCATTCTTACCCGCTTCTTACTTTTATAATTTAATAGAGAATTCTATTTGGGAAATCTACCGGAATGAACCGGCGGCGGGCGCTTTCTCATCCGTAAACTTCACTAGAATTCAATCAATTATTAATTTCACTTTTGAAACGGATCGGCGGAATAGAACGTAAGAAATTAAATAACTCTTTATATATTCAAATTTATTTAAGTACTAAATAATGATAATTGCGAAACTAATAATATAAAGTGTAATGCATTATAAAAGTTTCACACAAGGAATGAACAGAATACAATCGTCTATTTCGAGTATCTTTATAAGTTTCTCTAATAATTCAATTGTACACCAGTTAAACAAAACCTTCTTTTACACGCCCAGAAATAATTTCGATGAAAAGTAATTTTAAGATGTACCAAACAGAGAATACCAAACGTATTGGCTTCACACTAAGGTTAAAACGTAATTATATATGGATGCTGGTTATAAGAAACCGTGTATACTTACATCGGTAATTCCTAAAATAACATAAGAGCTTTATCAAGAAGTAAAAAACAAATAATAGTACCAAGTGTTTGCATAAGTTTATTCCGGTTCTCTGCTAAAAAGAAACACCTAATCTTCAAGAGAAATTAATTTTATTTCATTCAAAATATTGGCCACCAGTTTCTACACATTCCACCCATCTTTCAGGTAAGTGATGCCAGAAAAACTGTTCGCCTTTTGCGGCAAACCATTGGTCGAGCCATATTCCAACCTCCTCAAAATTTCTGAAGTGCTGCTTTGCGAACGCGTGTCCCATTGATGCGAAGAGGTGATAGTCAGATGGCGCCAACTCTGGGGACTACGGCGGGTGCGGAAGGATGTCCCATCCAAGCGATCTCAAGGTGTCTTTCACTGGTTTTGCTGTATGATGCAGCGCATTGTCGTGTAACAAAATCACTTTGCCATGTCTTCTGGCACATTCCGGTCGTCTTTCGATTAATATGTGGTTTAAATTAATTATTTGTTGGCGATAGCGTAGTGTATTAACTGTTTCACCGGGCTTCAAGAGTTGATACTGCACAATCCGCTGTGATCTCACCAGACACAGAGCATGATCTTCTTGCTGAAGCGATTTGGCCTTGGTGTTAAAGGACCGGCTCCGCCAGGTGAAAGTATATCCGTTTTTCATCACCCGTCACAATTCAATACAAAAATAATTTCCTCTCGTAGCGTTGAAGCAACATTTTACAGGTGACTTTGCGATTTTCTATTTGACGTTCATTCAAATCGTGTGGGACTCATTTACCGAGTTTATTGATCTTCCCCATTGCTCGTAAACGTCTGCTGATTGTATTTTGTGACACATGTGATGTTTCCGCTAATTGTTGAGTTTGAGTTGGGTCATCATTCAATAACTCCTGCAATTGCTCGTCTTCGCATTTTTGTAGTCTACCAAAGTGCTTATTGGCTTTCACATTGAAATCACCGCTTTTAAATTGTCGAAACCATGTCTCGCATGTCATAATCAATGGAGCGTGTTCACCATATAGCAAACTTTTCTTTTCATTAAATAAGAAAAATAATGCGCGTATTAAACGTTCTTGTTCAGGCACAAAACACGATATGATCACTGAACGATGAAGCAAAGACGCTGGTTTTTGGCGGACTCAACTTGTGTGTATTTGCAGTTTAAATGTCAGACGTACAAAATGACGTATGTATCAAATTAATACGTTTCGTACTTTTCGCTGGCGCCATCTCTTAGTTTAACCGAAAAAATGCATACACCTGGTAAAGCCGTCGCATCATTACGCAAGCTGCCCCTAATGTTAAGGAAATTATTCTAACACACGACACTCTCAGTCAAATAAAAACTATCCTAACATAACCTCAATAACAACTGAGAAACTAAAACGTGCTTATTTTATTTAAAGTTTTAGAGGCGCAGACTGGCCAAACTTTTACTAGTTATTCGAATTGAGCCATTTTGTTCAAAATATGTTTCTAAATAGTTCTACAAACAAATTCTAGATATCCATATTATTGAAGCAATTTTTTTATTATGTAAAGTAAAATCAAAAATATCCATAAATAAATCAAAAATCATTTACTTTTATCCTAACACACTGCGCAACAAGTTTTTAAATTCACAAACTAGAAAATTTCAAAAAATGACTAAAGAAACAGACAAAATAAAGAAATAAATTTATATATATGTATATAACAAACCATCAAATAAATTTCGCGTCAAGTAGTTTCTGACTATAAAAACGTATTTCTTAGCTTGTATGTTGTCATTTACTGACAGCTCAATTATGTAGCTGTCAAAATATATTTACGTTTAAACTTTAAATGGTTTCTTCCACCAAACATAAACCGTGTATGATTGAATCAAACTTTCGTAATGGACAAAAGGTTGATGGACAGTGGCTATATCCTCTTGGAGACTGTTTGGAAAAATTTCAAAACGAATTTCCAAACTTGGAATTTGATTATCATAGTTTTCAGTAAACCGTTAAACATTGTGTTAAAGTATTTAGAGAACCAGGGTGCGTGAAACGAAAAGAAGGAAGTAGTAGATCGAAAAAGCTTGTTAGTAATGTAAGTGAAATTATATATAATACACCAGGAGCGTCCATTCGAATTTTATCTCAATTAATTGGCGTATCATTTGTCACTTGTTATGCGGTTTTAAAAAAGGATTTGCATTTACTTCCTTGTTGTATGACCACTTTTCAAGAAATTTCGCAAGTTGATCATCCTCGAGGAATAACAATTTGTCAATAGCTCTTAAAAAAAATCGACAATAAGTTACTTGACAAAACATTCTTCTCCGATGCACGGTTTTATCTGAATGGTTTTGTTAATACAAAAAATATGGGGATGTGATCTACAGAAAAACCTGGTAATTTTTATGTTGAAACATCTATCCATCCACAGAAAATTAATGCTTTGTGTGCTATAAGTCGTAAGAGAATCATTGGTCCATTTTTTTATAACGTTACCTTAACAGCGAACAGATATCGAGAAGAAATTCTTGAAGAAAAGATTTTCTTTTATTAGTCAACTAAATGAATAAGAAATTACTCATGGTTATTTTCAACAAGACGGAGCCAGAGCACACACAGCAGGCGAAACTATTAATATTCTGCAACAAATTTTTCATAACCGCTTAGTAAGCTTAAACAATGAAAATGAATTTCCGCCAAGATTATGCGATGTTACGCCTTGCGACTTCTTATGGCCATTTTTAAGCAATTCTATTTATACGGTTCAAATAGTTGACATCGCACATCTTCAAATGTATTAATTAAATCGACGGTGCTATGATGCAAAATGTGCTTTCTAGGACATATAAGAAAAAGATGTGGGGAATGTCTTGAATATGGCGATGATTACTTTGAAGCAAAATGTGCTTTCTAGTACATATAAGAAAAAGATGTGGGGAATGTCTGGAATATGGCGATGATTACTTTGAAAAGTTTTTTTTCTAAAAAATTGTAAATCAACATATTTCATTATATCCAATATTCACTTTCTCGTGAAATTTAGTATATAAATATATATGTAAGTAAGTATATTATTGTTACAGGAACGAATCGGGCACAAATCGATTCCTAAGCTTCCTAGTACATTACAATTATTGGCCTGATACATCGTTTTTTGCGTTTCTCTAACCAACAAAAAAATAAAAAAAAAATAAATAAAAAACATCGAAAAACGATTACCCAAAGAAATTTGTAAATAAAGTCATCAAAGAAAGAATCAATTATCATCACTACAGAACTAATATTATTATTTTAGCGAACTTTGCAAAAGTATTTGAACATATTTTATAGCACAGTATTTACTTTAATCTTAAACCATTTTTGTGAATCCATCAACATGGATTTATGCCGAGCAGATCCACTGTAACCAACTTGGCAAATATCATCATCCAGTATATGTGGAGCATTGGACAGGTCGATGTAGCTATACTGACTTTGCTAAGGGTTTTGATCGCATTAACCACAATTTACTTTGTGTTAAACTAGAGAGAATTGGCTTCTGTCCTTCATTGGTGAAATTTATTTCTTCCTGCCTGTTTGGAAAGAATGTCTTTTATAATGGATATTTGTCGGCTCGCTTCAGAATATCATCTGGGGTTCCATAGGGCTCTAATCTCGGATCATTATTATTTAATATTTTTTTTAAACTATTTACTTAATAAATTGCGATGTGGGTTTTTAGCATATGCGGACGACCTCAAGATCTACAATGTTATCGATTCGCTAGTCAATTGCGTCAAGTTGTCGACTTACCTTTATTAATAACTGGTGTACTCTGAATGACATACCTTTAAATATTGGAAAATGTGTAGTAATCTCTTATACCAAACGCTCTAATTGTATCAATTCCAACTACACTATTGAATCTACATTTATTACAAAAAAAGAAACAGTAAGGGATTTGCGAGTACTTTTTAATTTAAAACTAAGTGTCTCCGATCATATATATGATATATGTCTTTCTGCTTCTCGATCATTAGGTTTCCTAATAAGAACTTGTGCTTTTCATGACATCTTGACAATGAAGTTTCTATACTATATCCTTGTTCAGTCCAAATTGGAATATGCCAACTTAATATGCTATCCTTACTACACCTATCTAAGATTTTGCTTACGTTTGTAGAAATATCAAAGAGGCCGGATTGACCAACAGAAAAACGTTTCTAACTTAAATCCCACAATACTCATTCCATCATCCCAAATATTGCGCAAAACCTATCACGAAAATTAATTAACCGGATGCACAGAGAAAATAGAGAGAGAGAGAGAGAAACGCTCGGTTTGACTAATGCAGAAATGTCAAGCGAAACTACAACGGTTTCTGCATTCACTTTCACATCACTCGCACCCTTCGCTCTGCATACCATCGCGGTTGCCTCTTTTTAACGCCCCTAAAATCCTTTGCGTATAATAATTTAATTTCCCAACGCTATGACACTTTTAAAATTTATCACGTCGGACGGCGCGAAGGACGCGACATCAACGAAAGCTAGGCCAGCTTCGCGGTAACAATAAACCCTTATTAAATTAAGCACTGTAATTATGATAAACAGGAGCTCTGTATTGAATTATTCGCTGTAATGGTACATACAGGATGTACTAACTCTCAACTGCCTTTCTCGTCCATTTGTATTTATGGAATTTTACCTCAAAATAGTTTTATTTTCAAATCAAAAAAGTGCTATAGTTTGTGTCAAGTGCTACAATAATTTTATACACAAACATGCTTGGTTGTGAAAAAAATTAAGAAATTTGTGACCATAATTAAAATATATACGTTGAATTTAAAAAAAAAACTGTCAGAACTTTTGTTAATAATTTTTTGAAAAGCATTATGTTTCTAAAATAAAAACAATGCTTTTAAACAAAATATTACCGTTGCATTTATTTTAAACTATGCAAAGTTTAAGATAGAACACTTACAGTGTTATGCCTTCTCAGAAGCAAATAACTTATCAAAATCTATTTACTTATAATTTATCGTTGTCTTCGACTTGTTAATAGTGTTAGACTTAGAGATGTGCTTGCAATGCTGTAAGTCCACGTCTTTAATACGAAGGGACCAAGATTCACAAATTCATCATAACGATATTCTTTGATAGTTTGTAGATATCCATGGCGTCGTTCCATTATATCATCATGATTCACTAACCATTTCCAAAGAAAACCCAGTGTCTCCTAACAACCTGCGGAGTGCAGTCTTTGATAAATTAGGTGCATCTCTTTCGCTATTTGCAGCGTATATTAACAGCATGTGAATGGAATATTTCGTCAAAAAGAAATGAGGTTACGTTTAATAACCGTTTCTTTATTGTACGTATTTCTACTGATAATATTTTAATTTTCTCCTACGACGGAAGCGAAACATCGAGATCTGGCCTCTTTCCCATTATTTTCTTTATTTCTGTCCCCTCCCTCTTTTTTCTTCTCTTTCCTGTTTTTTTTTTCATTTGTTTTCATCGTTTTCTCCCTTTTTGTTCATTTATTTCTCTTTTTTCTTCGTTCCTATTCTCTTAATCTCTTTTCTATTTCCTTGTTTTCTCTTAGTATTATATATTTTTGCTTTTATATACTTTGTCATGACAAGGTCCAATTCCGGAAACAGTTTGTTTATTAATAATCGCTTCAGTAGAGTCTACATACACATATATGTGTACAAATATCGAAATATTTTCTTCCATAAATCAAATTTATGGTTCCTTTTAATAACATTTTCAAAATTTATCTACTTATCATAAATAGAAGCACGGTTGCCATGCGAGAATGGCCATAGCTTTTATCATTTTTTTTCTAGTTATTAAATTTTAGCTCCGAAACAGCTCATTAACTTCCAGACATCTAGACTATGAACATCATCATTTATTTTCGTAGCAAAATCAAATAATATCGAAGGCCATAGTAGTGATCCACCCTTTTTATAAACGAAATGCGACAGGACTCTCTCGTTCCAACATAGGGAAAAAGTAAAGTAATTGTACTATTTTATTTACAGTTCTAATTTATAATAGAAAACTAACCTTTTTCCATACATGTTTTGTATAGAAATTTAGGGTAATTAGCATTAAGCTTTTGAGCAAAAAAGATTCTTTTTAAAAATGTTCCTTGAGTATATATTCCCAACTATCGAGCTAATTTATGTTTATACACTGAAAAAGCTACTTATGGTTCATTACAAAACAGATTTTTTTGGTTCAAAAACTATATACAGTAGAACTCGTTTACAACATCATCAGTTATAGCAGTAGCTTGGGTATAGCGCCATAATCGTCTTGGTCCCTGGAATTACCTATAGTAGACAACCCAAAGAACATCGCATGCATATAACTGCATCAACTTGGGGATTAACGTCAATATATATATGTTGGCAATAACTACTGGGAATTTCCATATTACCAGCATTTTGTACCAAATAACAATGACCTCATTCATTGGAATTAAATAAATTAGATTAAATTTTTGCACTTTGCATATAATCCGGTCTCTATTCATAACACTATGTCTTGTATATATAACATAACAAACACACCATCCTTGACATTACATTAGCCAATAGTTATTTTCATACTAGTGTTATCATGGAAATTATTATTAATTAATTAATATTTTCTGTGTAATTTCAAACCTGGAAATGTTTCGAATTTGTCAATTGCAATGTACGTGTGCATGCATATAAAACATTTTTTGTGATAGTTATAAATATTCTTGGTAATACAATTTTTATATCAGGCAAGTTTATGACTTCCATTCTCCTATCAACTAAAGGACTTTTTTCTCATCAAAAGAACTAAACTGTGAAATTATTGTAGAAATGATATTAACTTGAAGGCGTATCAAATACTAAAATTATCTAAAAAAACTATAAAACGAAGCTTCCTCTCCAACAATAAGTTGATTAAGAAAAAAGTGAAATGTATATTGTAATGGGGTTTTTTATCTGATTTACTTTTTGTGTAAAATGTGTCATTTTTCAATTTATTTCCATATTTACAAATATTAAACGTGATCAAAATCACGTTTAATGTTTGCTCATTTCACGATTACAGATCTTTCTAAATTAATTTCTAATTATGTACTTACTATAGAGGATGTACTACGACCAGTTTTGGTTAGAATTGTGTTTTGGCAGGTAGTAGTTTTCGCTTAGATTCTCTCGATTTCAAAATATTTCCAGAATTCTAACTATGTCGGAAGTACAAATCAAATTGTCTTATTTCAAATGAGACCCTCTAATCTCTACGATTGATACAAATTTGGGGACCTCCGCAATGATTTTAAAGGTAAAACATTGCTACTAAAGTGAGCAGTTTTTCAATTACTCAGATTTTTGTTAAGACATATGCAGAGTGTCATACCGTACATTAAACTTCACGAAATAGTACAAAGTGTTAAGCAAAGATGCCAATTTATTCATATTTTGAAATAGCAACATGACTTTTTCAGATTTATAGTTTCTTTGAAAGACGTATGCACTCCCCGATTTTTTTATTTTTTGAAATCGATTAGGTCATAAGCAGTGGCTTAAGTAAAAAAAGAAGAAATAGTTTATTGATAATGTTTTCGCACGTTATAAAAAACATGAAACAATAAAACATTAAAAGATGACCAATACATGGTGATTCCACCCTAAAATAAATGTTCAAATATATCGCCATCCCTTTGGGCGTCAACTGAATTTAAATCGGCTAATTATATAAAATAAGTAATACATAAGTAACTTAGAAAACACAATATATATACTGACTGAATTGTAAAAATATATCGGGATGCAATATTTCCTACGCAGGTTCTAAAAGGTTTTAGATTACCAACTTTTTACAACTTATTTATCGGATATCTTGTATCATTCCGGAATGGGGGGAAACGAAAAGAAACTGTATCTTTAACAAGACATTAGGGTAATAAATCTAGCAGACTCGAGTGTCCAATTGGGGGTAATTCTCTATTGAGCAAGTTTTTGTTCTTTTTCGTGAATATCATATACATCATATTAGAATTTACGACGATGGGATCTAGAGGCATATGAAGAGGTGTAGTTAGATTATTTTAAAGCTTCTCATAAATTGAGGCTGCATTTCGAAAGGTTTTATAGAATAATGTCAAGAAAAATAATCAAGCTCGCTCATATGGAAACGATAAACAATTGAAAATAACAGCATCTGCTTTTGAAGAAGACATAAAACCAAAATTGAATGAGCATGGAGGTCAAAATATAATTAGTACCAACGAAAGAAGCTACTTTAAATTTACATTCAATTAGTATACTAACGGTAGCAGGTGCAACTAAGAAGGTACCGTACAGTCAGTTTCTGTCATTTAAGCATTAACTGCGTCAAGTTTAGTGTATTTTTATAGCTTTTTACAACGATAAATCTCAAATATGTATGCTGATAATTTTTATGAACAGCTAATATGAAATGATTTACAAAAACTGAGTGAACCCCGAATTTTCAAGTACCGATTGCACCTTCCAAAATCTTTAGCAGTGTAGTTCTATAAGGTCTGCAAACCGCCCAAATTTAATTAAATCCTTAATTTTTTCGGTTGGGTACATTTGCTTTTTTAGATAAAAATCAAACCAGATCAAGTTTATACACCCTGTACAAGGGAGACCTGAAATGTTTCTGGAATCGACAAGAAACATACGGCATTGGTATTATTTTTATTTTTCGATGTAATATCCTCGAAGATCAATAGGTCCGGTAAATATGGAGGATGGGAGACTAATTCGTAGCGCGACTCCTTCAATTTGAACACGACGATGCGAGGTGAATGAGCCGGTGCATCGAATCGTGTCAATAAGTCGCTGTAGTATGGCTCCGTGATCGTCCTTCCCTTCTGCAGATGGTCGATGAGGATCACACCTTGGGAATTCCAAAAAATGGTCGCCATGTTTTTCTGTTTTGGGCACCTTTGGTTACTTCGAAGCCGATTCACTCGGAAAAGACCACTACTTTGACTGTTCCTTGGTCTCCGGTAAGTAGTGGTGAATCCAAGTCTCATCCAGGGTTACGAAACTCATGAAGAAATCTCTTGGATTACGTTGAATCCTGGCCAGACACTCCTTCGAAACGGTCACCCGATTTCGTTTTTGCTCCGGTGTGAGCAAACGTGGTACCCATCGCGCCGAAAGCTTTTTCGTACCCAAAATTTCGTGTAGGATATTTCCAACGCGTTCATCTGAGATGCTTGTTGTCTATGCTATCTCTATCAGCTTCAATTGGCGATCGGCTAACATGACATCATGAATCCTGTCGACCATTTCATCGTTGGTAGCTGTTTTTGGGCGTTCACTGTGTGGTTTGTTACTTGTGCTTGTGCGGTCACGCCATGAACCTCTAGCAAAATATTTTGAATTTCCGTGGCTGTTTTCCCAGCCATCCAGAAGTGCTTTATCACTGCACGGAATGTGATTTTATCCATCTTTGCAAAACCGCTTGAGTTGCTACACAAAACACACTCTTAAACAACAACTATTGACACCAACGGCTGAAATTTTGACAATTGCCACAAGAAGGGTTGCCGTTGCCGACCAATGAATCCACCTCAACCTTCGTATATAAATGATATTGTGTATGTTATTTAAGTATATTTTGATTCATAGGTCGCGTTATCGTGTACTTGTTCTCATTTTTCGGCCACTACCGAGATAGCAAGTTTGTATTACGGGTTCAATATAACATTTCACTTTTGTGTAACGACAAACATAAATAACAATAAAGCAATCAAGCTCCATTCTGATAGATTGAACACCGTAGGCGAAATATCCGATTCGATACAGAAGTAAAAGCTATTTAAGCGCCGAAAGCGAACGATGACTATTGATCTCCCCTCCCATCCTCCTTTTGGAAAAGTCCTGCAAAACTGCTTTACCTCAGAGCAGCGCCGAAGAGTATAATTCGAGTTAATTAATTTTTTGTCGTCATTTCCGGAAGAGACATTCCGCGATGTAAATTAGATTTCCGACGGAAAGCAGCAGGTATCCGGACTGTTTGGTAACTAATTGCCGGAGGAAAGGCCTCCTTTGAGTGATAGGCAGACGACTTGGTAAATCTTGGATGGGAGAGGCGGCAACAATTCGGGAAAGGGAACGTAAGTAAAGTGTAGAGATAGGTATATATATATACACTCCTTTCAACGAAACGACGTGCTCGCTGAATTTGAATTACGTGGGGAAGTATAAAGTTTTGTAGCTGTGTATTACTCGAAGCTCTGTCAATAGAATCTTTTGAATATTCAAGAATAAAGCGAAACAAACGACGCTCATTACTAGTTAATTACACGGATTAATCGAAAATTTAAATTTACCTGCTTCTACAATTCAATAATAACGTCATCACCATTGGTTTTACAAACAAATGCGAAATCAGGCAACTATACACAAAGTTATTAAATAGTATTATTACTTGCATCACATTATTAATATGTTTACATTCATTTCATTACAATAGTTGATATAAATCCGGTTCTAAAATGCGCTAATTCTCTCGCCCAATGTTTACAGTTGGTTAATTTTTCTTAACCACGCTAGTACTTTTACATTCAAATCAATATCTGTTGTAATTTCATTAGAAAAACTTTTTATCAAACAAATAATACGGATAATCTTTAATCCTACCATTTCTAAAAAAATAACGGTGTTGTTTAATTAGCCTAAATACAAGGTGTCCATGAAATAAAATAAAAAAATATGAAAAATGGCGAAGATCTAATTTTAAATCCAAAATAAATAATTTGCGAAAATTCCTTCGAAGATGTGAGAGAAATATGATAAAGATATTTACAAAATATTCGTTGCGCCACTGTGCTTTCAGCAATAGACCTACGTAAGCATGTTATTGAACTATTAGCAAGCCGTTTGAAAGGTAGTCAGTGTGATCTTGTAGTTTTTGTAACAGCGGCAGTTGTGTTATTGTAGTGTATGCAGTCTGCATGTATGTATACGACTTTGGTTGGATTAATGTGTCATTCTGCATCCATAGGCGACTACGTCCACATCGTAATTTATAACATTTTTTGGATTTATGTTCTATATACAGTAGACGCTCGATTATGTGAATGATATCACTGTTCGCATTACTGGAAAGTATACATTAGCGAGTCTTATTTTATTTATAAAGAAATTGCATACAAGAAAATATGTATGTTTATTAACAAATAAAAAATAAATTTTACATTATTTTGAAAACTAATGTCCTATTTTTGTTTGCGTAAATTTACGATTGGTACTTTCTAATGCCGTTGCCCGTAGTTTACGGAGCACTAAAATATCGAAATATAATATGTCTTTTTCTTCAGCCCAATCTGACGCTTGATTAAAAATTCCTACAGCTTGCGCATCACTCACTGTATTTTTTATTTCAATCGAAGGGTGAATCGCTTAATTTTACAGATTGTGGCTTTAGATACTCCATATTTTATGCGAATTGAGTCACCCCCGCAACTTTTTTAATCTCGTCGATGATTTTCACTTTGTCACTTCATTTTAAAAATCCTATTTTATTGGACGTGGATGCCATGTCTGTTCTGGCGTGATTTTAGCTACACATTACTTTATTTCACGAGAGGCAAGAGAGCCAACACTTACAGGAATCCCATACACAGATCGGGAAAGAACCGGTGCCGGCGCTGAAAACGTTTACGTAAACATTCGTTTGATTGATTTAATTACGGGAAATAACCGGTACCCTAAACTGTTTATTTATTATTATCGAATTGTACGTGGTGCAAGCTTGTTTACATTACCGGACGTTCCATTTGATCCTATAGTAACAATTTCCTGTTTACATGACCACGACGTTTCCACTACCGGGTATTTACATGAGCGAGGGTTTACTGTAATTATATCTTTTCATTTTTGGTACTTTTTTTATTTTATTTAAAAGATACCTAGTATATACCGTGTGCCCCACTAAGCGTGGCTACTGGCCATATATTGTAAAGTATAATTTCTAGAGGTTCAGGAACAAAGTTTTCATTGCACAAGTGGCCATAAGTAACTTCTATAGGATATTTTAAGATTTCAGATTATACTAAAAGAGGGTGCAATTACTAGTCATTCCGAAACATCAAAGTTTATGTTGAAAATCCGAGATCAGGTTCTAAATTCCAGAACGACAGTAGGTACGTTTGTATGAGTTTGATTTGAAATTTATGGGTAAGTAGAATATACTAGTCATTGTATCTCCTATAAGTTCTATCCGATTTGAACGAATTTAGTAATGCTTTATAATATAAATTGGAGGGCGCATAGTGACAACAATTATTTAATTTTCCTTAACACAGTTTTTTGCTCTTCGGGATATAAAGGGTTTAAGAGAGCAAAAGCTTTGCTGGAAATGACATATAAACATCATTATTCATTTTCAAGTAACTGACAAATACGTATAAAGAATGGTAACATCTTTATCTTAATACTAACTTAGTTAAATAAAGAAACAAAGCTCAACTTCAACTATACATCAGCAACTATAACATTAGACTTACAACTAGAAAAAACTTAAACAAAAAACAATGAAGTAAAAACTAAAAATTTAAAGTGTATGTTCAAAGTGACTTCCGTGATCCGAAACACGTTGGTTTAGAGTTGTATGAGTACCAAATATTGCAGTTTCTAGTTCAAGATGGTAGCTATGAATTTTGAATTCATTGTGCCATATTTTCTTATGTACTAGAATGTGTTTGGTAAACAGTATCTTTTATTTCTTCCCGGGCAGGTGGCTCAATGCCTGGCGCGCTTGGCTATTAATCCGGTGGTCCCGGGTTCGAACCCCGGGGTTGTTTCTCAGAGTTGAGCTTTTTCTATGGTTTTTCTCACTCCGTGGCAAAAGCTGAGAACAAATACCATCTCGAGACGCTCCATAGGCGCAGGCGTAACAATAACTCATGGTAGGCTGATGCCCCTTGTTGGTGAAATGCTGTTGGGAGAAGCGAAGGTATGGTAAATAAAAATCAATGCTTTTTAAATCTTGATATCTCGATACCCCACAAACAGGCTTCCCTTTCCAATCCAGCAACTTGGGAAGGTTATATTTGCTGTCTGCAACACCCACTATGTTGAAAGCAGATCGTTAGTCTTCTTTCTGAAGGAATGTCTAGGCTTGGCAAATCGTCTTCAACAATAGATTTGTTTTTTCATTTCTGCTTTGACCGATCTAAAGCCTTCAAAATTGTTTATTATTCGTTTAGTTGTTTGGTGATGACTCCTGTTTTTCTTCTTTATCGAGCGACAAAGGTATAGCATGTCCTTGATATCACTTTATTAGATTCTCCAAAAATAACAAACAAATCTGAACAAGCCGGTATTTCTTATAATTGAAAACTATGTGACATTCCATTTGAGGGATTATTTCCTAATGGTAACAACAAAGATAGATAAGCCAAAGTTGGATGACATTTCAAAAAGCTGGATTCTTACACCGTATATACACTGATGGATACTTTTTCATAAGCAAGTTGTGCTAGAATATACCTTTTCCTAAATATTTTGAAAAGTGCGCATGTATTTAGCACACACACTTGGTACAAAAGCGAAACATTGCTTTGTATATCTACAATATTTGCATGGGGAAGCCTAACGGTATCTTTTTGTGTCTACATGTCTAGAATCTGGTGCATATGTCACAACGCTACCCTAGAGGCCACAGTCTTTCTTGTGCTTTTCACTTCCGAGGAAGTTGTGTAGAAGCAGTCAGCGCGAATGTATATTATAACTGCATTTGTATAACCACTCCTAGCATCTACTGCTTTATGATATTCCGGCGAAGAAATTCGACACAAATCGTATTTCTTGTAATGTACGTACATACCTATAACACAAATAGTTAGGTCGCCGTCTTAACCGTTTATATCTCCTCCGACGAAGTTCAGGCACCTAATGCATTTATAATTGTGATGATATCGTGGTAATATATTTGATTCTCTCATTTTTTAATGTACTTTAGTCTACTCGTGTGCAATTCTAAAGGAGCACGTCACACAATTGCATCATCGGCGAAATTGTCACAATCGAACATCGTTTAGAGCGCGAAACGAATTTCATCACTTCTCCGGCGAAGTTCCTAAGTATTCAACATGTACTGTTTCCTTTCTGTATG
This sequence comes from Trypoxylus dichotomus, assembly GCA_023509865.1. Lineage (NCBI taxonomy): Eukaryota > Metazoa > Arthropoda > Insecta > Coleoptera > Scarabaeidae > Trypoxylus > Trypoxylus dichotomus. Next base: position 20,223,274 of record CM042080.1, read on the forward strand.
TAAGTGTTTTAATTTTGAATACGTACACATATAGAAAAATATAATAACATAATAGATTTCTACAGATTCTACAAAATAAATTAAGTCAACGACAAACATTTTGCAAAAATATGGTTGAAGTCAATTAATTGCCGCAGTGTGTTGTTTTTTAAAAGATTATTCACTTATTCCAAGTTACATGATTATGATTACGTTTCTGATAAAATTTCTGGTTTGCATCGTCTTGATATATACTCAACTTAACAGTTCTCAAACTTACTTTCTCTGCAAGGGGCAGTGCACAGGCATCTACTAAAATTAAACCGGAATTCATGCAAGCAAATTAAAAAGGAAATTTGGTTGATGATGTAGTGGAAGCGCATGTGCCGAATGCGCTACACTTAAATTATAACATACAGGATATCTATACAAATAGTCTGCTATTAGGTTTTTTCTTCCATTGGAGTGTTTCTCGTTGGTCGTTGCGTTTAGGTGTACACATCCCTGCATATTTGGTGCAACAGGGATGTACATACACGCTTTAAATACATCATTGTTGTACCAAACACAATGAAATGTACATGAACGTGTCTTGTAGTTTCATCTTGCTGCAACTCTCTGGATTGGGGCTCTTGCGGGGATTATTAACTAATTTCGTAAAATATGCGAGATTATATTTTTTAATGCCAATGTATACAATAAAGTTGACTTGACAAATGAAGATCGTCCTTTTTAATTCAACAAATTGTCTTATCCCAAGAGTAAATAAATACACACAAAAGAAAATGGTATAAAAATAATGAAAGTGTACAAGAAAGAAAAGTATCATTGAGGAATAGAATGATATATCCAAAAGAAGCATAATACCACAAGATGTTTAAAGTTATCCAAGATACATATACATGTATACCTGCCGGAGAAAATAGTAGTAATATAATTAGTTCACAAGATTAATCTTCGGAATATATACATGTCAAAAGAGAATAAGAAGATAAATAATATAAAATCATAAGCTACACAAATTAACTGGTTAAGCGAGTCTCATGAAAATCAAAATAGAATAAAGGATCTCGTATGTGTAGACTAATATAAAACACTGGCTTTTAAAAAGTCAAAAAAATAATCAACACAAAGTACACTGTTTTCTTAATAGCTATGCTTATGTTATCGATGTGTGAAATACCACATTGTTTCTCAAAACCCAGATAGAAAAAAACTACTTGATCTCAGTAAAGCATATGAAATGCTTGCACACTGCAACGATAGAGTAACACAACGTCGTTATTGTTAAAATGTTGTAGTAAAATGCTTTACGTTGATAAAATTATACCTTTTATTCATAGACAGTAAACAATTAGTTCTTTAAAATTATTATAAACACTTTTTAATTCATATTCGTTACGGTAGTAAGAAGGATGGAAGTTGTCAATGGGCTAAGGGGATGCATATTTTGCATTTCTTTGACGATTCAATAATTAACTTTCGGCATTTGGTTATATGAAGGGTGCCATGTACTATAACTTTAGGCTTTTTGAAATCATCGGCATCGGTTCATGAGTTCAAGAACAATATTTTCTACATCTTTTATATTTTATACATTCCTTTGACGATCCCACAATGAACCTGCGCCGTGGTCGGTTAACGTTATAATAGGCATTTTAAGCATTAGGTATAGTAATCGTTGGTTCTATGGATATCGTATTGTCATTTAATAAACTTTTCTGTATTTGTGATATACGACTTATGGAATGGTAACCTTCCATAAGTCGTATATCACACACACAAATACAGAAAAGTTTATTAAATGACAATACGATATCCATAGAGCCAACGATTACTATACCTAATGCTTCGGAAAATCATGGGTAGCTTCACGCTCGAGAATAACATAGGACACGGAATTGACCCCTGTGTTGTACTCTGCAGTTGGGAGCATTTATGCTTTAAATTTACACATTCTGATCTACCTATTAGAAAGTCTACAATAATAAGCACCGCGAATTCTTTGTGATGTAAAGTGCGTAGTAACATTGCACGATTCGCCGTCTTAAAGACCTTCACAATCACTAGTTATCAACCTGTTTGCAGAGAGGTTGGATCTCTGCTCGAGAGCATTTCATAAAACACATCACCATATCACTATTGCAAATATAAAATCGTGTTCAGAATAGATGCAATGGAATGTTGAATGACAATGATGATGTAGTTGCTTTTGCTATTCGGTGATAAGGAAATTCAGTGATAATAACGTGTGAATATTGAAGTGGCTGGTACAGTCTTTTGACTTGTCTCCCATTGAACAATTGTGGCAAACTTTTAAAGCACTAAATACTAAAAATTCTTAATATTTTTCTAATAAATTACCGTCACATACATTTTTGTTCTTGTAGTTTTATTCTATTTCTTACTATTTGGTCTCAATCTATAATAGTGAAAGGTGTCTGATACAATTGAACAATGTTTAGATGAAGTATCCATCTTTTTAAAGCTTCACAAAATACTTCAAAGCAGAGATATCGCTGGAATCTAAACTAATAAAATTAATTAGTAAAATTTTCGTAGATGTTAATTTAATCTGGGAAGCATGCCAAATGAAACGCCTCAGTATCTTCCTAACCGCAATACGCCACTAAGAACTGGACGCACGTTTCGACAGCTAGGCTATCTTCTTCAGCAGTAATACTGAACCTTTAAAATTCTAACGTAATAATAAGCTATCATCTTTAGCGGTAATACTGAACTAAGAAACTAAACTAAAAGTATACTATTTATAACTTATGAAAGTTACGGTCGACTAACTGTGGTCATGATGTAATAAATAGTAAATGGCTGGAATTTAGAGGATCTAAATGTATATTCATCAAAATATATTTGTTTTTGTCAATTTCCATGCCTTCATAACAATTTACATAAACACTGTTCTTTACATTTTGAACTAGCCTTACATTATCAATATGATTACCTTGAACTGGGCGGCTCTGTAGGGTGACACTAGATTTGTCAAGCATTCTGATTTTAAGATGAGCAAGATGAACTTTATATCTAATTTTAGTTAGAATTTTCTTATTAAGGTGAATTCAATGATACAACACACTTTACAATTTATTATATTACAATATAGTAATCAATGAGGATTAATTTTTAAATAACTTTTTACTTAAATTTTAATGAATATTATTTTTCGTATAATAAAGCTTTTCACTGTAACGATCTTGTGACGATAAAACTTCATCTTAAATAAGAAAAATGAAGCCTAAAGTCAAATACCTACATCAACGTAAAAGAAAACTCCATTTACCAAAGAATTTGCAGAAATAACTTTTATTAAATCTTTTATAAGCGAGACTTGACTGCATATCTTTCCGTCAATGTCCAATTTACGCGGCACCTCCATTTTTCCATCATCAACAACACTTATTACTCTTTCGACATTTTTTCCTCTTCGACGCGCGCTTAATTAAAAATTTAATTTTAAAAATCTTAAAATTTATTACGCCTTTTCTTCTTTCGTTTTCATTAAATTTATCTTTAATAAATAGCTTTATCGTACTTCTCTTTCGCTCTTCACGCCGACGACGGCCAACAAATTTCTGGCAATTTAGAGGTATAGTAGGGTCCTTCCAAATGAATGCATCCCTTCATTTAATAAAAAAAAGAAGGGCACTCCCGGGTTTTAACCTCGACGACGTAATTTTCGAGTGGCCGAGGAAAATAATATGCATCCCATACAGTGCGGAATAAACCGCTTGCCGCGCCTTTGAAATGAGTTAGGACTTGTATGAAGTTAGTTTTACGGAGTAATATAATAAAATTACTACTTCTTCTGTTACAAAGCGAAATTGTTCCGGACGTACCTTTTGTTGTCCTTTGCTTGCTTCATGTATGTGTATACGAGGTTGGCTGACTTTTTCCCATGTTTCTTTTTCTTTCAAAGCCCCGCTTCGTTTGTTTGCATTGTTCTAAATGTGCTCCGATCCTTGCAACGGGTATCCGAGATTCTACATCCTTTTTTGTGTTTGAGGGCATGGAAGAGAAGCTGCCTGCATTGTGCTTACAGATGAGAGTCGTAAAGATAATTGATGACGATTTCCTCAAAAATTCTCCGGAGGATGTACGCGCTAAGCTTGTCCTGAACATCAGTGCGCAATAAAAGTTAATGGCTAAAAAATATTCGTCTCGCCGTCATAAGTTTTGACGAACTTTTATTTTTCGCTCTTGAGCGCTTTTTTAATACCAGTTCCTTAGCGATTGTAAAGTTTGTCATACGAGGACTTTAGTGGTGATTTACATCATAAAAATACAGCTTCAAGTACTCTGAGGTACGATGTGTTTCACCTAACATTTTCAAATAGATAGTACCTACCACAACATTACAGAAACAAGTTGACGGCGTAAGATAACATTTCGTTTCTCTTTACGTATTAAACCATTTCCCAGGAGGTAAAATGTAATAAGTAATGAGTAGAGTTGCTAAATCATGTCCAAGCCAGCGTACATGTACAATGCCATACGTAGTTTAGCTACAGAGAGCGGTCTTTCGTCGTGAAAATTGTAAAAGAATAGCTATAGATAAGTCATATTGTAACATTATTTGTGTATAGCATAATTATGTCAGAAGAAGATTATGTTAATACTAGAGCTACTAGAAACCGTTGGTTTGCTGGGTATATGCACAAGTTTATAGAAGAATTTTCTGACTTAATGATGCGAAAGTAATATGTTTAGTGTGAAAAACCTTTCCTAGGCCGCGCTAAATTAACTGTAAAAAACATAAAAAGGAGTGACGAGAAAATGTTTACTTTCTTTTTCATTCGCTAACTATTTGTAATTTATCATTTGCTTTACCAGCTAAAAAATTATTTACTCAGTTCTAGAATTGAGTAAATTAGTAGTCTAATGCATATCTTCTTCGTTGTGCTTCATAAGATTTTATTTTGCTTGTGTATTATCAGCTAAATTTTATTTATAGAAATTTGTGTGTACCTAATTTATGGAAGATAAAATAGCAATCGTAACGGAATAAAAATGATTTCTTTAAATGTTTAATTCGGCCCATTTGTGATATTCGGTACGTGTTAATACAAAAGCACTATCCTTACTTATTTTAAGAATAATAGTATTATTGTAAGTAATATTTTTTATGAAATAACTAGATAACGGCAAAAGGCCTTCTTGCGTATAATAGAATCTACCCAAAACAATTATCATGCGGCAATCACCTTCATCGCTGGATTCCTGCCGATTCGTCACGTCTTCACGAAACATATAATGGAACTACCTAAACTCACATAAGAACTTGTACGATATAGACACTGGTGTCTAACATTATTAATATTTTCTATCGTTTTAGTACTTGATCGCAGCTAGTTGTTATTATTTTAGTATACCAATATCTGAACGAACCCACTAAGTTTCAGATAATCAAGTTGTATATTTTCTTTCTTCTGAATGAGTTCTTATTTAACCGGATACGTACATACGTAATTCATTCATATTATATAAACTTTTGTGAAGCATCTCTTATTTCACCTAATTGAAAGCGTATAGTTGAACGATTACATAGAAGACACAGAAAGATATCAAAATAATACCATTTAAATGTTACCTTGGAAGTTACATGTTTGCGATCGCTTCCTGAGCGAGATTTGGCCTTATTCCATGTATTCCCGTATTGAACATAAAACCAAACTTTCTTCTAGCAAAGGAAGCAATAAATATACAAGATTATTTATCACCTAATATTATTCCCAAGTCCTTTACAGAATAGTAATCGATAAAAATCAGGTGATCTTAAACGGATTTTCCTACAGATGGTTCAACATAGTTCAGTTATTGAGCTTTGCATACATTAACAAGATAGAGAAAGAAAAATACTGAATTGTGGTTCATAATTTCAAACTGCTTTAATATAGGATGATAATAAGAGATTCCCATATTTTAAGAAACGAAAAATGCTTATTTAAACCAGATAATAAAACTAAGAGGCTAAGAAAAAACAAGCCTTGTGGGTTTGATAACTACATATTCTTTTCTTAAAAGCTAACAAAATGTTTAATATAACAAAATTATTGAGTGCAAAACTGCAAAATTCGATCTTACTCTCGCGCACTTTTGAGTATAAACATACTAGCAATTTAATTATACTAAATTTATGCTCCCCCTGAAGCTAAAGGCATAAGCTGAAAGTGCTAATACATCAACCGTTACATAAATTAAATAATGTATAGCTAGAGAAAATGTAATATGCATTAATACAACTCAAAGCGAAATTAATGCGAGCTGAAAGGTTTGGTGTACGTTATACTGGTATTTATTTTCGTTATCTAAGTTCAATTATATTCATAATGACTAAATATATCTCATAGTTTCCTGAATGCAGTTGTAAGTTTTCCTTCACACATTATATTAACAGAATGCAAACAATTTATGTTTGCCACAAAAGCGTGGATATAATTATTTTTGTTGGAAGATTAATGGAATGGAAAAAAATCAAAATTCCACAAACGTCAGCATGGTACAGTTTTAAATATTTATTCCGAAATATTCCCGGATATAAATAAAATGATGGCTACGTCTGTAACATAACCAATAACGATTTTGTTTTAGACATTCTTCAACAGTTTTGACTGAAACCGTTCAAATATTTAAAACTTATTTGAATTGTCTGTCTCATTTTAACATTTTCGAAAGATTACTGTTTTCCAGCAATACTTTTCCTTTGTGGAAGTACGAGAATTGTTATATAAAAGGAAACACGTTTATATGAATTATTAAAAACTTTTAGAGTTGCCTGATATCTGATTTTAACACCTATGGATGCTTAATGCTTTTCTAGCAACCTACTACTTTTGGTATATACACTACCGCACAAAAGTGTTTAGGCACTCTCACTGACAGCAAAAATTTATAAAAACTCAGCAAAAATGTTAATAATATTTATTTTTTATGTACAGATACACGTACATGAATAAAAATATATTAAATAAATGTGATAATTAAAACGTTTAATTTAAATTTTGCTTTCATCTATTTGACCTCCTCTTGATTTAATAATTGCAGCACACAATCGAGGCATTCTCGCAATAAGTTTTGCCAGAGTTTCTTGTGTTATTGAGGTCCAACTCGATTGCAATTTGTTCCACACGTCAGTAGCTGATGTCGGAGCCGATTTCCGTACTTCCCGATCTAGTTCTTCCCATAGTAACTCGATTGGATTCAAGTCGGGGCTCTGGGAAAGCCATTCTATAATTTTGAGAGTTCCTTCCTCTTCTAAATGGCGTAAATAGTCTTTACATAATTTAGAAGAATGTTTTGGGTCATTATCATGCTGGAAGATAACATTTTGACCCAAAAGTCGAATTCCGGAAGGTATTGCGTGGTTCTCCAAAATTTCGCGGTAGCCTTCTTTTTTTAATATACCGTCAATTTTCACAATGTTCCCTACACTAGTGCCAGCAAAACAGCCCCAAATGATGATAGAACCTCCACCATGCTTCACGGTAGCAGCAATACACTCTTCCCTGGCACGTTCTTCGGGTTCCGAACACCTCAAATTTGGACTCATCCGTCCATAGGACGTTGTTCCACTCTTCTATGGTCCAGTGTTGGTGTTCACGAGCCTATTTAAGTCGCTTTTGCTTGTTTTGTTTGCGTAGTAATGGCTTTTTTATCGCAATACGTCCATGGAGTCCGGCTTTCTGTAGGCGACGTTTGACTGTAGGAACACTGACTAGCTTTTGACGACCAACATTTAATTCTGCGGTGATTTCCGGGGCTGTTTTGCGTCTATTTAACTTGCTGGTAACCACTATTCTGCGATCATCTGCAGATGTTGTCGCTTTTGGCCTTCCACTCCGTCTTTTATTAAGAAAACTGCCAGTTTCCCGATATTTTTTTACGTTATAGTCAACCGTAGCGTGGTGTATTTTCATTCTTTTGGTAATTCGTCGATTACTTATGCCACTTTTATGGTAAGCTATTATAAGCGCACGTGTTTCTGTAATAATTTCTCTTCGCGGAGGCATTTTAAAAAATTGTCACACGATATTTCGCTCACGACGTGAATAGAGTAAATACCACACTGCAACTGACCATAGGTTACAGATTTCACTATAATCTTCTAGGAAGGTAATTTAAACATTATTACCTACAATCTAACAAATGACTAAATTTACCCAGTAAATTCAGAGGGATTGTTATTGTAATTGCACCGCAATAAACAGTTTATGGTAATCCGACCAAGTACAGGTAAATGATAGTAAACCTTATGCGATGTAATGGTTGTTTATCTTACTGAACTACATTTTAAATACGTATTTCATTTTATTATAATGTTGTTTGGTAAACATAATACTATATGAATAATCCATGAAAACAGGGGTGCATAAACACTTTTGAGGGGTAGTGTATATATACGTTGATTATATAACAGAAGCACATTTAAAAGCTGTAAATTCTTAATATTGTAACATTCACTGATCTCGCATAATGTGTGATGCATTGATCTGATAGAGGATAGTTCCCAACTTGACCAGAAAATTTTAATCTGACGTACATCACTAAGCAAGAATTTGATTTGTATAAAAAGTGTACGACTAACGTAGTATTTTTGTATCTGATATAATTGTATTAAAATAAACAGTCCCAATAACAAAATGCAAAGTGTAATTTATTTAATCAGACACACTCTGGCAACCACTATCGGTCGTATTCTAATTGACACACTGCTACATTGTGTGAATAAATGTGTTACTAATTATTCGTTTAAAATGTTTTATCTCGACTTCTGTACGAGTTCAATACAATTAAAAAACAACTTCCTACTTAAATTAATATTAATAAGAAACTAGCGCTGGTTTTAGTAATGATAAAATTACGACTTCCTTGCCTTTTACCAACATTTCTAAATTTCTCAAAAAATATCAATCACGGTAAGATTTGAACTTACCGACTTCTGCGTTACTGGCGCATTGTGCTATCAACTGCACCATGGCACTGAATGTAAGTTCAAATCACTTTTAATAGATGGATCTAGATACTAAACGCCAAAGAAAAACTTTAACAATCCTTGTGAAACTGGAGCGCAAGATCCTATTGGATGAAGATTTTATGAGGTGAAATTCTGAATATACTAATATTTCACTAAGTACGATATGCTAGGTAACAAGACTGCAGTACAACCACTAGCCAAGAAGTAAACTACAGTAAAATGGCTGGAGGAGCGCAAGATCCTGTTGGATGAAGATTTTATGATGTGAAATTCTGAATATTGTAATATTTCACTAAGTACGATATGCTAGGTACAACGAATGCAGTGCAACTTCTAGTCAAGAAATAAACTACAGTAAAATGGCTTGTTCTAGAATTAACGACTAATTGAGTGGAGGTATCTCATATTTAACCAAGGCAATAAAACTAATTGTAACAAAATGTTTCGGGGAACTAAGAGTGGAGACGAAAAATTCGATACCTTACATTAATTAGAGTGAATTTGAAAACTGAATCCTTGATATATGAGGTAGGCGCCATAATTTTTCGACCTGACAGGCTTATACAGGTTCAAGCGTGTTCAAACTCCGCTAAGGCATGCATGTACATCACGAGATCTACACTATAAATATCAGGGTTCGAAGAGTAATAGTTTTTAGTAGCCAGCCAACCAACGTGTCTAGCGCATTAAAATATCTGAAGTAACGGAAATTGAGTACCGCGCGGTCATCAAAACCTTAACAAAAGAAGGGCATACGCCTCATCGCATAAAACAATGTTTAGACCGCGTTTACGGTGATTCATCTCTTTCGTATTCCACTGCAAAGTGGGCAAAATGTTTTCGATTGGAGCAAAAATCCCTGGAAAATGCTGAACAGTCAGGGTGATCAATTGAAGTGATAGGATATGGCTCCTTGTGACTTTTATTTGTTCCTAATTTAAAAGAGATCTTAGGGGACGTCGTTTTAAGGACGACAGTGAGTTGCAAGCAGCTGTTATGGAACATATTGACGGAAAAACTTCAGATTATTTTTACTAATTAATCGTTGCAATAAAATGTATAGAAATTAGGAAGATTACGTTGAAGAATTAAATTTCTTATAATGTTCCAAGGTTCCTTTTTCTATATTAGGCCGAGAATTTATGGCGCCTACTTCGTACATAAGTACGATTAGTCTAATGAACTAAAATCAAAAATAAATGTATTAATATCTTTGACACATTTCTACTCATAATTCTGTTAAATAGTAGTTACAGTTGATAAGTAGATTAGTGAGTTAAATTAATCAAGATTTACAAATGATAGATGCGGTAAAACTATACTTATTTAAGTTTAAAAATCAATAGCCTCTTCAAATTGAAAAATTAACTTACCGTAAAGAAATTAACGCAACTTGAAATTATCCAAAATGCACATCTTTAAAGCATCTTTGTAGCATTTATGTATGTACATACAGCTGTGGCCATATGTATTCGCCACTCTCGTTTTGAACGTGTTACACGAATATTATTGTATTTCTAAGAAGCAGGGTCGATGACGGACTTAACTAGGTACCTGGTAATGAGGGTTTAATGGTTTATTGTAGGCCATTCTGAGTAAATTAGAAAATAGACGTAAAATTGTAATTTCTGAATATTTCTTCAGTCTTTCTTAAAAGTTGTAAGAGTAAGGTTGAGCTAGTTAGAGTGAAGATATTGTTTCTGTGATTTTGTCTGTGTAATACGATAGTATACAGTAAAAGTAATGCCGAAAACACGCGAATTGACGGAGGTAGAGCGAGGACAAATTGTGGTGTTAGAAAAGCAAGGGTTGTCGGTGTCTGCTATTGCCCGACAAGTGAAATGTGCGCGATCGACAGTTAGAATGACGATAAAACGATACAAAGACAGTGGATCTTTGACAAACAAACCGAAAACTGGTCGAAAAAGGAAGATAACTGGCAGAGATGAGCGAGTCTTAGAGTGGATGTCTTTGCGAGACCGGAAAAATGTTTAATATAATAAAATTATTGAGTGCAAAACTGCAAAATTCGATCTTACTCTCGCGCACTTTTTGAGTATAAACATACTAGCAATTTAATTATACTAAATTTATGCTCCCCCTGAAGCTAAAGGCATAAGCTGAAAGTGCTAATACATCAACCGTTACATAAATTAAATAATGTATAGCTAGAGAAAATGTAATATGCATTAATACAACTCAAAGCGAAATTAATGCGAGCTGAAAGGTTTGGTGTACGTTATACTGGTATTTATTTTCGTTATCTAAGTTCAATTATATTCATAATGACTAAATATATCTCATAGTTTCCTGAATGCAGTTGTAAGTTTTCCTTCACACATTATATTAACAGAATGCAAACAATTTATGTTTGCCACAAAAGCGTGGATATAATTATTTTTGTTGGAAGATTAATGGAATGGAAAAAAATCAAAATTCCACAAACGTCAGCATGGTACAGTTTTAAATATTTATTCCGAAATATTCCCGGATATAAATAAAATGATGGCTACGTCTGTAACATAACCAATAACGATTTTGTTTTAGACATTCTTCAACAGTTTTGACTGAAACCGTTCAAATATTTAAAACTTATTTGAATTGTCTGTCTCATTTTAACATTTTCGAAAGATTACTGTTTTCCAGCAATACTTTTCCTTTGTGGAAGTACGAGAATTGTTATATAAAAGGAAACACGTTTATATGAATTATTAAAAACTTTTAGAGTTGCCTGATATCTGATTTTAACACCTATGGATGCTTAATGCTTTTCTAGCAACCTACTACTTTTGGTATATACACTACCGCACAAAAGTGTTTAGGCACTCTCACTGACAGCAAAAATTTATAAAACTCAGCAAAAATGTTAATAATATTTATTTTTTATGTACAGATACACGTACATGAATAAAAATATATTAAATAAATGTGATAATTAAAACGTTTAATTTAAATTTTGCTTTCATCTATTTGACCTCCTCTTGATTTAATAATTGCAGCACACAATCGAGGCATTCTCGCAATAAGTTTTGCCAGAGTTTCTTGTGTTATTGAGGTCCAACTCGATTGCAATTTGTTCCACACGTCAGTAGCTGATGTCGGAGCCGATTTCCGTACTTCCCGATCTAGTTCTTCCCATAGTAACTCGATTGGATTCAAGTCGGGGCTCTGGGAAAGCCATTCTATAATTTTGAGAGTTCCTTCCTCTTCTAAATGGCGTAAATAGTCTTTACATAATTTAGAAGAATGTTTTGGAGTCATTATCATGCTGGAAGATAACATTTTGACCCAAAAGTCGAATTCCGGAAGGTATTGCGTGGTTCTCCAAAATTTCGCGGTAGCCTTCTTTTTTTAATATACCGTCAATTTTCACAATGTTCCCTACACTAGTGCCAGCAAAACAGCCCTAAATGATGATAGAACCTCCACCATGCTTCACGGTAGCAGCAATACACTCTTCCTGGCACGTTCTTCGGGTTCCGAACACCTCAAATTTGGACTCATCCGTCCATAGGACGTTGTTCCACTCTTCTATGGTCCAGTGTTGGTGTTCACGAGCCTATTTAAGTCGCTTTTGCTTGTTTTGTTTGCGTAGTAATGGCTTTTTTATCGCAATACGTCCATGGAGTCCGGCTTTCTGTAGGCGACGTTTGACTGTAGGAACACTGACTAGCTTTTGACGACCAACATTTAATTCTGCGGTGATTTCCGGGGCTGTTTTGCGTCTATTTAACTTGCTGGTAACCACTATTCTGCGATCATCTGCAGATGTTGTCGCTTTTGGCCTTCCACTCCGTCTTTTATTAAGAAAACTGCCAGTTTCCCGATATTTTTTTACGTTATAGTCAACCGTAGCGTGGTGTATTTTCATTCTTTTGGTAATTCGTCGATTACTTATGCCACTTTTATGGTAAGCTATTATAAGCGCACGTGTTTCTGTAATAATTTCTCTTCGCGGAGGCATTTTAAAAAATTGTCACACGATATTTCGCTCACGACGTGAATAGAGTAAATACCACACTGCAACTGACCATAGGTTACAGATTTCACTATAATCTTCTAGGAAGGTAATTTAAACATTATTACCTACAATCTAACAAATGACTAAATTTACCCAGTAAATTCAGAGGGATTGTTATTGTAATTGCACCGCAATAAACAGTTTATGGTAATCCGACCAAGTACAGGTAAATGATAGTAAACCTTATGCGATATAATCGGTGTTTATCTTACTGAACTACATTTTAAATACGTATTTCATTTTATTATAATGTTTTTTTTGGTAAACATAATACTATATGAATAATCCATGAAAACAGGGGTGCCTAAACACTTTTGAGCGGTAGTGTATATATACGTTGATTATATAACAGAAGCACATTTAAAAGCTGTAAATTCTTAATATTGTAACATTCACTGATCTCGCATAATGTGTGATGCATTGATCTGATAGAGGATAGTTCCCAACTTGACCAGAAAATTTTAATCTGACGTACATCACTAAGCAAGAATTTGATTTGTATAAAAAGTGTACGACTAACGTAGTATTTTTGTATCTGATATAATTGTATTAAAATAAACAGTCCCAATAACAAAATGCAAAGTGTAATTTATTTAATCAGACACACTCTGGCAACCACTATCGGTCGTATTCTAATTGACACACTGCTACATTGTGTGAATAAATGTGTTACTAATTATTCGTTTAAAATGTTTTATCTCGACTTCTGTACGAGTTCAATACAATTAAAAAACAACTTCCTACTTAAATTAATATTAATAAGAAACTAGCGCTGGTTTTAGTAATGATAAAATTACGACTTCCTTGCCTTTTACCAACATTTCTAAATTTCTCAAAAAATATCAATCACGGTAAGATTTGAACTTACCGACTTCTGCGTTACCGGCGCATTGTGCTATCAACTGCACCATGGCACTGAATGTAAGTTCAAATCACTTTTAATAGATGGATCTAGATACTAAACGCCAAAGAAAACTTTAACAATCCTTGTGAAACTGGAGCGCAAGATCCTATTGGATGAAGATTTTATGAGGTGAAATTCTGAATATACTAATATTTCACTAAGTACGATATGCTAGGTAACAAGACTGCAGTACAACCACTAGCCAAGAAGTAAACTACAGTAAAATGGCTGGAGGAGCGCAAGATCCTGTTGGATGAAGATTTTATGATGTGAAATTCTGAATATTGTAATATTTCACTAAGTACGATATGCTAGGTACAACGAATGCAGTGCAACTTCTAGTCAAGAAATAAACTACAGTAAAATGGCTTGTTCTAGAATTAACGACTAATTGAGTGGAGGTATCTCATATTTAACCAAGGCAATAAAACTAATTGTAACAAAATGTTTCGGGGAACTAAGAGTGGAGACGAAAAATTCGATACCTTACATTAATTAGAGTGAATTTGAAAACTGAATCCTTGATATATGAGGTAGGCGCCATAATTTTTCGACCTGACAGGCTTATACAGGTTCAAGCGTGTTCAAACTCCGCTAAGGCATGCATGTACATCACGAGATCTACGCTATAAATATCAGGGTTCGAAGAGTAATAGTTTTTAGTAGCCAGCCAACCAACGTGTCTAGCGCATTAAAATATCTGAAGTAACGGAAATTGAGTACCGCGCGGTCATCAAAACCTTAACAAAAGAAGGGCATACGCCTCATCGCATAAAACAATGTTTAGACCGCGTTTACGGTGATTCATCTCTTTCGTATTCCACTGCAAAGTGGGCAAAATGTTTTCGATTGGAGCAAAAATCCCTGGAAAATGCTGAACAGTCAGGGTGATCAATTGAAGTGATAGGATATGGCTCCTTGTGACTTTTATTTGTTCCTAATTTAAAAAGAGATCTTAGGGGACGTCGTTTTAAGGACGACAGTGAGTTGCAAGCAGCTGTTATGGAACATATTGACGGAAAAACTTCAGATTATTTTTACTAATTAATCGTTGCAATAAATGTATAGAAATTAGGGAAGATTACGTTGAAGAATTAAATTTCTTATAATGTTCCAAGGTTCCTTTTTTCTATATTAGGCCGAGAATTTATGGCGCCTACTTCGTACATAAGTACGATTAGTCTAATGAACTAAAATCAAAAATAAATGTATTAATATTTTTGACACATTTCTACTCATAATTCTGTTAAATAGTAGTTACAGTTGATAAGTAGATTAGTGAGTTAAATTAATCAAGCTTTACAAATGATAGATGCGGTAAAACTATACTTATTTAAGTTTAAAAATCAATATCCTTTTCAAATTGAAAAATTAACTTACCGTAAAGAAATTAACGCAAGTTGAAATTATCCAAAATGCACATCTTTAAAGTTGTAGCATTTATGTATGTACATACAGCTGTGGCCATATGTATTCGCCACTCTCGTTTTGAACGTGTTACACGAATATTATTGTATTTCTAAGAAGCAGGGTCGATGACGGACTTAACTAGGTACCTGGTAATGAGGGTTTAATGGTTTATTGTAGGCCATTCTGAGTAAATTAGAAAATAGACGTAAAATTGTAATTTCTGAATATTTCTTCAGTCTTTCTTAAAAGTTGTAAGAGTAAGGTTGAGCAAGTTAGAGTGAAGATATTGTTTCTGTGATTTTGTCTGTGTAATACGATAGTATACAGTAAAAAGTAATGCCGAAAACACGCGAATTGACGGAGGTAGAGCGAGGACAAATTGTGGTGTTAGAAAAGCAAGGGTTGTCGGTGTCTGCTATTGCCCGACAAGTGAAATGTGCGCGATCGACAGTTAGAATGACGATAAAACGATACAAAGACAGTGGATCTTTGACAAACAAACCGAAAACTGGTCGAAAAAGGAAGATAACTGGCAGAGATGAGCGAGTCTTAGAGTGGATGTCTTTGCGAGACCGGAAAAATGTTTAATATAATAAAATTATTGAGTGCAAAACTGCAAAATTCGATCTTACTCTCGCGCACTTTTTGAGTATAAACATACTAGCAATTTAATTATACTAAATTTATGCTCCCCCTGAAGCTAAAGGCATAAGCTGAAAGTGCTAATACATCAACCGTTACATAAATTAAATAATGTATAGCTAGAAAATGTAATATGCATTAATACAACTCAAAGCGAAATTAATGCGAGCTGAAAGGTTTGGTGTACGTTATACTGGTATTTATTTTCGTTATCTAAGTTCAATTATATTCATAATGACTAAATATATCTCATAGTTTCCTGAATGCAGTTGTAAGTTTTCCTTCACACATTATATTAACAGAATGCAAACAATTTATGTTTGCCACAAAAGCAATGGATATAATTATTTTTGTTGGAAGATTAATGGAATGGAAAAAAATCAAAATTCCACAAACGTCAGCATGGTACAGTTTTAAATATTTATTCCGAAATATTCCCGGATATAAATAAAATGATGGCTACGTCTGTAACATAACCAATAACGATTTTGTTTTAGACATTCTTCAACAGTTTTGACTGAAACCGTTCAAATATTTAAAACTTATTTGAATTGTCTGTCTCATTTTAACATTTTCGAAAGATTACTGTTTTCCAGCAATACTTTTCCTTTGTGGAAGTACGAGAATTGTTATATAAAAGGAAACACGTTTATATGAATTATTAAAAACTTTTAGAGTTGCCTGATATCTGATTTTAACACCTATGGATGCTTAATGCTTTTCTAGCAACCTACTACTTTTGGTATATACACTACCGCACAAAAGTGTTTAGGCACTCTCACTGACAGCAAAAATTTATAAAAACTCAGCAAAAATGTTAATAATATTTATTTTTTATGTACAGATACACGTACATGAATAAAAATATATTAAATAAATGTGATAATTAAAACGTTTAATTTAAATTTTGCTTTCATCTATTTGACCTCCTCTTGATTTAATAATTGCAGCACACAATCGAGGCATTCTCGCAATAAGTTTTGCCAGAGTTTCTTGTGTTATTGAGGTCCAACTCGATTGCAATTTGTTCCACACGTCAGTAGCTGATGTCGGAGCCGATTTCCGTACTTCCCGATCTAGTTCTTCCCATAGTAACTCGATTGGATTCAAGTCGGGAGCTCTGGGAAAGCCATTCTATAATTTTGAGAGTTCCTTCCTCTTCTAAATGGCGTAAATAGTCTTTACATAATTTAGAAGAATGTTTTGGGTCATTATCATGCTGGAAGATAACATTTTGACCCAAAAGTCGAATTCCGGAAGGTATTGCGTGGTTCTCCAAAATTTCGCGGTAGCCTTCTTTTTTTAATATACCGTCAATTTTCACAATGTCCCCTACACTAGTGCCAGCAAAACAGCCCCAAATGATGATAGAACCTCCACCATGCCTCACGGTAGCAGCAATACACTCTTCTCTGGCACGTTCGTTTCGAACACCTCAAATTTGGACTCATCCGTCCATAGGACGTTGTTCCACTCTTCTATGGTCCAGTGTTGGTGTTCACGAGCCTATTTAAGTCGCTTTTGCTTGTTTTGTTTGCGTAGTAATGGCTTTTTTATCGCAATACGTCCATGGAGTCCGGCTTTCTGTAGGCGACGTTTGACTGTAGGAACACTGACTAGCTTTTGACGACCAACATTTAATTCTGCGGTGATTTCCGGGGCTGTTTTGCGTCTATTTAACTTGCTGGTAACCACTATTCTGCGATCATCTGCAGATGTTGTCGCTTTTGGCCTTCCACTCCGTCTTTTATTAAGAAAACTGCCAGTTTCCCGATATTTTTTTACGTTATAGTCAACCGTAGCGTGGTGTATTTTCATTCTTTTGGTAATTCGTCGATTACTTATGCCACTTTTATGGTAAGCTATTATAAGCGCACGTGTTTCTGTAATAATTTCTCTTCGCGGAGGCATTTTAAAAAATTGTCACACGATATTTCGCTCACGACGTGAATAGAGTAAATACCACACTGCAACTGACCATAGGTTACAGATTTCACTATAATCTTCTAGGAAGGTAATTTAAACATTATTACCTACAATCTAACAAATGACTAAATTTACCCAGTAAATTCAGAGGGATTGTTATTGTAATTGCACCGCAATAAACAGTTTATGGTAATCCGACCAAGTACAGGTAAATGATAGTAAACCTTATGCGATATAATCGGTGTTTATCTTACTGAACTACATTTTAAATACGTATTTCATTTTATTATAATGTTTTTTTTGGTAAACATAATACTATATGAATAATCCATGAAAACAGGGGTGCCTAAACACTTTTGAGCGGTAGTGTATATATACGTTGATTATATAACAGAAGCACATTTAAAAGCTGTAAATTCTTTTTCTAGTAATAAAACATTCACTGATCTCGCATAATGTGTGATTCATTGATCTGATACAGGATGGTTCCCAACTTGACCAGAAAATTTTAATCTGACGTACATCACTAAGCAAGAATTTGATTTGTAAGTGTACGACCAACGTAGTATTTTTGTATCTGATATAATTGTATTAAAATAAACAGTCCCAATAACAAAATGCAAAGTGTAATTTATTTAATCAGACACACTCTGGCAACCACTATCGGTCGTATTCTAATTGACACACTGCTACATTGTGTGAATAAATGTGTTACTAGTTATTCGTTTAAAATGTTTAAATTTTTGTACGAGTTCAATACAATTAAAAAACAACTTCTTACTTAAATTAATATTAATAAGAAACTAGCGCTGGTTTTAGTAATGATAAAATTACGACTTCCTTGCCTTTTACCAACATATTTAAATTCCTCAAAAAATATCAGTCACGGTAAGATTTGAACTTACTAACTTCTGCGTTACCGGCGCATTGTGCTATCAACTGCACCACGGGACTGAATGTGAGTTCAAATCACTTTTAATAGATGGATCTAGATACTAAACGCCAAAGAAAACTTTAATAATCCTTGTGAAACTGGAGCGCAAGATCCTATTGGATGAAGATTTTATGAGGTGAAATTCTGAATATACTAATATTTCACCAAGTGCGATATGCTAGGTAACAAGACTGCAGTACAACTACTAGCCAAGAAATAAACTACAGTAAAATGGCTGGAGGAGCGCAAGATCCTGTTGGATGAAGATTTTATGATGTGAAATTCTGAATATTCTAATATTTCACTAAGTACGATATGCTAGGTACAACGAATGCAGTGCAACTTCTAGTCAAGAAATAAACTACAGTAAAATAGCTTGTTCTAGAATTAACGACTAATTGAGTGGAGGTATCTAAATCTCATATTTAACCAAGACAATAAAACTAATTGTAACAAAATGTTTCGGGGAACTAAGATTGGAGACGAAAGATTCGATATCTTACATTAATTAGAGTGAATTTGAAAACTGAATCCTTGATATATGAGGTAGGCGCCATAATTTTTCGATCTGACAGGCTTATACAGGTTCAAGCGTGTTCAAACTCCGCTAAGGCATGCACACGAGATCTACGCTATAAATATCAGGGTTCGAAGAGTAATAGTTTTTAGTAGCCAACCAACGTGTCTAGTGCATTAAAATATCTGAAGTAACGAAAATTGAGTACCGCGCGGTCATCAAAACCTTAACAAAAGAAGGGCATACGCCTCATCGCATAAAACAATGTTTAGACCGCGTTTACGGTGATTCATCTCTTTCGTATTCCACTGCAAAGTAGGCAAAATGTTTTCGATTGAAGCAAAAATCCCTGGAAAATGCTGAACAGTCAGGGCGATCAATTCAAATGATAGGATGTGACTTTTATTTGTTCCTAATTTAAAAAGAGACCTTAGGGGACGTCGTTTCAAGGACGACAGTGAGTTGCAAGCACCTGTTATAGAACACATTGACGGAAAAACTTCAGATTATTTTTACTAATTAATCGTTGCAATAGATGTATAGAAATTAGGGGAGATTACATTGAAGAATTAAATTTCTTATAATGTTCCAAGGTTCCTTTTTCCTATATTAGGCCGAGAATTTATGGCGCCTACTTCGTACATAAGTACGATTAGTCTATTTTACTAAAATCAAAAATAAATGTATTAATATTTTTGACACATTTCTACTCATAATTCTGTTAAATAGTAGTTACAGTTGATAAGTAGATTAGTGAGTTAAATTAATCAAGCTTTACAAATGATAGATGCGGTAAAACTATACTTATTTAAGTTTAAAAATCAATATCCTTTTCAAATTGAAAAATTAACTTACCGTAAAGAAATTAACGCAAGTTGAAATTATCCAAAATGCACATCTTTAAAGTTGTAGCATTTATGTATGTACATACAGCTGTGGCCATATGTATTCGCCACTCTCGTTTTGAACGTGTTACACGAATATTATTGTATTTCTAAGAAGCAGGGTCGATGACGGACTTAACTAGGTACCTGGTAATGAGGGTTTAATGGTTTATTGTAGGCCATTCTGAGTAAATTAGAAAATAGACGTAAAATTGTAATTTCTGAATATTTCTTCAGTCTTTCTTAAAAGTTGTAAGAGTAAGGTTGAGCAAGTTAGAGTGAAGATATTGTGTCTGTGATTTTGTCTGTGTAATACGATAGTATACAGTAAAAAGTAATGCCGAAAACACGCGAATTGACGGAGGTAGAGCGAGGACAAATTGTGGTGTTAGAAAAGCAAGGGTTGTCGGTGTCTGCTATTGCCCGACAAGTGAAATGTGCGCGATCGACAGTTAGAATGACGATAAAACGATACAAAGACAGTGGATCTTTGACAAACAAACCGAAAACTGCTCGAAAAAGGAAGACAACTGGCAGAGATGAGCGAGTCTTAGAGTGAATGTCTTTGCGAGACCGGAAAAAAGGGTCTAAACAGCTTTCCAGTGAGCTTTTCCGGCTACATAATATTGCTATTTCTCCTCGCACGGCTAGAAGACGCATTTGTGAATTAAATTTAGGTGGATACAAAGCTCGACATAAACCACGGTTGTCGCCGCAACAAAAGAAAAGGAGACTGCTGTGGGCTAAAAGTCACCGCGACTGGACCATTCACAATTCGGCCAATGTTATGTGGACGAATGAGTCAAATATTAAGGTAAGTAATACATAATTATTGTATTTGCGGTATTCTGTATTCAATTCCTGGTATCTACAGTGTTTTTATTCTTTTTAATGGGTTCCAAAACGTAACAGTATTCATGTTTTTGTTGGTAGGTTTGTGGTAAACCTGGGCCCCAATACGTGCGACGCAGGCGAGGAGAGGCCTTCCATCCAGACTGTATCATCCCGACTGTCAAGTTTGGGGGTGGTAGCATAATGGTTTGGGGTTCCATGAGTGCAACCGGCGTCGGAGAACTGTTCGTCTGCGAGGGTCGAATGAACAATCGGACGTACATCGACATGTTAGAAGAAGTTCTGGAACCGTGTGCGTTAAAATTATTCGATAATGATGAGCCAGAGTATTACTTCCAACAAGATAATGCACCGTGCCATAAATTTCGCGAAGTAATGCGCTGGTTTATGGTACATTTTAAAGCTAAATACTCATCTACCACAAAGCAATGCTTAAAAACAAAAACATTCGAAGAGTGGAATAAAATCAACCCCGAACAGTGCTACAACTTAGTGAGCAGTATGCCCCGACAAATTCGTGCGGTGATAAAAGCCCAGGGAGGAGCTACCAAATATTAAGCAATATCTGTATATATCTGTATATACTCACAATGAAACATTTTCGTCAATTTTCTTTTATTTCTTATATATTCGTCGGAATAAAAAACAAAAAAGGGTGGCGAATACATATGGCCACAGCTGTATGTATGTAGCTCGTAGATGCGTAAATACGATGCCTACATTATCATAATTGTTAATTGCGAGTTTAGCGAATGTAATACAAGCTTTTATTACCTTGTACTTGTCAAGAACAGTAATGCTCAACTTAGGTGCAGACTACACAATTTACGTGATTACAAGTAAATGTCAGATTAATTTTGTAGAGTGCCTCCATGTTAAAGCGCACCACCAGACACATTTGGTGATTTAGAAAATCTGATGTCACGCACTGTCGCATGATCCTTCTCCGTCTCTATATTACAAAATTATGTTGTATTGATTCAGAAACTCTAAAGCGCCTCTCACACTTATACTTCGTCATTTTCGGTAAGAACATGAACAATTTCAGAAATAATAGAATTCAATAAAATAAATTTTCAGAACTACAAGAACTATTGCACACTCATACCTTTATTTATATAAAAGTATTTCTTACGACGGCAGAGAAAAGAATTAACAGGAAGAGATTGACAACCTTAGTAACGCAAGACAGTAGCGATTATTTAGCGTACAAATAAACAATAAAATATTTCACAAAAGCATTTCGACAAACGGACACAAAGAGGCGAAAATACAGCCTTTCCCATTCATTAACGTCATTTATCTCCATGAATTTCGTTAATGGTTTCTCTCCTAGTGTGTTCATTAACAAAGGAAATTGCAAATAAAAATTTGTTTTAATGCATGATGGTTCTATTTTTACGGCAAAGAAACATACCGCTTATTGAGAATACATATATATATTATACATACATATATATATTATACATACATATATATATTATACATACATATATATATTATACATACATATATATATATATATATATCCCGATGGCACTAAAAACAAAAAAATTTAAAAGGTAGAAGTTGTCCCAAAAGTCCTATTCAAAATAAATAAATATATTTTTTTTATTAGAATATAGGCATTGGAAATTTATTTCTTAAAAAATGTGTCTTTTAAATATGTTTCGTTATCTTGCTAGCATTCTTCTAAACACGAGGCAAAATTTTCCAGAACTGCTCGGTACTAATTCTTCGTGATGGCCGCCATTTTACTTTGAATATTCTCTTTCAATACATTCAGAGAATGAGGAGTGTCGCTATATACCCTGCAATTCTGCTTATTTACATGCTTATTAAGGCGAAAATGGGCCTTACCTGAATGAGCGGGCAAAATGTTAAGGGATTGAAACCGATGAATCATTTCAATAAGCAAGCAAAGCATGTCAACAGCATCAGTTAGTATTAGTTCTTGCACTGACTGCAACTTGTTACGGTGGAGATACAAATCTTTACGTAATATGCGATGCATGAATTTTTTCAGAATATTTAAGGCCGACTTGACGCATGGTTATCACGTTTCCAGCGATTCTTGACGTTCCTGGTCGCTCCGTCAGAGATTTATCCAATGTCGAAACTCTGCTACTTAATTCCCAAGGACAGGGCTAGCGATTCGCATATTACCATTGGCTACTCAAAGATTGTGTTCACGCAGTGAACAAAATAAATCGAAAAAATCTTTTGAGACACCCATTAAAAACAAAAAGGAAGCTGAAATAACTGAGAGATCATGGATTATGAATAAAAGACAAATTCTGGAAATATTAAAATAAATGTGAATACACTACTGACAATAGTGTTCTTAAATGTGCAAAATTAAATTGTTCATAAGAAAGCAAAAAAATTAAATTGTAACTTATAAAGAATTAACCGCAATTCTTCAGATCAGTCGAGGTTCTTTGAAACAATATTCAATAAATAAGAGCATTAAACATTACATTGTTTATGCAATAAGTGCCTCCTAAGCCTAAGTGAATCGCCTGACAAAGTCTTCTATAGTAATATATAATAAAGTGCAAAAAAGAATACCCAGAAAAATCTTCAATCTAAATCAAGAAAAGTGTTAGAAGTTGACCATAAATTAAAAATTTCTCCTCGGTAACCTAGCGTATCCACCAGAATTTGTTTAGATAAAGATAAGAAAAGAAACAAATTGTGATCTAAATATTTCGTTTTTTGTTTCCCTGAAAAACAGGGTATGCAAGAATAACTGAAATAGATGAGAATTTTTTAAAATCTAGAAGTAGAGCACACGCTACATGTACGTTCGCTTCCGTACAACAGAAATACATTTGCACATGGAAATGTATCCACACTGATTTAATAGAGCGCTTTCTCATTGTCAATTAAAGCATAGAGACAATTTACATCAATTGTTCGTAGAAAAAGCGTATAATTATACGAAGAAAAACGTCCTTGTATAATAAATAGTCTCGGCAAAGTGGGGCAAGCTACAGGGGAGTGCGGAGAACAACGTGGAGGGACCGACCAGCCGTATCAAGGCGAGTGTTCAGTAACGTTTACATACTCATCATTAATCATTAATGAGTGAACATAGACGATGCGGACGCAGGAATGTTTACATATAAACTAATGATAAAGAATGTATTATATAACGTGCTGAAACACTTACTGTTTTAAGAAGTTTCCACGAAATCACAGACTGGATGACATCCATTAAATATTAGAATCATTAAATATATTTCCGCACTTGTTTCAGTCAAATGAGTACGGCGTAGGGAATATTTTTTTATGACGAAAACGACCGTTCCACATCGAGTGATGTTATATTTGCAAATCTAAAATAATCCTTGTGGCAACTGATTGGATCTTTCGACGCACCTTTACAAATTTGTCTTAGCATGAGAAAATCTGAATCTTTGTCAATAACACCATCAGATTTTCTTATTACACTTTTATTTCTTTTGTCTTCCGCCATACCTAGGTGCGAGTGAACATCATCCACAATTTGAACAGAATCCACATACGACATGGAATGGTTTTGTAATTTTTCAATTCCTTCCGCTAGTCCATACTAATTCTTGCGAATACTTTCTAAATCACATTTTACCTGACTATCTTGAAACATGTTCTGGCTTTTTGGCCAAAGCTCTCATATTTGCCATGTCTCGGATCAAATTCTAAACTACCTTCTTAACGTCATCAAAATGTTCGCAGTAGTAAAAGGTAGTATGTTTCCCAACGCATAGTAATCGGACTAAGCGGCTGTAATGGTTCAAGCGCTTTGGGACACAGTGCGTGAAACATTTTTGTACGTTTTGCGGACTTTGGAAATACTGCTTTCGTATGAGGAATTAAAGCATTTACTCGTGAATAGCATTTAAGGATCAATTGCGTCGCAAGGTTTAAAACATGGACTTTACATGTTACATGTAGCAGATCGCCACTCTCTTCTTTAAGATATCGGACTAAGGAAAGCATGTTAGCAGCACCGTCACTCACAAACATTGAAAATTGGTTTGTTGAAACTTGAAATTTGTTCAATGCCCTTAACACCACTTTTAAAATTTCATCGTTACTTCTTTTGGAAGCAAGTAAGATGGAGGATGACGGTTCAAATTCTTCCATTGTACATACAATCAGATTCAGCGTAGAATGTGTTTGCCAATCGCCGAAGGGGGACAAATGCTTGTTGGTCTAGTAAAGTGAACGGTACATTACACAACATAAAACAAACACCTACATCAAATATTAAATACTCATTGTTCGCTGTAACGTTTGTCACGGAGTGCAGAACAATGTTTTATACGTTTTAGGTGGCGTTCACACTCCCACCTACTAGTACACGTGAAATAGTTGTCACACTTTACACATTTAATTCTATCGCCTTTGTATTCTAAATCCGGTATACTCGCTATTACATTTTCCAGTTTATTCGAAATACGCCGTTTCCGAAACGTACCAAAATGCGACATTTTCTAAGTATGTGTGTACTGATAAGCGTTCACAATGACCAATCCAATATTGCTGAACAAGCGTGCTTCGATACTGGTACTCGATTCTGCGTGCCGCGCGCTTCACCCGTCTACGTTATTCTCCGCACGCTACTGAAATTAGCCCCTCTTTGCTGAGACTAAACTAAACAAAATTTTAGTTCGATTTTGATGGAGATGGGATAAACTATCTGTTTATCTATATGGCGAGGGGTTCAACATGATTACAAACTATTTACCTTATTGCAACCACAGGAGCTTTGGAGGATAGATAGTATGTACGAAATATTTCATGGCTTTATTAATTTGCTTCTTGATGTAAAGGATGATTGCTCGAGAGCATACTAAACCCACCAAAAGATATTCAGTCACTATCTATATCAACACGATCGGGGCTCAAAATCATGACACCTCATGTTACCACAGTAAAAATGCAGACCTCCTTATCACTGGACCACCGAATCGTTAAAGTATTTAATTAAATTATATTGCTGCTGTATTTCCTTTGTTTTGATAATTTGCATTCGTCAGTTACAATACTTTTTATATTTTGGTGTTAATTTTAAAGACGAGACTCTTACTGAACCAAAAAGTCAATGAAATACCCAGACAGCTTAAGTTATTATTAAAATTTCATATTGTGAATAAATTTGAGCAGTAAAGACTGTGAAGTTACTGAACAAAACTAGCATTGCACAAAAGATCCTATGTATAAATATATAAACGGATGCGAAGATGTATAAATTTTCCCAATTGCTTTTCGTTAAAGACAATAAGATATTCGCTATCCGTTTTTTTTTTTCTAATAATGTATTAGATTCTTTTTATGACACCATACCTGGATGGAATATTTGATCTGTTTTAATACTCTCTTCGAAATCTTCGCTGACTTACGTACATATGCTAATATAGTATAATTAGTGTAGCTATATTCGCGAGGTAAGATGTTTAAGATAACGCGATGTTCTAACACTTCTAGTTCAATGAAAACTAGGTGTATCGTTATTTTCGGCGTGCTGTTTCGATAATCCATTTGACAAGATACACGTCCTCACTTCCAACCTAAATAGAATGATATTTCTCGTAGAAACGCGGTTTTCGCAGCGCAACCATCTCTGCTGCCCCCATATCGTGATCTAAAATTGATTAAGGCCCATATCTCTCAGATTACCGACTGATATAAACCGATATTTCTCACGGAAGCGAGCGCGGGATAAACACGCGTGTCGTATGACCGCAGGGCCAAATTAGTTCCTAGGACGTGATTTGAAAGCACTAATTTATTGCATTCGTTGGCGTAACGCTCCTCTCCCATATCTATCCACCACCTTGGAAGATAATAATTATCGTAATCATCAAAGGTTTCTAATTTTAATAAACGTGGGGTTTTGTGCGTTTATTAAAAGACATATGAGTAAATGTTTGTTTAATGACCTTACGTGCTATTCATGTTTATACGTTACTTGTGAGAAACTTGATTAGGTGCTAAATACAAAGGAAAAATAGTCCGATTTCGAAGGATATTTATTTTATACGGAAATACTTTTAAAAACCTTTTTTTTAATTCGACATCAAATTACAATTTCTTACTAAATACTCAAAACTAACCTTGTAACATGAACTTCGTAATACTTTATAACAATCACGTAAAGCTTTTTAATATTCCCACCTAATCTCGACAAAGAGGGGCAAATTTCAGTGCCGTGCGGAAAACACGTGGAGAGGTGAAGCGTGCGGCACGGAGAATCGAGTACCCGTATCAAAGCACGCTTGTCAGTATTATTCGACTGGTCATTGTGGATGCTTGTCAGTACACACATACTTAGAAAATGTCGCATTTAGGTACGTTTCGGAAACAGCGTATCTCGAATAAACTAGAAAACGCACTAGCGAGTATGCAGGATTTAGAATACGAAGACGATAGAATTAAAAGTACGACAATTATTTCACGTGTATCAGCAGGTGAATGTGTGAACGCCACCTAAAACATGTAAAACACTGTTTTGTAATCCGTGGCACACGATACAGTGAATAATTAATTTCTTTGATATACTTAGGTGTTTGTTTTATTCTATGTAATGTACTGTTCATTTTACTATACCAACCTCTCCTTCTGGAGCAAGTATTCGGATTATATATATTAGCAAGTCGGAAGAAACCTTATGCCATCTGTTCGTGACTATGTTGAAAGAAGAATTTAAAGCAGAATTGAAAGACAAAAAATCGTGGTTATGTGTAGACGAAACAACCGATGGGCAAAAACATTCTGTGGTGAAAGTGATGGTACGTCCAATGTAAGTTTTAACCGTCATTCCCTATTTTACTTATTTTCAAAAGAGCTGCAAAATGTACTAGCGATGAAATTTTGAAAGCATTGAACAAATTTCAAGTTTTAACAACCCACCATTAACATGCTTTCCTTAGGCCGACCTCTTAAACAAGAGAGTGGCAATCCGTTACATGTAACATGTATCCGCGAGTAAATGCTTTAATAGCTCATACGAAGGCAGTATTTCTAAAGTCTCCAAGACGTACAAAAAGAAGAACTGTGTCTCAAAGTGCCCGAACCACCACAGCCGATTACTTCGTGTTGGGGAACATGGTTAAAGGCTGTGTTTTACTACTGTGAACATTTTGATGATATAAAGAAGGTAGTTTTACAATTCGATCCGAGACACGTCAAAGCTATCAAGGAAAACCAGAACCAGAAAATGTCTCAAGATAGTTAGGTAAAACGAAACTTCTTAAAACAGTAAGTTTTTCGGCACGTTATATAATATATTTTTTATTGTTCTTCTTTTTAACATTCCAGCGTCCGCATCGCGTATGCTCACTCGTAAAAGTCAGGATCATAAATGATGTGAGTACGTAAACGTTACTGAACACTTTTATGACGGACAAACGAAGAAGGGGACATCAAAAATATAGTCTGACCACCACAATCACGGGATCTCAATCCTATAGAAAAATTGTGCAATGAACTAAAGAGAAGGGTGTTTTATTTGATAATAAACTGTTATTTACGGAACATATTTCGTCAATGTGTTCATCTGCTTCCAAAACTCTGGGTTTTGTCATGCGCTCCTGCAAGCATTTCTCAGACTTAGCTGTAATGAAGCGTTTATATTATACCTACCTCCGTTCTAAGATTGAAGGCACCTCCATTGTTTGGTATCCCCACTACTTATACCAAGAGTTTATGATCGATGATAAGAGAGGTTGCTGAAGTATCTGTCCTTTCGAATGGAGAAAATGTACCGTGAAAGAGGCATCCAATATTATAGCTTACTTTTGGACCATAATTTGCTATCACTTGCTGACCGTCGTGAGCGTAAGAGTGTGGAGTTTCTTTGCAAGATCTTAAAAAATAATATGGACTCACCAACTTCTCTAGCACAAATAAATTTCACATTACCTCTATTCATCATATTCGCTTCTATAATATATTTCAAGTGCCTAGAGCCAATACCAACATTTTGCTTAAGGCATCTATTAGCCACGTGATGAGAAACGCAAATAAACGGGATCATGAATCTTTTTGTAAGTCTCCCTTTTTTCCTTGTTTCCTTGTACTGTCACGTTATATATTTTCAGTATATTTCTTATTTTGTCTTTTTTTATTGCAAATATTATTGTAGGCAACATATATTTTGAATTTTAAATAAAAATTTGTCCTATAATTGGCCCTTGGACTGGTCAATAAAGGGTTGTTATTATTATTATTATAAAAAAGATACATCAGCGAAATCAAAATTATAACAATCTTCGAAGTAAATTAAAATTAACATAGAATCCTTAGATAAACTAATAAAAAGAATATGTGCCACATTATTGAAGTAAAATACAGAGGCGGATTTTTTTGCAAAGCCACTTTTAAGTCATCATTCGCTTATACAATATACACGTTTTTTCCACGTTAAAAATATGTTATTTTCTTTGTGGTGTCTCAGTGTTTTGCGTGCTTGGTTATCAGTCTCGAGGTCGCGGGCTCGAACCCCGGGGCTGTTTCTCAAGGTTGAGGTTTTCTGTGGTTTTCCTCATCCCATGGTGAATGCTGAGAACGAATATTTTAAAACAGACCACAGACACAGACGTAATAATAACACAAGACCGGCCGATGCCCCGTGTAATTGGCGAGAAGCTGTTGGGGGATTCGAAGGCATGAATTATTATTATTATTTAGATTAAACCTTAACACAGAGTTCTTAACATGATCTTAAACTTATGAACAGTAGCATATATCAGCTCTCCAGGCCTAGTTAACCATGGCTAAATAGAGAAACACCTTTAATAATTTCGATTGGGTCGATACTTATTGGAAATGCATAACCATGGGTGAGGAAATAAAAGACAAATTTACAGATATTTCCAATATATTTAACACAATGTAATACACGACATGCTTCGCTATCCCTGTAGCTTCATCAGATGTTCTCTCTACTAAGTAGTAGCAGTACACGTGACGTGTTGAATATATCGGAAATATTTGTAAAATTGTGTTTTACTTCTTCCATAAATAGAGAAGGTCGCGTCTGCTCCAATATTGAATTCAACAACTCCCAATGCTTAACCTTTAAGAATTTACGTTCTTTTTTCTTTTGTTTTCTTTTTTGAATATCCCATAGATAGATGTATATTCAACATTATTCAAAAAAACTTTAATTTCTAGAACAACTAGGAACAACAGAGGGTACCCGGACAGTATGATTTTGTTGCGAATATTTTTGAAGGAAAGGGATACATGCAAATTTTATTCTGTAGGGGATATATACTGAAAATATACACAGCTTATTTTTTTCTCAGCATCAGTAGGCAGGCTACGAAAATTCAATACACCACCTACACTCAATCAATTCTTGCGCACGTGTGCTAGATTCTATTTTGATACTTGAAATTTATACGAATGGCGACCTTTAATTTTCTTTTTAACACATCAAAGGAAGCTACAAACGAATAAGCAAGTAAATTTAGCCTAATTATAATCCACGACGAAAATAGTGTCTACTAAATATTTCGATTAAAATATCCGTATGTTATTTCTGGGCGGCTTCTGGTGTTTGTAAACCGTTCCTTGTTACATATGCTGCGATGTAAATATTTTGAAAGCTATGTAGCGCGATCCACAACAGGTTGCCGTAAATATACAAACGAAGAAAATCGAAGGCACCGAGGGATTTACGGCGATGTGTTGCGAGTATCTTTCAAAATATTTGTAGGAGATATTAAGATAAGCTTTTTGGAGTGTATCAGAGAGCGTACGGAATTGTACACTCGGAAAGTTCTGTTCTAGCTATACCGATGATCCTTTTTTAAGAGATACTTATTAAATTTTCACGTTGCTTTCATCTCCATGTTTTTCGCCTTTACTCAGGAGATTTTAAAATACGTGTATACAATGGATTGGAGGCTTTGGTTTTGGGAAATAAGTGCGAATGTATTGAATTTTCAAACTCAATTCAGAATACATATTTACTACCAAAATACATATTTTCTAGACTCAAAGAATATGAAGCCTAAATTAACCAATAAATCATTACTGAATTTAATTTATCTTAACGTATTTATTAAAAATTAGTTTCCTCGCAATTAACCAATGTTTTTAAATTCCTGAAGAAATATCAGTTCCGGTAGGATATAAACACACCACCTCTGCGTTACCGATACATAGCGCTACCATTACACCATTGGGCTGAATGTGAGTTCAAATCGCTTTTAATACGTAAATGTCACCATGTCTGTTAATACACCGTAATATCTCAGCAGACACAATATTATTAAAAGCAAGTTCTTAATTAATTAAATTAATATTAATATTAAACCACCGTTAGTATTAGTAATGACAAAATTACAATTTCCTTCCAATTAACCAACCTTTTTAAATTACTTAAAAAATATCAGTCATGGTAAGATTTGAACGCACGATCTCTGTGTTATTAGCGCATTGTACTTACTCCACAAGACCGAATGTGAGTTCAAATAGCTTTTGCTACTTAGATGTATTTTCTTTATTATTACAGATGCATATCGCAACAATTTTACGCTTAAAAAGAATTTAGGTGAAACGCGTCAACAATTTCTATCGCTTTCGCTACAAGAGGCAGAAGCGAATTAGTATTAACACAATTACACAACATTAAAGTTAATGTAAACTGAGAGTAATTCAAGTTGACGTGAAAATAACTTATTGTAGCATTTAAACTATTCTACAAATAAGAATCGCCTATTTCACTACATAATTACAATAATTATACATGCTAAATAATCACTAGAAATAGATTTGTTTCAATTTGAGCATTAATTATAGAAACTATAGGTTATATTTGCACTTTCATATCGACAAACGTCCAAGTGACATTACCAGATCTCAGCGCCCCCTGATAATATTAAAACGGGCGATGGAATTGTAGTATTTTTAGATTAGAATCGTTTAATTAGCTGCCAAAATCGCTGTATACTTTCTTGATTACGACTTACGATAGGTGTAGCAGCAATTAGAGTACTTAGGTGCGCCACTTTTCACATAATGAATGAAATTTATTCGATTGTACTGAACAATATATATATTTTATAATATTGCTGTATACAACGATAGGATCAACGTAAATATGGCAAGATATAGAGGCGAAACTGTGGAGTCTGAGGGTTGCAGTAGTATGTATAACACTATCCGCATTAGCAAATAAAAGTATCGCAGATAGTCTTCGCATGCCGTAGAATAATAGTAAATAAAACATTACTCCCCATTACCCTAAAAAAAAAAAGAAATTCAGCAGCAAAAATTATCACCTCGATAATCTTGAAGATAATGTCTGTCCCATCCCAGTTCATCCTATACTAAACAGTTCTTGTCAATATAGAATATTATTCGAAGCCCGTTACGAGGCGGTAGCATTTACTTCTCTTTCCCTTCTCCTAGAAAACTTGAAATTTTTAAAGCAACCGCGACATTTCGATGGGGTTTCGGCTTGTTTCATACAAATTTCCTGCGACGCCACTTATTATCGGAGTGCTCGAATCCGCAGCCCCATATTCCCAAAACGAGGGAAAAGAAATTTAATAAAAAATTCGAACAACCATACATCAATATTTCAATGCCTGTTACTTCATCATTTTTGTCCTCGAATTTTCCCTCCGATATCCCTTGCTTCGGCGCGTATACAATGGTAGTTGGTGACAAGTTTGCGGTCCACTTTTTTCCAGTACAAACGCCTAATAATTTAATTTAATACGGTTTAACACTTCAACGTAACTAATATTTTGAAATGTTGCGTTTGTAAGTGAAAGTTGGGGCTTTTATGATTTTGTAATTTGACTGAATGCAGCGGGTGTCATAAGCAATCTGTCTGAATTAGAAGTGCGAAGAAGCTTCTACCTTTTTTTAACTATTTGAAGGGAATAAGTAAATGCAATCATCTGTAAAATTGAACTTTGGGTAATTCAAACCAAATTAATAAGAAACCTGAAAAATTTTACATTATTTACAACCAATTTCAATGCAACGTATATTTGTATTCACTAATATTAGGAGATAGATTATCACGCGCAACAATTAAATAACATTCTAGAGTCTATGTTCGTAATTATACAGGCAGATATACAATTAAGGCACCCCTAATTTTTTCAATTATCTTTAAGATAAACAATGAACAAATAAAACAAATATTATAAAAGCAAATATTTATTACTAAAAGCTAGAAATTCAATATTTGGTTGGCCCCCCGTGGGCTTTTATGAGAGCTTCAATCCTTTTAGGTAAACTAACATATGGCAGGTTGGATTTGCATTTGTGTTGGCATACCTTTCGCTTAATAATAGCCCACAAATGCTCGATCGGATTTAGATCCGGGCTTTGGGGTGGCCATTCCAAGATGTCAATGTTCGCTTCCCAGAACCACGCTAAACTTGCAGCAGCAGTGTGGCATGGTGCATTATCTTGTTGAAACAAATCTTCGTCAGTATTCATTCCGAATAATTTTTCAATTGAGGGCAGTAAAACGTCATCTGACATGCTGGCGTAGGTCCTCGAGTTCATTGTACCAGTGCACACGAACATCTCTCCAACCCCTGCGACGTCGTACACCCCCATATCATGACACTACCGCCACCATGTTTGATGGTAGGAACCACATAATCGGCATGGTATTCTTCACCAGGCCTCCGATGCACTAGCATGACACTAGGTGTATCAAAAATCTATAATAAACCTATCCAGTTAATTCTTTCAACTCTCGATTTGTTTTGACACAATTCGTTTAAATTTCCATAAATTAGTTACCTTATACTGAATATAAAACGATTAATTATATTTATTTCTATATTACACTCATCTGTCCAAATCACATTCGCCGAGTCCTTCTCTGTCCACGATTTGTGTTTATGAGCCTATGCTAATCGTTTATTTTTATTTACGTTCGACAGCCACGCTTTCTTTCTAGTTTTTCTCGATGATAGACCGACTTCTCTAAGACGTTTACTTACTGTTTTAGGCGATATATTAACGTTGAGTTGTCGATTTAACGCGCCAGCCAAATCTGGTTAAGATAATTAACCGGTTAGTCGATAATATCTACTACCAAGTTTGTCTACTGGGAAATACATATGTATATATGTATTAGATTTATGACAATGTACCATAAAACATATATTACAAACGTACGAAACGAATCAGTGTTATGTTATTGCTTCTAAATAACTTGATTTATTTTTGAAGAATCTACATGGGCTTCCGCGTTTTATAAACTGCAGCGCAAAAATATTTATATTCGCTACATAGACATACACTTACATATGCACAAGCTAATATGGAAACAAAGTAAAACTTTTTTAAAAAGTGGAAAAAGGGTGCAATTGTGCATATTAATATCCCGGCTCAACAAGTGCTTTATCTTATCATCTCAAACTCAAACATATGTATCTGTGTAATTAGGTTCTCTTATATACACACGTTAAAACTGCTTAATTTAGATGTGTCTATTTTTTATATCCAAATTAGAATAATAAATTTTAAGAAAAGTTGTTCATAGATCAACTAAATACGTATCTCCGTAAAATTAATGTTTTGAGTAACCCCTTATAAATCATGATTTCCACATTTTAATACTATTTGCCAGGTCTACAGGTATCAAATGCGGATGATTTCTTCTAAAAAAATATGTTAAATTCGGAAGAATGACAAAAAGGGCTTTATTAAAAGTATGCTCCATCCATTTGTTATACATTTTTCCCATTTTTCGGGCAATTTGCGAATACAATGCCAGTAAAAATTCTCCCCTTTTGCTGCGAACCATTCATCGAGCCATTTTTTCACGTCTTCGTACTAACGAAAGCGCTGCTCACCAAGTTCGTGTCCTATCGAGTGATAGTCGGAGGGAGGCAAGCCTAGTGAGTAAGCCGCATGGCATAGAACTTCCCAGCTAAGTGCTTCCAACTCTCAAGCAGCGAACGGTTCAAATCGGTCGATTGTTGTTAGTAACATTGAGAATTAACCGTTTTCCCGAACAGCTCATAATCGACCACGCCGCTCTGGTCCCACCAAACACAGAGCATTGTCTTTCTACCAAAGCGATTCGGTCTTGCGGTCCATGTGGACGGTGCGCCTGGCTCCATCCATGATTTTTGGCGCTTGAGATTTTCAAAATAAACCCACTTTTCATCCCCTGTAACTATATTGTGCAGAAACGATTTCCTTTTGTACCGACCGAGCAAAATGTCACGTGTTTTTGCGCATTTCCATTTGCCCGTCATTCAACTCATGTGGTATGTATCTATCGGTCTTCTGAATCTTTCCCATCTCTCGTAGCCGATTGGAAACCGCTTGTTGGCTATCGCCCAATTGCTCGGCGAGTTGCTCTTGTGTTTGCGAATCATCTTCGTCAAACAATGCTTGCAATTCCATATCTTCGTATTTCCCTAGCTTTTTTCCGCGTTCCTTGTCTGCAGCATCGAAGTCATCACATCTGAAACGCCAAAACCATCTTTCACACGTATCTTGCGATGGAGGATGCTCATCGTAAGCTTCTCGAAGTAATTCGTATGATTCAGCGGCAGCTTTCTTCAAATGTAAACAAAAAATGAATGCTCTTTGTTCGGTATAAATTTCGACATACTGAACACGACAACACACTATGCACACACTTTTCCAATGTATCACTCATGTGCATCTGACACTTGTTGATGATACAAATGGCGCAGTATCAAATCTCTATAGCACAAACTGCATTGGTGTTGCTCTGTTGTCTGAAATCCGCATTTCATACTTGTACATCTGGTAAGCATTTTGGGTACTTCTCTTATAATAATATATAAAATACACAATTTATAGCATCACATTAAAATAGCAAAAACTAATAGACAATAAGAGTTTTCTTAAACAATTCAAAAAGAAAGGAAATGAAATATCTTTACGGTATCATTTTTAAAATCATGTTGGTTGCTCATATTTCAAAGGCGCTTTCATAAATTTTAAGCCAAGCTCAATGGATCACCAGATAAACTGTTTTCAAGTTCGAGGTGACTGAATACCACTCAACCAACAATAACTTTTTACAACAATACTAAAAATAACAACCCTATTACTGAACTAACAATTACAATTTCCGTTAACATGTTACCAATATCGAAGAATCTGGATTTATAATTTGTTAAAAACTTTGGCGCCGACGTACATTATACACTCTCGAAAAATTAATTTCTAGATTAGTTACTGTATGCTTTGGAGATAAAAAAGATAAAAAATATACTTGAAGTATTCATTAATGTGGCACTAGCTAACTGCAGATTAGTTAATGTTGAAAACAATAATTGATATATTACATGCCAATTCTGATGAATGAAAATTATAGCCATATGTATTACCTACTAAGTATTTAAGTTCACCAGTAACGGCGGTTACTTATTCATAGCGGTTAATCAGTCACGGCGATTCCTGCTCCTGTGTCGTAGAGCATCGCTGAAAAGTTCTGGATTAGTATAAATTATTATTTTCAATAACGGAAATAAAGTGGATACAGAAAAGTGTTTAACATTTCTGTCGCTCATCTTTAAAAATAACTGAACGTTATTAAAAAATGCACAAATCAAATAGGGATTATTAATGATTACTGATTGATAAAGAAACACTCAAAAACGGTTGCAGCTGAATTTAAATCGAGAAATTAATCAGAAAAACGTGGTTGTTTAAAATATCGCCGTACACCGAATTCTACTTGTAGTTTTCCATAAATAATTTCAACATAAACTTCTTAATTGGATCGTCGTAGAATAAATTTACTGCTGAGTAAGGAAACAAATTACGAAGAAAACGTAATAGAATTTCATTCTTTATGTCCCTTGTTTCAGACAGTTTTTTTTTTGAAAACACTATTTAAATTGTAAAGGATTTTACGCCGGTAGCTTGAGTTAACGCTTTGGTAAAGTAAATAAAGAGTTTTCCCATTTGTAAATGAAGTGAAATACATTTACTTTGAAATTGAATGCTTATATAAGTGAAATTCAGCTGTACGTACACAGAAGTCAACCTATTATGCAAACGAATAGTACTTAGCTGTTTTGGTAGGTGCTAAATATAAGAATCAGTTGAATTTTGGTGAGGTCCAAAGGAACAACGAATCTATCTAACAACGATTCCAAATAGCTTTAGAAACGTAAAAACAGTTGTATAAATCGAAAGCCTCCCTGACAACAAGATGGTACTATGTTAAATTAGAAAATGATTTCATCTCTTCTTATAAATACTAAAACATCACAAATATATACTACTATGTACTACGAAGAATCATTATCAAATACATTTTTACCGACAATACGTTGTAGAAATTCTCAGTGAAGCTTGTAAGTTTACCGTGAACAGGTTCTAAATACGGCATACACTAACCGGACAAAAACTTTGAGCTACGTTTCAATGCCAGATCGGTAACTGCTTTCAAGGTTTTACGAACAAGCAAACTATTGCGCTAACGTTGGAAAATTGCAAATAGGAAAACAAACAGTTGGCACTTTATCTTTGTATTTCGGCTTTGAAACCTTGTATACTTCAAAGTTTAAGTGAATATTACACAATAGTTACAATTCAGATTTACATACGTTCCAGCAACACGTATACCATGCAGAGAGAACACGTTTAAGTTTATAATCGCGTCTCACAATGTAGAGGAACGTCCCGTTATGCACGTCATTTCAATACAACAGTGTTCACTTTGTTAGGTCGGCATTACATCTACCGAAACAGAACGGTCCCGAAATTTCGTTTATATTTGATTTAGTTGAAATTTTAATACCGCCGAAATACCCTGCCAGAATGCCTTGTTTCTACTAATTGCGAAAGTTAATAATTCAGAAACAATCAAACTTTTCAAGTGGCATTCAACAGCGATATCATAAATTTAAATGAGGTATTCGCCAAAACTGGAACTATAGAAAGCTGAATACGCTACTCCAAACTTGACAGATTAATATTTAATACGAATTGTTGTAAAATAATACAGCGCTAATATGTTTAGTAAGTACAATGGATACGTTCCAATATCAACTGTACTGAGTCGTTCCTCTTATCTAAAGCTGAATAAATCCGTGATACAAACGAAATTGAATTTAGTTCTTCATCAATTTAAGAGAATTACAAATATTCCATACCAAACACTGTTGCAAGAACATACTTCTTAATTAGTTTACTTTTATGATATAATAAGATTAATGATATTGCTTGGGTTGTGATAGTAACTGTCACAGCATTTTTTATTACTTGTCTATTCTATAAAATCATAATTATTGTGTAACTTAGACTAATGGAAGGCAAAGTATATATGTATAAAGTATATAAAAAGATTTGAACAATAAGTACATCAAAGCAAATTATCCTGAAAGTGCAGTTAGATCCAAGAATCCGTCATAAGGTTGAACACAATTATTCGCCGGGTGATCTAGTTAAGGACATACATATTTACCAAGACTTTACCTTAGCCAGAGATATTGCGCCTACCAACGATAGTAATTTACTTATCCAACTAGGTATTTATGTTGGAATGTGAAACAACGTTAAAACTTTTTGGTGCTAAGAGTGGTTTGACCAGCTTAGGGCGGTAATTCTGAATATGCTGTCTGTTC
Source organism: Trypoxylus dichotomus (assembly GCA_023509865.1). Taxonomy (NCBI): domain Eukaryota; kingdom Metazoa; phylum Arthropoda; class Insecta; order Coleoptera; family Scarabaeidae; genus Trypoxylus; species Trypoxylus dichotomus. The sequence goes on from CM042080.1 coordinate 20,261,929, forward strand.
TTCTATAATGATTCTAGTTTTTTACATATAGACTATTTTATAATATTGTATTATTCAACAAATGGCCATTTATTACTGAACAATGCTAAGGATAGTTCTAATAGTCGGAACAACCACAGCGACAAGATGGTTTTTTCTTGCTGCCAATATAATAAAACAAAGATCAGAATCTACAAGGTACGCTAGTGACATTAAAACCTCATTTGAAATCACAGCTTCTAATCGTGTAGAAAGCAAAATAAGGTTGATGGTGAACATTGGAAAAATTAACTAAAATTCGTTTAACTTTTACGATTTAAGTATTTGTTCTACTTTTGACAAATTATATTGGCTAGCCATCTCAAAATATAAGGTTCAAGTAATACTACAAATTTATTACATAAGGGCCTAGCTATCTCTACCGTAAGATCCCCTTTAGAACAGTTTCTTCTGCAATTTATAGTGTAGAGATATTTAGAAGAGCATTCTTTTACACTGTTATTAAATATTGTAATGCAATTCCACTGGACCTTCGTATCTTAAAACCAACATTATTTGGTAATCTGCGTAAGCGCTAGTATCTGTACGCGTATATAGTTAGTATTTGTTTTAGCATTTACTTTCTTCTATTTATCTATTTATTTTCATTCCCATTTTAATTTTTATTTAAGCTGTTATAGCAATACCTAATTTATTATTATCTAGGCTATCTTCGCATTTCTAAGTCGCTGATCTTGAACTTTTTCATTTTATATTTTTTAAGTTTACTTTTATATTTGCTTTGTATTTTGTACTAATAAACCGCGTATTATTACAAGGCTTGTCCGAAAACTAAGTATCGTTTCGTTCTACCGCCACCGCAGCGCTATTGTTGCAATTCCGCGCATGCACACGCTATTACAGTCGGATTGTGTTGTGTTTACATTTGTTAGTGATCGGTCAAAATATTTAAGACAACTTATGAGCCTGCCGACTGTAAAGTGCGTTCTGTACCACGATTTTTGTGCGGAGGGAATATTAAGTCACATCTAAAGAAATACCTATAAAATAATACTAACGACAAAATCGCTGTAAATACAGCTTTTCTCATGGTATTGGTGAAATCATTCACGAGAAAGACACGCCAAGAGACATAAAACGCTAACACACGGATATGTTTCTGTCTACCCAGCGTCAGCAGCGTGGTTTTGAGCGGTTATATACTCAATATGTAATTCCCTCTCTGCTTCTATCACCATAAATAACCCTACAATACAAGTGAATATTAAGTCAGTCGAAATTCATCGTCAACTTGTAGAGATTTATTTTTTTGATATTTTTGAAAATATAATGGCAGTTGAAATGGCAAGAAAGTAGGTTAAACAATCCAATGATGGACGAACGAATGTTCATGATGAAGCACGGGTTGAAAAAGTTATTGAGAAAATTCGCGAAAACAAACGGTTCGCAATAAGAATAAGTAGTGATAAATTTCCATAAATTTCAAAAACTGTGTTACATGAGGTTGTTACAAGTCGCTTAAATTATCGAAATATGTGTTCTCGTTGGGTTCCGAAAATGCTCACGGATGTCCACGAAACGAACCGATTTGTCAGTGCTTTGACATTTCTAACACAGTATTGAGGAAGATGAATTCTTGAACAGTATTAAGATCTGTGACGAAATTAGGGTTTGCAATGTCACTCCACAATCAAAACAACAGTTGACGGTGTGGAGGCACTCACAATCTCCCAAAAGACAAAAGTTGAAAACAACGTAGTCAGCGCGAAAAATCATGTGCGCTGTGGTCTGGAACACACAGCGCGTTCTTCTTATTGAGTTCCTTTCTAGAGGTAAATCTATCAATGCGAAACAATACTATGAAACATTGAGAAATCTTTGGCAGCCAGTTCAAAACAAATGACGTGCAAGGCTGAGTCAAGACATTGCGTTGCTTCATGACAATGCAAGTCGTTGGTGTCACTCAAAACCTTAAAACAATTCAGTTGAGAGCAGTTCGATCATCCGCCGTACAGACCTGATTTCGCACCTTTCTACTACCACATATTCTTGAACTTGAAGCGTCATTTCGGTGGGAAGCGCTTTAACAGCGATAACAATGTAAAAACTGGCAGCAACTTCCGCTATGACAAATGTTTGAGCAATGGTGGCAACTATATAGAAAAATAATTTAAGAAATACTCTTTCATATAGAAATAAATTTTGTTTTGGATAAAATGTTTTTATGCGTTTTTTCTGAAACGTAACATACTTTCCGGACAACCCTCGTATTATTATTCCACAAAATAGAAAAGAAGTCTTTTGAATTTCATAGATTTAATAATAAAGGGAAATACTAGTTCTATTATAATGTTTTATGGTAAACAATTATCATAAAACTATGCTGGGTACAGTATTTTATGCGTCGTTTTCTTTTCATATCTCCGCTGAATAGATGCCAATGAGAAATGCGACAGTAAGTACAATTGGACATCTAACTGGAGACTTGATTAACGAAAAACGCCGAAAATACGAGGGAAAAATCTTTTTTGCATATCCAATTAGAAGTTCTTGCCGCCTACGTCCAAAGTGAAAAATCTAATTACGTTAATTCGATGATAGTCGCGGGGATTAACATAATCCCAACGAGATGGACGTTCGCACCATCGGGCGAGAGGGATCCAATTTTTTTCGACACGTCGAGGATATCCCGTCACCGCCGATGAAAGCCTCGTCCAACCCCTGTCCCATTCGCCCCCGTCCGCAGCCGCAAGATAAAAGCAATGCCGTGTCTATCCGAACGCGATCGCCATTTAATTTTAATCCGTGTATCATCCGATACGCAAATGTCTAAAGTTTGGCGATCGCAGCCGCCCGTTAATATTTGAAGCGGGTAGCGAATAAATAAAAGATAACTTTATTTTAGAGATGCCCTTCAATACAGAAAATGTGGAATTGGATGCTTTGCTGTCAATACGCGAAGTCCGATAATGTGCATTATAACTAAAATATTTTAAAAATTATGCCAAATGATTGTGCATAATAGCTTAAGACATTATAACAAGAGTATGCATAATGACAACAAGTTTTAGAATTTATAGACTATAATCCCTAAATCTTTCAGTTATGTTATTACAGGTAATAAAGATGACCGCGTTTCAACTATTATTTTTTCAACAAGAACATAAGTACTTTGCCTACTAACTAACCATTTTCAGTTAGCAATCTTACTTATACAGAGCTTATACGTCACTATCATCCTCATTTCAATACTTTACTGTACGCACATTTCGATAGCTGCAACTAACAATCTAAATTAAAACTACATTATTTATACACTTTAAAATTTAGTAAAGAGTAAAAGCTGGAATTTTATGATCCTAAACCTCAAACCGCTAAACTACTTGTTTTTTGTAAATATCCATTTGTTTTGCCCAGCTGGTCTGGACGGTTTCGACGTATATCTCGGTAGCCCGTCTTGCCTTAATTCGAAGGACCAGTACACTATCTGGTGTACACCGTTAGAAGAAACAAATTAGGTTGACACACTTAACCGCTTTTATTTACTTCACCGATGTTTGATTTACAATTCGTGATTGTTCTTTAGTTGCTTCCAAACTCCTTATAACTAGGGAAAACTGGTGAACTGTGTGATCAATGCTAGGGAATCGTTATTTATAACTATTTTGGATGTTTTATAAATTGAGTGTTACTCTGCTGATGTTACGTTGAGTTCTATTGAACTTATTTTGTGATTTGAATGAACCGTGTGAAGGTTCTGTAGAACTTCTGTATTGAATAGCGATACAATGTGTATTGCTGGTTATTTATAAGTAGAGATCGGATTATATGGCATCTATTTGTAGATGTCTTACACTGATTAAAGTGAATTAACACTAATTAATGTTAATCAGTATAATACATCTATATATAGACGTAAAATATAATAATAAAATAAAATATATACACTTTACATATAATCCGGTCTCTATTTATAAGCAACTTAGTTTTGCATTAATGAGCAACCTTATACATAAGAGAATAGTTAGCATAATGGTAATGAATGGAATCCTAATTTAGAAGATTGGGGCCCGGCAATTACGCCGATCTACTAAATTAGGATTGCCTTATGTCAGCATTTTCTACTTAAACTTAACTAGTACTAATTACTGAATATATATAGATTTGGTTATAATTGCAAACGCTACACTAAATATGTGGGCACAAAATGAACGAAAGGCAGAAATGAGTGCAAATTAGAAATAAATGAATTGTAATATTAGGATGATATTAAATATGTAAAATACAAAATAAAACGTCGTTCGGTTGTATCCAAACACCATCCCTTATCAGTAATTTGATTGTAAATTACTGTTTACGTTTTTAATTAACTTTATATCTCCTTTCAAACGTGTATAGGACGACATTAGATTTGTCAAACCTTTCGAATTTAAGATAAGACAGATACTTTCTGCACCTAACTCTAATCTCTTTATTTGCCCAATATATACTTGATCACAATCTTCATGAAATATTTTAGTTCCTGATTTATCCATGTTATCTACTTACTCTTTAGTTTCCTAAAATGTTATTCAGATTACTAATTGATAAATTTTGCGATCAACTTTACAAAAAAAGACCCTTAGTGTAATTTCTATAAAATGGTGACTTACTTCTTACTGCTTGGAAAACCACCAGAGTGTGATGGATTTAACATTTACCAGCCAACATTAATAATAAGTCTATACAAATTCAGAGTTTTTTTGAATTTGTGGTTTTATGTAAGCCCTTTACCCCCCCGCTGAAAAATCGGGAAGGCTTGTTATTTATTATCCCAAAGGCAAATGGTGATTCGAGAGCATACCAAACCGCCACTACATCAACAAACATAGATTTCGAACGCACATCTGAGTTGCCAATTCAGATGCAGTCCCGCTTACCACTGGACCACCAAGCCATTTCAATAGTAGTAATAATGCGGAGAATCTTATTAATTATTACTACACCTACAGTATTGGAACAGAAACAATTAAATTTTAGGAACAAAGAGTGGTGCTACATGCCAAATCTTCTATAATAAGCACACAACAGGCTAAAGATTTCGAATGCAATGTTACTACCCTCATTCCAAACACAGGTCGCAGATTTTACTCTTTCAGAAACGTTATCACAATTATAATATCAACAGATGAGGATGAAAGCCGCAAGAGATTTAAAAGAAAATACGGTTTTACTATCACATGTGCGTCTTCTATTCGAGCCGATTTCGGATATTCAGATGACGTTCCCAATACCTTCACCTCATTGCGAATGAAAGGTTTTGATCCAAAGTGGCACGGTAACTCGAAGTGGCAGAGGCGAAAACCTAAAGTGTACTACAAAAACACCGGGAACACGTTAGGAGGTTTTCACCTCTAACGTAATTAACACATCGAGTTACCGTGACCTTTTTCCAAAGAGGTTTCGGAGACGGAAACGAAACGTCGAGATCCAGCTTTATTTTTTCTTTTTCTTTCCTTTGTTTCTGTTTCTCATTTTTTGCTTTCACCTTTCCCTTTTTATTTCTTTGTTTTTCCACTTCCTATACCCTATCAAAACACGATCCAATTCCAGAAACAGTTCGTTTATTACTAGCTTTGGCCGTAGAAGCCTACGTATTCACTTCATGTGAAAATAACTTAACTTATTAAAAATACATTTGTCTTAGTAGTTGCGCATTATGAATAACCTAGAAATGCGTTAATTTATTTTTTTTTGTAATAAACACAATAAAATTGTGGTTCAAATTATCTATCAATAAATATTAAAAAAAAAGAACAAACGAATGAATTCTTGTACATTTTATTTAAATGTGACTTATGGAAAAGGGCAATTATTAGCTTCGTAAGTAAACCTTTTCTAATAAAATCTGTCAGAATGTTCGAAATAGCTCTGGCAACGTAAGGCAACGCTTACTGCTATCCCCATTAGAGCAATACTTCGAAGCTTGTGTGAAACGGTGTGGTGTATATTTCATAAAATTAAAGTTAAAAAATCGTTAATTGCAAATAAATTTTGAGGGGCATTTCCGTAATTTCCAATACGCGACTTTACCTTAGGGGCGGTATTAGAAACTTTATATCAACAAAGGCCAAAAGATCAAATTGATACGGATATTTCAAATAAATTCCTATCGTTGACGCAATTTTCAATTTTTAGTCTCGTGAACGACATTTCCAAGATTTACCTCAAGACATTCAATATTATTCTTTGTATACCTTTTTAAGGAAGCGCAATGAAAGAATTCCTTCAAGTTCAAATAGTTTTCTTCGTTGCCTAGAAAACACCCTCTCATTCAATGTACAAATATTTTTACTGGCGCATCTTATCGATTCGTCAAGACCGTTCTCATATTTCACCGTCTACTAACGTACTTCCAATGATAGCAACCCTTTTAGCTACATCTTCCATCATATCTCATGAAAGGAGACGAAAAGCTCGCATCGGAGCGGCAACAGAGTAGCGCGATGATGCGACACGAGAAAAACGAATACTGTAGCATCGCATCGTCGAGTTTAGAAATCGTGCGATCTCGCCCTCGGTACTCGGTCTTATAACGCCTCTTGCAGCAGAAGCGAAATGATTCGGGTCACGTTTTAGCCCATAATGGTGCGTAAGTTCGGGTTTATTGAAATGCTAAACAGGGTTGCACGCACCCTCACACGTACAAGCGTACGTAAACAAGTTTCGCTTGTATGTATCCTCAGCGATTCTGGAATCGTCGAACTTTCTAAGGATGAGAACGTCGGGATTAGAGATCCATTACGAACGGAGTTTCAATTCGGTATGTGCATGTATGTACTATCGTGGGATTATGTAGCGACTCAAAGTATCATGGAACATCCCTAAACATACATTTACCGCACTTACACCGTTCATCAGTTAGAAATAATTCAAGCAGCGTAAGTAGTTTGTGAAATCTGCATGTCAAACGCCAAACCAACACGCTAGAAATATCGTGTTGATGGTAATATTTCCTACAATATCTTCTAAGTGGTTATCACGATCAACATAAGATTCTAAATGATAATTTCAAAACCATTCGCCTAAACCTATGATCTGCAGAGATTCACACGTGTTGTCTGGAACACTTGACCGGTAAAGAAATTAAAAAGACGATATCTACAGAAATCGTAACATACATTACAATGGTAATTAACAGAAAATATAAATTACATACTAATACTACATTAGTACAGAATAATCGATGTAATACATTTATTTACACTTCCGGGACTAAAATTGATGCTCTAGTACCTGTTTGCAAGGACTAAAGTGGGTTATTTAATCCCTAGAGAACAAATATTAATTGAAGTCCTTAGAGAATCTACAGGCACGAGGGGAGGTCCAGAAGTTCGTTGAATGAAAGGGTTTTAAATAAAATAAAACAATATATCTATTTTTCCTTTTCAATATAATCACCCTCAAGCACAATACATGTATTAGATTTATGAATTAATTTTTCTAAACCATCATAAAAATATTTTTTATCTTTCGCCTCAAAGTGGGCCAAAATTGCCTCCTTTACCTCATTGTCGTCGGAAAACTTTCTTCCACGTGTCTTTTTTTAAATTGGGGAACAAATAAAAATCACTAGGTGCCAGGTCTGGACTGTAGAGTGGATGGACTATTGATTGAAAGTAATGCTTGTGCAGAGCAGCCATTGCAACTTTGCTCTTGTGAACCGGTGCATTGTCTTGCGAGAGCAACACACCCTTGGTCACATTTTTTCTTGATGGCCTCCTTTAATTTTTCTAATATCGCTGCGTAATATTCTCCGGTTATGCTCCTACCTTTTTCTTTGTAATCAATCAATAATATCCCCTCACAATCCCAAAAAGACAGTAGCCATCAACTTTCCAGCCGATACTGACACTTTGAATTTCTTTGGCGGTGGTGTCCCCTTTTTATGCCATTGCATGGACTCCTGTTTGGACTCAGGCTCAAAGTGATGAACCCATGTTTCATCTCCGGTAACAATCCGCTCCAAAATCTGTGCAGGTTTGTCTCCACACAGCTCCAAAAATTGTTTGGACCTACAGACGCGCTGCTGTTTCTGCAGCGGCGTGAGCATTCTCGGTACGCATCTTGCACTGACTTTTGTCATACCTAGGTGGTCATGTAGGATACGCAAAATGGTGGTATCTGATACTCTAACAAATGCAAATAATTGTTTTTTCTTCAAACGGGCATTTTGCAGTGGAAATTTTTGCACTTTTTCGACGATGTCTGATATGGTGACCTCAACTGGCCGTCCTGAGCGGGGGTCGTCTTCAATCGACTCCCGACCATGTTTAAAAAACCATGCCACTTATAAATCATTGATTTACTAGGGCACTGTTCCCCATAAACGGTTCCATAGCGACTAATCTATATTGCTCATAAATCACTGGGGTATGTCACTGTAGAAAGTACTATTGTATTATATGCTTTGACATTTATGTTTTTGTCGATTATCCTTTTCCTACATATTGTTTCATTGAGGGGATAATATAAGTTAGCGTCTTTATTCTGCTTGTTATATCCAGGTCTACTTTTATATAACAACACCTCCTATACAGTTGTAACTTTTTCCATAGGTAACTCGTTCATTTTTATAGTTCTATTACTCTGATGTCGCAGTCTATGATTTATCAACAGTATTGTATTCTTTGGGAGTCAATATGCACAAAAGTATAGTCATTATTATTATTATCAAATGGAAGTTATGCTATATCCAAAGCAATTCTTACAGTTATTAACAAAGTAGTACAGAATAATTGTTTTTTAACTGTTTAATACACAGAATCACCATAATTTCTTAGTTGTTTTAATTTGGTGGCCATCGACTATAATTCAAAACGTAAGCCTACTGTATCGTAGCCGGTGGTTAATCCCCCGGCAGTACGAACAGAGGGAAAAGCAAGAACAGAATCAGTAATGTGCGTAGAACAATATGCTATAAAAGCCATAAGAAAAAAAACCTAATGCTAGAACGAGGAAGGAATTATTAATATTTTCGTCACATATCCGAATTATTTCGGACGCTACGGCGAAATGACATCCGGACAATCATAAAAACAATACCAACAAATTACATACATACATTACGCTAATTCTTCGTTTTCATTTGTGCTTGCATGAGGAAAAAGCATCATGTATTTCCTTAGAGATTTACGATCAAGATTATTGCTACTATTAGAGAATTTAGTAGTATAGCTATTAACCCAACATATTACTTGTAATTACCGTTATGTTTCAAAAAAATATTTTCTAAAGCGCTTCTTGTAAGATAATAACGGAAGTAACATCAGCAATAAAATCTATAGTAGCACGAAAAAACTAAATATGAAATACAACTGCATAGAATTTATTTTTGTTGCGAGACGTTTGAAGTTTGAATTTAATACTGGAAAACCATCTAAACATATCAACACATATTCGTCGTATTTTTCCGCCGGTTGCCTGGCTACTTCAACTCCTCAGTTTGCCTACTTTAGGTTTCTATTTATGAGGAATCGTAGAAGATAGGGTGTACTGAAAATATACGACATAGTGGTTGCCAAATTTAGCAACAAATTCGGTTTTAAAAAGGTGCAAACATGTGTACCAATCATAATGGTGGACTTTTCAAACATATTTAGATATAAATTCTTTAATTACGTTGATTAGGTACTACTTTAGTGGTATCCTAATTTCCTTTATTGTTTCTTATTTTATCATTCGTCATTCGCTGTTTATTAGTTTCTCAGATATTATTTTTATATAAAATCGTAATTCCAACGCAATAAATATTTTTTACTAATTATGATAATTTTCAAATTGCACGAAGAATTTTAATAGCCTAAATTTTATTACCAAACGCCATTAGCATCAAACAATTGTTTCCATAGCTTAAATAAATAGTCCGGTTAGACTAACTTAGTAAGCTCATAATTACCTATTAACAGAACTATAGGCATAGAACTAACTAAAAAAAAATTAAAACTCATTCAATTGAGCTGGCTTAACTACAATTCCTTCCCCACCTGATTATGTCCCCATCTCCGCTAGCTTCCGAGATCCCCATACTAAACATCCGGTAAAACCAAACCGGTATGATAGGAATATATATTATTGTGCACGTTAAAACAAATACTTAATAACAGAAAAAAGCGAATTAAAATGGAAAAACTAATCCAACTTCCGAACTACGAGCCCTGTCTTAGTGAAGTTGGCCCAACCATTCAAAATGTGAAATTCGTGAATTTGATTATTATTACAACAAAGAAGAAAACTTATTTGAAAATATGCGATTTTTGATCTCTTTATATCTTATTAGAGTATGTTTAAAAACATTTTAAAATATATTCATCTCCAACTTGGCTGTTCTCTACAATAACTTGATTTGAACTAAATACACGACAACAGCCTAAGTCGCCTGGTCGATTTCTGGTTATTATGTTGATTGCTTTGAAATATATAATAATATTTGACGTTTTAATAATTATAAACGAATCGATGACATTTCAGAACATATGTATTTGTGCATTCGTTATTCTCAAGCTATAAAATATCTGATAAAGCTGTCTCTAATGAAATAAGGAATGAAATAATTCATTTGCGTTCAAAAGGCAAATCTGATGCGCAAATCGTTGACGGTAATAATTTGTCAAGATATACAGTACAAAATATTATTAAACTCTACAAAAGCACCGGATCCGTGACTCAAAAACGGGGAAATGGACGCCGGCCACACTATTCTGTAACAAATATAATGGCTCTGAGAAGAATTATCATGCAAAATCGTGGGGCTAATTATGGTGAATTAAGAATTGTATGGAATCGGAAAAAAGGTAAAAGTTTGTGAAGAGGAATCTGTCACAGAGTCGCCCCAAAACTAGTGCTTCAAACTTACAAGGTAAGCTCAACCTGTTTCCGCTTCTTTTCGGTTTACAACTTTACAATTGGTTGGAAAAAGAAAAGTCTTTAGGCAAAAGAGCACAGGGTTTGGTCGCAGGCTCAATGGAATTCAATTACATGGAGTGATGAAGTTAAGTTTGAAGTTTGCATTAATTATAGTCGAAGCAGAGCCATAAAACCAAAGACAAAGTTTCTCAGACTGACTGCCTTAAAACGAAAACCAAATTTCCAGCCTCAATTATTATTTGGAGATCCACGTCACCTAAAGAGGTCACCAATTTATACTTTGTAAATGGCATCATGAACGTTGAAAAATATATTAACGTCCTTCAATCTAATCTAAAATCGCAAATTAAAGAAATGCGTTTGAATAATATCCTCTGTATTTTCCAACAGGATGCTGCTGCTTACCATACACCTAAAAAAGTGAAAAATCGGATATCAGAAAACAATATTTCACTTTTGAAGTGGGTGTCTCGATTGAAACTTTGTGGAATAACATGAAGAAGGAGCTCCGATCACAACCTGCAAGGAACGTTCCAGAGTTGCGTGCTCGTCTTCACTCCATTTGGAACAAATTTACTTCAGATGATTGTTAAACGGTAGTGGACACTATATCGAGACGCATTGAGGCAGTAATTAATCGAAATGGCGGTTTAGTGGTAGTTTTTTATTTCTCTTTCGTTAATTTTTCGTTGATTGATAATATTAGGAATTCCTGTTCTTTCAATATCACTCAAAATGAAGTTTGATATTCCGTTTTAAAATTCCGTTAGTATACGCAAAAGATTTGAAACTATTTATTAGAAGCTTAAATAAAACGTTTTTCAAAAATATTCACCCCATCATGGAAAACGTCGTCCTTTTTTATACAGGCAAAATAGGTTAAAAATATGCTAACGACTGTTACTGAAAAAAGTAAAAGGTGGAGATAATCAAAAACAAATATTAAAAAAGAAACGCGCAGATTCCGTCTACCTAGCATTACTTCATTGAAATGGTGGGTGTCGCGGTCGCAAATCGCGTTCAAAAAGCTACGTTCGTAAATTCAGAAAGTCGAAACCGACGACTGTCGCGCCATCTACGATCGCATATTTATCTCAACCGCCACCTGAAAAAGTAAATATTAGAGAATTCCCAGCGCAAATATATTCGCGTACGCGAACGAAGGCGGCTTATGGCCGGCGAATGTGTGTTAGGAAACCAAACGGGGGAATGTAAATAACGGCCATAAGCAAGACTGAGTGGCAACATCAATCAAAAGTGAATAAACACGTTCGCTCAAAGTCAACTTCGTGTGCTTCTCCAGGAACTCTAACGTGAAATTTTACACGTGTGAGTGTGCCGGCAAATCGCTTCATATAGAATTCAATTTTAGAAACGACGGCAAACTGCACCAAGTGAAACATCGTTGTTATACTGCCAATCGTTTTAGTTTCCTGATTGAGTAACGTGTATTTATTAAAACTTACAAAGTTGGAAAGATAACGCTGGCCAACAAATATTTCTTTCTACTGACAAAGATCTGACACTTGTATTTAACTAATATAAGTACGCTAGTGCCAAGTATAAAACCAAATTTTCCCTATAACGTCACGTTTTTTTTCGACGGCACTTCTTGTTTACCAAAATTAGGTCTTATGAAGCAATATATTAAAGCTCTAGATTTACGAACATATGTCAAAAGCTTCCTTGACTAAGTTGCGAAAGAAATTGAAGCTGAGGTATTTAATCGTCTTCAAATTAGAATTTTAATGATAGATCCAAATTTCGTCAACTATGAAAAAAGCTGAGAAAGAAACCTGGACTTCATTCACTATGGTTCTTGGAAACAAAAAGCCTCCAATTACAATGATCTAGTGAAATCAATGCTTCGAAAATTCCACCACCTAGTTTGCACCATGAGCAAAAGCTTCATCTTCTTCACAGACATTTTGATAGATTTCCCGAATATTTAGGTGTTGTATGTGATAAACAAGACGAATGATTTCATTAAGAATTAAAAACCTTGGAAACTCGCTACCAAAGAAGATGGGATCCTCATATGATGATATATGTCGACTACTGTTCAAAGGGACTACCAAACCAAAACACACAGAAAGCGCATTAAACGAAAATGTAATCCTTGATTGTTGTTTGTGTTTTTACAAGTACTCTTGTAATTTTCTTAATGATTATTGAAATAAATACTTGTACTATATTTGTGACTAACATTGTATTTAAATAAATAAATGAATTATTAAAATTTTATATTTTGTTTATACATTATCAGTTCTTCAACAACTTTGCCATATTAGCGATTCTTCAAAGAGCATAGTATAGCATAGAAGTAGATTTTGACGTGATGGGCAAAAACTAATATGATTTTCGGATTCAGCAGACCCAAACTGGTAAAAAACAAATCTGATATAGAAAAAAATATGTTGGGCAGTGCAATGATTTAAAGAATGTATTAGAAATATTGCTTCCTACGCTATCAGGCAGTACATTTTTCAAATCCTTACACTATTATACAAAACTTCTGTAACGCACTAGTACCTTCTTCCCAGTATAGTTCTGTATTTCGCTTTGTTTTGTTACTATCAAATTTTGAAAATCTATACGCGGATGGACTCCCTCTATTGATATTTTGGCTTAGTGAACAGTCTTCTTTGATGTATGGCTAACTTGCTCCATTTAGGGTATCATTTTTAGGTACCTTAATAGCTTCTTTGTCAATGGTAGTTCTTTAAAGTAATTAGCACCACTGATCTTTTGAAGCCTGCTCTGTGCGAGCCCTTAAATACTGCTAATGGTCCAATCCCCCTACCTTCTTCTTATATTCTTTGTACTGAATGTCTACTTTCATGCCGTAACCCAATTTTTCTACTCCACCAGATCGCTAGCTTTCTTCTCATCTGCTTTACTCTGTCCTCCCAACTTTTCCTCATTATTTCCTGTCATCTTTTCCCTATTATCTTGGAATCTGCTAGCGATCCTTTTTTTATTCTGTTTATTACATCCAGGTCTACTTTTCCATTGAGCATTACAGTCTAAATATTCAGTTCTCTCAGTTTTATTATTCTGCGATCACCAGTATCGTACTTCTTCGTATATTTATTTTCATTTTTATTCTTTCACTCTCCTTCGTCAGTATTTTGACTAATACCTTCATCTTAGTGTGTTTATCTGCTATTAAGAATATATCATACGTATACATTAGATTATCGATGTCTACTGACATAAGGTTACTGTATTCAACTACTGTTTCTAAGTTTCTATAAGTTTAACCGTTGAAACGTTCTAAACCTAGAGAATTCATTTTGAATGTAATTCGAACATTCCAGATTCAAGTGGAATTTTCTAATTTCCTTTGTCTTGACGTAATTTTGTTGACGATGGATTATATAATTAAACTTATTGTTTGAACTGTTACTATCGTTTGTGGAACTTATATAGTCCCATGTCTCGGCAGTGTCTACTATAGTCTTCAGGGTAGCCATGATAGGACATCTAGAAATGGTATTTTGTTATCCACCTCCAATTCTGTGGTGAACTCAATGAACTCCTGTAAACCGTTTAAGTGTTGAAGGAAGCCATTGATTTTTTTCTTCCCAATGTGGCCATATCACTAAGGTGTCGCCGACCAATGTGAGCCACATTTTCGGTTTGAGTTCGTGCAAATACATTGTTCTTTGCTCAAATATACTCAAATTCTTCCAAATATACTAGGTGTATGAATAAGAATTTTCTATTTTTTTTTGCCAAGTAATTTTCAAGTGAAATTATTTTTTTATTCAAAATATTGGCCATCGGCTTCGACACATTTCACTCATCTTTCAGTTAATTTATGGATACCATGCCAGAAAAACGGTTTGCTTTTTGCGGCAAACCATTCGTCGAGTCATTTTCCAACTTTCTCGAAATTACTGAAGTGCAGCTGTGAGAGCGCGTACCCCATTGATGTGGAGAGGTGATCGTCAGATAGCGCCATCCAAGCGATTTCAAGGTGTCTTTCACTGTGCGATCAATTAATGCGTGATTTAAACTAATCATTTGTTGGCGATAGCATTGTGTGTTAACGGTTTTGCCTAGCTTCAAGAGCTCATAATAGACAATACCGCTGTGATCCCTCCAGACACAGAGCGTAGTCTTCTTGCCGAAGCGACTTGATCTTGGTGTTGAAGGACCGGCTTCGCCAGGTGAAAGCCACGATCCTTTCTGCTTCAGGTTTTCAAAATATTCCATCTTTCATCACCTGTCGCAATTCGATACAACAATGATTTCCTTTCGTGGCGTTGAAACAGCATTTCACAGGTGACTGCGATTTTCCATCTGACGTTCATCCAAATCGTGAGGGACCCATTTAGCGAGTTTATTGATCTTCCCCATTGCTCGATGTCTGCTGATTGTTTTTTGTGACACATGTAATGCTTCTGCTAATTGCGTTGAGTTTGAGTTGGATTATCATCTAATAACTCCTGCAATTGCTCGTCTTCGCATTTTTGTGGTCTACCAAAGTGTTCACTGCCTTTCATATTGAAATTGCTACTTTTAAATTGTAGACCATATATCACATATTCTAATCGATGGAGCGTGCTCACCACATGTTCCTACCAGCTAATGATGACTTTCAGCCCTTCTGTTTCGATTAAATAAGAAAAGTAATGCGTGCCGCAAATGTTCTTTTTTTTCAAACACAAGAGTCGACGTCACCACTGAGCGATAAAGCAAAGACGCTAGTTTTTGGCGGACTCAACTGTGTGCTTATAGTTTAAACGTCAGACAAACAAAATGACATATGAAAAACTTATGCATACATCTGGTACGTTACTCAGGAGCGGCGTCAGAGGGAAGTCTATTGCCATGTCAAATTCTTGCTGGTAGAACTTGTTCTACCTGGTAATATGTGGTGTTCACGCATGTGGACAGCAGTTCTATAATGGCTTCTACACTTAATGATGTTCTACCTTATAGTGTGGTGTCTCTGGAGAGTATGTTCTTTACTATTGCTGAGTCTGACGAATACATACAGCCCTTTTCAAGACTACTCTGAAGACGACAGTGCACAAACTGCTGAAAAATCAGACTATATAAATTCCACAAACGATGGAAATAGCCCGAACGACAACATTAATTTTCTATACGTAATAATAATTACAATGTAGCAAAAATGAATTATAAATAGCGCGAAACACATAACACCCTTTAGACACACCGGCTGGGAATCGCTGATCTAGAAAGCTATAGACTAATGCGCGTCTATAAAAAATTAAACAAATGTAATTTGGAAAATGCATTTACTATTTATACAAACAAAGGCTGGGTATGGTAAAGGTCCTCTTTTACACCGTGTAACGAACACATCAAACCATATTTTCTCGCCGTTTACGGGCTTTACAGTTAACTAGTTTAACTACCTTCATTTAAAGGCGGTTACATTCTAGTATAAAACGTTCTCTTCAGTTTGGCAATCAAAAGGTTTATATGTTTCATTTTTTTGCAAACGGTATAGAATTATTTTCACTTTCAAATTATTCGAAACTATTTTAGATTTGAAGTAAAAAATCAACGTTCTTAAATCATTGTTGAACAGAAAGTAATAATAGTTTCTAGATTAACACTAAAATTGCATTATATATTTTTTTAATAGACATTTTAACGCCATTGCTATTAATACGCGAAAATTGGAGTTATGTAAATAATTGAAGTAGTATACAAGACAAATAATTAAGACCTTTTGAATTTGGAATATTCAATTTAGCTTGGGATGCTTAAGTAGTTAGCCTCTATAATCGGTCTCCATATTTATATTTTGCTAAGCTAGCTAAAAATAATTATTATTTATAACATAACGCAAAGCTCACGAAACATTTAAAATATATACACGGTAATTTACCAAATCTATTCTAAACAGCACAGACATTCTAAAATTAAGGGACTTGAAATTACAATACCAATTGCCAACATTTCTTAACCTATTAAAGCTGAATCAATGCGCTTATATTCACCGGGCTGTTTACTAGGAAACCGTGGCACTATTCATAAAAGAGAAGTTTGAGATATTACCGAATCACAAAAGCTTGTATTTGCATTTCGTCAATGCAGCGTATTTGTTTCATTTAGACTTTAATAAATCACTAGTATGTGAATGTGGCTATGAAGTTGTTGTAATCACATACTGTTTGACTATACCTAATTAAAAGAAATATTATCTCGCAGTTAGTGGTGGTAACTGCATGCCTTGGAAGGAAGTAGTAAATGATTTAATATTTGCAACATTAACCAAGGTGAAAATTAAGCTCAATTGTGGAAATATCCCTAATTTGCCTTTGTGTATCAACCTCTCTTCCATTA
Organism: Trypoxylus dichotomus; assembly: GCA_023509865.1. Taxonomy (NCBI): domain Eukaryota; kingdom Metazoa; phylum Arthropoda; class Insecta; order Coleoptera; family Scarabaeidae; genus Trypoxylus; species Trypoxylus dichotomus. The sequence continues at coordinate 20,279,143 of CM042080.1, forward strand.
ACAGTTTTCTTGTACTGTCCAAATTTGTATCATCTCAATAATGCACCACTGGTGGATGTCAAATGTGTGTCCCTGTACCTCCCATATACTTCTCACAGATGATATACTCCAATTGAAATGTCTATTGGATCCGATCCAAAGGTGCCAAGAAAAGTTAACAGTATGAAATCCGAAATAGTTGAAAATTAAACGGCAATACAACTAAATTGCATCTATGTTTATAAACTATTTGAAAATGGACAAATATAACAAGAAAGGTGTATTACCAACTCCAAAATCTGGCATTTCTACCTCCAATTTAAAACTCTATATACATTAGTAGCAGAAAGTAGCATTTCTACTCCTTTTTCTTTATTTCTAGGCAAAGTGAAACTAATTTTTCCCAGCAAATATTTTATGTTCGGATAAATTATGTATGTATGCGTCGAATTGCGAAGTTTCTGTAAATCTAATATACATACAAAGAAAATATGATCCTTTCTTTCTAGGTGCGCTCTCCTATCCTTGTTTTCTTTAAGCTTTTCGTAGTTCATCATGGAGATTGCAATGTCCGCCTTACCGTTGTTTTATTTCTGCCTAAATTATAAATCAGTAATACGTTCTGTTCCAGTTCTCCGCTACAGCAGTCACGGTGTATTTTTGTTTTATTTAGTTGCGCCAAAATTTATTTCAACTAACAAGAATCGTAGGTACGTAGAACTTTTCTGAAACTTTCTCGATATAGGATTCTGCGAAAGAATTCCGTACTTTTATTTGACCTAGAAAGGAGCACGAAACTTCAGAATTAATCGGAACTTCTTTATTTTCCGGATTAGGGAAGAAAGAAATATTGTACCGAATAGAATTAAGCAATTCAATTATCAAGTACATGTATTTCGTTTAATTAACTAAAATTGCGAAATTATAGTGTCTATAATCGCTCTCAAAAAATGTATGGTTTGTTACATTTTGCGTAACTGTAATCTGCGTATTTTACAAATATGTTTATTGTTTATTTATTTACTTCATAGTTCAGTGTAAAAAGGGATGGAATTTTCTAAATCCCGTATTTTACATCTAGGATTGACTAGAAGTGAGAAACTTGGGTAAACCAGGCTCGCAGAAAAACACCATTCCTGTTGTCCACCTTTAAGTTCAATAAGCGCTAGTTACTGTTCAGGTCTCTAGAGATGAATACGCGATCGGCTTGGTGCGCGATTCTTCCAAGGTCCAGGTTCAGGTTCATTGCCTGTTGAGGTGGATTGTAGTAAGCTACAAATACCTGGTCTTTGTCTTCCATCTATGTCACGATCGCAATCGCCTCTAAGCTATTGACAGGAAGACGGAACTGCGGCAGACTCTCCCCTTTGGTTGCCAGTTCAGTCAGTTTGCGATCTTGAACTTCTCGTCAGGTTTCAGCCATGTTTCAGATATCAGAGAGATGCCAATTCTGTGATCGACGAGAAATGGAATAAACTGAAGTTTACGCGTTCCGCGTTGCAATCCTTAGACTTATTGGTACGTTTATGATGAAAAGACCATGAGAAGCGTGAGCTTCTCTAAGGGGTTACTAATCCTCTCGATCTTTTAGTGACCTAGAAATAGCTTTTCTCGATGCCTGACACAGCATCCTAAAAGCGAAAGAGTGTCTTCAATAAAGATCTCTTCCTCCCCAAAGAATTGGTACTGATCGCCTATGACTCCTATACAGCATCTTTTCTGATCGCAGTACTCTTTTGGGAAGCGACAGGCTTTTCTTCCTTCTTCTTGGGGCTGGTTTTTTCTGACTTGGGATTTTCCCCTCTCTCTTCGATTCTATTGGAGGGATCTTGGCCTGCTTGTGGAGGCTGTTTTATGACTTAACAACCGCGGTCTGTGTATGTTTCCCCAATGAGAACTTATCCTGATTCTGCATACATTTTCGGGTATTTTACAAGCTTAGGAGCTTTATTTCATGCGCGTCAACGCTAGGCAGTCTAGGGAATGCCTTGGGATTCTGCGCCAGAGACAGCTTTGACTTCGCAACCAGCTGTTCCTATTTCGCAGGTTGACAGCTCGTTAGCTTTTTATGAACCTGACATCCGCGGTATATTGCGAGTGACGACCTCCGCGATTGACACACTCTTTGTTTAGAGGACAAGTAGTTACCGTGTGGCTTCTCCTGCAACGCGAGCATCTTCGCATTAGAGCACTCCAATGAGTGGCCGAATCACTTGGAGTGATGACATTGCAATAGCTCTTTGCTGGTCTTGAAAGAAGACACGGCGACTCGCATTCTGCAGACATCAGTAATCTTATAAGCGTGGCCATGAGCACCGAGCTGGTGAAGCTGCCTCACCGTTTCAGATTCACGACTCGCTTCACCGGAATGCCTTGCTGACCAGGGCATTTATGATCTATTTCTCTTCTAGTCCCGAAAGCAAGTATTTAACGATAGCCCTGATAGGGCGATTTATTTTTACAATTAATCCAACATCTAATGAAATTACGTTTACTTCTAACAAGTTAAATATTGTCGACCTAAATATTGATAGTACTCAGAAACGTCACTTCTACTAAATTTGATGTATCTGATACAGCGCTTAGTCACGCAGGCTACTTTCATTACTTTATACCATTGCTCAGTTTATGTCAATTCTAATTGTAAGGTACGTAATTCCGCTGAAAGAAATGCTTTCTCTTTTACTTAGAGTAAGTAATTTCAATATGTTTAGGTAATAGGTGTTCTTCACACTATGCAACTTTTCTTATGTTATATCTACTACCATCACGTGAGGTGTCACTGGAGAACATTGCCTGTCCCCAACACGAACCAAATATTCTTAATTCAATATCTAGCATTGTTAAAATTTCTTTTATTTTTCCGTACTCCTTTTCATATTACATTGGCCAAAACCTTACCTACGTCAGGTCATAATAATGGCACCTTTCTAAAGAAATTCCGCTATGCTTTTGAGTGGGTTTTCTCAGTTAAGTCTTATAGCATCAAAAATACACACAAGATCTAACTCCTCGCCTCGTTTACCGTTTTATTTTTATACTTTGAGGTGAGCTCTTTAACTACAGCACCCATCATTGACCAACAATATTAGTTCGTCGATAGTTCTCCTTGTTCTTAAAACTTAGTTTAATTATTTCATTTATTTGCTTCCGTTTTTATTAAACGTAATTAAGCACATTTGTGAGTATTTTATTTAACCATCGAGCTAGACCACCAATTAAACCTTCAAATCAGTATTTCATAAATGCACTCTCCAATCATCATCCTCAATTGATAACAGGTCATTCAAAGGACTTCAAAGACTAAAAAGAAGAAAAAATTATTCCTACAACAGAGATTTGGTGAATTTTTTGAATTTAATTTTATATATTGACCATGTCCGTCATTTTCCTCTTCAACAAGCAACAATCTCTCTTCCAAATTGTAAATATTATCTCAAGTTGTCTTTTGTGAATATCTTCACTATCCTATAAAATAGGATTTCAAATGACACAATTAATTATTCAAAACATTAACTTTAACCAACTATCAATAAAATTATTACTGCATTGGAATTAAAAATGATATATAACAAACCCTACCAATGCAAATGCACTATATCAATTAGCTTCGGTTCTTCATTGACATTTTAAAGTGATATAAGAGTTTCAAAATATAGTTCTGCTATTATCTTGCGTATGATGTATTTAAAACAATAATTAGTTTGTCATCGTTAATATGAAGGAATAATTCTAACTTTATATATCGCCGCATGAGTACTCCCCAAGGAGAGCGGTCCGCGAACTTCTGGACATGAATCCATTCCCAGAAGTTTTAATGTATCATATCGATGTAAATCAGGCGGAATTGCTTTTTTGAATATTTCGCTTGGCACTTGTCGCATGTTCTCGTAGGTATTTGGAGTCATGAATTTGCATAATTTATTCATGAGCCTTCATACATATCAGAGTCGATTTATGTATGCGCAGCAAAACTAATGACGAAATAGAAATGACATTACGGATTTCGAAGAAATTTATTGATGAGTAAAATGATAAGTGTTTAGAACAAATGCTAGGGGAAAAGTAATCAAAGAGGTTACAAGCGCTTAATATTCTGTATGCGATTCTAATTCAAATAGATCCATAATATTTGGATTATGGCTGGAAATACTCCCCAATTAAATTTATATAAGAGAATCAATAAAATACCAGGTTTTACAGTATAACCTTTTCCTTAAGTTCTCGAATACAAAACGAAAATGTTAAGTCAGACGAGCATGTAACGAAAAGAACTACTTCTAAGTAAAAAAGATATTTCACTAAACGCTTAACTCTACCTCGAAATAGTTCGATGCAAGGACACCTTAATCGACCACATAAACGTTTCATGACCATCGTATAGAGTATTGCGATAGCATTCCCTACTTTGGGGGAGAATTTTCAAGGAGTTATCGATTGCTTATATTCATAATTAATTATTTGTATAGATACAGCGTGTTCAGCGAAGAATAGAACAGCGCGACATCTGCGAAACGAACACAGATTTTAAAATTTTGAAAGCTTTTTTATATGTAAATGTAGGTTAGAAGCATATACCAGGTGTATGCATAAGTTCTTTCTGGTTTAACTAAGATATGGCGCTAGCGAAAAGTACGAATCGTATTAATTTGACATATACGCCATTTTGTTCATCCTACATTTAGAGTACACACACAAGTTGAATTCGTCAAAAACTAGCGTTTTTTGCTTTATCGTTCAGTGATCATGCCGAGTTTTGTGCTTGAAACAGAACAGTCGCGACGCGCATTACTCTTCTTATTTAATAAAAAGAAAAAGGCTGTTGAAAATTTGCTGGTAGAAACATACGGTGTACACGCCCCATCGATTAGAACATGTGAGACATGGTTTCGATAATTTAAAAATGGTGATTTAAACGTGAAAGACAATGAGCGCTTTGGTAGTCCTCCAAAATGCGAAGACGAGCAATTGCACGAGTTATTGGACGATGACCCAACTCAAACTCAACGGCAATTATCAGAAGACGTTTACGAGCAGTGGGGAAGATCAATAAACTCGGTAAATGGGCCCCACACGATTTGAATGAACGTCAAATAGAAAATGGCAAAGTCACATGTGAAATGCTGCTTCAACGCTACGAAAGGAAATCATTTTTGTATCAAATTGTGACGGGTAATGAAAAATGGATTTAGTTTGAAAACCCGAAGCGGAAAAATCGTGGCTTTCACCTGGCGAAGCCGATCCTTCATTGCCAAATCGCTTCGGCAAGAAGACCACGCTCTGTATATGGCGGGTATTGTGTATTGTGAACTATTGAAGCCCGGAAAAACCGTTAATATACAACGCTATCACCAACAAATGATTAATTCAAACCATATATTAATCGAAAGACAAACGAAATAGGCCAGAAGACATGGCAAAGTGATTTTGTTACACGATAACGCGCCCGCCGTATCATCCAGCAAAACCAGTGAAAGACACCTTGAAATCGCTCGCACGAGACATCATTCCATACTCGCCATAGTTCTCAGATCTGACTATCACATTTCGCGTCAATGGGGTACGCGCTCGCAGAGCAGAAGCACAAAAATGGCTCTACAAATGCTTTGCCAGAAACGGCAAGTAGTTTTTCTGCCATGGTATTCATAAATTAGCTGAAAGATGGGTGAAGTGTGTGGAAGCCGAGGGCCTATATTTTGAGTAAAGAAAATAATTTCCCGTGAAAATTACATGTTTCCTTTTAGCAAAAAAGCAGAAAAAACAGCATACACCTGGTATTTCAAGATAAATCGTTTTTAAATTATATAGGTCACATTCAGTAGCGCTACCTAACTTAACTATTTCAATGCAATACCCTATGTTTCATCCCTGTTGTAACTTTACCAAATCTTTAACAGACTCATCAAAGTCGATTTAAATTTGAAAATCATTGACGTTTTTAAGCTGTGGCTGTTAATATCATCGTTTTCAAATGAAAAGTATGATAGTAGTTTATGGAGAGTGTAAGCAAATTGCAAGAGCCGCACAAGTATTGTACACAAGTAGATTTCCTCATCGACACCATCAGGAACAAATGAAACAAACAGAATAGGTGTACGAACAAGTGTTACTTAAAATCCTCACATATCTGTGAGATCTATTGCCGAAGATGGAGCTATAGCAATTCGTTCAGTTGTTAGGATATTAAAATCCTATAAGTACAAACCTTTTAAAGTGAATTGGGTAGCTTTGGAGCTTATTAGGATCGATTTTGCCAACATAGCGTCATCAGAAACCTTACAAATATAACCTGTACAGCTTCAATTAGGCGTTGTCAAAACTGTGTAGAATATGATGGAGGGACTTTTAGCACTTAATTTAATTTTGCTTTTACTTTTTGAGCACTCGTTTCCTTGTAACATTGTACCTTAGACTATCTGCTCGGAAAACCTTCAGGTGGACATGCCAAATTTGCTGAAATACGAAAGTCAAAAGTAATCAATTTATAAAGCACATCCTAGATGAACATATACACATAAAATATACAAGCATTGCTAATTTGACAATATGGAACCGTAAATCAAACGACGGTTTGAATACACCAAATTTTGAATTTCCTGAATGTGAGCATCATTAGTTGAAGTCGACGACCTTCCAGGTCGAGGCTTATCTTTAATCGATTGATGACCACTTTTGAATCGTGTAAACAATTCCACCCTGTCTGTAAGCTTGCGTCAAGAACAGAAATATTTCCATGAAAGCTTGGAACACTCTCTACTCAAATAATAATATCGCCAGAAATAAAAGAGATGTCAACAATACAACAATCCAAAAACGTGTGGATATACGGGTGGTTATGCCGGTCACAACTTTACCAACCGCACGCCTAAGTCTTTCTGTCCGAGAGTAATTCAAAATGTTGGGTTATTATCTGAAAAGCCTCGTATATACTTTCCACATACAATTTGAAAGGCTGCATCTATTATTAGATACCTTCTTTTATTACAACATATTTTTTTTATTTTGGGAGCAAAGCAGTACCACTTGCTTAACATCAAATATGGAAGACTCGACTACATTATGTATGCGTCACTTTGCAAAGTTTCTGCAGAACCAATATCCAACGAAAATATAATCTTTTCTTCGGGCATGTCCTCGCCTATCTTTATTCTATTGAAAGTCTCCATAGTTCATCATAGAGACTGCATTATCATTGCTTTTTCATTTCCATTTACATTACAAATCAGCCATTCGTTCTCCCAGTTTGTAATGAATCAAATGCATAAAACTGAAAATCTGGTAAATTACTCAGATTCGAAAACAATGATAAATTAGAGATGGATCAAAATTCTGAAATTTTAGTGCTAATAAAAATGCACATAAACAATTTTATATTCTTATTAAATGGTATAATTTAGCGTAATGCGATATTCGATAAAACCTTTTCAACGTTCTCTCATTTGTCTGGGTTACCTATAAAATAATCTGCAGGATTTTATAGGTGGTCATAAATTTTATAGGCCAATATAACTAGAAAAATTAAAACTAGTAATTTATGTCACATCTTTGATTTTTCAGCTTATCCGTTGTAAGTTGTTCTCTGCTGTAAATTGGAAATCATTTTAACAAGCTTCCAAAATAACCAAATCTAAATGATTAAACTTGAACAATTTTGAACGGTTCAAAAACTATAAATTCATGAGCATCGTATGCATATTATCAAGATCTATTTGTACTAATGGACAGATCAACATACAGTGTTTGCAGAAACTTTGAAGAAAAACTCCACTTACGGCACTAATGGCTTCCGAGTCTACATAAGCAGAAGGTGCGTCGGTATTTCTAAACTACCAGAGCCAATTCGTATACGTTGGTGGGACATGGTTAAAAGTTGGGTTTTCATTATTCTCAGTATTCCCAAGAAATTCAATTTGTGATTCTACACTTCAATGTTAGTGAAACTGCAACTATTAAGGAAAGCCAGATAAGATTTCAAGATACATCCTTTAAAATAGATTTAAGAACTGTTTACAACAATTATGAAGGACTATGGATACTCGAATACGATTATATACGACGGTGCTTCATTTCATAAAACAAAATCAGTAAATAAATTTATGATGGAATATGATATTCCATTACTTTCGTGGTATGGAAATTCACCGGATGTGAACCCAACAGAGAAATATTGAGCTGTCCTAGAATAAAAAGTTCGCAAAATTGCCAACTCAAATATCGACAAAAATTATCGAAATTTGCAGAAACGTCAACACTAAAAAGGCTATTTAATTCGTAACAGCTTAAATTTCCTATTGCATTGATTATGTGCCTAATAGAATAAAAGAGCTACTGAAAACACAATTTCCTATAAAATCATATGAATTTTCCTAACTTTTGTGGCTACAATTTAGCCTTATTACAATATCTTCAGAAAAATGGAACAAGCAAACATTATATTACAATTAAAGATGAAGATTTCACTTCTTTCTTATGTCATTTCTGTTTTTTGATGTATATGCTACCTATTTAATACGTTTGTGATATGTATATTAATGTACGGTAACTACATACAGGATGTGCCACTTAGGGCAATACAGTCGAATTACAGCCAAAATAGGTAACATATCAAAATCTGAGCCAAGTAAAGTAATTATGAAATTATTAATCTTGAATCATTTATAATTATTTATTTAATTTTTAAACAGAACATCTATGTTTTTTATAGCGCAAAAGACCTAACATTTTGTAATACACTGTATGTATCTGTTTTAAATGTTATCTTACAACTTTTGGTAAAACTAAGAAAAAATTAGAAATAATTTAATTTCCCCCATGCTCTCCCTAGTCACCCAAAATATACGTTACCTAAGTGCGAACATTATCAACTGTCTGCTCCGGTGGAGTAGATTGACCAAGGTATTAAACGCGTATATTTCACATTCTTTTAATATACCGAAGTGATTTTCATACTATTAAAAAAAAAATGGGCGTCATATACACAGAAATTATGGTAAGATGTGTAATTCAAAATGATAACTAATACTTTACTAGTTGCCAGCAACGGAATTTCTTAATGGCGTTTATGCTTTGTTAGAGACCGGGCTCAAACCTTTGGTTATTAAAAATAATTTTTGTTACTTGGGTATTATAGACGTAAACATAATACTAAACAAAGTTTAGATAGGTTCGTGCTTGCCCAAAGTAAGCAGTTGATTTGTTTTTGAATACTGACGTCTGCTGTTGACTATAAGCAAATAAACGGTTGTTACACAGCTCCGACAGAACTATTCGATTTGCCAATTTAGTTCTTTGCCAATAGTCCAATTAGTTTCGAACTTTATACATAGACTGTAGTGTACTAGATATACAGCAATGTTAGGTATTCTTGAAATTTCTCCGTACCACAAAAATGAAACACATTTGCTGCAATAAATGATCTGATCTTGGTATAATTATTTAATACTAAACAAAGCTTTATACGAGGGATGCCTTTTAATTTTTACATAGTGGGGCATAGAGGACGCCAATAATCAAATGCCAGTACTAACAATTAACCTCCATCTTTAGTTAATCTAAATTCAAACTTTCAGTGCGATACGTATAGTGTCTTAGCTACAACAAACAAAGTTAACAAATTAATTGAAAAATGGCGCAATTATTTTTTATAATTTTCGAAGACCACTATCTCAACAAGAAGACTTGCGCCGAGTTGGTTTCTGTTTTCAACAATGAAGCACCATGTCGGTCAACAACTCCTAGATGGCCTGGAGAATTTAAACATAGATGGATTAGTCGACGATCCAAGAGCAGGTGCACCAAAACCACCAGTCAGTCAGTCACGAAAACGTCGATGAAGATCGACACGTGACATATTGCGAGATTGATGAATCATTGGGGATTTCGAAGACCTCGATTCAAAAAATTTTGCTTTAAGAATTGTGTATAAAACAATTAGTTTCCCGTTGGATACAGCATCTGTTGACCGAAAAACGGAAAGCAGCTAGTGTCAATCAAATCTAGACTGCTTCAACGTCAGAAACTCTAAAAATATGTACAACATCGTCAGTGGTAGTGCACCTTGAATGTACTCATACGAGCCAGTCATCTGTTTAGATAGGTAAAAACACACAAAAGTCGTACGTTCCCGATGTGTCTCCAAAAAGATGGTTGCGACATTTGTCTCGCAAGCGGGTCATCTAGCAACAATTTTTCCTCAAGATCAAAGAACTGTTATTGCCGATTGGTATACAACGATTTGTTTGCCGTAAGTGATTTCTGAGCTTCGAAAATCCAACCTAGAGCGATGAAGCATGCTCCATCAAGACGAATTCAATTGTCGTAATTGAGTTTTTAATGCAACAAAGCGTTTACCATCCTCTGTACAGTTCGGACTTAAGTCCTAACGACCGAAAATCAAGAACGGACTGCGTGGTTAAAAGTTCCAGTAGTCAGAAAAAGCAGTCGATGCCTTCAAAAACGTAATATTGCCTGTACCAACAAACGAGTGGAATGACTGCTTCCAGAGTAGATGCGAGCGGATGAAAAAGTCTTCTTCGTGGGGAATACTTCGAAAAACAAAAATAAACTCTTTAAAAACTGCTGTTATATTCTAGATATATATGCAGAACTTAAAAGACAACCCTCGTATTAATTCCTTCCATGCATGAGTGCAGTTAAATCTGAAACAGCTCTAAGATTGCCTCGAATTTCGTTTGCCCTCTTGTATGCAACAGAGTTTGCGTGTTTGTAATTTGGAAATGTTGGCGAGATATTTGAAAAACTGCAGTAAATAGACCAATTACAAAATTATTTACAGGTTTGGTTTAAAAAGAGAAGATTTTCTTTCGTATGCAGCCACGACAAATCATATGAGAATCAAATTCTTACGAAAATGTCTCCCTTTTAGCAAATATTTACGCAATTTTTTTGTAATTTGTCTTTATCAGTCTAAGCGGTATAGCCTATACGTATAGTTGAAGAGAGTTTGCGTTTTTTAATTGAAAAATTTTTTTTGCGATATGCGGTTCACACAATTTTGAAATGGTATGGAGAAATTGAGGGAACAAACCAAACAGTGGGAGAAAACGAATAGCTATACAGAGATCTGATTGTTTATTGCCGCAAATGTGTTTGCTAATATTTTCGTTTTTGTTGTTAAAATTTTTATGATAGTAAGAAATTTTAAATGTGCCTGAGATATTGCTGTATATGTAGTATATCACAATCTATGCAAAAAGTTTAAAACAAATTTAGGCTATTGCCTAAATTTGTTTCAAAGTTTCAAATAGCCTAAATGGCATTAGACGGAGAACTAAACCAACAAATCGACTAGTTCCGTCAAAGTTTTGCAACAATGGCCTATTGGCTTATAGGTAACATCAGACGTCAGTATTCAGAAACAAATCAACTGTTTACTCCGAGCAGGCACAAACCTATCTAAACTTACTTCTTGTATAGTGAACGATTTTCGCCATTACACCACCTACCGTCAAGAACAGTCATTGCATCGATTACCATCGCTTCGTTAATTCGTAGTCTATGGGGTGTGACTGTACTCTGTTACCTGTCTGAGTCGTAGAACCTTATCGCGCGGTTAAAGGAGTTGCGCCATGCTTGTCAAAATTATTTCCGAGGTTGATGTGTAAAAAGAAAAAAAACGGAGGGAAGAACGCGAATGTAGTATCAGGGGGCGAGAAAGAATATAAAACTTAATGAGGGTGTGAGAAATCGATTGAGCGTTGCGATGTTCGCTTTTTTTCTCTTCTTTGAGGGAGGTTTAGATATCCTTTCCCCGCGTGTGTGATGTATTTTTAGGGTTGCGTTTCATGATTATGTAACGCGTCGACGATAAGGAGTGATTTGTGGACGGCGTTTTCCACTGCTCGCTGTAAGGAAGGAAAATTGTTTATAAATAAAAAGTGCGCGGGTACCAAAAACAGCTTAAGATAGTGTTGCCTAAGATCAATTTTTAATCTAAACTGTTGGAAAAACAATGCTCTCTTAAAAATATAAACGTCAACAACCATGTTATTTTATAAAACAAGAAAAAAGCTCTGATAGTACACCGCTATAAATATTTAAAGACATCTTCCCCAAACACAGATATAAATGTTAATAGTTAATTAAATGTTTAGAATATTATAATAATATTAGAATAATGAGGTCCCTTCTGAAGAAGTTCGCAAACTGCTAGTCCTTACTTTTAACCCAAAGCAGAAAAAAGATCATACAGTACTTAATGTGTGTGTAATTAGGCTAAAACCTCAAGGGAAAGTTTAAATACTAAATTGCTATTATCCTGCTTTTGAACTTTACCCTCGTGTAACTGGTTTGCATTAGCAACAATGGCCATAATAGATACCCTATGTTTGTGCCTAACTAAAAGCAAGTACAAAGGGGAATGTGCATACTTGTATTAAAGTGATAATAATGCATGGTAGAGCACCATACCACATACACTCGACGAAGTTTTTACAATTCCATACAATTTGTAAAAATTGTTATAAAGGGGTAGGGTTTTCAAACCCAGCCATAGCTACGAAAATAGGACGATCCTATTATCTCATTAACAATTTTATAAAGTCGGGCAGTTCCTACGCCAAAATTCACGCCAAGGGGAGTAATTAGAAACTAACTCGAAGGCAGAACTCATCGATATTACGGTTAGCCTCTTCTGGTAATGTAACCGTGCAAATAATAAAGTGCAATTTAAATTTCTCAGTAACAAACAGACGTATACAACAAATTTTACCCGGCAGTAAACGTTTTCGGTGGCTCAAATAGGTTTCAAACTCTTAAGAGACACGTAAATGGGCAAGACTGAAATTTGCGCGAAATCATATTAGATGGGATCAAGAGTGGGACAACATTATATTTTCTGCTAAGAAGAAATATAACTTGGATGGGCCTAATGGTTTCAAATATTATTTGCACGATTTGCTCAGTTGCGATGAGCCGAAATTTTGAGATGGTGGTACTTAATGGTTTGGGCGGCTTTTGCCCTTAACAATAAAACCTCCATATATTTCATTTCTACGCGAATGGATTGTAATTTTTACATATAACTTCTGGAAATGGTTCTGATAGGCTTTGGTGAACAATTGGCGACGCAAGACTAAATATTTCAACACGACAATGCACCTATCCGTAATTCCAGACAAACAAAGGAGTGGAAATCAGTTTGTTAGAATTAAAATCTGCGACAACGAAGTGTTGGAATGACATTTCTATTTTAATATTGACTAAATTGATAGACAATTTGAAGACCCAGATGTTGGAAGTTATTTTGTAAACAAGATCAAACATTCATTATTATGTTTAGAAAAGATTATACATTTTTTATGTATTTATTTTATTTATTAATTTTGTATTAATGGACCTATACAAATTTCATTGTTTTAAGTTACCGTTATTGTAAATATTCTCGATATAAAACATAATATTTTTTTAGATTTTCTTTTCTTTTGCATGTGTGTTTCTTTGTAGTAATAATAATTTCCCGGCGATATTAAGAAAACGTAATATTCAGGTCAAAAGTTCATATGGAACCATAAAGATTTCGCTGAATGTACTAGTGAAGTAAGAAAAACATGTTCAAATAAACAACTTTTCATATGAAATTTAAATTTCTTCGTATTACACTGCTTAAAATTTGTTGGTCCACTATTATATCATTTACATACATTACAATGAAAATTTCTCTTAAATGGCGTTGTCCGATGAAGTAGAGGAGTAATTATGTTGATAGCACCGCGCAAGCCTCTATCATAAACAACATGCTGAAAAATAATTCTATCGTAAAGATACATACGTATATGATTAATAATTTTATGGAATAGAGAAGCCAAATAAAGTAGACAATGTTTAGACATATTTAAGCCTTAGTCTACCAAAAAACGGCATATAACGAAAATATTTTTATACTGCAAAAGCTATTTATTGGAAACAACCATTTTTGCACAAATTATAAAACTAGACCTCCCACTTGAAAAGTCTGTGAATACGAGTACATTAGCTCTACCGTAAATTAAAATAAAAAACAAGTCTTGGAAATCGTTTTGGGTCCACTGGATCCCGGCGGTAGACGTAGGGCTCTCTTTAAATTTATGTGAAATACGGTCGTATTTGCCAATACCAAGAATTTCGAATGCATTCAGTTCTACTTGAAATGTCCCTGTCTATGCATAGCTCAGATAATATGGCACAAAAAGTAAATTGTCATAAAAATATTTTTATTATACATTAAATTGCTTACAGAATGTAAAAAATGAATGCCCTCTGGAGCTAAAATATCAAATCAACTCAATATTTCCTTGCGTCCACAAAACCAACCCCTCTTATACGAGTACTTTCACCCTAAAGACACGTGCTTTATAATGGAGTACTGTAATTGCACGACATTATAATCATCTATCCACTATCTGAAGTTAAAGCCCCTAACTACATTTCCGAAGTCAATCACCCCTCGTGTGTGATCAACAGAAAACTTCGAACACTAGGGATGTTTGATTATTAAGTGCAGCAAGAAAACGTTATGCGGGGGATAATTACTCGATTGTAAGTGGGACTGATGCAGAGACTCTCGTCTACTCTGCGGCGTGTTCGGAGTTGTAAAGGTTAGCTAGTAACGCCTTTTCTATGTTGGCACTAAATGCATTCAATCGAACATACATAATTACAGTCTATTATCCAGCAGTAAATTTATGTAAAAGAATAAATGAAGTATATTTTTCTTAATCATAATAACATAAGTATCATAGAAGTATACGATAATAACGCTTTTTTTAAAAATGAAATTATTTCATGTAATTTTGAAGTAGGTACAGCGTTTTTAGAAAGGCAATCGAAAAGCAAATCTAATATACATTTTTAGAAACAATCGGATTTTTTATACCTTTTTTTCAGTCTTTGTTATATATATATAAGAATACAATAGCTTATTGATAAATTTGCCAAACAGAATATTTTATTATTGTAGTTATAAATCAGTAATATTTTTTTTACTCTTAAAAAATGTAGGTTCACAAGTTAGAATTGATCCTGTGCGATGTTTCTGCGAGTTCGTAATTTTAACCAAAAAATTAAGTAAATTTAAAGCAACATATAATTTACGGTGGTCTCAAAGTAGTCTGAACGAACTTGAAAAGGATGTTTGTGTAACTAGTAAGAAAAAGTGGGAACGCATTAATGTTACTGAAGTTAACAAGCAAAATTAGTACTATTGGAATACATTACGGTAATATAACTGCAAGTGTTTGCATCTAAGCTACACAAAGTTATTTTAATACACTTCATAATTACATTTTCCTAACATTTGAACAGCAGCGTATTCTCCTCATGTCACTCTCACCGGTTATATGCTTTGGTGATATTTTTGAAGGAACCAGTATTTCTTAGTAACTCTACAATTTTGGATAAAATAAAAAGTCAATTTAACATCAAATTGAAAACGCTCAACAAGATCAATTGGAAAACGTTGTTTGTAGCATCGAAGAAAGCATATTGAAGAAGTCAAAGTCGAAGATATTTAATTGCTTACTCATTAGTTTATTAAGAAGTTACACTAACATTAAAATGTATTTCTTTGGCGGTGAGCAGCACAATGGGGTTATAAGATATTTAGCTTTAATATTAGAGACATTTCTTAAATGTTAACACCTAAACAACATTATTTTAACGTAGTACGGTAATAGTAAAAGCAATCAAACCGGAAAATCAACGTACGGTCACAGCTAAGAGTACACGACAAAATGTTTACCTGCAGTTTTTTAGTCAGTCAACATTCGCGGGTTAATGTTCATGCATCACACTGCACAGCAAACAATTGAATTTTTACGTGAAAATAATGTAAAGTTTATTGAACATCCACCTTATTCGCCTGATTTGGCCATCTGTGATTTCTGGTTGTTCTTTAACCTAAACAAACATTTCGACCTTTCACGACGGAGGATGAGATAGACGTAATAATTCATCAATTTTTTGAGAGTATTCCAAAAAATTACTGGCTTCAAGCTTTTACGATGTGGAAGCTTCGGTTACAAAAGTGCATTGGTGTAGGATGAGATTATTTTGAACATAAATAAAATCGTTTTCGTCAAAAGACTTATAGTTTTCTTGTATCTCGAAATATATAGCGTGACCCTCGTAGTTAAATATACCGTTTAATTCAACATTAATTTGTAGCTTTCGCATAATATTGATGTAAATGATACAACAACGTTGCTGTTTATCAGCACATCAATTATAAATTTGAAATAGTATTTAATTCAACGTACATTAATCGTCTCTTTATGACATTGCGACTGCGCAAAATAATGTCCCTTTTGGAAATCTCGTAAACCAGTACTTAAACGTACGGTTTGCTTCAATGAAATGTATATTTGAGGTTGCTGTAGCAATGTATAACAATGTCGCTGTTTAACATAATTTGAAACATTGTTTTGAAATGTCGCTTAATTCAACATTACTGAAACGTTTTCTAAGATCATTGCGGCAGTTGAATACAATTAAGTGTTCATTTGACGCTTTTCGGCGTTTGATAGGAATACGGTTGCAGAATTAATGTAGTTAATGTAATGCATACTTAACTATGTATAGTCGGAGGATATTTTTATTTGCTTAATTTTTGTCGCAAAACGGACTTCACTTAAAAATAATCCGCGCATAAAAATCAGTACAAGTTGTATTTTGGTCTCTAAATTTCTGTCGATAACTTAATTATTAAATATTTAATGGTAAGTTCACTACTCCAGCTTAATAGTTTCTTTTTTATAAACATTTCTTAATTAAATGTAAGAAGTGCTAAAAGCTTATTAATCTGCATATCCGTAACCAAGTAAAATTTGTTTCCGAAACAGCTTTAGAGCCTATTAAGAAAATACTTTAAAATGTTCGGAAAATGACCTCATAGACTGGAAAAGTCTAGTAATACAATCATTTTGTAAAAGTTTTTAGAGAAACGGTTTAATTGCTTCGGGAGAGGTAGGAACATACATACTTATCGATAACTTCACATCTTCCGCTATTTACTCTTTTGGTTTCCAATAACGAATCCCGTTGTTCAAGTGGTTTAGGCATATTTTCTTGTTTTTGAAAGTTCTCCAGTACTAACTACGGGAAAAATTGTATTGAGAGATTAAATTTAGTCTTTGTGTACGATTCTTATATTTCTAATTGGTGTAATCCTACTTATTTTCTTCTCCCTTACGGCAGTTCAGTTTAGAATTACTACTAATGTTTTATATAAAGAATATAAACATTTTGGATGACGTACGCTTAACGCCTTACTCAAATATAAGAGATATATAGGTGTACAAACATATCTTTGGGCCAGGCTTCGCTAGCAAAAACAGCTGCTTTTATTTGTTTTCTGATTAACAATCATAACTAGGTAATAATCAACAGCGAACAAATGTTTTTGAATCGCATTTATTACTCATTACCGAATCCTGATAATCACAGAACGAACGAAAAGAAGTAATGATCTAAATGTTAATATAAATGTCTGCAATTGCTGCAGTGAATATTAGCCTGCACATTGAAACTAACAGCGGAATACCGGCAACGGGCATTTTCAGAGTTGAGGGGTAGGTTGGTAGAAGCACTTCACAATTCTTTTCTTGGCGATTTAAAGCTACAGCCCCCTCCAAACTTTGCGCAATTTTTTAATTCTTATATTATGTTATATACATTGCTTCTGCAAATGCAAGTGATATAGGGGTTGGCTTGATTAATAAAATTTTCGAACACTAATCACAGATGTTCTACGAGGGGAGGTCCAGAAGTTCGTGGAATGAAAGGGTTTTAAATAAAATCAAACAATAAATCTATTTTTCCTTTTCAATATAATCACCCTTAAGCATAATACATTTATTATGATGTATGAATTAATTTTTCTAAACCATCATAAAAATATTTTTCATCCTTCGCCTCAAAATTGGGCCAAAATTGCCTCCTTTACCTCATTGTCGTCGGAAAACTTTCTTCCACGTAAGTCTTTTTTTAAATTGGGGAACAAATAAAAATCATTAGGTGCCAGGTCTGAACTGTAGGGTCGATGGACTATTGATTCACAGCAATGCTTGTGCAGAGCAGCCATTGCAACCTTGCTCTTGTGAACCGGCGCATTGTCTTGCAAGAGCAACACACTCTTGGTCAATTTTCCTCGACGTTTTTCCTTGATGATCTCCTTTAATTTTTCTAATATCGCAGTGTAATATTCTCCGGTTATGCTCCTACCTTTTTCTTTATATTCAATCAATAATATCCCCTCACACAGAATCCCAAAAAACAGTAGCCATCAACTTTCCAGCCGATTCTGACACTTTGAATTTCTTTGGCGGTGTTGTCCCCTTTTTATGCCATTGCATGGACCCCTGTTTAGACTCAGTCTCAAAGTGATGAACCCATGTTTCATCTCCGGTAACAATCCGCTCCTAAATCTGTACAGCTTTGTCTCCACGCAGCTCCAAAAATTGTTTGGACGCACAGATGCGCTGCTGTTTCTGCAGCGGCGTGACCATTCCCGGTACTCATCTCGCACTGACTTTTGTCATACCTAGGTGGTCATGTAGGATACGCAAAATGGTGGTATCTGATACACCAACTAATGCAGATAATTGTTTTTTCTTCAAACGGGCATCTTGCAGTAGAAATTGTTGCACTTTTTCGACGATGTCTGATGGCCTCAACTGGCCGTCCTGAGCAGGGGTCGTCTTCAATTGCCTCCCGACCATGTTTAAAAAGACGATGCCACTTATAAATCATTGATTTACTAGGGCAATGTTCCCCATAAACGGTTTCCATTTCATTCAATATGGTTTGAGCGTTCTTTCCTTGCTTCGTAAGGAACTTTATCACAGCACGGTGTTCAATTTCCTCCATAGTTTCAGTTTTCTTCCGGATTGACTTGTTTAGCAGGCAACTGTTCATAAACGACTGACGCTATAGGGCTGAAACTTAACTTATATACTAATGATGAGTCGCCAATCAGGATGACACCTAGCGAGCGCCCCTAACTTCTGGACCTCCTCTCGTATATGAGTGCGTCTAGGACAAGTTGTTTTCGCGATGCAATATTATGTACTTGCCAAATCCACCAATGCCCTTTCTCTTTTATTATTTGATGTATATTAAGCTTACTTATTTTAAGTATTTATTTTTTTTTAGCAATTATAATTCTTATTAATTATGTGTATTTGCTATACACTGTCGTTTTCTACATAAAACGACTTTCTTTTGAGAAACTATTGAAAACTGGGGGATGGGAGGCACTTTGACCCTCATTTTTGGCTTTCTACAAAGGCGGGTTACATCATTCTTAGGACCATGTAATTTACTGCAAATTATGTTCAAAGTTTTTTAGTATCTGTTACAATTTCGGAGATATGTCTGAAAATTAAAAAATCGCGCAAGCTTTGGAGGCAGTTGTAGCCCTAAATCGGACGTTTCTACCGAAAAAAAATACATAGTGCTTCTACCAACCTACACTTTGAGTCTGTAAAGTCTCATGGAATTCTGAATATACCCATTGCCGGTGTTCCCTAGTGGGTTAACGGAAATTCCGTCAAAGTGTATCATAAGCAATGCTAATCATATTAAGTGACAAAAGATTAGTGCCATACACATATATAATTTTAGTGCGTTTTTAAATTAATTTTTGAAATACTTTCTACCAAAAACAAACCAGAATCTGCAGTTGCAATGTGTTCATCTTGGCAGTACAAAATTTGTTTGTGAAAGTATATTACAATCTTTCCTTTCGTTAATTTTTATTATTGATGTAAGAGGTGTTTGACGTCCTATGTTATTATTATTATTATACACATTTAAAAATATATAAGTTCAAAACCGTCGAAATAAGTAGACAAAGCAAGAGTAGTGCATCATCAAGTCATAACTCATAACTAAATAAAAGAACTAATACTATTTTACATATGAAAAAGCATCAATAACAGCTGGAGAAAATGTAATAAGTTAACAAAAAATCTCATTGTTTTCACTTATTAAAGTAATTGCGTACCCAGTACGAGATCTATCAACTTATTATTTTATCATGCATTTTTATTGTATGTTTACATTTTACATATAATAAAATAAGAGAAAAGAGAATTACCAAATACTTTCTGAAGAATCGTGTACAAACTTTTATATAATCTTATCGTAAATATATTATGTATGTACATACAGTTTGTGATACAAAAAAGCAGGGTCTAAATTCAAACAAATTTTAATGAAAAAAAATTGTATTTATATTTTTAACATGAACATTTTCAACGTTAATACGCGCTACATTAAAAAAGCAATCTCCATTACTATTCCAAAATAGCTTGACTACGTTTTTCCATGGTTTCTATTAAATTGTCAGTTAAGATGTTGGTAATGAACACCATATCTTTTTTATGCTACGAGATAGGTCTTCTACTTTATATCTACGCTGACATCGGGGTTTGCACTTCATGATCAGGGACTGCGAGGGCCAATCCAATGTTGTAATGTGATTTTCGAACTTAGTAGCCCGTACACAGTCTGCTTTGATGTTTTGGATCGTTATTCTTTTATAAAATTCAGTTCTCAGTACCACACTTAAACCAGACCTTTGTAGGTGTCAATAGTTCTTTTTTGTATAATTGTACCATCCGCTGAACGTTTAAATTACTAGTCAAGACGCATAACGTCCCAAAACTACGAACATTAAAATATCCCTAAACATCGACCTTCACTGCATGTTTTACAGTTCGTTCGACAATGCGATTTGTACGGCTAGACCAGGCTTAGATTCTTGGTATCCGCGCCCAAAAAAAAAGATTTGTTCATAAACACCAGATTTGTCCAGTCTGACGACGTTTTCGCATGCTCATGTTAAGCGCACCTGGTGTTAGTCCGAGAGCAATGATTTCTGTAGCGTGCTGCGGTAAGCGAGTTATTAGACTAATCTTTATATTTCTTCTCACGGACATAGATTGTGTTGACACAATGTTAAATGCGGTTTTCTACTGAATAAATTAATTATTGCCTTATCCGCGTCCTGTAACATCATCTACTGCTCCCATCTGCTGGTATCGCCCCAACAAGAACTAACTTGAAACTTAGTACTGAGTGAAGGATCATTATTACCTGCTATATCATTACCATCCCTCTTTCCCTTTCCCTAGAAAAGGTATTAGCCTGCATTTTTTTATTATATGCATCATACTGTATATGATCCATCCAAATTTCCTTGTTTATCGAAAATGTTTCCCAGTGGTTTCTTGTTCTTAAGAAACGTCGTGTCACAGCGTTGTAAATTAGAAACTAAGCGATAAATTAAACAATTTAGTACCACCAAAAATAATTCCCGAGAGCAGCAGTGATAATTAAAACAAAATGATACAAATTACATAAAAAAACAATCTAATTATTCATCTCCATAGGCATGGACTATAAAGGATTAGAACAAAACAATGGCTGTCACAAACGTAAAGAGGGAAACACAGGGGGAGTATGTAATCTCGTACGTCCATCTGTATTTATTTCGGTGAGGGTTTTTGGAGCGCCCCCCACGGGAAAAAGACAAGTGAGGGTCGTCGCTCTTGTATACATGTACTACTTGGATGGTCTGTCCGACCGTTCTACACGACCAAGATAACAATTTTATGTGGCTTTGGCTCGCGTCAAACCTGCTGAAAGGGACTGCTGCTGGTGCACCGTAGAAGACAAATCGAAAAACTTTTTCAACTTGTCCGATTTTATTTTTGCGATGGTGTGACACGGGTGGTAATTTTATGCGAGACCCTATCTCAGCGTTCGTTTTTTTTTGCCTTTTCTCATTTTATATATCTTTCGAAATGGCGTTTTTCTTGCACATTTTTGCCTAACAACGATACGTTCTTATCTATTTCAGGAAAGTCGTAAAGCGACAACGGTAAAACCCAGATTTAGCGGAATTGCTTACTTATTGAATATGAAAATGTCGATTGCGTATAGCATTGATTCGGCAGAGTAGAAATACTGGACTAGCCAGAAAGAACAGAATATATGTACACTATCGTTCGTAAGTTTAATACCATCTATTAAAAAAATAGCAAAATGTTACAAAATTAATATCACGGCAATGTAATGACATGGCAATATGATTTTAATAAGTGGTCTAATATAGTTTCTGAGATTACGGCAACTATAAATGCCCCAGTACCTGATACAAACCTTTTTTTTATTAGAGTAAATTTTCTAAAAATAACTAAGGAATTACCACAAATCGTTCGACGTTAAATTTTAATTTCTATCGGGCATTGATTTAAATAATAAGAAACAATAAATGCAAGTAACAATTAAACATTTGTAAATAACCTCGTTGGTACGAGAAAGTTCTGGTGAATTTCACTTACTTCAAGATGGCAGTAATTGGAATACAAAAAGGCTAGCAGCACGACCGCGAGTTAGTCTGCCTAAAGAAGGTGAAGGAAGTGAAACTGTCTGTTGTGAAAGAAAGTAGTACGTAATACCGTTTAAAAGACATCTTCGAACCGACCGTTTTGTGTGTGATTTACTTGAAAAGGAACCGAAAAATAGACAGTGTATACAGAACATTTAAAGATCGATGGAACTTTCAATATTTCGTGATTGAGTCGAATAATAAGGCGCTATGTTTGATTTGCATTGAAACCACAGCCGCTCTCAAAGAATATAGCATTAAAAGACATTATGAAATGAAACATTTTCAAAATTACTCAAAACATACAGGAAGTTTGCGGACAGAAAAATTTGAAGCTTTGAAGTGCTGATTAAGATCGCAGCTATCTTTGATTACGAAAATCAATACTGAACAAGAGGCTGCAACTCGTGTAAGCTTTCGTGCGGTTCTTCCACTCATCGATCGAAGAATGCATAATTGCGAAAATCAGGTTTTTCCTAATTTATACACTAATGTCAAATCGTTTCAGCAGAAAGTAATACTGTTTTAATCACAGTTATGTACAAAATGCTTCACACATTTTAAAACATGTGAGATATTCAACCACACTACTGAGACTGAGTTTACCGTCGATTTTGGAATCGAAGGTTTGAGTACTTTAAAGATAAATTTTGTTATTCGTTTCTAAGACTTTCACGTCATTGCAAATGAAATTAAAACTTTTCGAAATCCTTTTGATAGTGATATTGAACCCTAGGCCCGGAACTTCAAATGGAAATTATTGATTTATAGTGCATCGATATAATTAAGAATAAATATCAAAACTCATCTTTATTGGAATTTTATAAGAGTCTTCCACTGGTACAATTTCATAATTTGCATAAATTTGCTTGTACGCTCTTTTCTGTTTTTGGTTGTTCTTTTCTTACTTGTGTGAGAAAACATTCTCCACAATGAAGTGCACAAACAATGTTTACAGCTGTAAGTTAAGCCATGAGCATCTTAAATCTGTTTTAATAATTGGTACAAGTAAAATTGGTCCACAATTACGAACTGTTGTCAGTGGAAAATCACAATTACATAAATCTCTTAGTATTTTGTACAAGTGGACAATCCGCGGTTTCATTCGTGTTAATTTAGGTTTTCAGTTCCTGAGGGATTTTCAGGACAAAAATCACATGTACGATTCAGGATATATACATTCCAAACATCGATATACATACATATACGATACTCTTTATCCCAGCATAACTATCATGGATGAAACCGCAGGATCTTCACTAGTTTATAATGTTAGTCGGATTCATTTCAATTATTTGTTAGTTATTATGCTTAAGTTAAATTTTCTACGTAGTATACTTGTCATTAAGCTTTACCTAACAAGTAAATAAAAACAAGTTGTTACTATTCTGTGTTTTTTATCCAACTTATCTCAGCAACAATAACAACAATAAGCCGTTAGCTGTCGCGGGCTGGATTGATGACACTGACGGGCCGTAGTTTGGAGGCTCCTCCCTTAGAGCATAATCCGTCAAGGCAAAACGGATGGCTCATCGCTGTATAGCATTTTATTTGAACACCAGCAAGTCAGGGCCGCAATGGGTTGAAGATTTCAACGGAGGCGTCAAGTATATACTGGAGCGCTGCACGCAAAGATACTGGTGTACGTCCGATTATAACTGCGGCCACTCCTGTTAAAAACTACGTCATCTCTTTCACTCTGATGGTTTCTCTCTTAGAATGACGTCTTAATCACTTCCAAGCTCTTATCTAGGAAAATGTATACGCACCTTCATTATTAGGTATAAATTCACACCTTTTTATCATGCTTTCTGCCAACTTTCTAGTATATTGTTGACTTAAGGGACGCTAAATTATTTTACCTCGGAAAGATAATTGCTTGGTAGTACGTAAACGTTTCGCTTTGAGCCTCGTTCTCGTATAAGCCCATAAGTTTTCGATTGGATTAGCATCTAGCGATTGTAACGGCTATTCTAGCATATTGGTGCCATATCCCGTTTCGAGATTAACACCATTTTCTTGTACCATATCGTGTGTAATCGCTAAACCAATATTTGATAGGCTTCGAGAAACATTTTTTTATAAATTTCCAGCACTTTCACGCATTTAGGCTTGCGGTAAACAAACATAACCATCGCAAACCCGGAATGAATATTGAGACAGTACCAAATATGAATGTTTTAGGGACGGGTCTTTTGCAGCTCTATAGGCTCACGAATCGTCCATGCTTTTTTTGTAGAAACCCAAGCCCAAATTGAAGACTCCTTCACAAAAGCTAAATTGTTTCAATTTCTATTGGTATTCTGGCATCCTGGTACTAATCGTGGTCTCATTGAGTTTCGGTTGAGTTTTATGTAGCGTTAATCTTGGATTTTTAGTAAATAATTATCCAATGACCTTATCTTCCCTTTGCAGAATGGTTTGTGAAATGCCTCGTTTCGCCAAAATCCTCGACTAGTTTTATATTATCATGCCGTTATTCGTTTCTTTTCTTAACGAAGAATTATGATCTCTACATGTATTTAGCAGCAGCTGTTATATTCATTTTTTCGGCCTTTTAGGTGGGTACAGAGAAATACCGTTTCGGAACGAGAGAAGCACTCGTATTACAAAACATTTACACCATTGCAATTTCAAGCGATACTGATAAATTCTTTCCAACGTACGAAAGGGAACGTTGTTGTTTGCTCATTATAAGTTCTCGTTTGTTTCTACCATACATTTTTTTAGGTAAACGCCTACACGATGTTGTGATACAGAATAAACATGCTGAGTCTTGCTATATTCTATCCTACCCCGAAGTACACAGAGAGCACAGGCGACACGGCCCACGTATTGCCCACGTTGATCCTGACTCCAATTATATTGTAGATTGAACAAATTAACACTAGGGATTTTCTCTTCATAAATACCGTTGATGAAATTTCTGTACAAGAATTCAAAGACTTACTATAGAGCTAACATACACGTATACGCGCGTACGTTGGCACTCTCACATTGTAAAGGTCACTTAATCGATCAGCATAGAGAGAGTATCAATCTTCAAACGGTACGTTGAGCAATCCCTTAACTTTCCACTTTCCAAAGTTTTCGCCGATGAATGCGCGCGTTAGAACGGTTCCGCCGATTCTTAGTTAAGGGGTTTCGCGCCAAACGTTAGCAACTCGTGTTTGTCACTCTCGTAATAGGCGCCGCCGAATTGGCGAACAGATCGAAAGAGCTTTTCGGAAAGGTTTTCCGCCGAAAAGCCCGCGCTATACAGAGCTTCTCGAGGAAAGTTATTAAATTTAGCATCACGGTGGGGTTCGAAGCGGGCCAAACCCAATGTTCTCCGGCGGCAATCAGTTTGTCGACTTCGAGACCGCCCCGGGGGATTGAATCTTTTCCCAAATCGGGGATCTGCACCTCGATGGAACCGGGCCGACGCCGAAATTCAAAAGAAAATTTTCGGATGTTCCTCTTTCCTCCCTCAATTACTTTTTCATTGAGTTAATCGCTGGATTTCTGACGTGTCTTTATGTGTTATACCAAGTAATCCCCGAGATAGGAAAAGGAAGACGTCGAGGAAATATAATTTATTTACGTTTCCTTCATCGCTAAAAAAATGAAAATGCAGCAATAGAAATGAAATTTGAAAGAAAAAGGTTTTTAGCGAAGTGAATATTTTCTTGTATGTATACGAATCTGTCATTTACTTGAGTTTGTTTTAATTTTCATTTCAAAGGATACAAATGTACACATCGGTCCATATATATGAAGACGACTATAAAAAGTATAGAAATACACAGAAATATTAATCTAATATCTTAACATCCTGTACTGTACATTTCAATTGTATTTTGATAAATCTATAGCGGTGTTTACATATACAATACCTTAATATAGTACACTTTGAAGCTAATTTGCATTTTACACCTGCTTTACTTTACATTTTACGATAGCTAAAATTATTTATAATATAAGATAAAACCGTTCCAAGAAATAAATTATAAAGATATGTAACGTATGCAAGTATTTTGAACAAAGCGTCAGTTTAAAATTTGTTTTCGTGTGTGAAAAATCGTTGTGAACAATGCGAAAACGAAAAGAAATATCAGTTGAAAAACGTTTATCCATTATAGCATTACGTGATGATGTTTATTCAATAGCACAAATTACTAAATAGGTAAAGATATCAAAGTACGAAGTATTTGTGACTCTTAGGAGAATGCAGAAAACAGGTTCACTTCTCAATAGAAAACGGCCTCAGTGAAAGAGAGCAGCGATAGCCGCTGACGATCTGTTTATTACAGTATCTTAGAAATAAAATAGATCTCTTGCCGCCACAGACATCACTCAACAATGGAATATTTTAAGCAGAAAACCAATATCACAGACAAAAGTCGGTGGAGACTATTACGAGAAAGCTATTGCTGGCACAAAATATATATATAAAAAAGTGACTGGAATGAGCCAACAGAAGAATTCGACCCTTGAGCAATTGATAAAGTATTGTGGACAAATGAATCCAAATTCCAAACTCTTGATTACAAACCCCGATCATTCATAACGCTATAGACTGGTGAAGAAGTCAAGGACTAATGTGTAGAACGTGATGGAAGTATTGGAATGGTTTGGAGTTGTTTTGGTGGTACAGCTCTAGGTGATTTGATAAAAATATCCCTTTGACGTTTGTATACGCACTTATTTAAGACAATTTAGTCGATTTCATAGAAATGCTGAATTAAGTACTCGCATGAATTTTTGTCAAGATATGTTACGACGTTAGGAAGAAGATGAAAATTTAGTCCACGGTATGTCTATGTAAGATGGAGCCCATTTTCATCTGAATGAATATATAAATAACAAAAACAGTCGATGCTGAAGTGCTGAAACCACACTTCAATTACATCAATCGAAAGATCACAGTGTGGAGTGTTTCCGTCATCTGCCATGTAGACCATTTTTGTCATGACGATCGACAAAACGCTATAACAATTACTTCAGCGCGGTATACAAACATGACCGCAATATATGACTCTACCACAAGCCATACTGCTTGTGTGTCTATTAATGCCGTAAAACTCTTTCCGAACCATATATCCAAAAATGGAAATATTTTTTGGCTCGCTAGATCTCCAGATCTATTTGCTTGCGATCTTTTTCTTCGGGGTTTGCTCAACAGTAAGGTGCATGTCGAGTGACCGCAAACGCTCACTGAATTAACATTAAAAATCCAGGAAGAAGTTGCATGCATTACACGGGATACGCTATGGTTTGTAATAAAAAACTTTCGTTTAAAACTTCAAAGGTATGCAGGTGATAGGTAATAATGTTATTTTTAAATATAAAATGATATACCTGAGTAGCTATCGAAGAAAGTCAGACAGAAACTCGTGCACAAGTTGAAACAGGTTTAAGAGCTAATCATATGAATTACATAGAAGTAGTAACTAGTGCCATAGTGAAGCACAAATAGTACAAATAGTGATATATACTTTAATTGACGAGAGAAACATTAGTTGCTTAGGAAAATATCACAGTCTACCGTAATACTATAACAGTTTTTCTACAGATCCATCAACTCAGTTCAAAGACCATTTTAAATTCACAACATCCCTAAACACTGAACATTTTTACACTCTGTCGAACAAAAATTAGAAGATCTACGCTGTATTGCAGATATTTAGTTGAGCTAATTACGATCGTCGTTACTAATTAATTATAACATTAAATATATCTATTTAACTATTGGTTACAGTACTTCCCGAATACACATGGGATATGTCATAATTCATGTACCCCAGTTATATGCAAGAAAAAACGGATAACTTCAACAATAATCTCTTAGATCCATTTTCTTGAACATTCTAAACGTTCACTTTCAATACTACAATAACCTACGCAACATGTTATAAATACATAATTTATTCCGCAGCTACAGTTTATTCTTTACCGGATTATGCATAATATTAACCAGCAACTGTAAAAATACGACAGTAACCTCCATATGAACATTTACCTATCTGAAAGTCATTTTGAATGAATGGATAAGTCCGTATTGCATCGTTAC
Source organism: Trypoxylus dichotomus (assembly GCA_023509865.1). NCBI lineage: Eukaryota > Metazoa > Arthropoda > Insecta > Coleoptera > Scarabaeidae > Trypoxylus > Trypoxylus dichotomus. The sequence continues at coordinate 20,307,564 of CM042080.1, forward strand.
GACATTATTTGCACGCGTCTATCCACCCGTGATTAACAACCTGCGTTTTATGTTCTAACTGCTTAAGTATAATTGCGGCATATAATTAAAGTATACTAGCGACATTAATTAAACACTTATCAAATAAAAATAAACGTAATGAAGTAGTCAAGGTTCGAAAGGAAGGTTCTTGCTTCTTAGTAAATGCGCAAACCATAGTTCCCACTAAACAACGGAATGGCTAACATGTTGATTTCGTATTTGTTATTTGTGTACATTGTGATATTTAGTGAAGCGCTTACTTTTCTAAAGAAGGAAGAATTGGTAAGCTCAAAAATTAACGAATAAAACGCAAAAAGTTTTATATAATTGTCTAATCTTAAGCGAAATGTTAAACAAATTACATTCGAATACCAATAAAATCATTTCTAATTAATTAGCAAAAAATATATTCTATAGTGATCTTAATTTATAAATAAATAAACGAAATATGCTTAAATTAAATAATAATTTTATTCACAACACCAATATGCTTAGACATATTGGATTTAAATTTTGGAATACCATCACAAATGTCCGAAAACGTCTGACATACGGAATTAGTCCCAAAACTATTAACTTTCTTTAGTACATGTTTTCTAATAACGTTTTACTTCATAATTGGGTCTTTTATTTTAACCACCACAGGTCAACTCTATTATATTGCATTAAAGCTTTGTTTTTCAATTGTATTACTAGTAAGTCAATCTATACCATCTATTAAGGTGTATGAATTCTTAATGAGAATTTTAATATCACGTTACTTTGACGTAAGAAATTCTTAACAAAAAATTACTAAGAACATATATATTTATTTTATAATTTCCTACCATTTGGAAATGATTTCTAGTCAAGCCCCACACGAAGTAATAAATCAATACTTTACGAACAGTGCACATACACCACCGCTCATAATAGAATGGATACTTTAAATTTTAACTAAATATTTTAAAAGGAAGTACTTTTATTCACGTAAAAATTCTACATGCATGTACACAATTTACTAATTAAAAAACTAAGTTATAAATAACGAAACTGGAATACTACTTTTCAAAATCGTGAAATAATTAGATACACTACAAATAATACCAGGTGTAGATATTTTAAGTAATATACGGGTAGAAATTTTATGACACTATAAATGAAACCCAAATTCTAAGAATTGACTAAGTTCCTGCAGAAATGGTATTTACCCCATAAAATATGCATAAATTACATTAACAGTGAGAATCTCCACGGCCGTATTGCTACATGAATACCGTAGTTACGTTGTGGGAATAAACAAAAACGTCTCCAGTGGGCTAGCACTCACAAAGGCTAGCCAATAGAACAATGGGAAGACGTACTATGGACTGATAAGTCTAAACGCGAAGTGTTTGGTCAAAACAGCAGAATATTTGTCAGGCGCTCAAAAGACGAGAAAACGCTTCCTGAGTGCATTTCACTAACAATAACGAACGGTAGTGGTTCCATTCTTGTATGGGGTTGTTTTTAATTATTATAAAGTGGAAATTGATGGAATAATGAGGAAGGAGAATTATCACGAGATTTTAGAAGAAAATGCTCGATCATCCGGATTGCGCTTAATAGGTAACAATGTTGAGTTGATGCACGATAAATATCCGAAGCATGCGTCGTTATTATGCAAAAACTACCTCGCTGATCCAGAGAATGGAGGATTATTAAAAAGAACGCCTTAGAATGCCCAGAGTCCAGATGTTAATCCGATAGAGTTTCTGCGGGACCAAGCGGGCCGACGAATTAGAAGAGAATGTTCGGCGTCCAAAACCCCTTTCTGGACGGCATTGCAGAGGGACAATATTCCTCAAGATACACTGAGGAAATTGGTAGAAGAAATGCCACGAATTGTGCGAGCAGTTATTAAATTAGAAGGTGGATTTTTCGATGAGAAGAACGCGCTTTATGTTTTCTAATGTTTATTACACACGCGAAATAAGTTGTAGATGAATAAATATTTTCCTTATAATTGTTTTGTTTATAGTTTTGAAGCAAGTGTCAAATTTTGCATGAAATAGGAAATGTCCGTAATATTATGAGGGGCAGTGTATGTCTACGGCTTTATTGTATTAATAGCTAAGATTCCAGTGCCATTAAACTTAATACAAAAATATGCGCAACGGATTATACTAATTCTAGATATATACAGAACGACAAAATTAAAAGCGAGTGGGTAAACGAAATAAACATTTCAAAGAAGCGATACCAATGTAAGTTCTATAATAACATTCGCCACAATTAAACAACACATTCTTTGGAGTATGACGCTATGAATATCATTATTCCAAATACCAAATAAAATCCTTAATTTTCCATATTTCCGGCCATTATTATTAATATTTAACGCGCGAAGATTAACTGCTTATTGATGATATATGAAGTAATTACGTAAGACTGGAATAATAATCATTAAAGCAGGGCATCACAAAGTATTGTTGTGAAAATATTTATACATTTATAGTTAATTATGCCATAATTACAACATATGCTGTATTCCTTGCAATTATCGCATTCCGAAAATTAAATTATTTGCAATTTGATAATTGGAATCTCATCTTTAGCTTGAAAATTTTAACATTGGATGCGGCCATTTGAATTTTAAAACAAATTTAATAAACTTTGATTTAACTCGTGGCTTTTTTTGTTATTGCCTGTCTTTTGTTCCTGTCCAGTTAATAGCTCGTAATAAGAATAAATATTATTAATTGGCAAGTAAAGTTACGTAAACGCATTTTCAACTACCGAGTGTCGAATTATCATTAATATTAACCAGTCATTCTCGCATTAGTAATGTACAATTGTTGGACATTAGGAATTAGGACCACAATGAAACTATGATAATTCCATATATAAAACGATTCTCTACATGTGTTATAGGTACCGGAAATTTCACATAAGTCGCAATATATGCACTTACACTCCTATGTAAAATCCAACATCGCTAATATTTATGATCGTTGTGATATGGTTCATGGTTCTGTTGTCAAATTATTGACAATCTCATTTAATTCAATGTAATATTTTACGATTAAAAATACGAAATTTCTGATAAATATCCTTTATTAAATTATATTGCAACAAATTTTCAAATATTCCTGCATTAACTTCCAAACAGTAGCTTAAACGATGATAAAAATTAGTAACAAGGGAATTTAGTGTATCCGCTGTAATTGTTCCAGAAACTTCGATTATTCTATTCTTGGAATAATTTAAGTTTTCAATTTCGCGATTGTAAACATGCGTCTTTAAATAATCCCAATAAAAAAGTGCTGAATCAGGTGACCGTAGAGGCCACGCTATTTCTCCACTGCATCCTATCCAACGTTGAGGAAACATTGCATTTAAATGTTGACTCATCTGAAGAATAATGAGCAGGGACACCATCGTGTTGAAACCATAACTGGTGAGGAAAGTTTAAAGCATTTAAAGCTAGAAGTATTTCTGATAAAATTACAATTTTTCTTACAATTTCCAACGTAATTAAATTTCCGAAAAAATATCGGTCTCGGAGGGGACTTGAACCCGACATCTTTTACGTCTCCGGCGTGCCGTGCTAAACCCTTGCACCACAAGACCATTGAATTCAAGTCGCTTTAAATCCTCCTAGATGTCACGATACCAGTAGATATATTGTAATATATCACGAACAGTATATTATTGAACGGCATGTGCGTAACAGTTAAACTAACATCCATATTAATACTAATATTAAAATGAATATCAATACTAAACCACCAAGTATTTCTGCTTGTAGTAACTGTAAATACTTTTCACTACTTAAATATACGGCAATAAAAAAAATGGACCTATAATTTGATAGGTAGTGATTCTTACCCTCACATTTATTTTTTGGGGGTATTGTGTTCTAATGGCATTAAAAAAATGTAAATTTCATCTGCTCCAATATCGAGTGTTTTCTCGATTTACTTCACCGATAAAGGAAAATGTTACTTCATCTGTAAATACAATTTGTTTAACAAAATCGGGGTTAATATTGATAATATTAAATAGACACTCACAGAAATTTCTCATCTCGTTGTCGCCGTATCTAAGAGTTCGGCAGTCCATAGCAATATTAGTTTTACGACGAAACAAGAAATATCGCGCATGCCGGCCAAATATTTCAATGCTACGGTATTCAGATTACTGAATTTGATATTCAAATATGGCTTAAATTTCGAATTTGACTTGTGCCATCTATTTTATTTTACTTAACAAAAAGTTTACAATTAAAAAGCAAAATGGCATATTATCAAGGCATGTAAACTAGCAATATAAATTTGGTAATGTGAATAGCGATTGTCTAGCGGACAAAAGCTGTAAGTTCAAATCCTACCAGAACCATCTATTTTTGCAATAGATATATATATATATATATATATATATATATAATATTAATTAAATTAAAGATATATATATATATATTTAATTTAATTAGTTGGCTCTGGTAGGAGTTGAATATCTTTTACGATAAAATGAAATTTCGAATTACGATGTATTATCTATATTTCTAAAAATCCTCTTTCATAACCCGACAAGCAGAGTATGATAAACAATCGCATGTTTGTTACCATCAACTTCTATATGGCGCCTTATAAGTGGTCCGCTGCAATTAAAAATGTAAAAAAGGCAAATCCCTAGTCATACGAGCTTTTTAAATTGCGTTCATAGAAAGATTATAAAAATGAAGAGGGATTTTAAAACCTGTATGTTGAATATAACCTGTTCGGATTTCAGTACTGAAAAGCCTTCGCTTCTCTAATTACAACGATTAGCACAACACAATCGCAGAGCAAATGCGCCTCTTAACCTAATAACCAAGTAATTTATGTGCGGATACAACTTTAACATGCATTACAGAAAAAAATAGAAATGCCTTTTTTGTGACACTCTAAAACTCGTAACCATATAGCCCTGAACCGATTATTGAACAAAGTAATTGTGTCAATGTTAAAGAAGCACAAACCGATTATGTAATAAATACATACACATTACACAGAATCAATTAGGGATTTTGAAAGTAATCATTTTTTAAATATTGGAACCATTACACAACTTTGCAAAAGAATAACACACTATTTCGCAAAAGAAAAAACGTTTTTTTCTATTACAGATTTTCTAATGTTACGAGTTAAACTCAATTACAATAAGGTTAAAAGAATTTGCACATAAGTCGCGTCAATTAAATGTATGCTATAGCCAAAATGAAATAAAAAGAAAAATTAAAAGAAAATATATCAGAGGCAATAAAACTTTATTGCAAATAACATAATTACAAGATCAAGTGAAATTTCCATACCAGCATCTAAAGAACTTTAGTGTAAAACATATACGTATATAAGACAAGTCATTTTAGAACGGAAAAAGTCTAGTACGAATGAAGTGGACTAATTGCCAATATTCGTGCAAAATTGTTTTTTTTTTCTTTAATATATTTTTTTTTAATAAAGTTCCAATTCATAGTCGTTAGCCAAAAGTATTGTCCATAGCTGGCGAGCAATGTGATATTATTCATTTCATACCTAAAAAAAGATTTAAACACTTAAACATCCATATACCACGCATTTCTTTTTTTAAAATTCGGCTTGATAATATTACAAAAATATTCTTCTTAAAATAAGAAATGTTGGTTCCTGAGTGTGAGGACGGTATGATAAATACCTGCGTTAAGGAAAACAATCTAATTGCTTTATATTTAGTAAATTTATTTCTCGGCTTAATCTTTTTGTGTAGTGATGTTTCAGTTTTTTCAGGCATCTAATAGGATTTGTCGAATTCTGCAAAGTTAAGCCTCTGATTCGGCAATGACCTCTCTATTTGGCATGTACCCTTTTCTGCTAAGCACTTTTTTTAAGTTCTGAAAAAGAAAGAAGCCATAGGTGGTCAAATCTGGCGAATATAGTGGATGGGGCACCAGTTCCTATCGTAAGTGGACCAATACTCCTGTCGCAATTACCGACGAGTGGGCCGAGGCATTATTATGATAGAGAATTTTTTTCTTCGCTAATGCAAGACGATTATATTTGGAGGGTAGTTTCGTATGTGTATAGGTATCCCACATACCGAATCTGTATGTGATAGCTCATGAACTTTCGCGAGTATGAATTTTTATATGGGGGGGTTGTAGGTAGAACACCCCGTGAACCCCTTGCAAGTCGATGGTATTTGGAGAGTAGTTTCGTATGTGTATGGGTATTCCACATACCGAATCTGTATGTGATAGCTCATGAACTTCCGCGAATATGAATTTTTATATCAGGGGGTTGTAGGTAAAACACCCCGTGAACCCTTTGCAAGTGGATGGTATTTGGAGGGTAGTTTTGTATGTTTATGGATATTCCACATACCGAATCTGTATGTGATAGCTCATGAACTTCCGCGAATATGGATTTTGATGTAAGGGGGTTGTAGGTAACGCACCGCAAGGACTCTTCGAAACTCAATTGCATTTCGCTGGTATGAGTGCATGATAACAAGCATTGTATGTGCCGAATCTTAATGTGGTGGCTACTGAACTTCCGTGGATAATAATTTTTTATAATTTAATTATTTATTCTGCCTTCTACGTCCGCCTATGGGCGTTCGGGTGTTATCGGACAAACTGGCTGCTAACTTTAGCTGCTCTTTACACACCGGTGTATAAGAAGCTCGTTTCTTTTACATAATTACGAATTCCAAGCATACATTCATCCGAACAAAAAATCGAACGGTGTTAGTATTGTAGTATTTCGTTCTTTGTCTTTGAATAGTTATGCGTTTCTGCCAAGTTTGGTCAAAAATTATATTATTATTTCAGCAATGCCCAAGTTGGATGACAGTCTGAAGAGAATTATAAATTTATTTTCTTAGTTCTGTACTAACAAAAGAAACATTATTTTAAATTATAGTTGTTGTAAATATCTTCTGTAAAAGGTGCGATAAATTTTTCCAATGTTATCTACTATTACTTGCAGTTATTTGCAGATTAATATTAATTCTAGCCCAAACAACAACTTTATTTATAACATAGGGCTTTCACAGTCGGAGTCTGAGTTTGTACTGGAAGTACGTATTTCCGGACTTGTTCGCCGTGGTCTTCAGTTGGTATATATCGACGTTTTGCCAAACGCTGCTACTGGCATCTATAGAACGATGTTGACGGTTCGCTAGTCAGACAACCAGTGAACCGTCAACATTGTCCTGAAGATGCTAGCCGCAGTGTTTGGCGAAATGTCCACATATACCATCTCAAGACCACTGCCTACAAGCCCGGAAATACGTACTGCCAGTACAAACAGCTCTATTCATATTTTTTATATGTAATAAACTTATAACGATTTCATGGTTCAACATAAAAGTTGCAGTTAAATTTCTAAAAGGAACTTTGTTATTTGTACATTAAGTAACTTTAACGACTTATTTTTTAATTTTAGAAACCGAATTTACAAGTGCACCTTGAAGATGGCATCATACAAGGTAAAAAGATGTACACAGAAGAAAAGCAGCTTCCTTATTACGCCTACTTAGGGATACCTTACGCCAAACCACCCATAGGAAATTTAAGATTTGCAGTAAGTTTCCCAACACTCGAAATAAACGTAATAAAACTTGTGGTGCTGGTATTATAAAACAAAGCTATGTTACCAATAATGCATAATATATTCAGTTTCCTTAGCGAGAGAAGTTAATTAAACCGTAGCTAACATTAGGTACATAAAACTACAACATAAACCCGCGAAATTGCATTACATCACACATAACAATATTAACTCTTCAGTAACAAGATTTTATATACGCAATAAAAACCTATTTCTTGTTTAATCACATCTTCGTTAACTGTATGAAGAACGACGTAAAAGGGAGATAAGCCCTTAAATATTAATCCTTCGTATTACTGCCATTTCATATGCAGAAACGTCGTAAATCTAGTATTAAGAGTTTTACGCCATCGCGAAGATCTCTAATGCAGTAAGCGTTAATTTTAGAGGGAAGGACTGGATTAAACGCCTATCCAAACGTCATGCTGGGGTATTATAATATTTATTTTGCAGAGTATATTTTCAGCTTCTAATACTCATTCTACATGCATACACTATTTCCCACGATAAGTCCCTGCTCGACAAAGATAACACCAGTATACGCTACTTTAATTTGTCAGTTCAACACTACCAAAAAAAATATATGAGGTAGGCGCCATAAATTCTCAGCCTGACAGGCTTATACAGGTTCAAGCGTGTTCAAACTCCGTCACGTCATACATGGACATATGTATACTAGGCTTACGCTATAAATATGACGGTTCGAAGAGTAGCAGTTTTTAGTAGGCAGACAATCAACGTGACTAGCGCATGAAAATGTCTGAAATAATGAAAATTGTAAAACAACGTTTAGACGGCGTTTACGGTGATTCATCTCCTTAGTATTCCACTGTAAAAAAGTGAGCAAAATGTTTCCGTTTGGAGCAAGAATCCCTAGAAGATGGTGAACGGTCAGGTCGACCAATTGAAGTGATAACGCCTCAACAAATTTAAATTAATGAAGATTTAGCGCTAGAAGATCGCCGTTTGAAAGTGAAGGAATTAGCAGTGATAACAAATATATCCGAAACAGGTGTTCTCCGAATTCTGCCTGACCATTTGGGTACGAATAAAATTAGTCCAAGATGGGCACTGCGACTTCTTTCTGTTCTGTAATGTGAACGTCGAGTCGAATGTGCGCGGTAGTTTTTAAACATATGCGGAGAGGACCCAAAACCAATTATCACAAGGGAAGAAACAATGGTTCTGCTTTGTGATCCTCTATCAAAAAGGGAGTCCATGGAATGGCGGCGACCTGATGAACCTGCTTCCAGAAAGGCGAAATTCGTTCAATCGACGAAAAAGATGATAGCCATAATATTCTGGGACTGGGAAGGCATTTTGCTAATTGATTTTAAAGAGAGCAATATAACAGTGACCGGCGCATATTAGCAAACTTTATTGCATAAATTATGAGACAGTATTCGTACAAAACGCCATGAAAAATTAACACAATGTGAGCGATTATTGCACGATAATACTCCCGTCCATACTGCTGCCGTTTCACAAGCAGCCATCCGCGAATGGGGCTTTCAAGAATTGGAACATCCAACGTACAATCCGGATATGGCTCGTTGTGATTTTTATTTGTGAAAAATTTAAGAAAAGACATTAGGGGACGTCGTTTTAAGGACAACAGTGAATTGCAAGCAGCTGTTATAGAACACTTGAGATTATTTTTACAAAGGTATCGAATTATTAATTAATCGTTGTAATAATTGTATAGGGTAGGGGAGATTACATTGAAAAATAAAATTTCTTATTCCAAGTTTCTTTTTTCTATATCAGGCCGAGAATAACATATATACGTATTACATATAGGGTTGGTTAAAGAAAGTTCTTTCGCAGCAGAAAAAATACGCACAAAAAATGAGGCGATGATATCCGACACTTGATTATTTCTGCAACATTCTTCTGAAATTTTAACCACTAAACTTGATTTAGATTTTGCAATATTTTTTGCGAAAACATGTTTTCGCGGAGGTGATGTAATCTAGTTTCCAACTTAATGACTAGCGGTTATAATCTCATACCAGAATAATATTTGGAAAAAGTATTCGTTTTTCTTTCTAATGAGATCAGCTAAATAAGCTAAAGTGGAAAGAGTTCTTGTAGCTTGTACAAGTCTTCAGTTCATAACATGCGTCTAATTTTTTCCATTTTTCTACTGCATCAGATAAACAGATAGGCATCGGATAAATTTCCCCAGTGTAGCGGAAATTAATTTCAACAATTCTTCGGTTGTTCTTTTAATGTGAATATTCTAACCTTTTTGAAAAACACTGAATTAAGTTCCACACGATTTCCACAAATTTGTAGTTTGTGCCATTCACTGACATTTCGAAACAGTCAAAAAATTTATTTCATCAAAAATTTTGCAGTGGTATTAGTCCCGTGCCTCCTTTTTCTTCGTACCTGGCCTTACACAAATGGGTATCGCAAAAATACCTTACAACTCCAAATCTTTGGAAAACAGATTCAACATATAGGCAAAACACCCGTTAGGTATAATTGGATGTTTCAGATGTAAGCACTCTACGTTTTCTTTTCTCATGCTACTCATATCAGCCACGTTGTCTATGACAAAGCTAATTATCTTGAAATTATGCTCAGGCCCTAACATATCCATACTTTCTAACGAGAAACTGTTTGCATCTTCTATTATCAAAGCTACACATATTATTGGATCATTATGACCATTTAACCATCCATCAAGAGACATATATTGTCCGATAGATTGGTATAATGCTTAAATTCTCTCGCTTGAATAATTTCATTTAAAAGTACCGATGATAAGTAACACCCAGAAGCTGGAACATTTTCTGGCCTTAGGATTTCAATTGCTTTTCGAACTTTTTAATCTTACTTCTTAAATGCCACCATTGTTATGGAAACGATCACCAAAATCAAAATTTCTATTGATATCCGAAAATGCTGTCTATTAAGTTTTTGATTTTTTATATGTTACAGAGTTTCTTCACTTTCTGTTCCTTGCCTTACCATTATTTGATTGATTTTTATTCTTACAGGTTCCCCGATGATTTTTAAGTTTATTGTCCAATTTTCCCAAGTTTTCATCGCATTCTTAGCAGACAGCACGGCATTCAAGCTTACTATCGAAGGTTTTCTTAAAAAAATATTGCTAAATGTTATCTCTCCTTATGCCTCTATCTGTTATTTTAATGTCGCGGATATACTTTCAATCATTCCGGTCGAAAGATTAACCACGAGAAACACAGAGGGTCATTCGATTTTAATATGATCCAGTGCGATTTACAAGTTTCGACATATTTCAATGCAATCGAGGAAGGGTGGTTGACTTGTACAAGTAAATATCTCGTCAGTTTCTTTACCAATTTCAGAATTTTGCGCAATATTTCATGAATACCTTTTTATGAAAAATAAAATATTTTTATAAAGTATATGTTTAAAATAATTTTAAAAAATCATGCTTTCCATAAAATGGTTTCTGATGTTTTGAAAAAAGAAAACATGATTTATCAACACTGTTTACGAAGACACAAATATAAAAGTGGAGAAGAAATATTCTTAACAAAATATTGTAAGTATGACTGAGAAGTCAATATTATCTGATTTAGCTGCTGCCCACATATAGTACCTTTAAACCAGCCTCAAACACTCTAAGATACAAATCATATGGTAGAACATGTTTGTATGTTTTACGAAAACATTATTCATCTATATTACTACTTTCAATACAGCTAACTAGTCTTGATACCTAACTCACTTATAAACTCTTTTATATTTGAAAAGACAAATTTTAGTTATTTCGTTCTGTTAACAACGCGATTACGTATTGCACACTGTCTAAAATACAAAATGAGAAATTGACTTCCATAATAGAATTTTCACGGCAGCAACACTATATGTTATATAATTTGTTTTAGAACCCAGTTCGTAATGAAAAATGGACTGGTGTCCTTAGTACAATACAAGATGCGCCAACTTGTACACAAGATACGGAGAAGATCGTTTACATTGGATCTGAAGACTGTTTGTACATTAACGTGTTCACATCAAAGGTACGATGTAGATAGCTATAATATCGAAGCACTTATTTAGCAGTGAATTTATTCAAAAGCTAACTAAACAAAAATGTATAGCTGACAAGCGGGAGTTCCGAAAAGTCTGCAGGTTCTGCTCACTGCTAATTTTAAAATAATGTGTATAATGACCTAAATATCGTTTTGAAATTTTGATGAATGAAGATCTATTTTATAAAAACATTTCCAATGTTATTTCATATGAAGCGTCTAGCATTAGTGGTTGAGATATCAAAACATCTTCAACATCATCAACTTTGAGAAATTTATATTTTTCTGTATATTCTGAAAAACCCAAGTTCAATTTAGATGTTAATATCTCCGTTGTGACTTCCCCAGTTATCGTTTCAAACTCCTTGTTGGCTTAATAACACTAGTAACGCACCGTGAACGGCACAAGCACGGAAACAAAATTGATAAATAATGGATTTTATAAAAGTAGGTCAATCGCAAAATTTGCGCAATGCTTTTCATTCTGAACAACTTTTCTTAATAACAGTTTGGTATACTATGAACAGAAAAGACATCTTACCAGAAACAAAAATGGTTTTTGCTCAACTGCAATCGCATCTACTGTCAACTCCATTCATGCGCACACTTTGTACTAATTATGTAAATCATCTTTGAAAGTTCTAACACATGGGCTGAAAAGTCCCGGGCCTAACAAAGAAAACACGTTTTTTTTGGTTCAAAATTAGTTACTTTTGTAGAACGATTTATCTTTTGCCTCAAAATAGGCCTCAGTTTCAGCGATAACCTCTTCATTCGTGCGAAATTTCTTACCGGCGAGCATTTTTTTGAGGTCTGCGAACAGCCAGTAGTCGCTGGGAGCCAAATCTGGCGAATAGGGTGGATGTGGGAGCAATTCAAAGTTCAATTCATGTAGTTTTGCCATTGTGTTGATTGACTTGTGACACGGTGCGTTGTCTTGATGAAACAAATTTTTTTTCTTTGCCATATGCGGTCGTTTCTTTGCAATTTTGCAATTTCGCCCTTCAAACGCTCCAATAACGCTATATATTATTCACTATTGATGGTATTTCATTTCTCAAGATAGTCTATGAATATTACACCACGCACATCCCAAAATACCGAGGCCATAACATTTCCAGCCGATTGTTGTGCTTTCGGGCGCTTTGGACGAGGTTCACCAGTTGCTGTCCACTCTGATGATGATCGTTTTGATTCCGGAATGAAGTGATGGATCCATGTTTCACCCATTGTCACATATCGACGCGAAAATTCCGGTTGGTTACTTTTAAACATGGCCAAACACTGCTCAGAATCATCAACACGTTCTTGTTTTTGGTCAACAGTGAGCAAACGCGGCACCCACTTTGAACAGAGCTTTCTCATAGTCAAATGCTCATGCAATATAAAGCCAACACGTTCTTTTGATATCTTTACGATGTCAGCTAACTCACGCAACTTCACTTTTCGATCATTCAAAACGATTTTGTGGATTTTTTTGATGTTTTCTGGTGTTACCGCCTCAATTGGACGTTCACTGCGTTCTGCATCATCGGTGTCTCTACGACCACGTTTGAAGTCAGCAAACCAACGTTTTATTGTTGTTTCTGAGGGAGCGGAGTCCCCATAACACTTTTCAAGCCATTGCTTCGCTTGAACGGTATTTTTTCCCATCAAGAAGCAGTGCAAAATTAAAACACGAAATTGTTTTTGGTCCACTGTTTTAAAAATAACAAAAGTAGCGTGACTCTTAGCACAATAACTCACAAACTAATGAATAGAATATCATGAAATTTTAACAGCTGTCCTTTGAAGGTTAGTACTATCTGAGAGAAAGATGACTGTAATAAAACTAGCGTCATCTATGTGTTAGGCCCGGGACATTTCAGTCCATGTGTTATTAATAATATAAATAAGTTGCTGTTGGTCATATCAAAAGTACTGTACAGGATATATCGAGAATCTAGTTCAAAAATATATAGACTCGGTTAAAAATAAAGGGTGTCTTAAGTAGTAACCACTATTTTTAACCACTTTTACTTATTCTATGCCAAAAGTAAAAATAAAACATACTTTACTTCCTGAGGTGCTTACGACAAATCAGTGCTTTTGTAATAAAAACAACTGAAATAACATAACAAGATATACTTTGTTTGTTAATGCACAAACTACCACTGTAACAATTACAGCATGGTGCTACAAAGAAGTTATTTTGAATGTGTTTTATACATATATACAGTAAAAGTTAAAACATAGCCAAAACTCAAAGTTCTCAAGAAAAAGCGCCCCTTATTCGGTAGAATTGTTTGGGAGAATATTAAAAGAATAGAACATTTCTGTTTCAAATTTAAAAGATGCATCATTTTGTATGTGTTTCAATAATTTTGACTTATTCGCCAATATTTGTATGTTAATGTTGCTTTGTAAACTACATACGCAAATACTTATTTAATCTCTAATTACAGTAACTAGTAAGCATCATTTCGTATGCTTAGCTTTACAGTGGCTGCTTTCCCTTATTCCAGTTTATGGAGAGTAAAATCATGCAAACATTCATATTATGTGTAATAATATGCATCCTGGAAGGCACTGTCAAGCAGGTATCGTTTATTTTACAATTGTAACTTGTCATGGGGGTAAACAAGCGAAACCTGTCTTGAAAAATGATTTCAAGAAATCTTGAAAACTCGAAAATTAATGTATCTAGGTATAGAAAGAGAAATTTATTTTTTATTTATTTATTTTGAGAGTATATAGACATATGAAGAACAATTTGCTATTTAAAAATGTCAAAAAATTGTGGAATAATAATAGTAATACTTATCTTCTTTTGAAACAATACAATAGGTATAAGACAAGTCGCTTATTAACCATAATATTTTCTAGGACTTTAGAAATTGTTTGTAGCAGCGATGTGGGTCTGCAATTATTAATACATTTTGATTTATAATGCAGTTTTAGGACACCCGGTATATATAACGTATTTGGCACCTTTTGACCATAGGTAGCCATCTATGTTATTAATAACAACCTCAAAACTGGCATGTTTAGTACCGATTAAAACTTATTTATGTTTAAAATGAACCTTGCATCTAGTAATACTCTTAGGGAAAAAACAATATTTTTTAAAGTTCATAGCAGTACACTACTACACTATTAATATATAGGATTTGAAATAAAACATCCTTTATTCGTTTTCGATTTTAACGAAACGAAGTTGTCTTTAGAAAAAAAATGCGTATCGACAAGTAGACTCCATCAAAATTTCAAGGCGTTCAGTAAATGAAAAGCATAAATGAATAATTTGTTTTCATATTAGGTAGTTATTTATACGTATAAAGTTTGGAATTACGCCAAAATGCAGCACATCAATCTTATTCAAACATCTATTATTAAAAAGGATTTGCACAAAATGATTCAAGATTGTAGACAATAAACGTTTCAGAATGAACAAACAAACAACCAGTCTTCATTGTTACCAGTCATGGTGTTTATTTACGGAGGTGGATTTAAATTTGGACAAAGCAATCAAAGCATATACGGGCCAGACTATCTATTAGAACATGATGTAGTGATAGTCAGTTTCAATTACAGAGTTGGTGCTTTTGGTACGAAAATATATCATAACCGATCTCAACTAATTAAACATTTCATTTTCCTCTTCTCACTCAGGATTTCTTAGTTCAGGCGATATGGCATCTCCGGGAAACTATGGCCTTAAAGACCAAATAGAAGCTCTACGTTGGACCCAAAGAAATATTAAGCATTTCGGAGGAGATCCGAATTCAGTAACGTTGTTTGGCGAAAGTGCAGGGGCAGCTTCAGTTAGTTATTTAATGCTAGCTCCAAAAGCAAAAGGTTTATTCCATAGAGCAATATCTTTCAGTGGAAGTGCTCTATGTCCTTGGGCGCTAAGTCGAAATCCGTTACCAGTTACCTTAGCGGTAGCTACAGCAGCTGGAATATTGGAACGCAATACAAAGGAACTGGTGAAAAAACTAAGGAAATTAGATTATCGATGGCTGCATTTCGCAGAACGAAGTGCCATGCTATTAGTAAGATTTAAATATGCATCACAAGAGAATTGGTGACTGAATTGAATTTTCAGGATGGAGTAGATCCATTAAATGGTTTGGCATTTTCGCCCACTATAGAACCTCCACACCCTGATGCTATACTAACTGCCGGGCCTAGACAATTGCTACGTTCTACTTCCTTAGGAAGTGTTCCTTTCTTAAGTGGCTTCAATTCATTAGAAGGGGCAGTTTTTCAATACAGTAAACCCTGCACTAATTAAAACAGTAAATATATGTATAAATTTAAGCACTCTGATTCTAGTTGTCGATATTGCAAGACCTCTCTTTATAAGTTATGAAGTACCACAACGACTCATACCAGCTGATATGAATATTCCACCGCTGCATCCAGATGAGCTAGAGGTTGGAAATATGATTCGGAATTACTATTTCCAGACAGATCCGATAGCTGTAGCCAATAAAACACAAATATTACACGTGAGCATTTTCGAGCCAATAAAAGTTAAATTGTACAAATTTATCAGCACTTATCTTTTAGTTCATTAGTGATAATCAATTTCTAAAGGGCATTATCGAAGAAGTAAAGCTAAGAGCACAAAAAGCGCCTACTTACCTATATCAATTTTCCTATCAGGGGGATCTGGGCAGTTTCCTGGACAACCAAGCTAGGCAAGTTAATGGTAA
Source organism: Trypoxylus dichotomus (assembly GCA_023509865.1). NCBI lineage: Eukaryota > Metazoa > Arthropoda > Insecta > Coleoptera > Scarabaeidae > Trypoxylus > Trypoxylus dichotomus. Next base: position 20,323,911 of record CM042080.1, read on the forward strand.
CTCGAACCTATAATAAAATAAAAAGGATAAAATAACTTATTTTGCAAATTCAACATCTATATTCAGGGGTAGCTCATTCTGAAGAGCTGTGGTACGTCTTCAGAAATAATGATCAAATAACTTCAAATAAAGAAGATATGAATGTAAGAAAGATGTTCGTAAAATTGTTAACCAACTTTGCAAAGACTGGGTAAGGTGCTACCTAAATGCTTTCCGTATTACTGATATTTTCTTTTGCTTTACAGAAATCCAACGCCAAAAAAGGATGATGACCTTCAAAGCATAGTATGGCCAACTGCTGTTGATAAAAATAATAATATTAACTATTTGGACGTTGACCAGAAATTAAAGGTCTTGAAGAATCCTAGGAAACAAGCTATGGATTTCTGGGACAATCTGTATAAAGATTATGGTAGAGAACCGTACACGACATTTTAGTGTTATTTATATAGAATATTGTGCATAGAAATATTTTGTATTTTTTTTAATAAAAGGGTTAGTTTACTTTTTCCTTCGTTCTCGTAGTCTGTGCCCTTCGAAAAACATTCCCTTTGGAAGGCTGTATGCAATCAAACATTTTACTCTAACAATATATTCACCTGCAAGTGATGTTTTAAAAATTTGTTCCAACTTATATATAGTACAACACAATCATATTTTATTTTGTTTCGTTATTACAAGTAAATATTCACATAGCGACCACGACTACCGAAGTATACTAAAGTTTCTCTTAGAATGCATTATTCATCACACGATGCTACATATTGAAGAACTGCAACCGAAGTTTGCATTAAAGAAATTCCCTAAAGAAACTAGTTCCCTCTTAGCTTACAATTTCTTTCTGAAATTAAAAATGTACAAGATCAACGATGCGTAGAATTTAAAATAGGGGAGAGAAGTTATTGTCTCCACTATTTACGTATTCAAACAAGGTGTGGCCTAGCAGAGAACTCATCACAACATGAATCAGAAATTGAGAAACGAAATCATTTATATTTAATGTTTATTAAAATTATAGTAATTACAACTCACTTTATAGCTTCAGCACTAAAATAATCCATACAAGATTAAAAATGAAAACATCGACCTGCCATTGATGGCCCAAGTTGCTTACAGTGGATCTATCCCACATAAATCCATGTTGATCGATTGACAAAAATGGTTTAACGTTAAAGTAAATATTGTTATATAACATGTTCAAATGGTTTTGGCAAAGATCGCTTAAACTTGTTTAGGGGCCCATAGTTGACAATATTTTCTCCATGACCTCCTTTAAACACTGGCACTATCCTACTAGTTTTCCAAATTGTCGGAAACGTGGAACTTTTAATAATTAAACTGTATAGTATAGACATTAAAAATGCAATGACATAGATATATTCACGAACTACAAAACTAGGTATCTTATCATCACCCGATGTCATATCATTCCTGAGGCTTGAGGCATTCGTCAACACCTCACCTTCAGTAACAAAGAAAACACCAAAAGCGGAATAGTTAACATTTATAGTTCGCAACGTCAACGTGGTAACGCCAAATGCACTAGAAAAACTATTAACGATGTCTGATATACCAATAAGACACCCGTATTCAAACATATGCACATTTTTGAGAGTATAATTCCGATCATTTGAGGTCGATGTCCCCCAACTTTTGGACATACTTATATATCAAGTTAAAAAATAGGGAAATTTTCTCTTGCCAGAATTATGAAAAAATATTTAAGGTGTTTATTTAAGGTACTTCTTACAGGATCTTATTGAAGCTTGCAAAGAGTGCGCTTATATGTATATTCAGTTCTATAATCTGAATGAGTGACAATCGAAGATCCAATAACATCCGTAATTGTTTAGTACTACCACGGTAAATGTTTAGTGTATATGGTAAAGGTATTAATCCCTAGTATCGTATCGCATTCCTGTGCGGAATTAGTTTTTTGAAATCAATGCGCAATTGTAACAATTTGGTAAAGTACCGAGCGGAAAATGCCAAAAGTAAGACGGCTGACCGTGACTGAGGATATAGCGAGAGAGAAATTTTTCTACAGTTGGGGATTTCAGCGAAAGGTGTGCATTGCACATAGCCCCGGAAAAGAGGGACAGCACAAAATCTTGAGGCGGCAAGGATAGCTTCTGGAACTGAAGATAGATTTATAGTAACGACTTAGAAACGAGATCGACGTCTAACGGCACCGGATATCGCAACGCGCGTTAAGACACATACACCACGACGAACAAATGTTTCGGTTACCACCGTCAAAAGGCGATTATTGGCAGCAGATTTAGGGGGATGTATCCACCGCAAAAGAAAACGCGCCCGGAAGGAGAAACGATTGATATGGCCAGGAGATCGTGCAAACTGGTCACTGGATGATTGGAATGCAATCTTATGGAGTAACGAGACCAAATTTCAGTTATTTGGCACGCAACGGAGTTTCTATTCGTCGAAAGCCAGGGAAAAAGAGAGTGAGGTTTGCTTAGTACGGTCCGTCAAACACATAGGTGGTAATGTTATGGTTTGGGGTTGTTTCGTTGGAACAACTACGGATGAGAATTAGAGGTGCAAAGCGGAAAGAAGAGTATTATGATATTTTGCAAAATCATGCTATTCCATGTGGAAGTCGTCTTGTTCGTAAACCGTTTGTGTTCCAGCAAGACAATGACCTGAAGCATGCATATTTATTAATTTATTAAAAATTAACAAATATCATTCACGATAATATAAAGCTTCGAATTACCATGGACTGTCCATATTTCTAAAAATCCTCTTTCATAACCCAATAAGCAGAATATCATAAACAATCGCATGCTTGTTACTACCAACATCCAAGTGTCACCTTATAAGTGGTCCACTGCAATTAAAAATGTAAAACAGGGAAATCCCTAGCAATACGAGCTTTTTAAATTGCATTCACAGAAAGATTATAAAAATGGAGAGGGATTTAGAACCTGTATGCTGAATATGCTGTTCGGGTTTCAGTACTGGAAAACCTCCGCTTCTATAATTACGACGATTAGTACAACACAATCGCAGAGCAAATGCGCCTCTTAACCTAATAACCAAGTAATTTATGTGTAGATACAACTTTAACATGCATTACAAAAAAATATATAAATACCTCTTTTGTAATACTCTAAAACTCGTAACCATATAGCCTTGAACCGATTATTCAACAAAGTAATTGTGTCAATGTTAAAGATTATGTAATAAATGCATGCAGATTGCAGAAAATCAATTCGCGGTTTTGAAAGTAATTATTATTTAAATATTTGAGTCCTTACACAATTTCGCATTTTTTTTATTACAAGTTTTCTAATGTTATGAGTTAAACTCGATTATAATAAGGCTAAAAGAATTTGCACAGAAGTCATGTTAATTAAAATAGAAACTAAAAATTGGAAGAAAATAAGTCGGAAGCAATAAAACTTCCTTGCGAATAACATAATTATAAAACCCGACAACCGTTACAACTAAATATAAAATTGTTACACATAACCTCTAAAGTCCAAACATTTAGGTGCAAATTTCACCCGAACACATTTTATTGCTCTTTTCCAAGAATATGACTATTGTTTGAGGGGGTGGAGTAGGATACCTGGAGTAATTACTTTCGGTCAAACCGTTTAGTACTACTTCGATAATCGTTTAGTGCATATGTAGGCAACAACCGGCCCGCTGTAAGATTAAATCCGGCCCGCGAGACATTTTGAAAAGCCCAATTAAAAAAATATTACACTACTTCATTCATACTCACTCCAAATGAGGAAGATCGAGTGATATGGGGTTTGTCGCTTGCTCCTGCGGAGTCAAGGATTGTATCTTAGAAGTTTGCAGTACTTTGTGTCTTGAAAAGAAAAATGAATTTGAAAAAATTAGTTTGTGAAGGCGAACTATTGCCAGACGTATAGAAATGATGGCTAATGGTATAAAAACAACTTTGACTGACGGTATGGCTGGTTTTGAATCATTTTTCATAGCATTAGACGAGAGCATCGATTGGTCTGACACAGCTAAACTGGCTATATTTATTCGAGGTGTTCATAAAGAGTTCACTGTTACTGAGGAATTGCTTGCTTTACAGCCGCTAAAAGAAACCACTACAGGAGAAAGCATGTTTAATGAAGTTCAAAAGGTATTTACAAGTTTTGGCTTGTCATGGTCAAAATTAGTTGGTATATGCACAGATGGTGTACCTTCTATGGCCGGCTTACGTAAAGGTTTCATCGGAATCTTGTATGAAAAAAGCAACTGAATTAAATGTGGAAAAAGATGATTTGATAGTCCTTCATTGCATTATCTACCAACAAAACTTGAGTTCTAAGTCCATTCGATTCCAGAATGTTATGAATATGGTAGTAAAAACCATCAATTTTATTCGATCCCGAGAGCTTAACCATCGTCAGCTCAAGGCGCTTTTGGATGAAATATTAGCCGAATATGAGGACGAACATATTATTGTTAAGTCAGATGGCTAAGCCAAGGGAAACAGTTTCAGTGAAACGGTTTTACGAGCTTAGAAATTATTACATTTTATTATATTTCTGAATTGAGTGACCCAAGATGGACATATGACTTCGCATTTCTGGTCGACCTTACAGGCAATTTGAAAGATTTAAATTTGAAACTTCAAAAACAAGGACAGCTAGTAAATGATTTGTACAGTCGTTTGAAAACGTTTCAGAACAAAATCCGCTTGTGGAAGACACAGACGCTGTTTGGTAACAGTTACCATTTCACCACGCTCTTTGGTTATGAAAATACTACTTATGCTCAATATGCTAGAGAACTCAAGTTACTGTCGGAGCAATTTTCGAACTAATCCAGCGATTTTAAGAACATGGAAGTTTCAATTTATTTTCCACACCAACAAAAAGTAATATACAAAATGCTCAAATACACTTGCAAATGGAGTTGATCGAGCTCCAAGAAAACTCACACCTAAAATCTAAATTAAAAGACGTGGAGTTGTGCGATTTCTACAAAAAAATTCCTCGAAGAAGACCATTTTCCGGAGCTTAGAAAATTTGCAAGAAGATTGATCTGTGCGTTTGGCAGTACTATATATAAATGCGAACAGTTCTTTTCAATGATGATAAATCAAAACATCATACAAGGGTAACTGGCGATAATTTGGAGAATTCTTTACGTCTTTGTATCAGTGGAATTAATCCAAACATCTATAGATTAGTTTCCCAAATTCAAGCTCAAGTGTCTCATTGATTTCGTTGTCGTTATTTAACTTTCGTAGTTTGTAATAATTCCAAATTTCACAATTTAATTATAGTGTTGTACCTATTTTTTTTCATTTAATTTTCTTATTTTAATAAATTGCATTATAATAACATTGACGTATTATTTCATGTCTGATATCTATCGTTAAAGATTATGTACACTACTTTCAAATGCACTACTTTTAAGCGCGGCCCGCGAACATATTTTCACACTAAAGTTTGGCCCACAACATGTCAAAGGTTGCCCATACTTAGTTTAGTGCATGTGGTAAAGGTAAAACAACGCTGAAGGATGTGCATTACACATCGGCCCGGAGAAGAGAAGCAGGACAAAATTTTGATAAAAACAAAGTGAGCGGCCATGGGTGACTTCTCGAACTGAAGATAGATTTGTAGTAACAAGTTCGAAACGAGATAGACGTTTAACTGCACCGGATATCGCAACGCGCGTTAATACACAACGACGAACAAATGTTTCTGTTGCTACCGTCAAGAGGTGATTATTGATTTAAGGGTATGCATCGGCCGCAAAAAACGGTTTTTAAAACGCGTGCATAAAGGGAAATGATTAACATGGGCAACAGAGCATGCAAACTGGTCACTGGGTGATTAGAACGCAGTATTATGAAGCCAGTCCAAATTTCAGTTATTTGGCACACAACAGAGTGCTTTTATTTGTCGATGATCAGAGAAAAGAGTTAGTGTTGCGTGCTTACTACCGTCCGTTAAACACGTAGGTGGTAGTGTTATGGTTTGGGATTGTTTTACTGGAACAACTACGGGTGATTTAGTGAGAATTAGAGGTGCAATGCGGAAAGAAGGGTATTATGATATTTTGCAAAATCATGCTGTTCCGTGTGGAAGTCGCCTTGTTGGTGAGCCGTTTGTGTTCCAGCAAGACAATGACCCCAAGCATGCGGCTCGAATCTGTAAAAATTTTTTAGAGGAGAAAGCAGCAAGAAATGAACTAAAATTAATGGTTTCGTCTCTTCAAAGTCCGGATTTATCCCCCATAGAGCACTTATCGAATGAGCTTAATTAAAGGGCTACACAATGGCAACCCAGAAAACTCAACACCTGTGGAAATACTTACAAAACGCACGGTAATAGACTGACACGGACTATGTGGAAGAGTTGCTTCGAAGAATGTCTGAAGCAGCAGTTATCAAAGCCAGAGGAGGTCATATCGTCGAAACTTACGAGCTACATAATGCATATTATTATGTTTGAATTAATTTACTTTTATTTGACGATAGTCACTTGTATTGCATAAATTCATTAATAGTTACAAAAAAATCTTACTATATCTGTGACGTTTTGTAAAATCCGTCGCTGCTTCCAAACTTTTAGACGGTAGTGTATTTGTATAATAAATACATATGTATATGCTTTTCGACTATCTCTCTACATCAAGAAATTTAGGAAATATGCCAGAACGTTATATGTGATTCCCATGGTAATTTAACCATTGTGCTTGATTGAGTGGACGTTTTATGTTCACTTTATCAAAACATTCAAGTTATTTGCGATAAATAATTTCCGTTTCCGAAATTGCCCTTTGTTTATATACAATTTCTATCTTTAATATTTCTCAACGCATAAATTCCGAGTTGTCACTTACTGTAATAGAACTTGGGTATTTATTGCAGATTTTCTTTATTTTTAGAACTATCAACCTTTGGGAATTCGCCGGGTTTACGCGGGAATCATAACACTCCGAACATTTTTACTCTATGGTTCTATTTTTGCTTCGTAAACTTTATTCCCCATTATTTTTAAGAGCAGTGGCTATACGCGCCCGTCATGATTTACGGTATTTTCGCCTACTGATGACGTAATTTATGACGTTTGGCTTACATCTAATGAGTTTTATTTTAAATATCTACGCAACAGCCAGCATCGAAACTCGACGGGTATGGGATGAAAAACGGAAAGGATTTTTGTTTCGGCGGTAGTTTCTTAAATTAAAATCGGCCCGTGATTTATTCCTGTAAATCTGCGCTTTCGAAAGTACAGGAAAAGCGGTAAAAGAATCGATAATTTAGTCTATATTGCGGTAAAGTGGGTAACTTTGAGTTTAAATCATGTTTAGGGGCGTCATTAATTTCGGCAGGCTTTCCACATATTTTCAGTGTAGTAGTTGGTATTTACACTGGCAGAGTTTATCGTATTCTCGAATTCGTAAAACTGTGCTACTTTGCGGTTGGCACTCGGAGTATTTTGGTTAGAAAAGTTTCAAGTTAATATCTAACCTTTCTTACACCAAAACAAAACTTAAGCCCTAAGTTAATAACAATTTTTCTAACTACTTTGCATTGAAAAACTATCGTTTATCGGTTTCTCCATTACAGTTTAACTGAAATGGTAAAAAATGTTTTCCCTTTTTTTGAAGCTTTGGTGAAAGACTTTCGTTATATGTTTTGTGCACTGTTTAATTCTCCAATCATATTCCACAAATTCGTTGAAATTGAAAAGGATACTGAAGATAGCATAGACGTACACGCATAAAGTTTCTCGTTTAAGCTAAATTCTTCTTTAAAATAAAATTCCGTCCTTGAATTCAAATTTTTGTTTTAAATAGAAAATAGATTTGAAAATTTTGGGTCACTGTGCGGAATGCGAAACTAATTTCCTTCAATGCCACTAATTTATTTCCAAGTATCCCCATAGATGATTAATTTGGTTGCACAGCTTTTGACGGCGAAACGTATTATTATAAAAAGACAACACATAAATTCCTTTAAAATCTATTTAGAATACAACTACTTTTAATTCAATAAACAAGATGTAGACCTGTAACGATGGCTTGATAATGGGCAATTCTCTTAGTCCTATATTATCAGAGATATTTATTGATTATCTAGAAACACAAATTTCAACACATCCAAATTTCAGACAATTTATTTCTTGGTACAGATATGTACACGACATTTTATCCTACTTCAAAGGAATGGAAAGATAATTAAACCAATTCTTAGAATTTATAAACAATTTACAACAAAATATTAAGTTCACTATTGAAAAAGAAGTAAATAAGAGTTTGAATCCGTTCTAAAAAAACAAAAAGTGGCGAAAGCATCATATGCCAAATTAGGGCTCACTGTTACGAGGGTTGTCTTCTAAATTTTGCATGGAACTGGAATAAAGCAGTAAATAACTTTTAAGGACTTTAACGCCTTTCAAAGTATTTTCCACGAAGATTAATGCATTCTTGCATGCACTCAAACCAGCTCTCGAAGCTCTTATTTCAGTCGTTTGTTGATATAGTCAAAATTGTTGTTTGATCTTATAGAGAAATTGTTGCTACGTGACCTACGTTCCAGACAAATATCGCGACCATATTTTTGGACACACTTCGAGAACGAATGACCTTTTCTTTACCTTGCAACGCCAAAATAGACAACTGACGTTTATATTTTCTGGCTCGTATGAGTAAATCCAAGATTCATCACCACTGACAATACTGTACTCATTTCTAGAGTTCCCGGCGTTGAAGTGGTCTAGAGTTTTTTGACACCAAGCAGGTAGGGTGACCTGCTTTCTGTTCCTCAATCAACAGATGCGGTATTCAACGAGAGAGAGAAACTATATTTTTTATACACAATTCTTCATGCAGCATTTTTTGAGTTAAGGTCTTTGAAATCCTGAATGATGCCTTAATCTCTCGATATGTCACTTGTCAATTTTCGTTAATGATCTTGCGCACAGCAATGACGGTTTCCCGAGTGACTGCCGTTTTTGGTGCACCTGCTTTTGGATTGTCGCTAAGATTGAATCCTCCATAGCAACGAGAAATTATTAACTGATGTAGAGCTTCATTGCCGAAAACAGAAACCAACTCGACGAGGCATTCTTCTTGAGATAATTGTCTCTGAAAATTAAAAAAACGATTGCCCAAAAATTTTTTTGTTTCATTCCATTTTTCAACTTATCAACTTCTACAGTTCGTTGCAGCTACATCATTACACGTGACACACTAAAACTCCAGATTCAAGTTAACTAAAGATGGAGGTTCATTTTTTTAATACTGACATTTGGTTAGTATCCCCTCTAGGTCCTGGTATGTAAAATTTGAAAGGCATCCTTCGTATTATCCTTTCTATACCATATCAGCCACGATACTTAACGAATTATTTGGTATATGTATGTTACATACATGCGTGTGTATACCGGGATTAATTACGAGGAAAACGTGAAATTCCGCTTTAGTATGCGAATAATACATCTTCAACCAGAACGCATCTTACATTGTAGTCAAAGGTTTGATTCTTTATAAAATCGCAGTCGGAGTTCTAACACGCTTAATAAAATAACTAAAATATTTTACGACAGCAAACAGAAATGCTTCATATCTTTTATATATAGCTAACAAAAGCTTTCAGAGTTCAGTATTTCAGCACGATATTGACATAAAGACGTAATATACGCTACCTTACCCAATATATAGTTTCTTACTTCGTGTAGGCCATCAACCCTCGGTTATTAGATTTTATTTTTATGCATCGGCTAAATGAGCCACCGTACGAGGGATTTTTCTCGTATATAGCTCTGAACTTATGATATTTTCCATTTTATTTCCACGGATTGCTTCCTTCCCGTCCAGGATATTTCAGTTTTATTACGAAGTAAAACGTGTCGCTTTACCGTGTAGAAATAAACGCAATACTTAGCTAATGCATATTTGTGTTATTATTTTTTCTTTTGGTAAACTTTGATTCAGCAGTGTCTCTGCATTGATCCGTTCTCCAACCGTTAATCCCAGCATGGGAAAAAATATACTCCCAACATATCCGAAAATTCAGAAAAATGCGAAGATTTACATATGTATGAGTAGTCCATCTTAGGACATGTTCAAAAGTATTCTTTTAGTGCGGAAAACCATATTTTGGGGCTGAAAAGTCCATCCTTCTTTAGAACAATTTTAGATTTTTGCCGTATATCTCTGGAGTAAAAGTAGATACAATATTAGTATTAAAAAGTATTTGTATGTCATATACGAAAGTTGCCATATATTCTAATTTCAAAATCATACTACAAAAAAGTATTCAATAATTTTGATCGCATAGTAAAAAGTAATACTACGTGAGAACTGGTGTGTATACCTAGTGTAGTCACATGTGTATAAGCATATACACTTCCGTCGGTAAGTATTTGACCACATATATTTTTTCTTCATGTCTCCTTATTAAAAAAAAAACGAGAATAGATACAAACAATCCTGATATGTATACACAGTATCAGTAAGTTTCATTAGAATAATAAAAATTAAATTTAGCTATATCTGAGCTGCAAGAGCATCGATCCTGTTAATGAGTTTATCCTGGAATTTTGAGAACACCTATAAGCGAATTGTCATCTACGAGTTTTAATATTTTTTACTTATTTATGTTATAATGGCGAAAACTAAAGAGTTGTCCGTACAGATCCGTAGTTTAATTGTTAGTTGCCTTAGAACAGGTAAAAGAAATCGACAAAGTGTACGCGAATTGAACATTAGTAGGCAAACTACTACAATGTGGACAAATTTGCAAATAGTGATAGGTTTTCCAACAAAATGAGAAGTGGGGTGATCAAATAAAACTATACCAGCAGAAGATTGTGTAATCGTAAGGATTAGCAAAGGAAATCGACGAGTAGCGGTAAGAAAACCCTTACTAAGGAAACAAAACAAACGGAAGCAGTATGAGTGGCCACAATTTATGTTATTAACGTAACGTAGTAACGTCGAATAGTATAAGTTTATCTTTCCATTTATACTACATGAGATTAGAATTATGAATTAAGCATCTCCTTTTCACTTTACCGATGTGGGGTCACTACTACATGATTCAGAACATGTAGATGAAAGTGGATCGCTAGACAAAACGTATTTCGTAAGTCTGAACCTTGTTTGTGAATAGATTAAGTTCAACACAGAAAAATCTGTGATTTATTACTATCACTTGCTCTGCCCGATATTATGGATGACGATTCTGAAGATATATGTGATTTTGGTGTAGCCAGGCCAATTATTTTTTTTTTATTAATTCGGGAATTTGAATAACAGTTACGTTTGCCGAAACAACGGCTAACTGGTTCTCGGCACCCGATCTTAACACTTATTTATTTCGACTCATTTTTAACGATACACATACATATTATTACAACAGAATTCACTTTCAGCAGAGCTACGACTGCCCGATTGTCATGCTGATTAATGCAATGTTGGGTTTATTATTTGCAAATGAATTAAAAGCGTTTTCGGAAAAAAATTAAAGATGATTTTCAATGCTGCATCAAATTTTTGGAGAAATGCAAAATTAAGCCAATGAGTGCTTAATATTCGAAGTAGATACTATATAAATATGAAGATTGAGAAAACTGTTATCTCTACCAAATAATTCAATTCAGAAACCATTTACAAAAATTTTAAGAACTTCAATTTTACAATTAAACGCTAACAAAACCAGGAAGATAATGCTGGTAGTTGTGACAACGCTTATTCGACTTCATAAATTCGGGCTTCTCAACAAACATTTCCTGGGCCTCGCAAAAGAATCTAGTAAAATCTTTTTGTTAGATAAACTGACCCCTCCCATTACATTAACTATTCTATGCAGTAAGAAAGGCCGGAAGCATCAAATATAAGCTTTATTTTTGATTTTAAGCCCGGGCTTCAGGTGACCTGTAATGTGTACTGGGCTTCCCATTTTCCGTGGGATAGTTTTGTATACAGATGGTCAAAATGAAAGTTTTCGAAAAGATGTTGGATGTGGTAAAACTCGAACCACGAACATCGTATCTACAAATTTAACATTCAAGGCAGTTGGAACTATTTAGATTTCCAAGTAAAACTTACTGAATATTCAAATTGATTCAGTTTGTCACCAAAACTACTTTTATACCCAACGATATGTAAATAATGTGGTATATCGTGATATTCAATGTTATTACGTCGTTCCGTCTATGTCATAGTTTGCCGTTGAAGACGGCCATCTGGTCGTTATTTCATTTTCACAAACTTCTAAGGATATTCATATGCTCCTCGAAATAAGAACCAATTAGCTTTGAAGAATGAAATTTCAATTACTAGAATGAAAATAAACAAACAGAAGAATGCGAAAAAAGTATAATAACTGCAATATGTACTATATTTAATTATATTTACTCAAATACATCTATATAATAAAAGGCAAATGAGGATCTGCCAGACATGGAACATAAAGCTGTTCAATTTTTTCAACGTACTTAACATAGACATATGTTATATGACAAACTAAAATTTAAGCTAAAAAGGTTGTAAAGACACTTTTTTACCTGATTATTTTTTATAATGATTGCTATATTTCATATCATCGTTTGGAGATACAAAATCTGCAAAAAAATGGTGAAATATGGAACTTTGGCGTGCGTTCTTTCGCAAACATGAAATTCCTATGTCTATAACGCAATAAATAAACGAATTAATACAAACCATTTGCTTTTAACGCCATCACGGTCACATAAAAAGACTAATGAAAAAATATCGCATATCCATCTAACCTTTCAACGGACCAAAACAAATTTTAATCATATTTGGAGGCGGACTCGATGCGAGGGTCTTTCCGGTAGAGGGCGTTGCATTAATTCTAGTCTTGTATTATATTACTTCCGCCAGCCTACAGGCTATTACATCCGATTGCAGGGGAATAAATTGAAAAAATTAAGAAACTTTTTTCGTACTGTCCGCGACTATAGATTCGTAAATCGTTGAAATCGGATTCACATAAAAAAACCATTATGCTGAGCTAATTGTTTTTTTCCCTTTTTTCGGAGGAAATGCAGAGTGATTATAACGTTAAAACTTTCATCGGTTAATTTCACACCGCGGTTGAACGCTATTAGCAAAGAAAAAAATGCGAATCGATATCACGTCGCATTTAATATTACAAATTTTTGGAGAATCGTTTCAATCTTACGTTCGCGATGAAATTATATTTCAAATGTAGCTTACAAATTGGTGAAGAACAATATTTGGAAATGACGCATCATGCAATACCATTAGTTTGTAGGGTTACCTATGTATATGTAGAGCAATGCCAGTTAATACTCCATTTCCTTGATAGAAAATAAAGGCAAAAGATGTAAAACGTCTAATCTTAATTACGTTTATTGGCCCTTACTTTACTTCGCATCAAAGTACAACGTTCAATCATTTGTTTGAGCATAAGTTCGTAGCGTTTTTGGAGAAGCGTATCTTGGAAAATAGTCAGACATACGTCTAAATTACTTCAAAATGTCACGCAATTATTTAATAGAACAATTTGTTAATTTTGCTAAAGATTACATAAATTATTGGTAAAAACAAATGGAGTAAAAAAAGGAACATTTACATATACTTTTGTTTAAGTTCAACGCAAGCACGGGAACCTGCTAGAACCATTTGTGCCGTTTTCGGAGTAAACAGTATTGAAAAAAGCACGAAAATGGTTCTCTCGTTTCAAAGAAGACGATGTTGTCATGAAGGTAGGAAGACCATCGCAGTTTGGTGAAGATCGTTTGAATGTTTTAATTCGTAATGATTCACATCAATCAACCAGAGAGTTAGCCATTGGGATAGATTTTTGACCGATCGGCCATAATACAATATAGGCTAAAAGCATAAAAATCAACGTGTAAACATTTCTAGCTCTTTGTCATCGTTTATTTTATCAGCATCGGCGGTTTTTGTGCCACATTGGTATCGCTGACGAAAAATGGTGCGAATAACTAAGCACTAACAAAACCGCAACTCCCCGAGCAAAATCTGGTACTCATTCGAGTAAGCTAATGTATCATACATCCGGTGAACAAAGATGTCGTCTGCTATGAACTGATTTGATGAGAAGTAAAGAGATGATACGATATTAAAAGTATTACCAGATAAAGCTGGTATTATTATGGACAACACTTCATACCATAGCCGTATAGCAGAAAAAACATCTACAACATCAAAAAAGCAAAACATACAGCCCTGGTTGAAATCAAAGAGTATTACTTATGGTATAATAGATAAAATATAGACTATTACCAAATAAAGCTGGTATGGACAACACTTCATACAATAGCCCTACAGCAACATCAAAAAAGCAACATACAGGCTTGATTGAAATCAAAGAGCATTACTTATGGTACAGATACAAATACTGAGTTCAGTATTACTGCTGAAGATGATGGATCGGCTGTCGAAACGTCCAATTTTTTTAGTGCCACAGTATTCGAGTTTTGTAATCTATTAAAGAACAAAGAATGTATGAACTAGATGGTCTAATTAGTGATGTAAGTGAGCCTTTCATCATTTTTGATAACAGTGGTGATTGTGTGGTAGTGGAAGTAAAATGAATGTAGAAAATTAATAATTTTTAATTTAATCAGTTTAAATTATTATTTTACATTTCAAACATATTCCATACTGTATGTTCTATGTTTGGATTGAAATAAAATATAAGAAGCACATACACTACCATCCACAGAAGTTTGGCCAAGGGAGAGTTTTACAATATTTTAATTTAATAAGCTTTATCGCATTCAATGATGATAATCTTAATAAATACCCATATTAACTACATCCGCAACTCAAATAATGAAAGTACTACGACGAAAAGAAGTAATTATGGCCCGGAACAATCATCCTCATTTAGAGCGGATTATTTTAATCTATTTATTAGATAAGATTATCGATGGGTCCAAACAGGTAAAGATTTTATTGCATCCCCTGTTTCTCTTAGGGATCGTTCCTGCCCGGCTCGAACCTTTACTGTGACTACCAAACTCACGACTGTTCAGCTTGAATACTATTGCGATCAGCGGGACAGTAAGTGAACAAGACCGTTCAAAATGCCTCCTAGTAAATCAATAGGTCTTGCTAAACGATCCAGTATAATAACTTTGCATAAAGAAGGTTTTGGCAGCTGGAAAATCGGCAAGAAATTATAATCTAGCCACGTTGACAGTAAAATACACCATTCGCCGATATCAAATAACAGACCGGTGCCTGACGAATAACCACAACTATCAAGTAAGCAAAATCGTAGAAAAAGAGCACCACAAATAGCGACCGAATTCAATCGCGGACGTCAGCGTCCGATTTCAGTTACCACCGTCAAACGCCGGCTGGCCGAAGAAAATTTGTACGGACGCGTATCAGCTCGGAAACCATTGCCATGCTGAGGTAACTAACTGAAAAGGCTAGAGTGGACCCGTGAACATCGGGATTGGACGGTAGAATAGTAGCAATGTTTTGTGGACTAACGAATCAATATTTAAAGTGCTTGGTCAAAGCAGGAGTGTTTGTCAAATGTTCCGCTAATATCTTTTCATTAGCTTTCCGAATGCATTGTACCGACAACAAAACACGAAGGCGGTTCAGTTACAGTTTGGGGTTGTCTTTCTTACCGAGGAACAGGAACGTCACATCGAATCGAAGGAATAATGCGGAAACAGCAGTCCCCCAAAATATTGGAGACTCGTGCCATCTACACCATCTGCGTTGCGACTAATCGGCGAGAACTTTACCTTCATGCAATATAACGATCCGAAAGACACAGCCAAAATATGTAAATAGTATCTGGACGAGCAAGATCAAACAGATATTTTACAACTTATGACATGGCTACAACAGAGTCCACTACTACTGAATCACTGTGGGATGCTTTCGAATATCCTTCAACAAGAATGGAACAACGTCCCCAGTGAAAACCTCAAAAAATCAATCGAAAGGATGCCGCGAGTTGTTCGAGCGGTAACCAATGTAAAGAGTAGATTTTTTACGAAAAGAATGTTTAAGAATTTTGTTAAGAATGAATAGAAATTCGTTAGATTTTGATAGTTGTTATTTCTTACCTTTAGTATTAATTGCCTTTTATTTTTTGATGTTTTAAATTTCATATGGAGGGTATATTGAGTTTCTTATAACAATCTATATATTACAAAATCTTCTGCAATACTCGAAACAAAAAAGACAACATTTCCACTATTAATAACTTCTCAATATAAAAAAAATTACAACTAAATAATTTGCTATAAATTGTAATGTAAATTTACATTACATTTTCTCCTTAAAATTAGTTCATATTATAAATGTGCCTTTCTATATTGCTCCTCCTGTAGAAAGAAATTGAGTAGAATTGCAATAATAAAACCTCTTTTTAATAACAAAAAACGTCTCTCCTATTTACGAAAAATATCGACAAGAAAGACTGTATTTATTTTCTCTTGAAAGGAGAAACTGTCATTTATTTCCATCTTCGTTAAACGACTGCTAATTCGAAGATTACAGGGGTTCCTTCGAAATCCCTTCACCGCATTTTCCGACAAAATGATAAATAGTTGCCGCCTACGGATTAACAACAGTCCTCGCGAAATAATATAAGGCAAGCAGACTAATTCCGGCAGTTGAATCGGGTCCGCGAGAAAGAAAAACGCTTTCAAGTAAAAGCAAAGAGAAAGAACAACATAACGCGACGAAAACTGCATGAAAAGATATCTAATTAAGATAATACTTTTCTTGCCCGCTAACGTTTCACTTTAATTCAATTACCGCAGTTTCTTTCTTCTCTTCCTTAACAGACTGGTACTATCCTCTAGCCGCCTTTTATTTAGTCGCGTGCTGTAAATATAAACAAATATACAAAACGCACGAAGAATTTTGCTAGTTTAAACGAACTGTTGATGAACAGAGGAACTGATGGATTAAAATATATATGAAATGGCCTGCACTCTTTCATCGTTAATAATTCGTGTGGGAGTTACACATATAAATAAACTGGAATTTTTAGGCCCAAGTCGGTTTTGTTGGATATATTTCAAGGAGTTCAGTGATGTGGTACGACAAAAATGTGCGTACTTGACGAAAATAAACCGTGTTGAAAATAAGTTGTCTCTTGAAATTTCACCATGAATTATTAAGACTACACTTTATAAAATTAACATGTAAACACATGTCTCATGCACGTATTAATTTATTAGCATATTTGTACCTTCTACATCTCAAAAATCAAAAATACAAAAAAAATGATCTACTTTTAAGGCTAGAGTTGTATGAATATTGACAGTAAAATATTCAAAGGAAATATTAAAAAAATTAAACAGTAGAAAGTGCTGAATTAAGTGAGGGCTTTTTTAGTTGATTCTCCTGAAAAATTCGCAGGTGACATTGGTACTTCTCTTCCTAATCTTTTAAAAAGAATAGCGCTTCGGCAAACAATTGTGATAGTCGTTTTCTTAGAGATACAGTAGTCAAAATCGACAACTTATAGTATAACTCGTTTCCTTGAACAAATTTTAATGTTTATTTCTCTTTTTAGCGCTCTGTATTATTAACCTCTTCTTCAAGAAGTTCTGTACAAAGATTCATTTACCACTGTATTTAAACAACCAAAACTTTTTACCAAAAAAGTCATTGTCTTTACTGACGAAATATGCTGAGGGAGATAAAAATTAATACAACCGAACATGTGGCCAATTTTGGCAGAAATATACCACTAACGAAATACAGTAGATATGATTAAAATCCTAAGACCATATTAAGTATAATCGACATTTTGTACACCTAGCTGATCAAACTGTTAGTTTTATATGATTCTTTTTGGGATTGCTAAAGTTATTTTCTTAAATTTCGATGTTAATATCTAGAATCCATTTACGAAGAAATTAGATCAACTCTGCGAATTTCAGAGAGATGGAATTATTAGCTTAGGGAGTCTCGGTTTGTCGTTTACTAAACTAACCAAATTGAAAACCAAAATCAGTCTAGCTTTATGAAATGTCATCAAGTATATTTTGAGAATAGTCACGGAAGAAGTGAAAACTAAAAAAGAGCAAATGTTCGTTTCTTAAGCCTATTGGCTTTGAGAGATTAGTCTTTATTTAACTGCCAATTAGTAGATATTTTGTTAGGTTATGAAGGTCGGCCAGTAACTCCTCAAACACGAGTAACATGGATTTGAATCTTTTGGATTGCATCTTGTATTACCATTCACTACTGAACAACCTACACAGCATTTAAACTGCTCTCCCAAAGAAAGACTGAAATGGAAAATCAGGTGCTATAGGTGACGAAGCTACATTGCAATCAGAGTAGTTAGACAAACTTCAATTTTTTGTTGACAGGTCATCAAACAAAGAGGAACATTACCTGCGAAAGTGTATCGTCTCCAGTATGCATAAGAAATACTCCGACTACTTAAGATACTCAACTCTGTGATATTGTTGATAATATTGAAGGCACTAAATACACTGCAGAAACATCGTCCCAATAACAAGATAATATTGAACTTGCTCCCGCACGTTATCTTTCGATGCCAAAAGAACTAATTCTCGAACAAGACGATCTCCGACTCTATGTACACATAGTTCCTCCAAACTTCTTTGAAGACCATGTGAGTCTTCTTTGTCAATACCTTAAGAATCTCCCGATATTTCTTCAACAAAATGCCATGCATGACATTATCGATAGAAGACAACCCCACCACAGATCCTGCAGTTTCCACAAAATGAATTACAGGTACCTTGGAAATTGATTACTATTATGCATGATTATGAATGACTATAAGAGGACATTGCCATTGTAAACATGCAACAATTCGTCAATAAGTATGTAAATAATCACATCGTTAATGAAGTATGCAAGTCGTTTATTTCGTTTAACCAGGTATCATTTGTTACTTATCAATAGAGACCAGATTATATGCAAAGTGTAAATCTTTTATTTTATTTATTTATTATATTTTACGCCTATATGTAGTTAATTAGCGTTAATTAACTTTAATCAGTGTAAGACATCTACAAATAGACGTAAAATATAATAAATAAAATAAAAGATTTGCACTTTGCATATAATCCGGTCTATATCAATATCTACATAGTAAATAACTATTCAAATATAATAATCTACACTAAATATTGCAATACCAACGTTATCAAATATAATACTTCTCTAGTTGTGTGTCTTTCAACTTTTAAGTTAGTCTTTCTTTTAGTTTGGTTACAAATGGTTACACCATTTGTTCCAATTACTTTCAGGGCCCTTATAATATTATATAAGCGTTGAACTTTACTTAGCTCTAAAGCTCCCTGAAGCACATCAATTACGTTTGTGACCCTCAAAAAGTCACCTGCAGAAATTATCATACACCTAAATTAAAACGAATTGTAATAACAATAATGGTTGCACCGATAATAAAGTTCACAACTTTGAGCCCACCTTCCTTACAAAAATAAAAAACAATGGCATCTGCTTTTTAAAACTGTCGTAAACACTTACCGATTTATTATTCTAAGAAGCGGTAGTGCAGTAAAAAGAAAGCATCATAAATTTATTGCATTCAGAGGTTTTAATAAAATTAAAAATAACGCAAAATGCTCTTCCAAGGTGTTTATTTTTTTGGTCCATGACAATGCATGGGAACGCTGCATCAAAATTTGTAAAAGCCACCGTTTTGATTTTGGCTTCGAAGAACTTCGAAATATTTGTTTATAATCCAGATTTACTACTCAAGAAAAAATGACGGATGACACAAAAATGTAGAAACTACGATAAACTTTGAACAGTTGTTTCGGAAGAAAGAATATTTTTACCACGGATTAAAGATATCACTAAGAATTTGTATTGAAAAAAATATTTTTGTTGCTGCTCTGATTTTTTTTGCATGTCTAGTCCGAGACTCTAAAAACAGCCTTTTATATATGCAAATACGTGGCAGAATACGTTGCCGAAGGTAGATTTTAACATCCAACCTTTACTCTCGTCTATAGATTTTATAATTTCGAAGTAATAACGGTTGAAGAGTCATGAAAAGCAAGATCAGGTGGATGATCATGGTCATTTATCACGCAGACTGCGACAATCACGAAAGCATGCCAAGGAACGTCGGCTACAATTTCGAAATTAGCAACGTTCTCATAATAGAAGCGACTCGGACAGGATGATTAAAGGGAACATTAGCAGGAAGGAAAAAGAGGGCCTACGTGCGGTTAAGGAAGGGTAGTCAGGGATAAATTTAACCGACTAATCCACTGGAACGATTGTCCACTATGCGAAAATTAAATTCCTTGTCAAGCGTTGAGGAACTGAACGTAATTAGCTGCTCGTACCGAAAGAGTTAGCAGAACTTCGAAATTAATAAATGAGTATAGGTCTCGTACATACCTACTATTCCTACCAAGAAAGTATCTGCTATTTCAACATATTAATACGTGAAGTTCTAACCTACCTTGTGTAGTTTCAACCAGTGCTGCGTTTTTGTGTAAGATAACCATGTTGTAGCCAGTCGCTAGTGTACACTATCGCTCATTAACATAAGACTACCGAAAAATAGCAAAGGCATAACTAGCCAACATAAACTTTTTATTTTACAGTAAACATAAATTCTTATAAATTTAACTGTCAGCGTCTACCTGCTTAAATTTAAATTAACAACCGCATTTCCCTGAATTTCACATGCGCATCTGATTATATACAATTCTAAGAAATATTTTCAATCAATTTTATAGAATCTTGTCCTGAAAAATGCGTATACGACAAATATGTGTACGAGGGCAGTTTTAGAAAATTAATCTTGAAGCTGGGAATATGTGGAAGGAATTAACTGTAGGATGGAACTTCTCTAAAAAATTTTTGTAAACTTCGTTCTTTTTGAAGTACGTTCTTATACATCTAAAAGAATGTCATTAATACCATGAGAAAGCTGTATTTACAACGTTCTTATACGTTGAAAATAATCTTTCAATATCGCAACTTGTGAAATGTGAAAATAAAATTAATAAGTAAGTCTGAGGCGAACAAAGTCTTTTTCATTAACTACCCACACACGCAACTTGATGTTGTAGATCGGCAAATCTTTGATCTCCTCAATAGGACTCTAACGGTAGAAGGCCCAAGGTTATAGCAACGGTTTTACTATTTTCGGGTACTATGCTATACAAACACTGCCCGCTACAATTTTTATATAACTTATGAGGCTCTAAATAACTAGCGATATTCGCTTAAAATAAGGTGCTCACAAGTTTTGCGATGCTTTGTATTAGTTACCCACGCTAAATCTCAATTGTTTAACGCGTAGTTCTGCACCGCTAGATCCTGACTTTAGCTGACAAATGCGTTAGGTAGGTCATTATGGCAACGAAAACATTTCCTATGTATTTTCAGAGATGGAGATGTAGGCTTTGGATACGATCTTCGCTATTTGTCGCGAGTTAAATATTTTTGTACAAGATTTGACATTAATTGTACGAAATTTTGTGATATACACTTTTAATAGATTATTTTCTTGCTCCTCTTTTCTTGTTGTTTAATGGACTGTTGTTTTCTTTTTTTTAAGAAAGGGAATTTTGGGAATTGAATTTAAATGTAGAATATATCATGAGAAAACTGTAATCTATGATTACATAAAGAAATGGATTGATTTAGCCTAAAGTTCAAATACTAGACGATATCTATCACCTATACGTTTGCTAAATTTTATACTTAATTTTTTTCAACATTTAAAGTATTAAACACATATCTCAATTTTATACTTCTACTTAGCAAATACTGTATAATAGCTGTTGCATGCTTAATATGATCGTTAATAAATTGCATTTGGTTAAATGAATCAGCGCGTTGTAGAAGTTCTTCCCATTCGCATCGTTAGGTAATTCAAATACTGCTTCCTTTAGGTTATTGAGCATAACAAAACGAACAGACATCCACCCACGTACACCATCGAGTAATTGCAAAAGAGGGCGGTAGAAGTACAGCTGATAGATTATTTTTATACAGACAGAAAGGAGGTTTTAGAAATATTTTTTACGGGATATTATTAGTTTATTGACACAAAAAAACTGGTTAGGTTAGATTCTGAAATGCGATGTAGTACATGCGTGACACATGTTACGTGTAGTTAGTTTGGGTAAATGTCTTTTAGTAACTTTCGTGGTTTGATCATATACACTGCAGAATCGGAGAGGAACATTTTTCCGCAGTTGGAAGGTTCAGTAATTACCAGATTTTCTAAACCTTTGGTTATGGTAATTGCATTGACTTCATGGCGTGTCTTCATTGCTACTAAATAGAAATGTACTCCAAATGTCGGATGTAAGATACCAACAACTTCATTCACAACACAATGACCTAAAGTATCGATAGTTTTATCTGCACTCACCCACAAATATTTTTTTATTTTATTTTTGACATGAACCATAACTTTTTCGTAGCATTTGACATGATACCATCATACAGTGGATTCATCAGGAGTGCGTCTTTGCGTAAAATCTTACAGAAACAGGCATTGTGCAGGATTCTATACAGAAGAACATTTGCAGCTAGAAAAGCGTTTTTGTTTTATTTCCTTAGAAGAAATATGACAGTAGACTTCCGATCCATTTCTGATTGACAAAAGTCTCTGCAAATAGTAATTGAACGTTCTATTAGTTTTTGGGAATATAGCTGAATTTTCCATAGTAGTAGGCAGCTTAGTTAATAAATAAATCATGAACCAACGAAAATAAAGTAATGAACCCCAAACAACTAATCCTAAATATACTTGAAGCAGGTATCGAAAATAAAATAAAACTTGAATTCGCCAAATATATAAACAAAACTAATAAGATAGCTTACATCCAATATGATACTGTACTTAGTTTTGTTTTGGTGAGGTGAGTGCCCCAATGGGATTCTTAGATTGTCATAAACCGCAGGAATCTTTATACCAGAGGAATAGTTAAATGAATAATTGAAAAATTAAAAATTATTCTAAATATTAACACCTAAGAATGTACAAAAAAAAGATACATTCTATAAACAATAATAAAAACTTCAATGAGGACCGTGATGGCTATACCAAAACTGTTACTGTCTTCTTTTAAACATACTACACGCGACCCTATTAGAACTGACGGCTGTTCGAATTAAGAAACCAATTCGCCAAAACCAGACACTTCTTTACATTCTCGGTGTTCAAGTGCGTTTTGATTTAATCGCTTATTCAAAAGGTGTATGAAATTAAATTTTAAGAATAGAAGTAGAACCAGGAATTGCTGACGAAGTGTATGCTTGCTGAATTGCTATACAGAAACCATTATTACGCAAAGCAAACAAAGCTAAACGGTTAGCATCGAGGAGAGAACCCAAAGACTGGAGATTGACTAGAAGATTGGAAGTACTCCGGACCGGCGAGTCTAAATACTTCACCTTTGATTCAAAGAAAAACATATGTTCGTAGATCGAAAGAGGAACGAGCACTTGAATCGTGTATTACACCAAAAATAAAACATTTTGGTTATTTTGGCGGTATTTCTGTAGGCGATTTGGTCAAAATAAATGGTATAATTAGAAAAGAGGGTTATAGAGATTTGGAGAGGAATACCATCTCATCTGAAACAGGATTAATCTGTGAAAACTACGTGTTCCAGCACGATAATGATCCAAAACACAAACAATCGAGCTTGTGTAGGAGGAACTTAACAGATAAGTTCGAAAATCTGCTCCGAATTCGACAACAGCACTTTGGATACAACTACAGAATACTTGGAGGAAAATAGAGCCGCTGACACTGGCAAAGTGGCTATGTAGAGAGAATGCAAAGGCTGTGTGCGTTAGTAACAAAAGTGAAAGGCAAGTGAGAGCAATTAATTTATGATTGTTTTTGTTAGCAAATTGATAAGCACATTGTTTTTATAACTGTTACAGTTCTTTGTACAAGTACAGAAGAAGGGTTTATTTTATAATTAGTTTTTGACTTGTTTCTGTAATATTTTAAGGGTAGGTAAACACTTATGGCCGATAGTGTACATGTTGGATCTATTGAGTGTTACCCAAAACCTTACGTATAGCACTTTTTTGTAGCTTGAAGTAAACATTGGAATTAACACGCTGCTGTCCAAATCCTTTCACTAACTGAAGACATTAGTCAGCAAATTGAAGAAAATCTTTAGTAACAGGAAGGAAATTAGGGATATAGCAGCGAAAACTGAACAGAATTTCTAGAAATAACAACGGATAAAAGCAATATGTAATTTTGGAAACAATGGAAATTGCCGTGCTACCGGAAGTACTAGTTGGAAAAAAAGAAGAAAAGCATAAAGAACCTAACCAAGCTTACTAGTTGAATTGGCAATTGAAAATCGTACGAACATTATGAATAAAACAAGGTCCTTTGTAAAAAGATATTTACAATTCAATTACGATATTAGACCATCCTTTTCTTTTCATTCACTAGCGTAAGATCCAACTTTTATGTGCAGACATATTTTCACGGAACGTATACTCCGTTAGTTTCTCATTTTGTCTCAAATTTCTTGCAATTTCATGCACCCACAATTTCCAATATCTCTCCTTCTACTGCTGTTATTGACGTAAAAATGTGTGAACTTATGCAAAACGAAAAATGTAGGAATAGCATCATCAGCTATTAAAGCAGCCTACATAGTATACTAATTAAGCTGAATAAATTCATGCCGACGTGGTTAGAACGCAGTGAAACTGCATATTTAAGTGTACCTTATGAATACCAACAGCATTGTACATACATAGCAGATAATAAATTAATTAAATTGCTGTTGGTGTGTGTAATGAAGAAATGTGGTTAATAAATTGCTTGCCCTTGGAAGTTCATGATAAAATTTTAAATATAAATATTACAGTCGGTTCTTCCCTCGCTTCTATCCCAACACGACCCTTTTTGAAAATAAAACACGTAGACTACACATACATGCTAAATTATCCGCATTACGTACACGTGCTACTAGATACTGTTTGCGCCATCTTGCCTGTGCGTAAAATGCTTTATACTTTAGAATCTCATTACGTGACGGAGGAGAAATACAAAATTAATGCAACGAATTTCATTAGTACGTAGCGAATGGAAAACTGCCGTAGTTTCCCATGAAAGACTGACCCTTCGCTCTTGAGCGTTTTAACTCAAAACTTAGCTCGTATTGTCGCATGATAACTATGGGAATTAACATTAAAACTAACGATGTTTCTTAGTGCGAGTGCGTACTACTGTGAGAAGTGATATCTAAAATGGCTTAAGTTTTGTATGGATATGCCCATACAGGTCACAAGTTTAGTATGGTATATCCTTAAAGGTTACAATGTTCTTTAAAGATAATGTCTGGTGCGGTAAAACCTATTAAGGACTTGCTACTGTAACAATCGTTAACAAAGTACAAATTTCGTTATAAAAGGCAAAGAACATAGACAATTTTATGTTGTATGAAACCTTTTATAACATGTTACTGGTTACTTATATAGTATTCTTTTATATTCCTACTGTCCTACGCGATGCGTAAATAAATTGAAGGGGCTTCTTTCTGGTGATTTCTTTATTTAACTGAAATTACAATTTCACATTGTATCCTTTCAAATAATTGTTTTTGGGAAGCTAGACAGTGCTGAAGACCATCCGTCTACTATTTGTTAGACGTATATTTATTACTACAATTAATTTCAAACCTATCTATAAGATACATTTCGAGATGTATTAACATTGCATATTAAATTAAACAGTATTAATTTCAATATGCCTTCTTTTATAAACTATACTGTTCATATTGATCTCTTGCTAAATTTTCAAAATGGACTGTTGTATAAGCTTATCGTTATGTAATTCACTACAAATTCTTCCAAATACCAATTAAATAGGTCTCCCTGGAATAGACACTTGCATAACCTTTGTTATCAAATTCTTGACTAACATGTGTTTCTTATATTGTTTTCTCTAATGCAAATTCTTCTGTATTCTTCCTCTACTTTCTTAGAATATTATATCTTACCTTGTTTTTAAACTTACTTTAAAAAACTGATGGACTAGTTTTAGATTATGCTACTAATATAAACGCTATCATACTTGCCAAAGATGTTTGTTTCGTTTAAGCAAGATTTATTTACTACGCAGATGCCATTTACCAACATAGCTGGATTGGACGAGTTGTACTTAGTTAGCGACGAAAATAAGTAATGTGCAATTGTACAGCAGATAACAATATAAGTGGTTCTTCATTTAAGATGCGTTTATAGTGCGACCAAGTAAATTTGGCGAGCGAGAAATATGCGTATTAAATTACCAACGCCTTGCCCCTCTTCCTCGCTGGTCCTTACTTTATAATTTTAAATATTCAAACTGTTTTTTAACTGTTTGCTATTGTGCTAGTAGATTTAAGACAACATATTTCGTAACCTCAATTTTGTACCATCAGCTTATTAAGCGAATATTTAAAAGAATATTCCATAACAGTTAAACAAAAACCTTTAGGAGATTATCCTGGAGAATATTCTTGAACTCTGCAACAGGTTATAAAGAATCTCTGCAATAACTTCAGATAAACCGATAGAACGATATCACGGACTAAATAAAAACTATCTATTCTAAAGAAAGCCCAACCCTTAATATCTGCTATAATTGTAGAGCAAGTGAAAACAAAGACGGCTTCTAATATTTCATATGCTTAACATTTATATTCATATAAATTTTAGGTGTGTACTTCAAAATAAGATAAGTGCTATATATACCGTTATCAAGACCATGCTAAATGTTTTACATTCGTACATGAAAACTGAAACTGAATTTAGGAGTTGTAAGGAAGCACTACGTAAGATCTTTATTAATATGGGTTATTGGTATAAGAAATCGGAATCAAATGCAGAATGTTTAATGGAGCGGCAGAATATAGTGGCATGGAGAGCACAGTACTTGCGGTTTATGAATCACAATGATAGTCTCAGTAGAAATAGAAGAGCAGTAGTGTATCTCGATGAAAGCTATGTGCACACAAATTACACTGTACCCAAATGCTGGCAAATTTTAGAGGAGAAAGGAGGGCTGAAAAACGATGGAACAGTACAACGATGGATTATATGATACTGGTAGTGAAATGGGTGTTGTTAATGGAACGTTGCTTTTATTTGAATCAAAAACAAAGACTGGGGACTACCAGGATGAAATGGACCACGAATATTTTTCAAAATGGTTTAAAATACAGTTAATATCCAATTTACCAACAAATCCAATTATCGTTATCGATAAGGTACCTTACCACAGTGTTTAAATTAATAAAGCACCTACCTCTTCATCTAACAAAGCAAATATTACATCCTACCTCATGTTAAAATATATACATTATCATCCAACACTTTAACAATTGTGAATTACTTGCATAGTGAGACAAAACAAACGACAACCTGAGTATGAAATTGATAATTATGCAGCAGCTATAGGACATATGTTGAGGTTATCACCATATCATTATGATCTTAACCGGATTGAATTGATTTGGAACATAACGAAAAGTTGCCTCACAAAATATGAATGGAAGTTGTAATGCACTGATTAGACAATTTTTTGTTGAAATTACTTCGGATCTGTGGCAAACGGACTACAAACATGTTAAAAAAGTTGAAAACAAGTACATCGAGAGGAATCTTGACAAGAATTTATTGTATCTTTAAATGATTTGGATTCTGAAATGGATTAGTTAGAATACGATGAAGAGTTATAATTTAAAAAATACCTACATGTAACGTAACATACATATTTGATAAATATAACCGATTTCATCTACATATAAATATAAATAATTTATGTGTAACTTCATAAAGTATATTAATAGACTGAAATAAGCAATCATTGCAATTTTTTTGGATAATTACTTAGGTATTTCAAACATATTTTACTTTTTTTGATTGTTACAACTTTGCGTCATAAGTTAACTAATTGTCAATCAAGTTCAAAATACAGGCTTTATAGATTACAATCCATTTGAATTTAGTGGCTAATTTTTTTCCTTGCAATATACATAATAAAACAGTGCTGCTTGACGTGACAAATTTACTTGGTCGGACTATATCACGATATAATTGTAGGTTTTATTACTCATAATCTGCTGAAAAATTCTAGTTTAGAATAGTTTCGTAAGCAAAACACAGTTTGTTAAAATATGCAAAAAAAATGTATTTTTATATAAATATATAATAAAAATACATATATATATATAAGTGTACTACAAATTATGGGATTGTTATTTGTATGTTTTATACTATAAAACTGATAAAAGAATCTGTGACAAATCTATTTAGTCTCCGAGAATATTACAACTATATTTCATTCACGTTAAGAATGCAGTATATAGCGCTGCGATCGGCGGCTCTATTACACTGGTGAAATTTAACCGATGGAAATGGTTATTAAAATCTTGTATAGCAAATAGCAGATTTTTACATGTTTTATGTGCAATACATTATGGTTATTGACTTGATAAAATAATACCGCAATAATAAAGTAAAAGTGACATCAATTGCAATATAAAAGTATTCTTCGGTTGTTTCATTTACCGAAATAGTTGGAGCTTTTTTGATTATGTTAGAAAGTAAATGAGGTTGTATTTGGGGTTAATCGAAGAAAACATAAATGCCATATGACAAGTTTTAAAATAATAATATTGCCACGAATATACATAGTGTTTTAAGAAGTCATTTGTTTCGAAGTAAATCTCTCCGTTGGTAATCTCCATCAATTTCAAAAGAGAGAGTTTCAATGATGTGGTTGAAGATATGCAATTCAATATATACAAAACAAAGCCAAAGAAGGAAGAATGTTGCTGATTATGAATAATACATAATGGGCTCAATGGGGCTGTGTCCAAGTACATCGAATGGCTTCAGAATACATGCCAACATACAACAAGATTCTTAAATCTTGTATCGAATATGGTTATTGCCAATGATGAAGTAAACCGACTGCAGTAAAACCTATGTACATTTCCAACAACAGTACAGTCAATAAATAATTGCATGTATATTAATGACTACAATAGAATGTCAAATATACTAATTAATTATCATAATCTCTTAATTGCACATACTACAAATTTATATAGTTTTCTTGTCTTCATATCTGAATTAAATTTAATAAAAAGAGATTTGTTTACCGTTAGCATTTTATTCATATAATAACAAATGAAATAAGCATATGAATTTGATTTATAAATTAAGTGGTAGCTTGAAAATGACCAACAAATAATTTCATGTTATTATGCAAATGATATTAACGGACATTTGAATCAGATTCTGATGACGAAAGTCTGACAAAGATGATGCATTTGCAGTTAATACATTTTATACTCTTCTTTGATAACATGTTCGATACAATTAATTTGTACACATGTTCTTCTAAAATTACTACATTGTATAAAATACGTTAACTAAATGCATGAAGATATAAATGAGCAATCAGAGTATTCTAAGTGTTATACATATTTCATTAATTTATTAGCTCTTGTATTAGGCAAAATGAGAATCTGATGTATCTGTAGTTTATAAAGATAAAAAATGCAATGAAGAACTGCAGGAAACAACGACACCAAAATGATAAATAAATTTGGCAACTGACAGACGTTTTATATGAAAAAATTGCATCCATTTCCCCTGTGTGAATATGCCTCGCCGATTAGCCAATAGCAAGCCCGTATTTTAAGGCCTATCTATTCTGCATTCTTAACGTGAATAGAGTATAGAAAGCCGGGTTTAGTTTTATATTTCTGAACATTCATAATTTTTCAATCGATTATGAAAAACAGAATCTGCAATTACATACAAGTTCTTAGAGTACTAGCTGAAACTATATAATGGGATATGCGAATCTACTACACATCCAGAGTGCAAAGAAGGCAAATAAGTGCTTCAGTGGGAATTATTGACAGCATATACTCGATCTCTAGATTGCGGAGAATCCAGACTGCAGTGAGCACCTAACTCTCATTTCTGGCGTGCAAATTGATATGACCTTGTATCTCATTTTATTCATCCTTTGGTTTAATGTAGGCCAACCACTACTTCCTAAAACTTTTCAATAGATTGAACATTTCTCAAAAACTATGAAGCTTATATGAATAAATATCATGCTCTTTCCTAATTCTAGAAAAACGTGATATCCTTAGAAGGTGTTGCTGTTTTGTAAAACAATTATTAAAATTATATTCGATCAAAAGAAATACGGACTCTTAGTTAATAACCGGCGACTTGCAGATTACCTTTGTACTTGGCGCAATTGTATATTATTATTATTATTAAAATAATGATTTTATTGTATTCTCTAATTATTAATTTACCTGTCTAGGCTTAGACTATGTGTGTAATACCACATATTCAATATTTTTATATTTTAGTTCAAACCTACGTATTCTTCAGAACACTTTACATTTTCAATCTATGCTCTTAATCCAGGTAATCTGCCAACGTATATGTGTAGATTTTTCGAAGTTTTTATACCTCATGCGTAAATTTTACGGCTGCTAACAGTCCTTTAAAGGTTAACTGTCATAACAAATTAATTTTTTAGCAAAGAATCTGAACTTCTATTCCAAGCATAAAAGTCTTAGTAGCCCAAACGTTCCATCCCTGCATCAATCTAAAAAGGAAAAGAAACAAATTAGTTTATTTGAAAACGTAATTTATATTCCTTACAAAACTCAAAACTACAACACAAAATAAGAAATAACAGTCTCTAAAATTTAAAAAAATAACATGCTTTTTTAATAAACAATAAAGGATTTCCAACCGATATACATCTCTAAATGCTTTAATTTTAATAAATTGGAATTTTCCTTTGACTACGTAAAGATCGAATATGTAAATAGAAACATTAACGTGAATTAGGTAACTTGAAAAGTGAGAGAATTGATTTAGTATTTTCGCTCGGAAGCCCTGCTGTAATATTCATTGACTCTTCGGTATCCGGATCCAGAATAATAATCCTGAGGTGGTACACCATATGAATTTTCTTGGTAAACTTGATGACGGACTTGGTGGACGCCACGAGGAATTTCACTTCGTAAAACTGGAATGCTTTGTTCCTTGTAAGGTACATCAGAATATCCACCACTCCAAGCATTATGTTGTTGGCTCACATTATAGTCTTTGTATTTGCATTCTTCTTTTGGAAACGATCTTTCTTGATAGGGCTGCCTAGGCTCATTTAGTGTGTTGTAGCTTCGATTGCCTTCAATTTTTCGTACAAAAGACTTCGGTCGATTATCGAAATCTTTCCGATCATACCATTGTTTATCTCTTTCAGATGACCTAGGAGCTTCAGAAGTAGCATGATAATTACTCGAAAGTATCGGTGGTGGAGGAACTACGCAAACTTCTTGATTGTTCTTCTTATAAATATCATGTGTAGATGTCTTAATACTATCAGTTTTCCAATATTCTTTCGTAATTTCAACGGAAGAATGTTTTGGAGTATGATCATCGAGTTTCGCAAACTTCTTTCGTTCGTATTTATCAGGGCTACGTCTTCGCTTGTGATCTTCACGTATGTCCTCGTTTTCTTTTTCTTTACTTAGTAGCCTTCTCTTATATCGTAATAATTCTAATTTCTCCTTTTCAATCATTTTCCTCTGATATTCTAACTCTTTCCGTTCCTTTTCCAACTTAATTTCAATTAGTCTTTGTCTTACACTCTCTCGCCTTCGTACTTCTCTTTCATGTTCCCTTTGTTTCTCCCGTTCCTTTTCACGTGCCCTTTCCATCTCTCTTCGTTTTCGCTCGAAAGCTTTTCTCTCTGCTGATATACGGTCCCGAATGAATCGCTTACGCTCTAATTCCTCAACACGACGTCTCTCCTCCAAATATCCCTTTTCCTTAGAATGTGACACTTTGAGAGTTAAAGGATCCGAAGGTGACACCTTATTATACTCTGATTTAGTTCCTGGCTTGCCGTCTTTTTGTTCGGAAGATTTCGACTTTTTAGGTTTATCTGATTTTTTTGTGTCCTTATCTTTGAGTGCATCATTCAATTTTTCAGAACGCTTCTTGTCTGGAACTTTGTCGCTTAAAACGATTTGTTTACCCTCGAATGAAGAATTTTGTAGATTTTCCATACAATTCATTACATCTTCATGACTTTCCATGACCACATATCCAAAGCATTCTTTACCGTCGGTGACAACTTTGGCTAATTGGACTTTACCAAATGCCGCCAAGTACATCTTTAAATCTGTAGCTTTTGTGGTTTTATTCACATTTGTTATCCACAGAAAACGGTTATGATCCTTCTTATCATTATCATTTGGTTCACTTTTTACAGCATTAAAAGCATCAGGTTTTACAATTTCAGCGGTCTTGGATTCAGAAATTGCTGCATCTGCATTATTGCCATCAGTTTCTTCCGCATTACTATTTTCATCTTTTTTCTTAACTGATTCTTTTCTTGAGTGTTTAACATTTGGTTTTTTAACTTGTATTATAGTCTCGTTCAATGACGTCTCTTTTTCACTTTCATTTAAAGATTCTTCTGTCTTGTTTAATATGACTTCTTTTTCGCTCTTAGCAGTTTTAGATAAGTTTAGTTTTCGAACTCGTTCCCTTTCCAAATAGGTGTCTAAATTATCCGTTACATCCAATTGGAGATAAACATCTGCAATAGTCGATTCGTTCTTTTGCAAAACCACTTTGTCTTTATCTTCTTTCTTGCCATCTGCAATAAATAACGATTAAATATTGACCAACGCCCCACTGCACGATGGTTTATAAACCTTTCAGATCACCATTATCAAAAGATGATTCCTCGACAACGGAGAATTCATCCTTACTATTTTTTGCTTCTGTATCTTTCGATGGCGTTGGAGTTACCATTTTCGATATCTTCTCTGTTCTGATATGAATAACACCCGTATCTTCGACAACAAAGGACATCGCAGTCTCCTCCAAAATAACCAGAGGAATTTCGTTCTTAATTTCAATCACTGAGTAATCGGTGGAATCTTCAATTTGTGTAGACGAAAATAAGCGTTTTTCGTTAATGACAAGAGAGTCATCTAAGTCATTATCTATTTGTGAATTTTCGTTATCCATCGCGTTGCCTGCACAAAATAAAGTTTTAATAAATAACTATTATAAGCACAAAAAATATGAATAAAAATACATCGTTTACCTAAACTCTATAATGATTGTATTTTTATTAAAAAGATGCATTTTTTTTTTAATTTCTCTTGATCTTCATTCATTACCTCCATTATACGAACTTTTTCAGACAGCTGCGAAATTCATATCCTTTTTTTTACGGCTTTCTTTATATGATTAGCATCTTGCATGCACACTCCTGACAAACGTTTATATTCTAGAAATCTACTTTCAAATTTAAAATGTTTATAAATTTTCCATATGCAACGGCAGATTAAATGGACATTAAACAGAAATCCAAGTTGCACTAATTCAGCTATGAATTCTCAAAAATTCTATTGGTGCATTATGAAGCAAAGTGTTTGAATCTGGAACATTTTGTCTCAACAAGTTTTTTTTCATATTACTTCTAATGTCCTTTGACATACATGCAAAATCCTAGTATTATCATATATCACGTTACAAACAAATAATTCTAGATTTTATTTCAGTGGAATTATTTTTAATTGGCAGCTCTATAATTTCGATTTGGTTCGAAGTTCCGTTTGGCAACATTTTACTTCTGCAATATCAGCGAGTTTATATTCACTTTTATCATCCTCAGGTAGTTTCTTGGGTAAAGACTGTCCGCTACAACTTTGTTAATACGCACCAAATATCAATTTATATATAAATTAAACAGATCAATTAAACATTTATCATTTTACAAGAACCATGACACTGTTAGATTATTCAGAAATCAACGTAACAGACAGTAATACTATATAACATAGTCTTCATAATAAATCTACTGTAGCACCTTCCATTAATACTTTCAATTAGTTATTTAACTTTTAGTTCACCATAAAATCCTTCAGTTATTTTCCAATTGCATTCCTTGGCACTATTTCGTACAAATTAAAAATACAACCACTATAGAATTTAACAAACACATTTAGTGCGTTATCTATAAGTTGTACGTAAATGGCAAAATATTCTTCAAAGGAAAAATTTAATTTATTACCTCAAAATTAGGACTAAATAAAAAACTTGTGTAGAATAAAATGAAATTATGACTGTACTTTTAATAGACTCAATAATAATAATAATAGGCGAGTTATTACTGTGTAGGTACATTCATTGAAAAACCAGACCAACCTGTATTCATTTTAGTACCTAGTTAATACCGTTATATTTTTATATATTTTAAAGTACTTCCCCTGTTGCATCAAAAGGTGCGTAATTTTAAAAATAGCCAATGTCACCGAGGTTATTAGGTTCATGGGTGCAGTTAAGATCTTGTTACAATTTCAAATAACGTATATATTATTGAAAAACCGTTGTTTCACGCCCGTATTTATTTCGGTTACAAATACACCAGGTCCAATGAAAAGTCATTGATTTTTATCAAACAGAAAAAGATTTTTTATACTGATAATGTATTACAGTCTTATTTTATCTGTCCAAAACAAGTGCTGAGAAAATATTGCTGGAGAATCTGAAATTGATAACATTGTAACAAGACATTTGTTTATATAAGTCAACGACCGTCGCGCAAACTTGTAAAAACTTGTAGATGGCCCAGGGCCGTATAAAAGTCGAATGTTGCACCGTGTTCCTCGTAGCTGACCTTGATTAAAATGACAAGTAGAGACAAAAAAGAACACAATATTTGGCAATACTTTTTATGAAAACTGTAGTTGACTAACTTGGATAATGTATTACCTGTATAAAAATCCGGTAAAGACACGTTAGGGTTGCTCCAGAAACTTAAAAATAATTGAGAAACCAGCAAAAATAAAAATCACTAAATAATGGTAATGATGTAAATAGAAATTAAATAAATCCCAACCGTCAAGACAAGGAAAAGAAAGTGATATAAAATAAAAATATAATAAAGGTGGGAGCTTGAATGGCACTAACAATTTTAATTTTAGTGTTGCGTATTTTCGAAAAATTAATTCGGTTTCCACTCCTATTCTATGTGGTCAACAGTTGTGTAGAATTTCAATTTCCCAAGTCAAATACCTTCACAGTTGTAAAAAAGTTCAGATGCATTCGTCCATCTGTCAAAAATTTATACAAATATTTGAAATATGGTTAGAAACGGCGTCTCACATACTTTAAAATCGAACAAAGAATCCAAACATGTAATAGTAACATGCATTCAAATAAATTTTACCTTAAAGTAGCCTTTAAAATTAGAATTACGTCTTAACTTGTTACTGAAACTCTTAATATGAATTTTGTTTGGTGGAAGCTATTGACAAATATCAAAATCATAAGACGAAAATTTTTAACTAAATGAAATATGTTTATTTGCAACAAAAAAGTAAGATTTTATTAAATTGTTGAATGATTTGTGTTGTATAGTAAAAATAATTTTAAATTACAATACAATTTTAACAAGTTCCTGTCAACTAAGTATCTGAATGAATAATCTGTAAAATTGACAACTAATGCAACAGAAAATAGTCTAAGTTAGGACAAAAGTTTTTATTGGAACGGACTGCTAGAGATAAAATTTATTTGTACTCTTTTTATATACGATGCTCTATCTAAAGTAATAATGATGACAGTTATTTCCGGTAGAGTCGCCAGATTATTGAAAATATTTTAGTTCAATAGTACATGTTGATTTTCCAATACATTTTTATACAAAGCGTTTAAATAAATTTTACCTCCAGCAGTCCATTCCAATAGAAACTTTTCTCCTAACTTAGACTATTTTCAGTTGCATTAGTTCTCAATTTAACATAGTTGAAAGGAACTTGTTAAAATGGTATTGTACTTCATTTGAAGGCATTTTATATCGATCCATGCAGTTACTCGCGACGTCGGGTATAGTAATTGAAAAAAAAACCAAAAATACAAAATAATCATATATCCAGGCAAAACAAATATACTTGCAGCTATCAGAAGTTCTATCCATTATACCAGCCATTCATCTACATACATTGAATAAAATTGAATTGTGGAATTTACTCAAAAGCGAAACTATACTTATGGTCTTATGGACATACATACATATATCTTACTAAACTTAAATTTGTTGTGTGAACAACTCATACCGTAGCTTTTGCTTAACTATGGGTAAAACACAATTTTTGAAAAAGCGTCTAAATTAGAATTTCTTTTTAAACATTATTCCTCATAAAGTAAAACAAATATCTTGCGTTTCTGCTAAATTTTTGGTTTGGAGAAAAAATTGTATTAAGTAAGGTAACATCGCTTTTTAAGTTTACTCATTTTCTTCTTTGTATTTAGGAAATATGTAATGTGTGCTGTGTTAATAAATAATGTAAAATATAAACAAATTCTCCTTCGTAAACAATTAATTATCTGAATACATAATACAAAAAAATGTAAAACTTTTACAAAAAAGGAAACAATGATTTTCTAAAATAAGAAATCACTGATCTAAATTCCGAATTGAATTTTATTCAAATATTTATCTCAACCATAATAATACATTATTTGTACCTGAAAGAAAAATAACTTAATATAATAGAATCACCAATTTGTGCCTTACAAATTGAAGCTAACGAACCGCCTTTAGTTCTACGTAGACGTATAACGGCAATTAAATATGCGCTAAAACTAAAATCGTTACATACATCTACGTACATCTCCTCTTTTGTTGAAGATCAACCAATCATGTCTTCTAGACTTGACCACACATTATTGGCAGAAAAAATGTTTTCTGTGATATTTTTCGTTAAACGGCAAAATATAATTGACATCTCTACAGACCTTCGAATCTTTTAATCACTTTCGGTATGTAAACCTTCTCGTTTTTCCTGCTTACAATCGGCAATAGAACCCCGACGTGCAACTTTGTAAATCTATTCTAAAATATTATCACTAAAGTTTGATTATATTTACAGACGGTTCCAAAAGCAACAATAGACGTAGATGCGCTTTTTATTGTTGTAAAGAGTGGGCACACGAAACTTTTTCCATTGGACGTGGACGGATCAGTTTTTACCGCCGAAACCATAGCCATTTTAGAAGCAATTGGTTACAGCGCTACTACTAACTTTGAGTACACAGTTATAATTTCCGATTCTGTCAGTGTCTAACAGGGCTTTTCTTCTTTCAAGTGCAGCAATAAAATCAATAATATATAATTAATAAATTATAAAAACTGTATCATTCCTAGAGTCTAGAAATATATACACGAAATTTTACTGGGTCCGAAGCTATGTGGAGATCTTAGGTAATGAAACTGATGACAGTATGGCTAGAGCTCTGGTTATACTGACGGAGTTATTTACAATCCCATCCTTTCGTGGAGAGAATGTTTCACAATTTGCAAACGAAATGTGCTGTGAAGAGAGCTGGAAGATTTGTGGCAAACAATGTACACCAGCAGGATAGTACACCTACATTCGCCCATTTATAAGCATTAAACTGTGGTATGATACAAATATCTCTCGATATTATAGTACAATTGCACGCATCATGTTTGGACATGGTCTGTAGCCATCAATTGGCTGATTTAAACCACATTTTCTTCATCTCTCCACCGTGTAAAAGTATTATAGACACATTTACTAGTCTATTAGCTTTAGTAAAGTTCTCATTACCTACATCTATAGTTACTTGTTTGCACTCAAACTATCGACAGGTTTGCAATCTAATCATAGAAATGATTATAAAGATGAAAATTAGGATCTGAGTTCCAGTAGAAGTAACAACTATCCTTGTTTTACATATCTGGATTAACCAGTTCTCCGGTGGCCGTTTTCTTGTAGTGTACTAAGTGTCAGTCACTCCCATAAGGGCCAGAATGTGAAGTGTATGTCCCAGTTTATAACGCCGAGGTTGTTTTCACTGAAGTTGAATAATTTTAATGATCATTAATTTAATGTACATATTATTACTAATTGTTTTCTTTTATCTCTGAGGTGAATGGGCTGTGATCCCGACACACCATAAGAAGGTAATAAAATTGCTTTAAGTTCTATATACTTTAACAAGAAAGGAAAATAAATTGAAAATTATTTACTCTACAAATTTTAACACCTAATTTCAGTAGAATGTCAATTATTAGATCAAATGGTTTCGTTTCGCACGGAAAGTAAAATTCTAAGATGAGGAGACACTTATTTCTTGGCACATAAATTTCTGTACAAACATTTTACTTCTCTCCTTTTCTTTCCATCCGCTATCTCCAATTATGTAAATTGTAAGTTCGTCGACGGCGACTCAAAGTAAAAAGAAAAGAGGACGATGGAATCGTTTAAAAGCTCACAGAAGCTTTAGTATCTCGAAGAAAGAACGAGAACTTAATTGCTGTCGATAACAAGAAGTAAACTGGTACATTCTTTTATTGTTCTTGTTCTAAGGCAATTTTACAAATAAACGTCCCGTAATCAGCTTCGGAGCAATTTTTGCGTGCTCCAGTCTAATCTTGAGAAAGCTCTTTAGATTGCTTCACTCCGAAGGACACTCAAGTATATTACATGTAATAAAAAAGGGCATAACTACCAACCTAGTTTCGTCTCTAGCCCTATTGTGATCAGTAGGGGCGTAATTAACTTAGCGCAGATGGCTTCATTTTCGATTAAGTTTCTCGGATCACGACTATCAATTTTGCCGAAAGGTTTATTTTGGACGTTTTTATAGAGAGATTTACAAAATACGAAACGCAATTCTCGTAAACGACAACAATATTTCTGTACTAAATAAAAGAAGGGTTATCACATAATTTTCTTTTTTACTTTTATTTCATATTTAATAACATAAGTTGCGAAAACTCTCTTGATAAAAAAGGTGGTTATGAATGAAATAAAAATCGAAACCTACATTGTACAAACTTTAACAAAATAGCTGTAACTTTTACGTAAATACATAAGCACAGAAAGGAGCAAATGCTACAGTAGAAACCAGAAAAAAATAGTGGGAAAACCTGAGAAATCTCTAAGTCCGCGAGTTTATTACGCTAAAATTAAGTGTTTGCAAAGATAATTCATAATGGTGTGAAATATGTTCGCTTTAAAAATTTTCTTCAAAAATTGTAACTCTTACTGAACACCCGAATAGCACAAAAACCAAAGAAAAGTGATAGTGTACACGTTAGATTGAAAACGGATGAATTCAACCGCTCGTTTATTCTAATAAAAGTTATAACAAGAATCTGGCTGGTTTTGACTTTGTAACATCATGAAGCATACTCCATAACAGTGCTTTAGCTCTTTAATAACTAAAATAATCCTGTTAGTTTGTGTAACTGAGGAGTAAAGTTTTGGAGATATTGAAAAGTATGAAAATTATTGCTATCCATCAACAGAAATCAATTAATATGGGAAATTTACAAGCGGTACTAAGAACCGTACAGATATATGTACACTACGAAGAGGAAAGGCATCTGAAATATTATCACAAACTACGTATGTAGAACTAAAACGTTACTGCACAATAAAATTATGTATATCACCTAATAAAATCAGCAGTGAATAAATATTTCTAGTATAGCAAGTTCGTTATTCTATAAAAGCAAGCGATATACTTGTCTGGCATGATTTTTATAGACTTCTAAATCTCAATTTAGCTTGGCAACAACAGAACGTATGCACAACATGCCAGCTTTAATGCATTTTTATGTAAGACGAGAATTTCAATTTATATTTAAATCTAAATAACTTGAGCAACGTGCCAGTACGCAAATAAAATATCAAGATAGAGGGCTCCAAGAGATTGGTAAGACACGAATTCTCCTTTATGACTAAAAATCACTTATACCATAATAGCAGATGTAAAGAGCACTTACAGTTGTTTCTAAAAACCACGCCTTTCCCGCGAAGAAATTGTATAATAAAGAAATAAAGACTGCGCCCGATCTGTCAGTTTCCCGACAGTTGTTCAACTGGTGGGCTATGCATTTTAATACTAGTTTTTGCGATGTAAAGTAGTAATTAGTTTTGTAGAACGTACACAAGTAAAAATGACTATTTGCAGAGCTTAAAAAGTTTATGGTAAAAAATGTGTGCGTTAGAACTAACTCCAAATTTGATCAATGTTACATATTGTTACCAAAATTAATTTGACAAAAAGGTTTTTAATACTATAATTGAGATACTTTACACCTGGAAGTGTAAAAAATGTCTTTCTACACTTGGCAGTGTAAAACATGCTCTTCAACGTTTTATTTGAAAAGAACGACACATCGATGTATGCTTGTAAAGTAAGGCTTCAAAAACGAATGCTATCGCAGTAGCGCACGGCTCGGTTACTATCAATATTAAAAATAATTAATGTGGTTACTTACTATTTTAGTTCGATTGTGTTCTTGGTGTAAAGTGACGCAACAATTCGCTATAGTATAGTGTCATTAGCATGCCTTCTAGTGCTGACTCAACACTCGTACTTCACTGCGAAGTAAAAATGTGTTGGTGTATTTGGCAAAGGAGCATTCTGCATCTAATGAAGTGGTGTTCGCGAATTTAAAAAGGTCG
The DNA here is from genome assembly GCA_023509865.1 of Trypoxylus dichotomus. Taxonomy (NCBI): domain Eukaryota; kingdom Metazoa; phylum Arthropoda; class Insecta; order Coleoptera; family Scarabaeidae; genus Trypoxylus; species Trypoxylus dichotomus. The sequence continues at coordinate 20,364,455 of CM042080.1, forward strand.
CTCGCATTATATTCGCACTTTTGGTTTTCAGTTAAACTCTTGTCTATCTATGCGCACTATAGTTCGCAAATCGAGATTCTTATTTATAGTCGCACACAATTTATCGGTTGTTAATTTTCCTATACTATCTGTTAGATTTCCTAACGAGGCTTTTGGGCAGTCTACTGTATTTAGCGCTTCGTGTAATAACAGCTTGGTGTTCTGTAATTTCGAAGTAGTACCCAAAGGAATTGAATAGTTTTCGGAAATTTGCTCTATCTGTGTATAGATTTCGGTACCTCAAACCAGCAGCTGGTTTACTGAAATTATTTGGGCTTCTTGCGGATTTAAATTTAAGGTACAAGGTTTAATAATGTATAAACATTTTTCATAATATATGGCAGCTCTAACCCACATTCCCCATCATATCATTACCAGGTATGGTAGCTGAGGAATGCCCGGATAAGCCTATTTAAACCCATCAATGCGTTTTGGAGATTTGATAAAAACATTTTGGTATTGTGGTGATTGATCTACTTTTGGATAACTATTTCATATAAATTCAGCTACAGAATTCCATGTATGAAGAAAACACGTTACATGAAGTAATTGAGGATAAGATTGCTTTTGTAACTTTCCAGGTTCAAGCATGTTCGAACACCCATCTGTAACCAGCATTACAAGTTGGGTCGCTCATATATTGAACTTTCCAAAGGTATTCTCTATAGTTTCTATTACTCTTTCCATATGTTTTCTGCAATATTCTACTACACAAAATAAGAGGCAAGGATGCCTCACCTCTTTTTTAAAGTGTGCACTGCACACATTTAAAATATAATTCTTTTTTGCATCCGTTGTTTCATCTACCATCAGCCCTATTTTTTTATCTTTCAGCTCTGCCTTTATTTGATTCGTAATCGTGTTTTTCTCCCGATGAAAATTATACTGTAATTGATCTCTTGTTGGTATAATCAATCTAATTTGGAGGCTTGCCGATGAGAAATGGAACCATTTATAGTTGAACACAGTTCAGTTAGTTATACGTACTAAATCATTAAACGGAATTTAGAAAATCTGTAACTGCTCGCATTAGACTTTCTATCAATCAACTACATAAATCGACCAATCATGGTGAGAGCAAACTGACGCATACACTTTTCTTACGTAATCTACTATTAGTGAAGAAAACGTAAAATTTAACTATTCGCCTTCGTGTGAATTTAAAAATCTCATCACTTTAAGTGAGCTTGTTAACAAAATTAAATTTTAAAGGCCTTGGTCGATGCAATATACCTACTAAATCACGACTGCGCAATGGCCCTTTCGCTAAAGTTAGCTAGACGTGCAATAATTCAGTTAGAAATTCGTCCCAGAGTACAACACGCCCTCTTCATGATGGGCTAGTAAAGTCGTTATCCGGGCATTAGCTAGAGCAGCACACACTTTCCGGCGGCAAGGGGAATTTGATTTATCGCCTAGTCTAACTAATTATTCCTCATAAACATCGTTTGCATATTTCGTCCGGAAACGGAACTCTATTATTGTGGTTCGAAATAAGAAGAGACAAAAAAAGAAAAGAAGGACGAGAGTAACAATGGAAAACGAAAAGAGAGGGTGGTACGATGTCTAGTGGTATGTTTTATCGCGTATACAAACGCCCAACGCACATTCACCGGTATTCATTTTCTTTTGTCACGCGGAAAATTTATAAGCGACGTCAGTTTCAGTTTTCTTTTTCCTCTTTTTTTCCCATATGTCGTCCTATTCTTGTTTTTTAACCTATCGAATAGTGGAAAACAGATTGATTATTCTTCAGGCATGTGTATAACTGTTGTTTTCATTCTTTCACCTACTTGATAAAACAAAATTGTGTATATGGCTTTAAATAGAGATACCAAAGTTCTATCCAAGACGATTTTAAAACATTATAGTAATACGCAAATCAGAGCCAAAATACTTCTTTTTTGATTTTGCAGGCGACATTGACGGATATCTATTTACAATTTTCCGTCAATAACTCAAACCGTGCGTGTAACTACATAAATATTGACTTTAAAACACAAAATCCAGTGTAATGAACGAAATATTGAGATGTTGATATATTCCATTATTGTTTTACAGTCTAAATTTAATAAGACAAGTTTATTTTTATTTCGAAAGCTCCAGACATGTATAAATTTACTACGTCAGATGTTGCATATGTTTGCTGTATACAATATCAAATTTCATCAATTTGTTATTATAGCTAGTTGACCAATGGGTTAACAAATCTTAGTTTCGATAAAAAGTAAAAAGTAAGTTTATTTTTGTCGATATAACGCCTTCTAGCTATAATAACCGCTGCACAAATTTTAGGCATTCTTCGAAGCAATTTTTCAAGACAATCCGCGTCAATTTGTTGCGATGAGTTCTGTAAATATTCCCATGGGTGCTGGATGTTTTGAAGTTATCGCATCATTTTGCAAAATATCAAAATACTCTTCTTTCCGCATTGTACCACTAATTTTCACTAAATCACCTGCGGTTCCAGCAAACTTATGGACGGTAGTATATGCAGGTCGTTAACGTAGTAATTCTTTTACTAAAATTGATTTAACGTACTCGTTTATTGGCATGGTTGTATTTACTGTATTTTACAATTGGAGAATTTAGTATCTGAACGATGCAAGTAAGAACACAGGCGCGTTCCCCTTCCCCGAATCCTCCTTCAATTGCATCTTCAGCAGGAAAGGGGTAGAGGCGATTAGAACTTATTACTTTTTCCGGGTACTTAATTGTACAGCTGTACTTGCTAAGGCACATTCAAACTCATACAAAAGGGAGTTTTATCAACGTCTTACTACATATGTTGCTTCTTACATTACTACACTCATTAAACCTGCAGCAAACGCTGCCAAAAAATGCAAAATTGAATGTTTACACTTTTAGCTGAATGTTAAAATATACCGATAATCTGCTACATAAGAATGACAAACATTTTTCGAATATCTTGGGTTTATCAATTTCATGACGCTCCCTGTTTTTTAGTTATTTATGTTCCCATTGAGTGCATCATTCTATTTTACTACTATACATAGAAAGATAACTCATGCAGTTCTATTTTTTTTTCTTTTAATACATTAAATCTGATACATGCTCGAAATCTTACGATAAGGTGTATACTTAGCAAAGCAGAATACGAAGCAATTACTTGACATTAGAATTCATTCACGATACCCAGAGCTGTTGTAAATTTATTAAAAGACACACATACAAACAGTAGACAAAATCAACTAATTATGTAAGTAAAATTTTAGTTAAAATAACCTGAAAGCAAAAAAATCCACAAATCGAGAAATTATTCAATTACATAAAACAAAAGGACTTAGCTGGATGAAAACCTTAATCAATTTGACTTAGAATGTCATATAGACTCTAAAAGTGATACACAAAATGCCCCATTTTAAGTAATAAAGTTGGTTACGTCATTGCGCGAGTGGGACAACCAGTATATACGAGGATTGTTCAGAAAATAACCCGACCTTATTTTTTAACTTTCATTATTAATCTAACACATTATTGGTCCTTGTTGTTTAAAAGAACACGTCCCCCCAATTGACACACTTTTCCCAGTGGTATTTCCACTTCGAAAAGCTTCTTTTAAGACATGTTTCAAACTCTGTGATGAAATTGTTTTAATATTATCGAGATTAAGAAAAAATCCTAGAGCCAGATATGACGAACAAAGAGACTGAGGGAAGTCAATCATCTTATATTTGGTACTGACGAAATGACAAAGTCAAATTAGCGGCCGCACTGGCGGAAATCAAGGTTTCATTTCCCATTATATGCAGTTTCCTGTATGAATGGTTCGTCATCGCTGATTTGTTTAAGAAATTGCCGGCAAATGTGCACCCAATTTTTTGTCTGCTGCTCGGTCATGAAAAGGGGAACAAACTTTATTGAAATTCATTACATGTTCAGGTTTTTGGCCTCTTCTACAATTCTCTAACAGTAAAACGATGGGTTGAGCGCACCTGATCCTTGATTTTCTAAACGTATGCATCATCAGTTGAAGTTCAGAATCTTCTTGGCTGTGGGCCATCTTCAATTAATTAACAACCACTTATGAAACGCAAAATTTTACGTTGCATCACAGTTTCCGAAAATTGCACATTGAAATAATTGCTACGAACTCTGAAACACTCTACTCATATAAAAGTAATACGAGAACGAGACGATATATCAACAATTCGAAACCGTGTGGTGATTCAGGCAGTTTTACTAGATAGAATATTTCCAATCGTATCACCAATTCCCTTCGTTGACAAGTAAGCCATAATACATAATCGGTTATTACCCGAACGGACCTTGTATGTTATACTTCAAACTCTTTGAATTTCTCAGGCTCTTAAAATATTTATCACCATTGGCTATGGACGTATCGCTCCGATAATAGGCTCTAAAAATACCCAAATCTATTCCCCTAACGTGCACTATTTCCACCTAATAGCCATCCAGCACGTATAGAAAAGCTCTATCGGCGCGCGAGCAGATTCAACAAAGCAGCGATAAATCTTAAACACGACACGTATAGCAGGACCGATGCGTGAGAAACTTTCGCACACAAGGTCATGAGCAGGGGTGGAAGAGGTATCGCCGCCAACCGACGACTCGACCGCTCACCCGCTCCAATTACCGTTCGAATTTTAATGAACTATGCCCCAGAGACCATTTCCGCGGCCGCACGCGTGTTATTAATAAAATTTGTACCGAATCCAAAATCCCATACGAACACTTTTGGAAGCTGCAGAACAGAACGCCGCCCAACCACCGAACCAAAACTGTATTAGGGCGAATATGATTTATCTCAATCGATAATTTAGACACGTACAACACACTTACGCGTACTGTTGTGAGTTGCTGATCGCGAAATACCCAGAAACCTCCAGTCCGTCCAATTCAACGACTGAAGCTCTCGTGGAGATCCTAAAATAATAACCAATTCGAAACATAACTAGGGAAATGTATACTTTGCAAAGCAAATTCTGTAGAAACATTGTTTGAAAGAGTATTAGCAATGATAAAGGCTTAGATAAATATGGAAACCACATCAATGCAGCTGGAACTCGACAAATTAGAAGGTACAACGTAATTTATAATTAGTTCAAATCACGGAACGGTGAAGAAATTTGAACTAAAGCGAAGTGATAATTTCAGATATATACTAGATTGGTTACCACATAACAATAATATCTTTAAGAAACTGCACTGCTCAATTCCTCATAATTAACAATAAGACATAGTGTCAGCTAATAAATAAGACCTACAAACATTTCTATAAATTAATGTAAACCTTTTTAAGCAAGAAACCAAACACGCAGATTTTAACATGATGAATATTTTAAGGCGATAAGTTTACCATTACGATTAATAGTGATTTGCAATAATTTCGAGTGTCGTCAAAAATAGAAACACACTACTATCTAATATCAGAGGTAGTGGCCTAAAGGGTCAATTAGAAAAATGGAAGGACGCAGCGAAATCTTGCTGGAGACTTTAGGGTGAGCTAAATCGTAATTTCTAGGTATTGGACTCACCATTTCGAAACTAGAAAAAAGTTCGACGAAGACAAAGACAAAGTCGCTCAACACCCACTAGCACATAAATTTCGCAATAATTTAGTGTAACCAAAAGTCGACTGTTGCGACGATAATCCTAGAGAATACGTGCTGCTGCACGAAATATGCTATCAACAAGCCTTTATTAAGAATTATAAGTTACTGTCAATGAGATATGGTTCCCTACGAATTGTTCCACACTTTAGCTCAGCCCGTGCCATCAAGATGCTAAGCACTTTTGATTGTTGATAAAGTTTATACACCTTATCAACCTTTTTCTTTTGTTTTTATAAATAAACATTTTTGAAAACTGAATATTTTTATATTGCAACATTTTATACTTTCCCAACAAAATCACGTTAAAACTTATTTCTGACAGATTTTTCATATTATTGTTTTCTTTAATTTCTTATTATAATTAGGGCTAAGTACGTAGAAATTACCGGTGCTATATCTTCAATTTCCCATTGAAAGGTCTTTTCAAAAATGTGCTAACACGGTACGGTGTGTTATTACCCATGGGACTTAATGTTTTTTACATGGCCTGCCAAATGCCGCAATATTTTCCCAGCAGAGCTTGTAGGGGATATTATCTGCGAATGCTCACCCACAAAAAACCCAGTCCTTTAACAACGAATGACTGGATCCTTCAAAGTCTTATGCATAATTCAGTTTTAAACTATTTATTTTCTTGCGACAATGTTTTTCTATTACCTAATGAGTAAAGATTACTGTATCTGCAAATATATTTCTTCTAACCAATAAATAATGCTTGACGGCTATAGTATACAGTGAGGTAATTTTTCAGATTCAGATTCTCACCAATAAATTAGCTATTCATAAACAAAATGTGTTGTCCTATTGAATACTGCAGTAAAATATTTTTCAATACACATAAAAAATAAGCCAATAATCTCTGTAAGATAGATTAGAAAGAATTTGCTGAGCAGTAAAGATTCCAATTTTGTAAAATGAAACATAATTAGTTTTAAGATTTAACGTTCAATACACCAATTATATACATAGATCTCTCTCACAGAAATAGTATTCAAATGGAATTACACGCATTAGGAAGTGGTGCTTTTGTATCCGTATTTTCTTCTACCTGCCGCTCGAGAATATCCCTTAAGAGAACTGTACCCTCTAGAATTGCGGAAACCGTTTAGTGCTATTTACCTACGATGCTTCACTATTTGAAGATGGAGAACACGAAAGCAGCAGAAGCCCGAGCTTTAATCACGATTCAGGTACTACTCGACCACGGTAATTCCAGAAACTAACGTTTTCTATTCTGAACAAACAAAATCCTATTCATAAGCAGCCGGATTATTGCTAGCTGTTAGCTGATTTCAACACGGATACAGGTGAATATTTGCGTATAAACTCTTCGCCAGACATTTAAAGGAAATACTAGTATCATATCTCCTTATGGTTATAAATAGCTTGTAACGACTATATGTATTTACACTCTGCTTAATAACTAGTGTTCAGCGATTTTAGATTTTTGTCCCCAACCGCCTCCCCATCTGCATCAATCCTCATTAAACATTATAAATAGGAATTTAGTAAGTTTTAAAACCTCCGGAGTGCAGGAGATCAAAAATGCAGCAACGTGTTTAATGCCAAAAAAGCACCAGTCTAAACATCTATGATTACAGATACTAAGTCGGATAGACTACCATAGCCGCCAACGTGGTAAATAATCAATACGTAACAGGTTATACGTTACATACAAAAAATATTTCCTCTACGAAACATTGTCAACCTGAATGGTGTTGACTGTATACCTGGATCATTTGATATGTTTCCAATGGTGTGCTATTATGAGATATTCGCCGCAATGAAAGAATGTTTTTAAACAAAAAGAACAACCGTTGCCTAATGAATTAAATATTTAAAATAATCTTTGAGTTTACACAAGAGCTCCAAAAAAAGTATTATCAAATATATCGAATATTTTTTACAAACACGTCCTAGTACGTAAAATATGTATCTCTATTATACTATATACTTCTGTAATAAGTAGTCTCGACAAAGTAGGGTAAGTTACAGTGCAGTGCGGAGAACAATGTGGAGGGCCGAGCGGGTGTATGAAGGCGAATGTTCAGTTAAACGTTTACGTACTCGCATCATTTATGATTGTGACCTACGCATATAACACGCTGAAACACTTATTGTTTTAAGAAGTTAAGTGAACTTAATGGACCTTTCTATGTACCTTCACAAATTTGTCTTAATATGAGAAAATCTGAAACCTTGTCAATAACACTTTCAAATTTTCGTATTACGCTTTAATTTTTTCCGCCTTCCGCCGTACATATCCGTAAGTGGACATCATCCACAATTTGAACAGAATCCACAAACGAAATGGAATCATTTTGTAATTTTTCAATTCTCTCCGCTAGTCCATAGAAGTTCTTGCGAATACTTTCTATATCACATTTTTTCTGACTATCTTCAAAGATTTTCTGGCTTTTCGCCAAAGCTATCACATTTGGCGTAAAAGCTATCACATTTGGCGTATCTCGGATCGAATTGTTAAACTACCTCCTTTACATCATCAAAATGTTCGCAGTAGTAAAACGCAGCTTCAACCATGTCGTAATCGGCCGTGATGCTTCAGACGCTTTGGAACACAGTTCACGAAATCTCTTTTACGTTTTGGGGACTTTAGAAATACTGCCTTCGTATGGGCTAGTAAAGCGTTTACTCGAGGATAACATTTAGGAATCAATTGCGCCACAAGGTTTAAAGCATGTTACATGTAAGAGATTGCCACTCTTTTCTTTAAGACATCGGTTTAAGGGAAGCATGTTAGCGGCACCGTCACTCACAAATATTAAAAGTTTGGTTGTTAAAACTTGAAATTTGTTCAATGCCCCCATCACCACTGTTAAAAGTTCATCGCTTGTCGCTTTCCATCCCTTTTTGAAGCAAGTAAGGTAGGGGATGACGGTTCTAACTCTTCAATTGTATGTACCATCACATTCACCACAGAATGTTTTTGCCGATCGGTTTTTTATCATTCAATTCTACTTTTATTCTTCTTTCAACATAGTCACGAACAGGTGGCATAAAGTTGCTTAACGATGTCCGACTTGGTAATGTATAATCCGTCTACTTGCTGCAGGACACAAATGCTTGTTGGTCTAGTAAAGTGTATGGTGCATCACAGAATAAAACCAACACCTACATATATCAAATAATTAATTGTTCGCTGTATCGCTTACCACGACGTGCAGAACAGTGTTTTATACGTTTTAGGTGGCTTTCACACTTCCACCTGCTGGTACACGTGAAATAGTTGTCGCACTTTACACATTTAATTCTATCCCCTTCGTATTCTAAACCCAACATACTCATTATTACGTTTTCTAGTTTATCCGAAATACGTCGTTTCCGAAGCGTACCTCAATGCGACATTTTCTAAGTATGTGTGTACTAACAAGCACTCACAACGACCGGCCGAATAACACTGAACAAGCGTGGTTTGATACGGGTACTCGATTCTCCGTGCCGCGTCATTTACCCCTCCAGATTGTTCTCGGCACGACACTGAAACTTGCGCCCCTTTGCCGAGACTAGTAATAAAGCATTAAAACAATTCTGATAATTAATCTGATGAATAATGGTAACACAAAATTTCTAATCATAGCCACTGTTTCGAATGGAGCTTAATAGTGGCTTTATAAATAACTTGGACTGTATCAAACTCTGTGGCACTTTTATTTGATATATGCAACTATTTTTAAATTTATAAAATGCGCGTCGGTAAACAAATTATAATAATAATCCGCTCCCTAACAACTTTCACCAATTACAGAAGGCATCGGCCGGCCGTGAGTTGTTATTACGCCTGCGCCTGTTGTGCATCTTAAGACAGCGTTCTCAACATTCTCCAATGAATAAGGAAAACCACAAAAAAACCTGAACCTTGAGAAACAGCTCCGGTGTTCGAACCCGCTATCCTGTGACTGATAACCAAGAGTGCAGAGCACTGAGCCACACGATTATATGAAAAGAATTCGCTTTCGGGAAACTTTTACAAGTGAAAAAATTAAAAAAAAAACACGAACTATCACGCGCTACTGTCGTAACGGTTGTCGGATTCCGCCATGTCACTAGGTTTTTTTGTCCCTGAGATAACATTTATCACGTGCTACATTTATTTTCCCCTCTTTTTGCTAATGTATCTATATTATAGGAAGTATACACCTAAACCTAAAAAAAAAATTCCAACGGCATTAGTAAATCAATTACTTATTTCTGAGATAAAATTTATTCTATCGAATGCTGTACAAGACTTGATCAAGTATTTTCGTCTGTACTAAATGTAAATTGAATTTACCAATCTTTACTTACCCTTTCTATTAAGTGCATAGAACGGAATTTCATTGACAATTCGTTAGAGAAAACACTACGCATATAGTTCCTAAATAAAAGAGTTTATTTGACTGCCATAAACACATTTATTAACGAAGTTAATGGGAGAGCACATGGGAGAAATGCTAAAAGAAAATTGCATTCGATTAAGGATACTAAGCTTAGGTGGCATAAGCTTATATGTTCATATATACATAGAAATTACAGTCGCTACAAGAGCGAACATTGTAGAAACACGGCTTAACCACTGAAGTGCTTTCTTGTCAAACAGAGTGTTTGCTAGACTATAACATGCTACGATCTTGTACTCCGACATTTATACAATACACTGGCAGTGAAACACGTCGCCTAAATCAATATAGTCATAAATAGTGGAACCACCGTTGTTCTTGTTAGGTGCAATGCCTTGGTTGTCGGGGTGTTCGGCAAATCGGTTTTCCGGTATAAATCAGTATTTGGGGCGACGCGTGGTTATTTGTGTGTGTGCAGAGAAAGGTGCAGTAACGATTGGGAATACCGAACGGTGTGGCAGTCGTTAATTGATCGAGTTAATCGCTGCGGTACGAAACACGCCAGTCCGCAAATCAAATCGATGTTATTGCTAGAGGAAAAAAAGAAGTATGATCCACATTAGCACGGAATTACAAACCGAAGATATTAAGAAATTATTTTTTGAAAAGCCATTATTAACTGGGCAGTAACAGTAGTAATAAAAGCCAAAATAAAAATAACTATAATCTCTAACTTACTATTGCATGAGCATCTTTAATGTAGTAACACACTGGGCATCGACTGTGTATATGAAGAGAATCAGTCAAACAGACACTAGATACATACGTTAAAAACGATAGTGATCCTGTTTGTACGCCACCAATACCACAACTCACAACGATATCGACCAAGTCCCATTATGAAGCAGAAATTAATTATCTTAAAAGCTGAATCAAGCTAACACAATATCAAACTGGTTAAACCAGTAATTATTAATAAATAGGTAACCATCTAAACGTCAAAAGAAAACAAAAATAGTGGAAACACAATATGCAAGTCCTGAATCCATAGGCTAATATGAGGATCTCAGTTGCTAGAAGAACGAAAGCTTAGGTTTCACCGTCGACATCGCCAAGATAAATTTAGTGGTGACTAACAGAAACTAGGAGTGCAAAGCACGAAAAACGGAATCGTGACAGAAGGATTCGTAGTTTTTTTGAAAATGTTTTGAATCAGTTCTTAAGCATATTTTTAAAAATATTGAAGGGTCTGCTATATTTGTTGCTTATTTACACAAGCTGGTCACCATGAACTGAGTCGTACGACTTACAACGAAAGGACGCGAAAAAATAAAGAAACGGAGATCCAACCAAAGCAGTCTTCTTCTTCACGGGAATAATGCACCAGCGTGTTATAATCGTCCCTATTCTCTAGATTCTATCTAGAAATTATTCAGTCTATAAGACGGTGTAAGTATATTTACATTAGCAGTTTCTTTGATGACGATTCTGATTTCTTTCAAGAATTATCCTTTAATTCTGAATAAAAACTATATTACGACTCCGAATGGTGCACCGATTTGTATTTGTTGTGCTAGTAGTAGGGGTGAAAATGGATACGATTCGACAATACGTCCCTTCTTAAAAATTATTTTGAATTTGGTGAAAGTTACAAGGACGACCCGATATGTTTCCGGAATCGGCAAGAGATGGCGCACGAAGGTTAAAGTGAAATCATTAGTCGGCAAGGGCAACTGTCAACATTTCAGACGTATATTCTCAATAGGTGTTGTTTAAGAGTTTTGTGTAGCATGTCAGGCGGTTTCGTAAAAATAAGACGTATATAATGAAATTAAGAGAAGTGCATGGCATTATAATCTAGTCTATTGTACAGATCATAATATAAGTTGTTATAATAATTACTTATTATTATGTAACTCAATAAGAAAATTGCCTTGCGATAATTATCTACTTTTCGATATTTCACATAATTTCACCCGTTTTTTTAAGTTACTGAGAAAATATGAGATTAGTTTTAACTAAAGGAATACCATCGGCTTTTCATGGGTACAACAGTTAAAATTTCGCATACATCAACTTTCATTTGAAATTGATAGCCGGCCGACAAAGCCACGTCGATACCGCAAGGCCCCCCATTGTCCCGAACACTAATGATTACGACTCGGCGTGCGTCCATTCATTTCAGACGCCGTTTCACCATTTTGATTAATCGTCGGGCTGCTCCGCTTCCCAAACCGTCAAACTTATTATGTAGCGGTTTTTAGGCCATTCCATATCAGTTAGCTGTCTATTCCTGTTCGTTTCTTCGTTGTTTTCGACATCGCTTCACTCTATGAAAGGTTGAGGGAACCAACTTCGTAACGAGAGCAGTACCAAATTGGAGCGAATTTTATGTGCTTTTCCGATATGTGATTTACGCACGGCGTGGGCGTATATTTGGGGAACCACCCACCCTCGGCGCTATTAAAGTGTACGGAAGCAGTTTCGGCGCACGTCATTGTCCTCGCGATTCAATGCGGTACACCGCTGGATAGTATACAGTACGAAACGCAGGGCTAATTCGAATGAAAAATGAGATTTAACCGACAACATTTTCAATGGTCGAGTGTTATTGTTATACGCATTAATCACGCGTCATCCTTGACGCTTTAACAACGACTTTTGTTAGAAGTGATCAGGTCATCATTCTATATACTAATTTTGTACCCGAAGGTCTAGAGTAGCACAAAGGTGGAAAACCAAGTTTAGAAATAAAAATACGAATCTAAAAAGAAAGATGGAAAACGAGTTATAAAGTAAGAAGTTGAAATGGAAATGAAGAATGTTTGATTACGAAGCTAAATACAAACCTTTTATAGGACCGTAAAAATGACTTTAAAGACTTTCAGCACACGGCTATTAAATCAGTCGTAAAAAGATTTATTCAACTTATAAAATATCGGCAGTTTTCAAGTTTTTATACGGTATTCATGATAAGCAGAAGTAATACGCACAACCTTAGAAACTGTAAAGCTACTAATGTAGACTGAAAAAAAATCGCTGTAAATTTACACACGAATAAGCAATGTAATATCAAGTGCTTACTCATGTAATGGAAATACAGTCAGTAGTGCGGAAATCTTTAACTTATGTGTTAATCCACATTAATATGTATATTATGTAAATTTATTGCAAAACTTTTTGTACCTTTTGTATAATAAAATTATGTTTATGAGTGATGATTGTGAGTGTAATTTTACATTTTTGCTGTACTTTTCCACAAGAATATTGAAATGCACAGTGCTGACAGAATGATTACAAAGTAATTGCATTTCATTTTAAATTCGTGCTTCCAAAAATTCCCCGCCGTTCTAAATATAAAGCGATTTATAAAAGTGTTCATACAGTCCACATTTTATTGTTAAATTGCAACAAATAACATGAAATAACGAAATAAAAATACTGATTTATAGACACTGATTATCTTTAATCAATGGCAACGGGTTTATTAATAAATGTAATCTTATCCGCACAGGAAAAAGTAACAATTGAAAAACGCGGTTCACAAGTCTTCATATATTAATTAACAACACTATAAAACTAATTTAGTATTTCGTAGGAACTCCACTAGCATTTATAACAGCCTGTAATCTTCCAGTCATAAAGAAAACCTAATACTGATAAAATTGCAATTTCTTTGTATTTAACCAACGTTTTTAAATTCATCAGAAAATATCAGTCAAGGTAGAGTTTAAATCCACGTTTCTACGTTACCAACACAACGCGCAAATCAATTGCACAAGGTTGTATGTGAGTTCAAATTTGCTCTTTCTACATTTACCTGTCACGTTCTTAAAATTTATATAAAACCACAGGAATATGTCAAGTTGGCTATGAAATACAAAAAGATATATAAAAGAATGAATTCAGAATAAATTATGAAGTGCGCCTAACAGTGTAGTATATCTTTTGACTGGCGTATAGCGCCATTCGAACAAAATGATTTTATATACGAAATACCATGGCAGTACACACCACTCGAGGCTTAGAAGTATCGATATGATACACCTCAGAAAAGATTACTTTGAGTTTGAATAGAACCCTCCCCGCAACTTTCCCTGGTTTTCTTTTCAAAAACCAAAAGTACTAACTATAAGCAAAGAACTGCCAGTTTAAATGATTATGATAATATATTTTCAAAACATTATTCGTCTGAATTAGGTACAGCAAAATAGATTGATAGTACAATATTATAACCATTAATGCTAAAAATACAGTAGCAAATTGATAACCATTATCGTTCAATAACGTTGCCGTTTTCAAAAATGTTACGAAAGTTGTAATATCCACGAAACTAAACTGAAGAATATTTCATAACAAGTATAGTCATGGAAGTGTAATGCATGAAAATTGGAAAATGCATCAAATTTACTGTAAAGCTCAGTTTTCTCCGAAATGTTTTCGAGGATATAGAGCTGAATTTCATTATTTTACATTTATATTAGAAGCCTTCTAGGGATTTTCTGTTATCCGTTAAACTACAATAGCATTTGTATGCACCGTATAGTACCACAAATTATTTTTAGAAACCGGAAACTACCACGAGAACATATCAACCAGCGTATTATGTGTCGTATACATGCAGATATAAAGAAATAGTAAAGAAGAGTTGAAATTGAGCTGCAATTTTAAAAGAAAGCTAGAAATCAAAGTGCACCCATTTTAAGTTAATGGTTGGCAGTAAAGTTTAAAATAGAAAAATCATCTGTATATTCCAGGTACCGTTTACTGAACGTAGAATTCTATTATGGAAGATGTCATTTCAATACACCCAATTTCTTCTATTTTGTCATTAATCAGCTATCACTAAACCGCGTAAACTGCGACATATACAGAAGGCGTAATAAATAATTAATAATTACTAATATACAATATATTTTCGTTACAATTGTTGTAAGGCTTACCCACGAGGCAAACATTAACAATCTGAATTAGATTACACATCTACAACATTATACAGGCCAGCACATCCTTTCTAGAAAATGATGCCCGTCGCAGTGTTGTATAAAAATAATGACCGATAGTTCTCTAGTAATGTAAATGTGTGTATATAAATACTCTCGCAGCTGACAAGGAAAAGTGTCCAATCTGGAAATTCAAAATTTAATGAAACTTGGGCAGCTTGTATACTTTGTATAAAATACCGCTGTGAAATCGGGGTATTTGAAAATTTGGGTTACCTTAGTTTTTCGTTAATCATTTCCTATTAGATGTGTAGTACTTTTAGAAGGCTATCAAAATACGCCAAACTAGATCTAGTTGACGCTTTAAGGGGGTGACTTTCACCAGTGGTATCACTTGGGTACTAGTGTCTTTATTAATATCACAAAATGGTCATAGATTTAAACAGTCCCGTATACTTCTAATGCAAATAACAGAATTACCAAGAATATTCTTGGCATTTATCGCTGGTCAATTATATTTTTAAATTATACAATCCGTATCACGTGACTGATTATGCCATCATGTGACTAACCGTGCAATGTATTTCATACTGTGCAGTGAAGATTGAACCCAGACAGTGAAAAGCAAAATATTAAAATCGTAGTATGTTCAAATAACCTGTATTGATTTTAATTACTACCACATGTTTACATTATTTCATATAAACCTGGCTGAGCATAAAATATGCCCACGGTTACGGAATTATGAATTGGGCAACCAGTTATTAATAACTCACCAACTCTGAGTTAATAATAATGTAATTATTATTATGAGAGACCAGCTCGGACTTAATAATAATTACATTATTAAACCAGAGTTGGAAGACAGAGGTCCATTTTATTGAAGCCAAGCATTGATTATTTCAATTAATTCTAGATCTACGAAGGCGACCTGAAATGTTTCCGGAATCTACAAGCAAAACACGGTGTTAGTGTGGCTTTTTATTTTTATTTTTCAATGTAGTCTCCTCGAAGATTAATACACTTTTTCAAACAGTACTGCACTTTCTTCAAGCCATCGGAAAAGTAGGATGTTTCGAGGTCTGCAACATAGCCATCTGTAGCGGCGATGGCCTCCTTATTTGAGGCAAATCTCTTTCCTCCCACTGTCTTTTTCAGCTTTGGGAAAAAGTCGCTGGGAGCTAAGTCCGGTGAATATGGAAGATGAGAAACTAATTCGTAGCGAAACTCAATTTGCACACGGCGATGCGGGATGAATGAGCCAGTACATTGCATGCAAGCACTTTTTTCCGCTGCAAACGAGGCCGTTTCACCTTTAATACTGCATCGAATCGGGTCAATAAATCGCTGTAGTATTGCCCCGTGATCGTCCTTTCCTTCCGCAGATAGTCGATGAGGATCACATCTTTGGAATCCCAAAAAATGGTCGCCATGACCTTTCCGATGGAACGCTTTCTTCGCAGCCGATTTGCCCGGAAAGGTCCACTGCTTCGACTGCTTCTTGGTCTGCAGTATGTAATGGTGGATCCAAGTCTCCTCCACGGTTACGAAACGCATGAAGAGATCCCTTGGATTGCATTGGATCCTGACCAAACAAGCTTTGGATTATAGTAGTAATTCCGACAAAACAAAGTCTAATCCCCCATATTACCTTGAAATGAACCTCAAATATTCTTAATAGAGTTAATTACTTGCAAATTTTAACATAAATGGTGAACTATTTAATTTAATACTTGTAAGTATGATTATTTTCTTGATACTATGCTAAACTAAAATGAAGTTTGTAAAATCAATTTTTCCAAATACCCCTATTGCCTTTAAAATTAAAAATATACAATGTGATTATCATGAGAAGAAAAAAAAGGCAACTATTCCAGGGTCTGATCGTATTCCACAAGAAAAATTAAATTTAGATACTAAAAATTAAAAGAGAAAGGTGAAAGGAAAAATCAGAAAGGATGTTTAAATTTTATCTGAAATGTACTTAAAGATGTGTGATTAAAAATGTGTGTACTGATTGGGATAAAGAAGCTATTACCAAAAACAAATTTAACATTTTGCTTTTCGTTTTAATAAAACGCCCGAGTAGATAGATAAAGCAGAGTTTTGTAATTGAATAACAGCTAAAAACCTTTCCTATGTTAAAGAACTAGTTTAGCCAAACCTTACAGCAAGCGAAATTCTCATACCGCTACTGGGACAGCCTGTATTTGAATATCAATAGATATCTTGACGAAAAGTAAAAAAAAAGAAAAAAATACGCGAAAAACTTCAGCAAATAAAACTAGTTACGCTGGTAGCTACTTCTCGACATTATTTTATGCACTAATTTATAGTCAGTAAAAAGTGTTCCTTTACCTGCCTCAACTTCATCTTTGTTTAATGCAATAACTGCATATAAAATACATAGGCAAATGAAAACCAGATTTTGACACACTTTTATAAATCTTGTGACTTTGCTCTCGTGATGAGAAATACACCTTAGGCCTTCGTTACTTAAAATTCCTAGGTAAAGTTTACCTAGCGCATTGATAAAAACATATACTAGATCTGTCATTGTAGTAACAACCCGAACTAGTGCTATGAATGTTAGTCTCGCACAATGAAGCAACTATTTAATCTACTGAGAAGTATTCAACGAGTCTGCACTAGAATCTCGTAGATTATATATATCGTAATTATGTATATTCAGTGTCAGGCGTATTTGAATACGTATTGCGCAGGCTACTATGCCAGGATTGAAATCATCATTAAGCTCAATTCCAGTAAAATCTAAGGTGTTAGCTGCTACGAGTGCTGTTCCTACTCTAGCATCATCTGACACGTACACACAAGCAAATCTACATACTAGAAAAGGTCACAATAACGTCGACTTTATTTTCACTAACGTAATTTAAAAGCTATATTTGTTACCATCTCCAGTCTTACAATTCCATTGTAAAATATTAAGGTGATGGGTCATAACAGTGAAATAGATTTTTTTAATACATTATTTACTGATACAAGGGATGTCTTTTAGGTTTTACATAATGGGCCATGGAGAGCACCACCAATCAAATGCCAGCACTAGAAATTAATATCCAACTTTAGTTAAACTAAATCCAAAGTTTCAGTGCGATACGTGCAGTGTTGCAGAAAAGTCGACAAAAGTCATCTCTTCTCATAGTATCCTCAAAAATATGGTCGCAATATTTGTCTCGAAAACAAGTTGTGTAGCAACAATTGTGTCTTACCCGACAAATAATAAGAGGCAAAGCTTTTCGTTTATTGGCATTACAAGTTCCAATGTTTTTCTTTGGTTTTGACGTAAAATGAAAGTATTAGTTCTTTTAAGTAAACAAAATTCTGACTATTTAAATTTGTCAAAGCCTGCTAAACAAGTTAATCCGGAAAAAAAACTGAAACTATGGAGGAAATTGAACACCCTGCTGTGATAAAGTTCCTTACAAAGCAAGGAAAGAACGCTCAAACCATATTGAATGAAATGGAAACCGTTTATGGGGAACAGTGCCCTAGTAAATCAATGATTTATAAGTGGCATGGTCTTTTTAAACATGGTCGGTAGTCGACTGAAAACGACCCCCGCTCAGGATGGCCAGTTGAGGCCACCGCATCAGATATCGCCGAAAAAGTGCAAAAATTTGTACTGCATGATACCCGTTTGAAGAAAAAACAATTATCTGAATTAGTTGGAGTCTCAGATACCACCATTTTGCGTAGCCTACATGCCCACCTGGGTATGACAAAAGTCAATGCAAGATGGGTACCGAGAATGCTCACGCCGCTGCAGAAACAGCAGCGCGTCTGTGCGTCCAAACAATTTTTGGAGCTGTATGGAGACAAACCGGCACAGATTTTGGAGCGGATTGTTACCGGAGATGAAACATGGGCTCATCACTTTGAGACTGAGTCTAAACAGGAGTCCATGCAATGGCATAAAAAGGGGACACCACCGCCAAAGAAATTCAAAGTGTCAGAATCGGCTGGAAAGTTGATGGCTACTGTCTTTTTGGGATTGTGAGGGAATATTATTGATTGATTACAAAGAAAAAGGTAGGAGCATAATCGGAGAATATTACGCAGCGATATTAGAAAAATTAAAGGAGGCCATCAAGGAAAAACGTCGAGAAAAATTGACCAAGGTGTGTTGCTCTTGCAAGACAATGCGTCGGTTCACAAGAGCAACGTTGCAATGGCTGCTCTGCACAAGCATGACTTTCAATCAATAGTCCATCCACCCTACAGTCCAGACCTAGCACCTAGTGATTTTTATTTGTTCCCCAATTTAAAAAAAGACTTACGTGGAAGAAAGTTTTCCGGCGACAATGAGGTAAAGGAGGAAATTTTGGCCCAGTTTGAGGTGAAAGATAAAAAATATTGTTATGATGGTTTAGAAAAATTAATTCATAGATCTAATAAATGTATTGTGCTTAAGAATGATTATATTGAAAAGGAAAAAATAGATTTATTGTTTTATTTTATTTCAAACCCTTTCATTCCACAAACTTCTGGACCTCCCCTCGTACATATCGATAAAAGTACACACAGAAATAGTTTTCAATGAGATAATAAATAACCTGGTGAAAGATAGCTGTAGAAAAAAGATTACAGAAAAAAAAAATAATTCCATGTTCCGACTAAGACAATTAAAACCCGAAATCCGAAGAAATTGGCAATTCCAGTATACAAATATACTTACGCAATCAAGGTAAGTAACTACTTAGATTAAAAAATGTCATCGGTGTAATAACAAGAAAAAGTTTTGGTGAAAATTAACAGAACTACATTCAATCACGGAAAACTTCCACAACATTAATTTACTTACGAGTCATTTGTGGACGACTTATCAAAGAGAGCGTGGCGATGTTAACCTCATTATTTTGGGCTGCCATAAGCAAAAAAACCAAAATCAATTAATTGATTGGTGATTTTCTCCAAATCGATAAAGAGTTACCACATAACGTTAACTATTTGATAATTCAATAAGCGGGAGAGCAAAACTGTTCTATAAACTTTTATGTGATATTCGTAGTCGTTCTTAGTTTTCTGTTTTTTTTCTGTCACCTTTCCTAGGTAGGCATTCCTTTTTTCCGTGACCTACCTGTATTTTTCTGTCTTGAGTTAGTTGCCCCATTGGTTCCGAGACGTCCGTTAGGGTAGTAAAAACCCAAGGCCAGGGTTAAGCATAGTTTCATAAACGAGATTAGACAAAAGGAAGTCACCTTTCCTTTTCGTATGAAAACATTTTGCAGTATTTCAATACCTTTTATGTCAGCATTAACTCACATATTAGAAGGTAGGAAATACGGCAACGCCATATTTTTCGGAGCAAGTTTCCTTGACATAATGGAATGGTAGTTGTAACTAATATGTGTACGAGGTATATAGTACAAGCGTGACTAATGGAATACTGTCAGTGCATAGAACAGAAAGTCAACGGGGTTAGCAATCATTGTTCCGATGCCATAGGAATGACTTCAATGCGCCATAACGCTTGCACAGATTACATTGCTCGTACGTCATTCGACGACAGCGTGCGCTTGTATTACGTTAATTACCAAACGCATAAATTCATGATTCTGAATTACGAGCAATAGACCAACATTGCGAGTAACATCCCATACAGTGACACGAGGTGACGCGTTCTGTCCCCGCAGTGCGCGTTACTGCGGCTCCTTTACAACTTGTATCCTTCGTGCGAGGTATACTACACGATGCGGCGGCAACGATTGGGAGAACGGCGACTAAATTGATTTCCAGACGTTAGATTCGGCCGCCGTAATCGCTTTAATGGAACGCGAACCGCGATCATAGCGGGTAATTAATAGAACCATTAAGTGGCTTTAATTCAATTTCAACGTATGACTGAAGATAATCCGACCGATGTGTATCCGAACACGCAACATTAAGGAACGTTACATAAAATAAGAAGCGGATAAGACAATGGCTAATCTTGAACGCAAGCTATATGAACAACTACACTTAATAGCTTCAAAACCAATTGAAATTCTATTAATTACATCTAATCTAAATGTCTTTAAGAAGGAAATGTCACGTACACCTTTTCAGTGTACTAGACTACCATATCTAATACTCTATGAAAGACTTTATATGGTTTGTAGAGATCCAAAAAGAACATTTCTTTCAACTACAGAAGCATTTTCATAAAATTACGAGGGCCATTCGGAAAGTAAAGAACAGTTTTTTCTATAAAAAATTGTATTAGACATAATTAAACGTAACTGTATTTTACATAAAATTAAATACCTAAACTACTTTTCTATGTAGTCATCGTTCAGATTAAGGCACTTGTCATACCGTTCTATTAGCTTTTCTATGCCTTCTGCATACTCAATTGTCGCCAAGTTGTTGAACCACTGATTAACGACTTCTTTAAGTTTTTGGGGAATAAGTGAAAGTCACTTGGAGGTAAGTCCAGACTGTATGGCAGATGTTGAAAAATTTTCCATCGCTGCTAAAGCAAGTCCTATGTCATTTCCGCTGTGTGCGGACGTGCATTATCGTGAAGGAGAATGACTTTAACACTCCGCGCTGACTCTTGAATAACGCAGCGAAATCGTTGCAGCATCTGACAATATGCCATCGCATTTATGGTCACACCTTTAGGCATGTAGTCGACGAGCAGGACACCCCTTCACTTCTACAACACCGTAGATATAATTTTTTTGGTGCTCAAAATTTGTTTTGCTTTTTTTGGTTTCGTTGAAGATCGTTGATAATGACATTGCCTTGATTGGCGCTTTGTTTCTGGTGTGAAATGTGATATCCAGGTCTCATCACCAGTATCAAAGTGATTCGAAACTTCACCACCATCCTTGTCGTAGCGACTGAAAAATGTCAATGCAGCTGCCATTCGTTTGGTTTTGTGTTCGTCTGTCCAAATTCCGGCAACACAATTCTTAAAATTTCTAGAAGAATGATGCGGTCTCGTGTGAAAACAAAACGTTCTTTACTCTTCGAATAGCCCGGTTAGATTACATACGAAGTATATTAAATATAGACTCTAAGTGAGATAGATATTTATATACCAAATTATGTTTTCAATTTACGCTTCTAATAAGACTAATATAACAGTTAATGGAAAAAATGGATCGACTATTCGTGCAAGTCAACATGTTCTTATTTTAGATATAAATTAAGAATCGTAATGTCGCTGGACATCTATTCTCAATACATTATTTTAATAAGAGATCTTGAGTCAGGATAAACATATATAAAGCAAAATGCAGATTGTATAGATTTCAAAAGCTCTTAATAACACAATACTGTAACAAAATACGGTATACTTGCAGCGAATCTATGAAGTACTGCAATTTCGTTAATGTATATGGAGAATAAATGAGGAGATGGAATAAACCAGTCGGATGCATTAAACTTTCTACTTACTAAAGTTAAATTTATGTGAAACAATACATTTTCATTTACAAAGGTAGCCAAATTTTCCTCCACCCGAACGCCGGTAGTGCATTTTATTTAATATTAATAATTCCCACCGAGGACCAAATAATCGTACCGCTGTACCTATGAAGAGAAATTTACGGAAACCCAGGAAACCGGATCTATTAATCTGTATTATTACGTTGCTGCAACCCTTATACCTGAAATTGTCAGGATATGCGGAATTTCAGAAGCCGTAGCTTTTCGGACTTTAGGCTATTGCGTTTCCACTGCACCAAGACATCATCATTAGCGAAACGTTCGACCACAGCGAGAACAATGCATCTATTCTAATCGATTTAACGCGACAACAACCAGCAGCTAATGAGTATTAGTGTCCTGCCGGCCGTTAGCTTCATGGACGAAATTCATTAATGAGATCACATCGCGTATTTAAGTGATTTTGAGAGATGATCAATAAGCAATGTTCGAAGTATGGGAACTAAAAAAGACAAATTCATGGTTACTAATTGGTAAGATTTAGAAACAGCTACACGGGTGCATGAAGCTATAAAGAAGTATAAAACTGCTATTTGAAAGAGTATGATTGCAAGAATTAATCGAATCATAAATAGACAGGTGATTTCCTCTCAGCATAACAGGATAGGATGTTTTACAGTACTAAGTACCAGCACACATATTGCATGTGTTATATATATATAACACTTACTTTATTTACAGCTGTTGTTATGTAATACAATTTGGGTAAAATAGCTGAAAAGTTTGCAGCATTACGTAGGTTCGACATCTACGAATCTAACACAGCCATAATTGCAATAACCTTTGGAATTAGTTAACAGATCTTCAGCTGCACCATCACAAATTTAACTTAAGTCATAAAATAGGAATCATACTTATTCACTATGTAAACCACTGATCGTTTTTTACGCTTCTATACGTTCCACATACTTAATTATATATTTACAAAACACAAAAGAATACAATGGTAAGACGAGTAACTACCTCATGTCAAGAGTGGAAAGGAACTGAGGTCGTGCGTTAATGATCACCGTCAAGATTCCCTTCGCCCTTCCCGCCTTTCGTATTATGGATAGCGATCTATGCTTACTACGAACCTGGCGAGTTGACAAGTGTGACCGGTTCATTCGCATGTAACTACCCTTTTTACTTCTTATTTGTTAAAATCGACATCACCGAAGATTGTAAATATTGGTCGAAATTCTAAAAGGCGCGCAAATTCACATGATGCAGTGATGCGAGAGCAACTATTTCAACATATTTTGCAACAAAATAACTAATGCAAATGTTAGAAATGAATATTTTGCAAAACGTTCTTCCCATTAAATGTATCTAAAAACAGTGACGATAATACTTTTATAGACTTAAAAAAGATACGAAAAGTGTACTGAAATATTCAATACAAATTCTCTTGGAAAATTATTGGATGATTTTGCGGTTACATGACGGCAAGATGTTAAAGATGCAGTAGATACTCCATGCTCAAAATCTACTGACTTATTACATATGGGTTTTGGTCGGCAAAAAGCACCATACAAAATTTATAGAAAACTATTCCCTAAACAAGATACCAAAACAAGTGGTTTTTATTTGTCAAGTAAAACCTTCTCAATTACTGGGTCTACTCCAATTGAATTCGTACAGATTGATAAAGTTTTAGTGTTTTAGAAACTTGTCAAATTTACTTTTATTAATTCGTTGATCGTTCTGAAAATAAAACAAGTGATACGAATAATACGAAACCTAGATGTATTTATTGTAAATTGCAGTGTCATGGTAAAAATGAACGCTGAAAGTTCGCTACTGAAGATAATGAAGAAAATAAATAAATAAGTTCCCCTGAAAAAGTATGTATATAGTTGTAGTAGTTATGACTTAAATTCGATCCAATTGTTGATCATGCACAATTACTAGTTCTTCAGTGGAATCTCTTCCTATTGGAGATAATAGTTTTGCAGTAGATGTAAAACCACGTCCGAATTTATCTATTAAAATCTAGAATTCAAATGGCATCGAAATAATGGATACTACACCGAAATTAAGCCGAGGTAGTATTTCCTTAACTCAACTAATGAAGAATCAAGGTCAAACAGTTTCCCAAAAAAATGTGTTTTAAACTAGCTGATGGTTCAGCAAAAAAAAAACATCACAAAGCTCACGTTAACTAAGGTCAATGTTTATTTTATTAGGAATTGGCTTTGTTACAGACACTAATGTTATTTTTGATATTAGCAATAAATCGTACGAATTTTGCATATAAATCTCATAATAAATTTACTTTAGAATTGTAAAAACAAGAACCAGAGCACTTGTAAATTCAATGAATCAATATCCTGAAATTATTAGAAAGTGCAATGTTATCACCTGAAGAAAAATTTCGTTTATCTCAAATGTTGTAAGTTGATCAGAATATTTTCGATTTATAGGGAGAACCGTCTCCTTACATAGTATTTTTGCATTTCCTGACCCAAGGAACAACTAGTACAGACTGAAACTAAAAAACTTGGCCACCGCACCAATGAAACGTTGCATCAAAATAACCAAAATAAAATTATAAATAAAAATTTCATCGTTTGTCACACGTTTGTTACAATGACCTAATGTTTCTAAGCAAGAAACCCGAGGTCAAGAATAAAATTGAAATGAGAAAATAAAAAATTCAACCAATAATTAAAATAGTAAATAATTGAAAATTGAAATATGCATTTTTGAAATCACAAGAATATTCTTAATGAAATTCAAATTAACATCAATTAAACAGACATAAGTGCCATTAACTTTATCAATTTATTATACAGAAGAATACAAGAAAACTTCATACATCCTATTTAGATAAGGTTTTACTAAAAGTTAGGAAGATAGCACAATATATTAGGAGTCGATAAGGTAGGGTAAAATTTTAGCAGCATCTTAGTGGGAAAGGAAGGACACATTAATATACGTAGTCCTGCCGTAAGTTCTGTCTCTAATTTTGATGCGCTCTGGGATGTTTGCAAGTATTGACAGGTTGTTATTTAATGAGTAATTATGAGTAAGTACCCATATTATGAAAAGGAAATCAGTTCGTCTCAATATGTTGAGCCGTAAACATGGAGTGGGATAAACCGTATCGCCGTTATTGTTCTGTAATAAATGTAATAAACCTGCAACGGAGATTTACTAAAGCCGTTAGAAATATAAGAAAACCATTTATCGAGTAGTGGAACGATACTTTGATATCTCTGTCGATGACAGAGCAAGAAGTGGTAGCCCACGCGAAACTAGGACCCTAGCAGTCGTAAAAGCAGTTGCTGGCTGCAAGAATTCGCAGGAATCCACTCCGAATACAGAAAATTATGACCCGTGAGATGAAAATACCTTCTAGAACAATGTCCCGGATTATTAAACAAGTTTTGGTGCTTATCGAAGAACTACAGGACAGCGATTGACGACAGTTCTACTTAACATCAGGCAGACCAGAACAAAAGCATTAATTCACGGATACGCAAACAGAATGGTTCGACAAATTCTTTTCACGGATGAAAAGATTTTTACTGTAGAACAAAAACTTCATCTCCAAAATGATAGAGTGCATGCTCGCAGTTCCAAGGAAGCTGCAGAAAAAATTGGGAAAGTGGAAAGAGGTCATCATTCAGCTATGGTGATGTTTTGGTAAGGAGCTGCGTATGACGGTGTCACTCAACTGCATTTCTGCGAGCAAAGAGTCAAAACACTAAAGCCACTACCTTTATTACTCCTTGCATACCTTGAATATCTCCAAATGTGGTGCGTGCGGCGTTTAACGAATAGCCGTTTGAAGCAGTAGGTGAAAGCAGACAACTAACATTTCGAATAATCTTTACATTTTTAAGTTCTCTGGAAAGTAGGTAATAACTACCAATAACTTTGTTTCTCGTTGTTTTATTTTTCTTTAATTTATATACGTTTGCACAAAGGACAGAACTTAAGACAGGGCTATGTAACAAAACAGACTGTAACAGAGTGTCAAGGAAGGCGTACAAGATGCAATACACAAGAATTGTATGTACACTAATCCATGTTTGTATTAATAAAACAGCTAAAACAAACCAAAAACAGTTCATTATGTCGTAACTTCATATATACTTCACTATGTTCCTTCAATCATTTTCGTATCAATTTCGAAATGTTACATACAACCTACTATAAACGCATTAACTTTTTGAAAAACTTATAAAGCAGTCAACAAATCCTAAACTTAATAATATATTAAAGATTACTTCAAACTTTTGGCCCGCTCCATAGATACGTCCAATTAACTAAGCTCTTGAGCATCCAACAAATTTTCGAACAACTTACAAATTAGATAAAGTAATTTCAATTAAAATTACCGTAACTTTGATGAGAAGGTCATGCTATATGTATAGAGAAAATAGAACGTTTGAAGCTTTAGAGAATTTCATATTAGCATGTACCTATGCAATATGCTCTATTAAAAAATAATATGTATTAATAATATATATTTAATATACACGGCCCGCATTGTAGACTTTTCCGTCTCAAGGATAATCGGCATAAAATAAAACCCTCCCTCTATACCATGTACGTACATATTCCAGTCACGCTCTATGCACAAGGGATTTAAGCTTTTTTGAGCGCGTACATTAAGCTTTTTTTAAACACGTCCACTGGGGAGAGAATTAATTGAGTGGCAGTGGCTTTCCTGGAAGCGAGGGAAAAGATCCAAACTGACCACAAAATGGAAAAAAAATGTAAATATTACAAAAAATACAAAGAAATTATTGATGTGTGATGAAAAAAAGAACTTCAGGTAATCACTAAATGGATGTATATCAGTATCTCTCAAAATGCGCTAATTACATTGGACAACAATAAAATTGCTTCTTAGGTGAAAGTACCCAATTCATCACCTCGAAATTTGGCATCACATTGCATCATCCCATCATTTAAGTACCTGCATGAAAAATCCCCTCAACTCAGTGAAGCGCCTCCAGAGCTCTTCAGAATGCGTTTAGTCAACTGGCAACAAAACTTCCTGGGAAATGACAAGGCCAAAAACTACAAGGAATTAGTCGAGCATATATTGGTTTCGTTTCATTAATTTGGCTGTAACATGTCCTTAAAGAAAATAGAATGGATCTTTAAATTTAGATAAAAACACGAGTTCAAAGAGTCCAAAGAACAAATATTTTTCTTGTATGAGGACCTACTTTATCTTCAAATCAATCCCTTTTTAGATATGCATACATACAAAAGACAATTTAAAAACTTTACTGCTTTACGAACGTATAAAACTGCCTCTAAAATTAGAGAAAAAAGATTGAAATTAACAGACGTTCCACATAATTGATAATTAAAGGTAATGTTA
Organism: Trypoxylus dichotomus; assembly: GCA_023509865.1. Taxonomy (NCBI): domain Eukaryota; kingdom Metazoa; phylum Arthropoda; class Insecta; order Coleoptera; family Scarabaeidae; genus Trypoxylus; species Trypoxylus dichotomus. The sequence goes on from CM042080.1 coordinate 20,392,155, forward strand.
GTTAATATAACACTAATATTTCTATAAGGTAGTAAAAACCTTAGACAAATATAATAGAAACTGAGAAAAAAACAAATGTCGGAAATTGTAAGATATATAAATCAAAACTTCGATCTCATTAACGAATATATTTAGAAAAATTACTCTCCGAAACCTGACATCATTTAGCATATTTTCACTGCAAGGTATGTTTACTTACTACGTATATTGAATTTGAACTACCTTCTATACGAAGGGTGTCGAACAAAGTCGATTCGATAAATGCCGCTCAATAATTAAACTAACAGAGAAAGCATGAATCAATGCCCGATTTAGAACAATAAATACGAATAGGCAATATTAATTGTTTCGCTGGCGAACGAAACCTTCGTGTGTAGTTATCCAATTCGCATTACAGATATGACAAACGGACTGATGCAGCAATCAAATAACGGATTAATCACGGCAAAGTTACGTTAACATATTCCAGCGGAGTAATTGATTGTAGCCGTTTGTTGAAAAGGACGTTGTTAATTCGATATTGACGTATTGACATTATAAATACACTTTATTTGACGCGATCTCTGTCGAGTTTGGAAATTATCCAATCGTCACTAATGGGAGGCAAACATACTTAGGGTATTTTCTTTTTAAAATCTTAACGTGCTTTAGGTGCTTTAGAGAAATTCCTCTGTGTGAGTTTTGCGGTTTTCAAGGCTGGTATTGCTGTCAGTATACAATGACAGTGGGTATTTCACAATAGTGATACATCTATTTTCGTTTCAATTTAGGCTATTCTAGAGAATAAATTCAAATAAGTCTTATTATGTTTGTGGATAATTCCATCGCATGCATTATCATTTCTTTGGCTTACCAATTAATACTCAAGATAATTGCAAATTAGTTATGAGGAAACAAGCACCAGTGTTAGGGTGATTTCTCCGACGCGTAGATGTTATTGAGAAAACATACAATTTGTAATAGTTAAACGCAATAAAGTACATATGTTTTGAAATTCGTGGATAAAAAATAATAAGCAGCCAAAGTTTTTCAAATTTTTTATTTCAAATAAAATGTATGAATTAGCAATCATTCGAATTTTCTTTGCAAAAAATGTCTAATTTACACTCTGTATCACAAAATCATGTAGCTGATTTTAGGTAGCGGACATTGCCATAATTTCTTTATACATTTCTTAGAAGCACGTCTTAATCACTATCACATATTTACGTAGTAAGATGTCCAAATGCCTTCATTTTCAAGTATAAATTGATACCTCTTTCTCACACTTTCTACTAACTTTAGGGCATATTATTGACTTAAGTAACGCCAAATTGTTAGAATTTGCGAAGATTATTGTTTCATAGTATACAAAGATTTTCCCTGGTCTTCATGTGTTTTCGATTGGATTAGCATCTAACGACTCTGATGGCTATGCTAAAACATTTATGCCATTTTCTATTTTCCAACCGTAGACAGGTGACTTTGCTGTTTAGGGCGGTCATCTTCTTGTAGTATCCACCATCGAAATCACCAAGTCGACGTTTGATAATTTTTTCTTCAATATTTTCTATAAATTTCCACAATTTTAGGTTTTCAGTGAACAAGTGTAACGATCTAAAAGTTCAATATCGGCGCAATCCCAAATATGAATTTTATGAAAATGTTTAACGGTCCTTTATAGCACTGGAGACCCATGAAATGTACATGTTTTCTTTCCAGGAACTCAAACTCCAAATCAGGAACCATCCTTAAAAACTACATCGCTCCAATGTCTGTTAATACTGCTGCATAGCCACACTAATCACGCTTAATGCGATATTCTCTGAGCAAAAGGTTTTAATTTTAATCATCGCCCAACTGTAGTTATGCAAACTTCTATTTCACATCACCTTTAGAAATGAAGATCACAACAAGATGATCGAAATGTCAAGTACTACAACATTTTTACACAGCAGAGAAGCCGAAAACCAAAGACCAACCAGCAACAACGACTGTAAAAGCTTGAAGACTACTTTAACTTACACACTGACCTTATTTTACCTTTTCGTGGTAGTTCACGAAATATATCGTTCCTGTAAATCATCGATTTCTTCAATATTACCGCGCCGTTGTAGTCATTTCCTAAAAAAGGAGTGTGACCTCTGCATATATTCAGCAGCAGCTATACTCATTTTTGGGTCTTTTGGGGTGTACATAGGAACAAAGCTTTGAAGTGAAAAGAGTACACTGCAACATTCATACTAGAAACTGTTTGCACTCAATGCGATTTCAAGCAATACCAAGTTCTTTAAAACTATTGTTATAGACACCATTTTCCATTTTCAAAATTTGGATTAAACGATTAAGTATCAAATGAGTGCCGGTTAAGGAGTGGAAACCATTGCTATAAACACTTTCTTTTTTTGATTCACACTCTACTATACTTTTAAAAATTGTGTAAACGAAGCAACGTAATCAATTTCCAATCATTTACTCCAAACATAATTTCAGTCCCACAATACATCAATTTCATGCGTAGTTACATAAATACCGAAATATTTACAATAAACGAAGCCAGTTTGAACATTCACGAACTTTGTTTAGCATTTTTAGAATGCAGAAGAATCATTTTTAAAATTATATAATACAACTCATCCTGGTTGTTCAATTTATAAAGTTCGATGTTCGTAATGTAATGAATGTTTTTCAGCTTTTACCAGCAATTTCATTTCTACCATCAGATTTATTACTTACTATCATTTTATTACGCACATATACAGTCTCGCAAAGTATATTTTCACCTTTGGAGTTAAGCGTGAACAGTAAGAGATAGAGACTCACTTAAATGACCTAAAATGCGTATAACATCAAGGGCTTTTGTATGTGAGGGTGCAAGGGGCTTCAAATTGATAATCCAAATTTTCCAAAATATTAATTTTACCTAAAACAAATATATTGACCAATCAACCTGAACCTAGATAGTATTTACACGTTTCGAGATTTTTAACCGAAATTTTAATAATAATTGAAATTATAAGCTTTACTGATTTCAATAATGTATGTACAATGCATTGGGTTTGTTTGCATGAGGAGTTAGAGTGATATTTTGTCTAATCAATTTTATTTACAAGCAAGTTACATGTCAGCTTATTTTTATGTTATTTAGTTCGGGTTTCAAAACCGCTGTATTTGTTATTTTGCATCGTTTTATTAGCTATTACTGTTATTTGTTCATTATGCTATAGAAGAATTTAATAATGAAGTGAGGTATAATGTGTCCCAATTTTACATACTGATACAAATAATCTAGGAATACAGTTTCGAGTTGGCAGCTCCGCATAAAACCTTGTTTCGTAGATTAGAAGCTAATTTAAAAATGGGCGTAAAGTTATAAAAGAATAAATAATACAACCCAAGTGGTGACTTTTAAAATGTAAAGGCCCAGAGATATCCATAGCAGATATCGCTAAATTACTGCCCTATAGAGTATTTGAAAAAAACAACCGCAAAAGAAAACTGAACTTTGGTTATTTGTTATTACGAGAATGTTGTTTCCGTTTCTCCGTGCGAATCTTGATTTATGAAAATGTTATTTAAGAGAAGTAATGATCGCTATTAGGCAATAGAAAATGCAAATGCCAGTCAGGTGAGGTACTATTAGCAAAAGAATACTTGGATCTGTTGTCTTTAATTAAAATAGCAAGTGAGCACTAACTAAATTTATTTCAAAGAAGCTTTAACGATCTGTCGTAGACGATATTCCGCTAAATATAACCACGAACAGCGGTTCTGAAAATGTAGTTAGTACCTTCGTCTTTTTTAATCTTCGAGTTTGAAACCTCCTCTTTCTAAATCGAAGTCGTAGGCTTCCATGATTACCCATTTGGATCTATTTGTCGCTTCCAGATTGGGTGTCTCCTGTTCTTTAGCTACTTACAAATTGTTCACTATCTCAAGAGATATCTTCAGGGTTGCTAGTGCTTCGAAACAACCTATGGTCTACTATAGATGCTACCTACAGATTTATTTACTTCTATAGTTTTTGCAAAGACCATCATCGTATGAAAAATGGTCATTCGATTCCAATTACAATATATTCCACTTTCCGAACATGTCAGAGAATAGGAAAGTAACAGCAATAAGCAAGCAAGAAAGAAAGTATACGTAGCAAATAGTGAAATAGTAGAAGGATTATAATTGATTAAATTTTAAGTAATTTATTGACATATTAAACACATCCAACTACATATGTTCGTACACGATACCTAGACTTCGCCGAAAGTTCAAATTTTCTTCGGAAATATTAATCTTTCGGGAAGGATACAACATCGATCATTCTCAAGCGTAATAACCAAACAGTATCAGTAACCCAGTAGTATCGCAACAGCGCACGCCGAATAAGGAAAGTAATGCAGAGAAAGTATTAATTTTCGTATTCAATGAACGGCGAACACGAAAAACTGTATATCGCGCACGCGGAGTTGCCGCTGACAGTACACTGATTGATATCGGAACTCCCGTTGGGTCGACGCTGAAATTTGTCATAGAGAGAAAATTAATTTTCCTCGATACGAACGAAGCTGCAGCCACCACGTCGGTGGAAAGGATCCTACCACACCGAAAAACCGCTGATTAATTGAAACCCAACGGGCACCAGCGTATAAGCGCTGAATATGTAACTTTATATCGACGACGGTTTTTCGACATACGAATGCGTCGACGATCACAGTTCCACTTTTCAACAATTTCCTGTCGACATCGAAGTAGCTATTACGAAAACTAAAATAGCGAAAGCCCAACTGAGAATTTATTTTTCATGGATGATGATTTTAAAAGTTTTAAAATGGAAAAGACAATTGAAAACGATACTTGCAAAAAAAAATACATCGCAACATTCTTTACAGCAAAAAAAAATTAAATACAAAGACAGCCTTAAAATTTTCCTTGTCAAAGTATATGTGAAATATTTACCGCTCAAAGTAATACAAAATTATGTATCATAAACATTTAATTGCATTGATTTAAAAACCACTCACATTCACATACAATAAAAGCCTTACAATTGATTAGACAATCGTACATAGGTACTTATAATTAATTAAAACATGTCCAGTAGCATAGCAGCATACAGAAACTAACTGCAATTTATCAAACATACACCACACCAAACTGAACGGAGTAAAAATATCTTCTAGATATTTAATTTTTTCATTTTTAATTTTCTTATTTTCTCCAATTTGCGATATTTAATGCACTTTATTATAATTCAATAAGTACCGATTCACTGAGTGCCGAGCTACTATTTTTATGCTCGTTAGCACACGATCATGCACTATTTTATTAGCTCTTTGGTTTCAATCCCCAAATGCTTCTAGAGTTTCCTGATGATGGACAGTAGCTAAAATAAAAAGAAATAGCCTACACATTAGGTACGAAAAAATAATTTTATCGTAATTATTTTGTCTAAAGCCTAAAATATAAATATCTTTTTGAAAGAAAAACAATCAGAAATAAAAGAAAATACTTTAAATTGAAAGATGATAGATCATTGAACCAACCACGATCATGTAAACAGGAACCGCAGATTTCGCATCCCAAGGCCTGTCGGGATGACTGACAAATAAGGATGCGCACTATTTTAGTTTGATTGTGGTTGCTGATATAGACTCTACATCAACAAAGTCTGCATTAACAACACAATCAAACTAAAACAGTAAGTTATTACATTCATTATTTTTAATATTGATAGTAACCGAGCCGCACGCATCTCTAACAGCATTCCTTTCTACAGCCTTGTGACAATGAGTAGTATACTACAAGAAAACGGCAATTGTAAATGAGGTAAACCGACATAGGTGAAACAAGGATAGTTGTTAATTCTACTGGACCTTCAGTCCTAATTTTCATCTGTAAAAATGACTTGATCCTGGTACCCACATTTCAAATTACATTCATGTAATATAAGCCCTGCCTGGTAAGATGAATAACACCTTTTATTCATCAATAATTTTTAATGGTCTTATACGAAAAACGTATGTCATTCACAGCGATTTCTTTTAACTACTAAAAGGAAATAATAGCTGTAAAAAAGCCGATATATATGCATTTGTTTCTATTCGCAAATCGAAATACGAATACAAGAGAATACAAAAGGTTGACATTTCAATAACACTGCTTCTGTTACCTTCGGAAAGCACTTACAAGACAAAGGAAGTTGTCCATTTCAAAGAATAAACCCATTCCTAGACAAGGAGCTTGAAAGTCCTGGCATATTTTACGCACAGCATTTCAAAACAGAATACCTAAAATTTTCAAGATAGGATTCAGTTAATAGAAATTGAACGATGAAGTAAAGCACTTGAAATTTGAATATATAAAGTCATACTCACATTATAATAATTCAAATGTAAATGCGTTAATCAACAAAGTTATATTTGCAAAAGATGTAAACAACTGCCATTTTTACATAAATATTAAAATTAACAACCGGTTTTGTATAAGAGCACTTAAATTATGAATAAATGAAATTAGTTTTTAAGTTAACAAAGGATCAGTATAAATCCAGTATATCATACATAACATTTTACTTTAGGCGAATGAATCTGAGCAAATAACAAACTAATTCAAGGAAAGTTAGTTCTTGCTACTAATGCGGCATTAACAATATCCGAACTTATAATACTAATTTACTGTGGATGAGAATAGTAAATAGTCAATACACCAAGGTTTGTGATTCGTTAGGATAGATTGTATTAAACAAAGAAAAACTATACCTAAAATAATATGTACATTAAAGCAATAATTGCATAGATTAAAAAACTGAGTGCAATCATTTTTTAACATGCAACAAAACTCCTTTATAATGGATTCTACAGCGCAAATTTGGTGAAATGTGAATCATTTGCCATTTCTGATAGCAAACTTAGTATTCTTTAATGAAAGAAAAACTTGCATTATAAATATTAAATTAGAAGCAACCAATAATCCAAATAATAGTAAATAACAATAGCTGTGAGTGCAACGGATTATGGGAAACAAATCAAGATAAACCAATTATAATCTTCAAAAATGGTCCTACACCACTCACGTTACTTAAGATTAAAAAATGTTTGAGAATTAAACCACAAGAAAAATTTTCATTGCAAGCAATTTATGGGAAAAAACGCACAAGAAAAATGTAGAATCATTTCATTTGTGTCGCAAGTACCGTCAATATAGGTGGGGACGAACATAAAATTGCCGTTTTCTTTGATTTAAATTAAAATCTAGTTTTGGTTTGTAGTCATATTTATTAATAAATACCGCGAAAAGCATTTAAAGAATTTTTCTTCTCACGGCAGCGTTACGATATGCATCAGCCCAGAAGAAGCTCTACGCAATTGAGACCGAAATTTTAATTTAAAGTGATTCCTCGTCAATATACCCACCTCGAGATTGAATCACGCCGACACAAATTCTTGGGATTCTTCTAATCAGGGATTTCAGATAATTACTTGTAATTACAGTCCATAGTACCTGGAGCTTCCCCCAAAAATCTCGTGTGCGACTAACTCTTCCTTTTCGAATTCCTCGGTCAAATTCATCTCACACTATGTTCTATTAGCGACAGATCTGGAAATATGGGTGACCAAATCATCCATATCAACTTGCCTTCTTCCTCGAGTGACATCAAATAAATTCTACATAAGCGAGAGATCGTTATCTTCCTGGAAGATAAAGTTTTGGCCACGTAATCTTTCCCCACTTGGCGCAGTATCTTTCTGCAAGATTCTTACCCCCTTATGTAATAGATTCAATCTACTTTTATCAAATCGCTTACAGCCGTACCACCAAAACAAGCACAAGCCATCACATTACTTTCACCATATTTCACAGTAGAAACCACACATTAGTCACTCACTCTTTCTCCAGTCTGCATAAATGGTCGACGTTTTGAACTAAAAGCTTGTAATTTGGATTCCATCTGTCCATAATACTTTATACCATTGCTCAAGTATACAATCCTTGTGTTGAATGGCTCATATCAGTATTTTTTTCTTATTTTGTTGGTGAGCAATAAAAAACCCATTTCGTTTCGGATTACAATAAACTGATACTTGGCAGCTGTCGTTGCTCTATTTCGCGCTGACCGTTGACCATAAATACTCCGCCTTTTTAGCGATTTTGCTATTGAGTACCCTTCACCACGGTATGTTATAACGACTGAACGTTTTTCAATCGGTTTTTCTTGTCATTTCGGCATTTTTAACTGCGCACGATGACAAATTTTAAACTGGTACTTTATTCAAAATACTTGGATACATTTTCGGGTATTTTTATAATTTATTCTTGGAACCGTTCCATTTTACACTACAAACATTTATCCGAATCTAATTACAATAGGAATTAATACAGTTCCAACTACCGTAAAGTGCAAAATAAACCAGATATCGTCATGCAAATTAGTTTTAAAATGTACTACATTAGGATGTTTGTGTAAACTGCGCTATGAAAACAATTGAAATGTATAAAACAGGGTGTTAAGATATTAATATTTTTGTGTATTTCTATACTTTTTATAGTCTTCCCCATATATATGGACGGTAGTGTATATTCTTGATATTTTCCTGGCAACGCTGCATCTGTAAGAAATTACCGTACACTTAACATGTAAGACGGTAAGTTTATAATATTTTATGTTCAAGCAAAACTTCCCTTTTGAAGATTTGCAAGACGAAAAATATAGTCTTTTATATAGGATACTTTACTCCTGTATGAAAGCTAACATTAACGAGGCATGACACAGGCAAGATTGTAAAATTACAAACGATATATCTTTTCTTGTGTCCCTAAAAAATACTCGTTGAAGTCTGTGGCAGTTATAAGATGGCGGAATAAGAAGGAAAACACATAAATATCAGTATGCGTGTAGATATAGGAGTTTTTGTGGTAGCGTCCCGTACCATCCTCCATATAATAAAAAGTATGTCACACCAGATTATTCTTTTCGCGCACTTTTAAAGGCCTACTCGCCCGAAAACGAGGACTTACCAAGAGTATTTCACCTAGGAAAGGAAGAGGAATATCCAGTTGCCGGAGTGTAATTTATCTTGCTTTTTTCCGAATTTTGACTGCGAAATTATATCAAATACGGATTTCAACATTTGGGACCCTTCTCTTGAGTATGCATATTACATTATTACGACGTGCTGCTTTTTTATTTAATCTTTTTTGCGACATCACAGCAAATAATTGTTACTCTAGTGTCTACACTGTAGAATCTTAAATATCTGTTAGATTTTTTCCACGAGAGAGAGCGGGATCGCGAAATATTTTTTTTTAATGTAAACATTGCATCTAGGAGCACTGCATATTAAAAAGTTTATAAATTAGCGTCATAAATAAATGACCTGCAATTAAGAACTCTAGCCTTAACAAATTAGATTTCTGGACTAAAACTGTATCAAGTTTTCCCTAAGTGCTACTTTGATTACCTTTTTAAGTTTAGGATTTATCTTATCATGTAAATATCATATCAAGCATAAATTGTTTCCATTCAAACATTTTTTGTACCAAAAACCAGTGTTTTCTAATCCTTTGCAGCCAAACCGCCCTTAGGGCGCTACAAGCTGTTAGGTTTGACTCTGAAGTGGTGTTGGGGTGCCATAGAAGGCTGCCACAACTGGCGGAGCATTGCAGCGTTATGCTCAGATAGGTGCCGAGCTGCTCGGAGATCAAAGGGAGCGAAGTAGCTGACTTGCTAGCAAGACATGCCAGTGGACGACCATTCTCATTACTTCAACCGACATGGGGCAGTACCTATGGCAGTATTAAGACCTATGCTAAGTCCGGGCTCGCCACCAATCACCGGTCCTACTGTAACGGTATAGACCGTTTGAGACATTGCAAATCTCTCGAGATTTATCCAGATAAGGAAAGACTGCGTAAGACAGTCCTTATGAGCAAGACCAACCGCACTGAACAACCACATGCATTGCATGGTCTAATAGACTCTGCTTCATATAAAAGGTGTGGGAGAGCAGAGAAAACTCCCGTGCTCCTTCTTGTCGACCGTCCGGCAGTCTGCAGGGAGTTCATCTTGGGGATAGTCAGCTTGACGAACCCAAGTTAGGAAAATTACCGCTCGAGCGGATTATGGTCGAGTGTACTAAAATCACATGGGTGCACAATAGGCGAGGGACTGGCCGAGTTGCTCTTCGGGGTTAAAAGCCCCGCCCATGATTATACAAAAAGTAATCGTTTGCATTTGCGGACCACTAAACCACAATTAGTTTTTGTGGTTTACTTACAAATCTGTTAAAATAATATTTTGGGCGCGATCCACGAATTGCACGGGAGAAGGGTAGGAAACTGTACCTGCTTCTTTTCGCTGTCTGGCTTTGCGGACAAATGGTTCCTTCTTTTGGCACTAGTTAGCGCCAGGAATATTCATTTGTATCGTAGAGGTGATAGAAGCAGCGAGAGAATTACATGTGTTAGCATAAAACTGCTCGAAACCACGCTCACGAAGCCGGGAACGCAAAAACATGTCCGTGTATTAGTATTTTATGTCTCACATGTCTTTCTCGTGAATTGATTTCACTAATACCATGAGAAAGCTGTATTTACCGCGTTTTCTTATCTTGGTGTTATTCTCTAGGCATTCTTTTAGATGTGTTTTTACATATTTTGGGATCTTTGCACTGTAAACAACGTTGTTCAATGTTTGGTACAATATTTTTAAATATCCTGTGAACTAGTAAAAAATACTCGACGATGGTCTGGAAACCACTACTGTAAACAATATTTTCCTGTTCTGTATACAATATGGAAAATGAAATATGTAAATGTGTATACATGAATCGACATTGTCATCAATACTGCCTAAAATGTTAAAATGACACCCGCCTGATTTTGTGTTGGTGTAACACTGCAATCAATATACTTAACCAAATCACAACGTAACTATTCACTTAGAAGTTAAGATGTTAGTAACTTCTGATTATTAACTTTTATGTCAATAAAATATTTGATACGTAAGTCAACATCAACTGTTAACCTTTTTGGTTTCATTTTGATAATTATTTAATCAAGAACTAATCTCAAAGTATTTAACGAAATAGACAAATATCCATCCTATCATTAAATACTTACTCAAAACTATAATATAACGAATCGTAATTTCAAGACATCTAAGATAGTAGACATATCCAGAAAATATGCAGAATGGTTGAGAACAAAATTAGTACCGTAGCTGCTTAATGTTGCTTAAAAATATATGCGAATGCAAACTTTAGGAGTATTTAGAGTGTAAGGGCTCATTTTATTGCCGATTTGTAACCACAGATGTAACAGAGGTCCATCCGTTGGAAGCAAAGCAACGATCTAAACTGTCGTAGAACTTGTGATTCTCCTTCCCTAAATGAAGGAAGAAACACAGTGGCTTCTATTTTTTGGTATGCAAAAGGTGTTCTTCATATTGTGTACTTTTCAAATGACTTATATCGCAGGAACAAATTTTCTAGAGATGACAATGTTGTAATTAATGTAAATGCATATTTTAAAAACTTTATCAATTCACTTCTCAAAGAATAAAAGCTTCAGATTTTTTCTCGCTAATCCAAAGGCAAGGCAGTAGACTCCAAGGAATTACGTTAAAACATAAATATACTTTCAAATAGTGAATTTTTCAGTTTCTGTTTTCATGCCGCAGACTTTTCGGCAATCCTCGTATAATAACCATTACATATGACAGCACAAAAATATTTTCCGAGAAAAATGTAGTACATGTTGTTCGTTATAAGTTATTCAAATAAAAGTCTGTTTCAATTATATTCATGAACTTTCAATTAATTAGAATATATTCATGAACTTATAGTATAATACATACAACATTTCCATCAACAAAATTATACAGAACAATACCTTTACACTCCAAGAATTTCTAGAGTCAAATAACTTTAGGTCACTTAAAATACGAGCCAAAACGTAAAGGTCGATGAGTTACACGACCATTCCCGATTATCTTAATTAGTATACGCGAACCACATGTAGAATTCCAATTTCTCGGGCATATCCACGTTGCAAACACTGTGACTTGCTTGCTCTGCCAAAGTCTATCTTTTCAAAGCTCTAAGGTAGTAATTCACGGTACCAAGCAAAAGTAAATATTTTATAATTGATTAGATAAGGAGATAGAAAAAAGAGATTTGAATAAATCAGAAAGGCACAATAACTCGTAAACATATACAGGCTGGCGCAAAAAGAACGCATAGATTTAAATTGAGCAGTGTAAGTGGTGGGAGTGGAACTTAGGGGTAGAAGACCTGCTGTTTCGTAGGTTAGAGCGTCCAGTTTCTGTAGTTATGGCGCAGTGGAGTGTGCAGCATCGCGTTTTCGCTGTTAAACATTTTTCCTAAAGTAATGAATCTGTTATCACAGTTCAACAGTTCAATGTTCCGCGAAATTATGGCAAAACAATAATTTGTTGGGTTAACTCTTTTGGTACAACTGGATCAGTCATCGAGCAGAAGTCGTCTGGTCGTGCTTGCACGATGCGAACTCCAGAAAATGGCGACGGAGTAAGTGTCTGTTTTTCAAAATCCTCGCCGCTGCACTAGGAGACGTGCTACAACTATGGGCTTTTATCGTCGCTCTCTTCATTTAAACGGTTATGTAAACAAACAAAACTGACGCTATTGAGTAGCAGACAATCCAGAAGCGTTGTATCAACAAAACACTGCACAGTACAAAAGTGACTGTATGGTGTGGAATTTCCAAAGTGGGGATCGTTGGGCCTTTTTTTTTTGGGGGCGGTACTAGTGTAACAGTGAATTCTGAACGTTATGTTGCAATGCCACATAATTTTTTGCGGCCACAATTTGACACTTTACGGATCAACATGGCAGAAATGTGGTTCCAACAAGAGCCACAGTCCACACGGCTAATGATTCCACAGCAGTTGCTTGAGAAGTGTTTCCACAACACGTGATCTCAGATTTCGGCGATGTCCACTGACCTGCACGTTCGCCAGATTTATCGGTTTGTTGCTTTTTCTTATTGGGTTACTTAAAAAGTAAAGTTTACAGTAACAAACCTCGTACGCTTAATGATCTAAAAGTGAAGAAATTGTTACTATTTCAAATGACACTTTCACAAAAGTAATGGAGAACTTCGAAGAAAAACTTAATGTGTATGTACGAAGGATCCCCCCTTTAAAAAGTGTTAAAATAACTTATACAGTGCAATTTATAAATTGGATAAATTACAAATTGTAATGATGTGAGTACATTTTGTATGTGATCAAAATAAAGCCAATTATAGTATTTTGAAATCCAGGCGTTCCTTTTTGTGCCACCCTGTATTATTTGGTAAGTAATATGCAGACTGATCCAAATTAGGCGCACACCATTGCTATTTCCGTTACAAAGTACTTTATAATACCGTTTAAATTAGCGAACTAGCGATGTTTTTAATAGTAATTAAGATAGAATTAACAAAGAACAATTGAATAAAGCAATGAAGAGAATATTCAGATTTACTGCTTTTTATAAAAAATATAATATAAATGTATGCTTGTAAGCATTTTAAGATATATATATATACATTGTTGTAGACTTACGTGGTCGCTGTTCTCCATTAAAGAATTTAAGTTTTCGGGTTGAAACTGCATCGTAGTTGTATAAATATATTTTTTTAATTGTAAAATGAATCCCGGTAAATGATAACTAAATGTAGACAACTGTAATATTCAATATATAAGAAGAAAAGTGCAAAGATTGAATGTTTGAAAATTCAAATTGAAGATTAGAAGGAACACTACCAATATTTTACCACCAAGAACTGCAAAAGATAAAAAAGCGCGAACCAAGCAATATCAAAGGAAAATTTAGAAAAACATTAAGTTAATTGAAGTAAATTTACGTAGAAAAAGCTCTTTAATTATAAAAACTGTCTTTTGTTGATTTAAGTTCATGATGTTTAATAATTTATACTTATCAATGCGATGAATTAAATTTTAATAAGACTGCATTTATCAACGGAAAAATTTCGTTTAAGGCCTTCAATTATGGCCAGAACGAATTTAATCGACTAAATAAATCAAAAAATGCATTCCGGAACCATCCTTCCTCACAATATATTACTTCCAGTCGCGTCCCTGACAACCCCTACCGCAACAAATAGCGTCTCAAATCTATTTCCGTTCTTCCGTGCAGTTAGTTACATCGCACAGGAGGCTCCTTGAAAATTCGATTTCTGGCTGCCGAATATCGGTGACCCGGAGCTCACGGAAACAAATTCCGAGGTCCACTTGAGAAACGCGAAAGCCTTCCGGACTGATGAACGACCACGGGAAAAAAGAACTTCACTATCGGAGACAAGATCTAGGAGACGTTCGATGTCGTATAGGGAACAGCACTATGCCTCTTATCCAGTCCGAGCGATTCTGACGTTAGCCTCAGCAGGGATCAGCCTAGGTCTAGGCACCATTTGAGGAGGATGTAAAACAAAATTGCACGACTTTCTCTTCTCGATTACGCTTTGGTCCGTCGTACGCATATCGTCGATTTACATCTTAACGATTGCATTTCGGATTGCGGCAATGTTCCAAGAAAGAAAATATAGGGGAACGAGTTTGTTTTTTAAACGACTAGCTTTTCCGTATAGATACTGGTGATCTAGGGCGATAAAACACAAGGATTTCCTTTGTGTTAAAAGAATCAGATTTAGATTTAAAGATTTTTGGTTGAATAAAGTGGTATTCGACAAGAATACAAGGAAAAAAGTTATCCAGTTAAGCTGTTTTTCTGCTTACATGTCGTTCTAGTTCTAAGAAAAGCCCTGATTGCAAAAGTAGATATTGATTCTCTATTCAACTAAAATACGTTATAAGAAGGCATAATATCAAGTAACTATTGAATTTTCTGTTTCGCTACAACATAGAAAACAAAAAAAAAGAAAAATACATAAAGTTGTATTAATTTGTCGTAACCCCCAATACATACTACTTGGTGGATAAATAGTATAGGTCCGCCATTTTTCTATCGTTAAACGTTTAAAATTTATTTTGGAAAAACGAAATTTGAGGCGAATCTTAAGACCAAATTCCAATTCTTAAATATGAAAAAGTTTCATTAAAATCGGCGATAACACATCGCAGCAGTGCGGAAGATTAGATCGGAAGTTATCGGAAAGGGTATAGTGACTAGGAAACACATGTATGACACAAAACAATCATCTGTTAGGATCTTTTCACGTATACTATGCAAGCTAAGCTAATAATTTCTGAGTACTATCCAACAATCCTGATATGAAAATATATAAA
The DNA here is from genome assembly GCA_023509865.1 of Trypoxylus dichotomus. Taxonomy (NCBI): domain Eukaryota; kingdom Metazoa; phylum Arthropoda; class Insecta; order Coleoptera; family Scarabaeidae; genus Trypoxylus; species Trypoxylus dichotomus. Next base: position 20,407,420 of record CM042080.1, read on the forward strand.
TGTTGTAAGAATTAAGTATAGTCTGTTCATAATATCAGGGACGCAGTTTTATGGCATAACATCTACATATTTTCGTACTGCTTCTGAGTACCTGTTTTCGTAACATTTGTAAAGTTGACGAAATAAAACTGGACTAGAGGAATTAAATCGATTTATTTTAAAAGACCTGAATAGTGTTTTCTTTCCTAAAATTAAATACATATACAAGATTATTAAAACTGTTTAGATCTATGTATGCTTGTACATATATTTTGCCCTTTCTCATTCATACCCCATTCCGCAAATGGGTAGTGGAAAGTAGTAAAGAGTCAACAATTCTCATCTGCACTAGTTCGATAAACCTCTAGAAAGTGCCTTTGATGCTATGTAATTTCCTTTCATTCATAAAAACCGTATAAATTGCAAATAACTGAAAATCGTCGAACTTCAGGGGTAAACAATCTACCCTAAACGTGGAATTGCGCCGAAACAGAAAGCGGCATTTCGCAACACACGATGTGTCCTACAAATTTTACACCTTAGTGCAATACCAGATCTTCCCTTGTAAGGTATATTATATATTGCGGATTTGGCTTTAGGTGCTGTTAATGATTATATTCCAAACAAATTGCATGTGTACTACATGTGTAATGAATTTTTCAACTCCAAATCATTTCAGTACAATTGAAAATGTAATAATTATAGAAGCAGTCATCACATAGCTACCGCGATATTATCAATGTAATACTCTTTCGGAAAAACTTTTGTTTGTAAAACTTCTAGCAATTTCTTTTTTTCAAAATATAATTCCTTTTCTTTTTGAAATTTCGATATTTCTAATTATGTGTTGGCTTTATTTGGTATTTTTGTAATCTTCTGTGAGATAGCTGGCTGAGATAGTTGTCCACTACACTTATTAAAGATAAAAAAACAGCAATTTTTTTGGGAAATTAATTTTCAAACAGCTCTGCGTATATATCTTGGTGATATTCTACTCAGGAAGATTTGATGCTTTTTAGCTGAAAGTAATGAAAGTAATGATCCGCCAATCTAACCACTTTTAAATCCAGCAAGTGCAATGATCATTCACTTTCCTCGGGAAACAGGAACATCAGTTGTACACAACCCAGACTTGTCATTCCAACTTTTCTTCACAATTTCATGACGACTATCGTCATATCAGCTTCCATCTAAATAGAAAATAAAATGATTTTCTTCTCCGAATATCTCTATTTCGTTAAGTATTCTTTCCTAGGAAGCTGCATTCCTGCAGAATCCATAATTCTTCCACGTTTCAATAGTTTTGAATTTAAAACATTTTATATACATTTTCAACAGATACTCCCGTATATTTAGACGTATTTTATTCCCATAATTTTTACAACTTAAACCACTGTATACATTGAAAATTATTTGTTGGATTTGGAAGTTTAAATTTCTCATCTTCTTCGGCGACACTACCTACACTTGCCACAATGTTCTCGTTCGGTTTCATCTTTACATTCTTGATGTATGTTCCACAGTCTCTACATCTTTAATTACTAGATTAAGTTTTAATGGAAAATACCGCTCAACTAAATCACCCCACACAGTCCCTCTTCTGTATATAATGCAATCCCAGCCCAGTACGAGTTGTGTTTTTATTTTAGAACATGATTACATACACATTATATACTCTTTTATAATTGCATTTCATATTTTAAATAGCCATGTTTATTAATTAGTCCTGAAAAATTAGACAAAGTTTACACTTTGGAAATATAGTGTGGATCATTTATTACCGAGTTTTTCAACTATTAATAGATCGTCGCTAAGACTAATTCGTCCACGTTTGAATTCTCCATACCACTGGAAAAGGTTGACTGATATGGTGCTTCATTATCAAAAACAGAAACCAATTCAGCGAGGCATTCTTGTTGAGATAATTGTCTTAAAAAATTATTGCTCGAAAATGTTCTTGGTTTAATTCAATTTTTCAACTAACTTGTCAACTTGGCAGTTAACTGTAGCCATATATGAAAATTGTAAGAGGAGTTAGCTTTGGCGAAAGGACTTAACCAAAGAATACCTTCGGCTTGTAAAATAGTCACGCCATAAATGTTACAAAACACCACAAGAATTTCAAATTTGAGATTCAGTAAGTATCTTGGGGGCAACGGAGGCCATTTTGAACATTTATTGAAATAAGTACTATTTTTTTTTATTTAGTTACTTATTATTTTTTTTTTGTATGTAAAATACACCAGCTAGTACGATTCTTTGTTTCTTTTATTTAATTAACACTCAAAATGTTACGTGTGATATATTTCTGAAAAGATAATTTAACCCTTGATCCACAAGTGAGTAAATAAACAGACTCTTCCATAGAAGTTACATGCTGTTCCTGAAAAACAATAGGCTGTGAAAAATAACTACTATTTTATAGAAAAATTAATACTAAAAAACTATTTACTCTTATATTTTCTTGTATTTCAAACGATGAACGCGATATAAACTGGTCAATGAAAAATCAGCCAGCCTTTATACATTAAACTTACCCCCATTTGCACTATCGCTCGTGCTGATTACAGCACAATAGAATATAATACTTATCAATCGCGGAAAAACCTTTGCCGAAAGTAATTCATCGAAATATATTATAAATATTCGAATCTGGTTTAATTGCCATTAGTACAAAGCAAATGAAGAGATAAATTATAAATAGAATAGAAAGAGTAAAGGGGATCTCAACTAGGTGTTATATACAACGGAAGAACTTATGTTATCATAGAAGGTACTAAGATAAAGAAAAGTAATATAAAACTTAGCGCTAAATTACAAAACGAGAGACCTTTACACACTGGACAAACAATACTAAAATTTCTAAATTGAAGTTATAATGGTGGTCTAGTAAAAAATTCGATGAATTAATTAATAACTTACAGATGCTCAGGGTGCTGTACCAAAATTACGATCTGAGTGAATTCTTTAGTGATAATAGAAGCTAAGAAGATAGGTCGATTTCGACCTAATTTGCTGCATTAATGAAAAAGGTTGAAAACTAATTAATAGAGAGAGAGAGAGAGAGTTGATTTGATGATAATTGTGAAATTAGTATCATCTGATAAAGTAAGCATGCAGTAATAATAGAGTACTAGTATAACGATAAGGCACGAAAACATGATAAAAGAACAAGTATTGATTACGATGACCTTCACTAAGGAAGTTATTTTCAGATGAAAATGAATAAATAGAAAAATACCATAATCGTGCATTAATATCTTTATAATGTAAATAGGGATTAAATTGCATAATTAATTAATGTAATAATAATATTTACAATTACCGGATGAATAATTATTATAACTAGATACATTATCTGAAAAGGCACAAAAGCAAAAAGCTCGTTTTTGTTAACTTTGTACAAACATACGTTTCAGCAAATGTTATACGTACATACATACATTGTATTTACCCAACTGCAACAATGTCAGTGACGTTCATTATGGTGATATGAGAAAATTCTGCTTTGAAACGATGTTATAAACTACAAACAGAGCATGGAAATGTTAAAATCGATAATAATCGTACGAGATAACAATGCCACGCTTTGGATTTAACGTCTGAATTCGCAAAATTACATTTGAACACTAGGAAATAATGAAAAACTCTACAAATGAAAACTCGCAAACGAAATCAAGTTTAGAGTCAATTATCCACTGATGAGTGTATATAATAAGATGAAAAGATTATTTACAACAGACCTATAGAGTTAAAATCAACATAACATTTTCCTAGTTAATTTTTGACTGCCTATCCAATTACTTTTTGGGCACTTAGTTTTTGTATTACTACAAACCGTATAAAATAGCAATAAAAGCATTTTGTAGAGGTATGGAAAAAAACAAAAATTCATCTTGATACTTAAACATTCCTTGGGCAAAAATTTAATCCTTTCGGAACATAAACACGAAATATAAAAACCTATGCAAAATAATGGTAATAGCAGTAGACAATTACATTGTGTAAGTTCCTTCATTCTATTGCTATAATTTTATCAATGGTTTAATGAAAATGAAAATCTTATTTATCTTAATAACAATGTTATTGTAAATATTCGTGACTAATAGCTCGGGAGATACCCTAAATATGTCGGTGTATTATATTCTGGTACATCCAAGTAAGTACCGGTGAGCTTAAGAATACTATAAAAACGTTTCTATAAACTTATGCCAGATGAGTAACCATATCTTTTTAAGTATAACTGAAGTAAGATATTTAGATAACATCTAATAGTTACGCACTCAGTCACTTTGCTAATTTATTAATTTTATCGGAAACCAAACATTTTTATGTACCATGCGTATTTTACATAATGTATTTATTGTAAGATATCGCGAAATTTCTATAGTTCCGCATAAACTGTTGAATTATATATTTATTTATTATTGTTGGTATTCTTAGCAAAATTAATACTAAACTAAACTGCAATGATAGCCAAATGAACGAGAAGATATTAAAAAATTATTACACGCTGGTATCAACTTTCGCAAAATCATGGAGATGATGTGATGGCTACAAAATAAGTCCCTCCATCACCAACGTTTCGGGAGTATCTCGAAATGGGATAAACCTAATACGAATTTTTACGATAGAAATTAGTGCAAAACATATAGGAAACATTCCTGTTACTAAATTTTCGAAAATCGAGTTGATGCGGCGAGTGCAAGGTAATGTCGAATGTCTCGGGAATGAAGAGTACAAAACATTGTTCTACGGCACAGATTAGTATAAAACAAGCACAAAATAATAGCAGTTAAATTTTAAAAAATTGAAAAAACATGGCCTTGGCCCCACTTATATATGCATGTAAATTAAAATGGATTTTAGTTTGGAGAAACTAGAATTTTCAGTTGAAATGAATTTGTATTTGTTTTAATATAGTCTTACATTCAACACAGGTCAACATGTTTTTAGATTGATTACTATTTTTTCTTGTTCCAACTCGATAACGTTTGTTCCAGAAGGAAATTTTTTATGCGAAATGAAAAAGGAAAAGGAAGTTATAATTTCAAGAAATCGTAAGAAAGCATAGTTACGAAAGGAAAATATTTCAGTGAAGCAATTTGTTTCTGGCTGTATATGTTCTTATTGTAATTGCTGAAGACGCTTTGTTTGTCTTTAAATGCATTTCTTATTTAAAATGTATGAAAAGGTAATTGATACCGCTCCTAGCTAGCGTAAATTCTGTTGAATATTGTATTTTAACTTTGTTCTTACTGAATGGTTTGTGTGGTTGTTTCTATAACAGATATTATTGTCAACATTTCGATATACTGTAGACCTCTGACTCTGCATATGCCTTTCCACTTTCTATCACAATTATTTTAATTTATTTCATCGGTCACACAAAACGTTGCACAGAACAATAAATTGGGCAGCATCTGTACAAATTTTGACAAAAAAAATCCACCAACCTGAACAGGTTGTTGAAAATAAATTAAAAACAGTTTGTATATGTAAGGTGCAAACGGACTATAGATGTTTGGAAATGTTTAAGTATGTATTTGTTTTGTGTGGCAATACAGCACTCACGCGCGCAACTAATACAAGCATATTTATAGTATATTTACAGAGCAAAAAAAACAAAATTAAGGACAAAGCAACAGCGAAGTAATAGATTTTATTTTATAATTAATGGCCAATTAACAACACTTAAGATGAATGTGTACTATCTCACCCTAAGTAGAAGTTGAAATCTAAATATACCTGAATTTTAAAGAATAATTGATGGCTTGCGAGAATTGTCCAGTTAAATCATCGAAGTTATAAAGTAAGAAATTTAATAGTGCAAAATATGTTGTTAGTATCAGTAATGCTTAATGAAAAATGAATAACTTATTGTGCTCTAAACTCTAAACAATCTATTGAGATAGGAATGAATCGCCCTTTCTGCTATAGTATTATATTTAGGATAGTGCACGACTTCACATTTCTTTAGATTATGGTTTGTACTTAACAGTTATTAGTTTCTACAGTAGAAACTGCAACCATCGATAATTTGAAAATACAGATACATATGTATACGAAAGAAAAATAAAGAACCTCTATTTCTTATTATTGTACTGTTTTCAAAACGAATTTACTACATTAAAACCGCATGAAATACATAGGAAGATTTGTGAACAGCTGACGCCTTCCACCTATTTATTTCTTCCCAATAGCTGAAATACGTAAGTATAAGGAATATCCCATAAAATTAACTATATAAAATTGATAATATATTTAATATGCAGTCTTCGCTTCGACTATAACAAAAAGCAACACTGTTCAAACATTTTAGATTAACAATTGATACACCAAATTTTCAGATCCCTCCCGTTCAAATTTTTAAAAATAACGATAGTTGAGGTTCTCGATAGGATATTCTACATAACCTAGCTTTTTCTATTCGTGGAATAGATTAACGTGCTGCTCTTTTACAATGTAGAAGGGTATAATAAATCACGGTGTTACAATTTCGATATTCTTTTGCAGTATCAATGTTGGTTAGATCTGATAATAGCACAAAAGGATTGTTGTTAAATAGCTAACAAAACACTACAAAATTTATAACCGTCGACATATGTACGATAAGTATTCTCAAATATATATTTCTAAAGATGTACGAACAGTTGGTTTTCTAGCGCGCCCCAAACAAGCGCTATATCTTCTTTTGGGAGCACAAAACAGCAAAAAATTAGTTCTATAGGAGTACGTATTCGAAATTTTGTAAACATGCGCATAACAGTAATTTCGTATAAACATGCCCTTGGCTCGACCAAATAGAATGCATTATAAATTCGGATTAAAAAGGCGGTATACCCCCAACCTAACTACCGGGCACCGCTAATTACTTATAGGCACCGACACAACACTTTTTATTAGCGGCACAAGACTATGTGTTAATTGAATTTTGGAAGTTCCCATGTGGTTGTGCAACGAATTTGTACCTTTTTTGAGATTAACATTATCAAATTTCATGATTAAATGAAAGCTATCTTAGAAAGTTTTAGAAATCACAAATATCGTTGAGAAATGTTATTTCAAATCATAATTTCTCAGGAACAAAAAGCAAGTTTCTAAGGAACAATTGGGATCGCAGGAGAATTACGCTCTAATCTACGAGTGTATATTCTTACATCAATTCACTTTTGTACACTGCAGTATACCTACTCCAAGGAATCAACTTAATCGCGTAATACGATCCATTAAGGCAAACATTACGTAAGAGTGTGTTTTATCGTTTAATTATCGAGCGCCTACCGCCACTTTACTTAGCAGTATGTTGCTTTGAACAAAATTCAAATTACAAGTGGTCTGTATTAAACGGCACAAAACCAACAATAACGTGAATACCCTCTTGTGTTGACTGCTTTCAGGAGCGCATTCAACAGGCTTGGCTCGTGTTCCCTGAGCATTTTTAAAGAGAAGGGAGATATTTGTTGTTCGGTCTTTTCTCTACGGGTTGGCGTTTTTACGGCCTCGTTTTAATTTCGCAAACTGACACAATGGACATTGTAAATATTTTTCTATTCATCTCGCCATGCGAGAGAATACTATCCTCATTGTACTTCTGATTATTGCTCTCCAACGATAATACGGATTTTTTAAATTCAATTCAAACATTCAAGTTGTTTTGGATTAGTGATACGCTTGGCTTGCGTACATACACTCAACTCTTAAAAAGTATTGAACACTTGGTTCAACTTCTTCTTATTAAATTATTCGGTGGGTAATTTTTACTGTATGTAGAAGCAAAACTGAGCAGCTAAGTGATGTTGGATTAGAAAAAAATCTGAACTTGATAAAGTACTAGAACGTATAAGATGCGGGAGAAGTATTACAGCAAGTGAAATTACGTATTAATAATTTAATACTTAAATTTGACATTTGGTGGGATTGAAATATTCGTAAATACGCAGCTTTTAACATGAGGTGCATTTGTGCAACAGTACAGCAACGCCATATTGGATTTCTTTCAAATAGAAACAATAAGTTACCTTTGTATTATTGGAAAAGTAACTGGTTTAGAAATCGGAAAACTATTTTCGTATAACTGTATATAATAAAAAAGTGTTGGAAAATAAAATGGCAATACACAGATATGTAATTAGGAAGACTCGTGATAGAATTTCATCAAAGTCAGTGAAAGCAGAATAGCAGAAAAAAGGTACCATGAGCAAAAAGTGAGATATAAATTAAATATATAGGCAAATTTAGAAATGTCCAAAAACAGGTCAATTTCAATAATATGGTCTTTTAATCAAGAAGTTTTGAGTTAAAACGGTAGTTCCAAATCCTTTATTTTTTCTGTTCTTGTAATAAATATAGATTGAAGTGTGTAATTGAAAATGAATAGATTAGACAGTTTTGGTATAACAGATCACTAAGCATTTGCCAATATTTAAAGATACGCCATTTGAAGTACACAAATCGTCAATAAGGGTAAGGTAAATCTGCAACTTAACAACTTAACTTAGAATCGACTAGCGAATCGATAACATTAAATGTTGAACTCGTCCGCATACGCTAAAAGAGAGGTAAGAAGAAATAAAGTTCACGAATGAAGGCCAGACGACAATACCCTCTAGTTGTGGTTAATGGTATCAAAAGTACTAACAAAGTCAGTATAGACCACATCGGCCTGTCCTCTCTCCATATACATACATTGGGTGGTACTTACCAAGTTGGTTACAGTAGATCTGCCCGACATACATAAATCAGGGTTGATGGATTGACAAAAATGGTTTGACATGGTAAAGTAAATATTGTTACATAAAATATGTTCAAATACTTTTGCAAAGTTCGCCTAAATGTTTATAGGTCTGTAAGTAATTTACAATATTAACCCAATCACTTCCCTTAAATAATGGTACTATGTTACTAGTTTTCTAAATTGTTGGAAATGTGGAATTTTTAACAATTAAACTGCATAGTATACACAATGGATATGCAACTGCAGAAACACATTCACGAACTAGAAAACTAGGTATGTAATAAACCTCAGATGTCATATCACTCTTAACCCTTGAAGCAATCTCATCCTCAGTAACAAAGGAAAGCAATCAAATGGCAAAGTGGGAGCTAGTTTTCTAAAAACTGTATCACGAAATAATAAAAATTGGCAAAATAATAAAAAGAATCGTGTATTTGCCAGGTACTCTTTTTCATGTAAAAGCCAGTCTGGTTTGTTTGGTAAACGATTGTTTTGATTAATTCTACGCGGTATAATAAATTTGTTTCAAACTGTACAAGAAAAGAAAAAGTGTAGGAAAGAAGCAAAGAACAATATTGCAGGAAAATGGCGAAACAATTTAAGTAAATAATTTTGTTATATGTAAAGATGACACAGTAAAACTGAAAATTGCCTCCCTTTCCCAAAAAGAACTGTCAAATTTTAGATATTGATGATAATCATTGTACACTATAATTTTGTCATAGTGAAGTTGAAAATAGGGAGTATTTTATAAGAGAAAAACTTTAAATATCACATCTTGCTTAGTTCTCTTCAATATTTATGAAAGAAAACTTTACTGCTGAGTTGCACTTAAATATTCTTTAAGAAGGTAGAAGAATTTGATATAAATATCACGTATACGTCCTGGCGATGAATTGGGTGGTTGGGGAGCTACGGAGTTAATTTTTACAGATTTTTTCTGTATGTTAGGTGGAAGCTTATAAATATTTTTCAAGAATTTAAAAGACATTTGAAAATAATGCAGGTTTTTACAAACATTACTGCGGATACATTTAGAAAAGTTAAGCAAAGGATGGAGTAGAATGTTTTAATTAAATATAAACGAATAAGTAAGTACAATTAACCACTATCAAACAAAATTTAGATTAGACTTTCCTCTAATGTTACAGAACAGAATTTTCTGAATCTTGCGTAGTTTTCTGCTAAATAACAACCTTAAAAACGAAATGTTGCGGTGTTTTCAATGTTTCTTATAAAATATCTTTTGCTCTCATGAAGTGACGACTACAATGCAAATGTAATGTATGTATATTTTTTATATATCAGTATCAATAAGTAGTATTTCTCTATTCTTTCTATTAAGCCGTTCGAAATTAGCAGAGGAGTATCAAAATAGATAGCTAGATATTACTCAGCAACAATTTCAATGCATGCTTTGTTTTACATATACGAGACGTTTTCTTTCTTTTTATTATCTCTCAATAGGAAAACCGTTCCTATTTACCAAATCGGCTAGTGTGTAGGTTCGTTTTTATGGACTCTGATGATTTCCTTTCTGGAAGAACGACCGCAAAAAGAAGATAAAAGGCGAAATATTGACCTAAATGTGTTTTTGTTCGACATGTATCGATGAACACGAACCGTATTCACTTCCAGAAGATATGGAAAAAGTATTTCGATCTAGAAGCAAAATGCTAATGCGTAGGGACCCGTATCAAAACATAAACACATTAGTATACATTCGATACGAAATGTTGCTGTTGTATCGCCTATCAGAAAATGGCATATTGCATGTCAAACGACGACAATAAATCTCTTGTAGAATTGTTTCAAAACAATAGTTGTGGTAACAAAGAACTTATGAATGGGATTATAAAATGTTGGTCATCATTCATCACAATTGATGTTGACAAATTGGATATACCGTACGTCCTTTTTGCCCTAATATACGACTTCCACGCTTTGAAGAGTTTTTCTTTCTAGCTGGAGAGAGCACTGAATTTAACAACAAATGTTATAATATGCTTCAATAATACTTACTTCAACTTTTAATAAATTTGTTACTATTTAAATTTGTAGCAATGAACACATGTCGAAGTTAAAAACCCTATTCTGAGTTAAAAAGAAAATGTCTCAAACGGTAGGAAACAGAAAAAGACATACAGCTGTGACCATATGTATTCGCCACCCTTTTTTGTTTTTTATTCCGACAAATATATAAGAAATAAAAGAAAATTGATCGATGAAAATGTTTCATTGTGAGTGTATACAGATATATACAGACAAAATCACAGACACAATATCTTCACTCTAACTAGCTCAACCTTACTCTTACAACTTTTAAGAAAGACTGAAGAAATATTCAGAAATTACAATTTTACGTCTAGTTTCTAATTTACTCAGAATAGCGTACAATAAACCATTAAACCCTCATTACCAGGTACCTAGTTAAGTCCGTCATCGACCCTGCTTCTTAGTAATACAATAATATTCGTGTAACACGTTCAAAACGAGAGTGGCGAATACATATGGCCACAGCTGTATTTAAAGATTTTAGAAATCTACGAGATATACATAAAAAAATTGTGCACTGTGTTCAACAATGATTGAAAGGTGTTTGAATCACCCGCGCTTTTTTGTGCCGGAAAATTGGCTCTTCTACAAGACATGTGATAACAACAACTAGCGCCCTTTGGTAGCGTAGCAAAAAAATAGAAAGCGGGTAATTCGAACGCCTTTCAATCATTTATGTACACCCTGTAGTTTACTTCTGAAATTTGTAGCGTGTTCTATAAGTCAGATGTTTCAACTTCTCAACCAATATTAGTAAGCCTGGTACTTAATGGTGATTACTTAGGAATCAGTTACTTACGAAGATAAGTTACTGATTGAATCATTCAGGCTTTTTGGGAACAGAAACATTACAGCATTATTCCTTTGTGTTTATTGCTGCGCGTTTTCTCTTCATTTGCATCCAGTTTGGATTGAATGTTTTTTTTTTTTGAAACTACTAGAACTTGTAATAGTGTCGGCTATTATAAGTAAAACAAGAATAATTACTTTTTACTGTCTAACAATTAGAAAAGTATAGGCTTCCAAGAGGGAAACTTCTAAAAGAATAGGCCAAGATGAAAGTTACACTGTAAGAGAAAAGCAGCTATTCTGAGCGAAATAGTAATGTTTTCAAGGCAGTTGAAGCCAGCAAAACCCTAAAGTCTGGTGAAGGAATTGTGTATTCCATTCGAAAAGAAAAAGATAACAATTATCCACCTGCAACTACAAGCAAGGGGGAAAATAAAAGTGTTATCAACACATGTACTCGCTTACAATTGTATGATGACCACACAAATCGTTATCAAATGTAAAAACCACTGTTTCTTTCTACGAAGCAATCCACCCACATTAGATAGGGATATTATGTGCTGTAAATAAGAAAGATACACCCTATTTTTCAAAGAGTACACTTCACAGATTGTTAGAACACGTTGGTTTTGTTTTTAAATACGTAAGAAAGTCATATGGATTGTGATGATTAAAGACCGGATTATATGCAAAGTGCAGATATTTTATTTTTGCATATCTTTAATTATAGTCTATATGTAGATGTATTACACTAATTGAAGTTAATTAGCGCTAATTAGTGATTGCATATATTGCCTATGTAGGCTTTTTCTTACCCTTTCTATTAGTAAAAATTCCTAGTAATTCCTAATGTAGATCGACAACGGACAATTCTCAGAACGATAAATCTTTTACATTGGTTTCTCTTATAAGTTTTTCCAAGAACTGCACGTGTTTAATTTCGCCTAGCAGAAGGGATGTGGTAAATACGTTTTATTATTATTAATTCCCAAATAAACTATTCATTCATTGAATATCTTTGAACGAAACAGCATGTAATTGTGTCACGTTTTTAATATTGTGCGTACATACAGTGAGTATAGCGAACAATATTTCTTTATGGATTAAGCCGTATCCTGAATTGGTAAAGGATGGCGATAAAATATTTCGTCGAGCCTGCAGTCAACTGGTAACTTTAATTTTACTAAAAGCTTTACAATTGTTCTTAAATTCCTTAACTTTTGATATAAAATGACAATTGTTGTTGTAGGTGTCTTGTGAGAGAAAATACCTGATTGATCAACACGCTAAAACTCCATCACATATTGGAAAATGTGAAAATCTAAAACGATCCGTAGGTGTGCAGCAATCTGTATATATCAATGTGTAGCATCAACTTCACGACACTTAGAACAAGAAGAATATAATACGGATCTGTGTAACGTATTCATTTCGTCTAACATAACATTAGTAAGATTAAACAATGTTAATTTGAAATCATTTCTGCTAAAATATTGCAAACATAATATATCTGACGAAAGTACCTTACAAAAAAATTATGTTACATCTTGTTACCAGCAAATAATGGCAGAACCTCAACAATTGGTAGGGAATAATTTTATTTATATAATATGAAAGTACAGGTAAGTGCGGCCGTTATATTGCCCATTTGTTAATAGGAATTCTTCATGAAGATATTCTAGGTAAATCATATTTAATTTATTGTAAAGAACTTCAAAAAACAAATAATGTGACAATTGCCCAATTCGTTCTAGAAGGTTTATCATATTTCCTTTTACCTGGAAATATACCTCGTGAAAAAATGTTACTAATGTTGTCCGGCGCTGCACCATACATGATAAAAGCCGCGCAAAATTTAAAATTTATTTATAGTAGCATTACTCATAGCACTTGTTTAGCTCATGAGTTCAATCGTGTAGCCGAAGACATTAGGAATCAATTTCATTTGATTAATGATTTAATTAGCAATGTCAAAAAAGTATTTTTAAAAGCACCTTTACGAATACAATTTTATAAGGAGCGACTTCCCGCTATTACGAGATGGGGTACATGGTTAGACGCTGCAATTTTCTACGCCGATAATTTTGAAGGAATAAGAAATGTAATTCTTGAAATCACTGCTGACTGCATTGCTCTAGAAAACTGTAAAACGATAGTAACATCAACAGAATTGCTACAAAACCTTTTGTATATTAAGTCAAATTATAGTTCCATTCGTAAACTAGAAACGCAAGGGATGTCGTAATAAATAGTAGACGAATTTGATATGCTATGTAAAAAGGTTAATGGTACAGTAGATAATTCCATATACGATAAATTTAAATAGTGATCAATAAAAATGCATTGGGTATTTGAAATTGAAGAAAGGTAAGAAAATTTTGGAAGGTGAACCAGTACACGGTTTCGACTTTAATTTTTGTTTAGAATGTGTTGCGAAGTTAAAAAATGCATCAATTACATCTGTGGATGTTGAAAGAAGCTTTTCTATTTCAGAACATATGTATGTATTCTGACAGAGGACAAAACTTTCTTTTACACAATTTTGAAAAACATTTAATTATAAATTGGTTTAGAAATATGTTGTAAAAAAATGTTATGCAATAAAGTTAATGTTTAAATTTCTGCTCTTATTTATTTTATGTAAAAATGTTGCATATTGTCGCAATTTTTTTGTATATATGCCCCAGGTTTATGCATATTTTCTCAAAAATCCATGCATATATATGTGCATGTATTCCAGTTTTTCTTTGCATATAATCCGGTCTCTAGTGATGATAATATAGCGTCGTGAATATTTACTAACTACTAACAAATATGTTTTAAATTGTGGATCAATGAAAAAACATACTGATGTATTTTCGTTACCTATATTTGTTTCTCATACATTTAAAGGTAATTTATACAAAATAAGTTCATCATAAGTATTAATAATTTATACTGAAACATTCTCTAACTGAATCTATCACAATAACACAATGCGGAATACCATCCTATTATTCAAAATATCCCCTGTATTGGGAACCTGGCAACGTTTAGTGTTATTTCCGTAAGAACAATACTTCGAAATTTGAAATGATCTATAGTACATTTTATTTACCAAAATAATCAAACCAACTGGCTAGTTATTTCGATAAGGTATACAATTAGGGTAGATTTTCATTTGTCAAATTAAATTAAAAATAAATTCATATAAAATCTAGTACAGAAACTTGTCGAAGATTCTAATATGAAGAAAAGTATAGTGTAATGCAAGCCTCTGCTTAAAGGTAAAACATTAGTCTGTTAAGGTCAGTATCCATGATATATTAAAAGATATTTTGGGTATGTATCGAATATACGGCGAGAAGAAAACATATAGTGTAAATTGGACTTTTATTCAGTTCCAGTGTTATAATGTTAAGGATTTAATACATTTCGACATTCCAAAAAATACACGAATTACGTACACTAATCTCGGGCATTTACCCGCAGCAGAGAGTTAATTAACTCGCCCTTTCATAAGGATTACAAAAACATTCTAACTTAAAAATTTAAAATCTATTTAATCATAATCATCACACATAAATTTCTCTTTGACATCCCCACAACTCGTCACAAAAATCGTATATTTAATCAAACTTCTCGAAGTATAGACAATAACTGAATGGTATGATTTAAAAACTGAGAATTTACTACTACGCAAAAAAGTACAAGTGAGGTAGGTCTTCTAAAAGATATTTTTGAACTCTGCAAAACCTTCGGAATCCCATAACAAAGCGTCGTGCTAAAAATTGTCAAAAAAACAACATGTAAATAGCCAGAAAAACCTAACGAATGAAACGACAAAATATAAGCGGTTTATACAAGGGATTCCAAGAAAATAAAGTTGAGAAAGCAAGACGTATATAACTTTTTGATCTTTTAAACAGTGCAAAAATAGACCCTTTGAAATAAAATGTAGTGCAACGGTTCCCTGGCAGACTAACCTTTGGCAGACAAACTGTCTGAAAGTTCCAAAAGATATTTGAATTAATCTAACGTAGATACAATTCTACATATGTTTACAATACAAATTTCATACGTTTTACATTAAATCTGTATTAAATTATTGTAACATCGAAATTTTGCAAAAGCAAACATTAACCCTTAAATTGGAAAGTAGTATGTGAATGATTTCAGGCTCGGAAACGAAAAAGAAAATAAAATACTTACGATTTTTATTGCTGTTTGTCTGCTTCGTAGCACAAAACACTGACTAAACACCTATTTGTCTAAGAAAAATATTAAAATTGCAGTTTGCAGTTCACATAAAATTGTACAACTTTAGCGTCTGTCATACGCCGTGGATGAGACAACGTGTTTCGAATGTTTACCGACGCGCGCGTGCGTTCCAAAACCACAGATCACAGTGCTCTATTCTCAACGCCGGTCGGATGCGAACTAAACCAAAATTTTCTCGGATTTTCCTTCCTGCTGAAGGGGCCGTCATCAGTAGGAGTGGAAGTATGCAAGCGCCGAATTTTCCAGCGCCATAAAGCTTTCACATCGCCCAGCTACCCAATATCCGGTACATTCTGTGTAGACTGCTTTTTAAAATCAATTGTATTCTCATTGGCTTAACTAAATTCGCGAAGCAAATAATACGGTTAGCGGACAATATTTTTATTACTCCGCGGTTTTTTCAGTAGTTTCAGAGAGAGGATGATAAAAAAGAATAACCCCTTAGGATACCCAAATTTCGAGACATCTTTATACTTTTAATGCCTATCTATAACATAATTTTTATAGAGAGAGATATGAATTGTGACGTCTCGTGAATGTTGTTAGAGGGGAAAAAGACATTGATATTTTTTACTACTAATACTACTATTGATCGATAGTACATATAAGTGTAGGAATTAATATTATAAAATATTTTAACGCAAGATTTAAAAAAAATGTTTTTGAAAATTTTTTTATGTTTTTATTTCCATTGTACTATATTCTATTATTAGTATCGCTTACCTATACAGTACTATTATTCTCACGGTAAAATTGCCATTTTTTGTACATATCAGCAGTAGAAGAAAAATTATTGTAAAATATTCGGACAGGTATCTAATAACTTTTATTTATTGCATTGCTCCTGTTACTTCCATCTAACGGAATATGGTTAAACTACAATTACAGTAGTACGTTATAGATTGTAGATAGATTATTATGCATTTGACATTTATTTACTTTACATATTAATTTAACAATAAATGTGATTGTATATCGGTTTTATATATTCATTTTGCATTCATAGTATCTACGTATTATTAAAATTTCTAAATATAATTGTAGATCAAATAAAAACAAAAAATATGTATATTAAATACAATGCGTTTGTAAATCAGGTTATAACATTTGGCATTTTATGATAAAGTAGTTTAGATCCTGCAGCAACTAACTAACAAAGTTTTTTGCGATTATTTTACCCTCTAAGCGTATTGCTTATACATATTTATGAGGAACAATTTTCAATTTCTACAATTCTCAATATGTTTTTGTTAGTTCAAAGGAATATTTTATGCTATTTCTAGATTTTAGCTACTGTATGTGTAATAAAAAACTATTTTTCATCTTAAACTACACACAATTCAATTGAAATGCACAACAACATTGTGCTATGGTTTTCGTAACATGCTTGGTTAGATCAATTACGCGAAGAATTGGCATGGAAACGATTGAAACCAAAGTTCCCTAGCTTATAGAAGATGGCTTACATATATTATTGTCAGTAATGTATTCCAGGTTTTCTCACTCTTATAACATTACGCTTTGCGCTCGATATACCTTCCACTGTTTAATTCGTTTATTCTTTATATTTGAAGGTAATGTAAGAAACCATTTTTAAGTCTATTTAATGAATTGGTTTTTATGGAATATACACTGCCAAAAAATATAATTACACAAGAAGTTTTGTTTAAATTGTCTGAGGAATAAATATTTTATTGCGAAGAAAGATATACTTGTTTCATCTACATGTTTTTGAGTGCCTAATTGCTTTAAATGTAAAGGAAGAAAAAATGTATGTTATTGGGAACAAAGAAGTTGATTGCACGAATCAATTTTTTCATGTAAAAGTCTTCTCAACATTTTAATTGAAATTTTTAGACTAAATTAGAAAAAGCGGTTGTGTGCTACGATCTGTTGTTAGGTTTGCTCATAAACTCAGCTGCCAAAAGAACTTTCCTAGTAGAATATTTATTACAAGTTAAGAGCAGCAATATTTGGATCTTTCTTCGGCGCATCTAATGTCCGTGAAATTGTTATTCAGTGCCAAGCAGGCACTTTTAAATTTCGCGGGCGATTTAAGTTGGTTATACCGGCAATAAAGGTCATATTCGCTAAATTTTCAATTTAATATATGCAAATATGGTTTTTATTGCCGGAACTATCAACTTAAATCACCCGCTCCATTTAAAAATGTCTGCTTGTGTAATATCTTTCCTTTACAAGTTTTGTCTGAATCCATTAAACTAATACAATTTTTATTATTAGGACCCCACATATACTCAGTACCCAATAAACAATCATTGAGTGTTTACATACATATATATAAAAAAGTAATTTTATAAAAAATGTACATGTACATAGTACAGCATATGAAAAAATAACTTTGCTGTACTCTTTTCAGGTTTTCAGCAACAAAAAAGTATATGCATAGACTTGTGAAGATGTTTCTTTTTCTAAGTTATAGTTAGATTTTATCCTCCGCTAAAATTCACAAAAGCCAACGTATTTTCAAAATATGTCTATACATATTTTTAATTTAAATGTCCAAATTAGTTAGTACTACTATTTAATAACCTGATTAAAGCCTTAACTGTAGGGGTAAAACAACAGCTTTTATAATTTTTCATTTTGTATAACAACCAAATCTAGCTAGTATTTGTAGAGGCTGTCCCACTTATATCGGAGCTATATAGTATATCTGTATTCCACCAAATTGCACCTTTAACACTAATTGAATTGACAGAAATTTATTTATTTCTTATATTGAAAATAAATACAAATAATTAATATAAATGAACAAATTTCTAGTAATTATCTGAATAATGGTTTGAGTTGATAAATAAATTAAAAACTAAAAAAGAATTGAATTTATAGTACCTGTAACCAACAAAAAAATTAATACTCACTACTAAAAAATGTTGTAATGCAAAAGAACATTAAAACAGAAGAATCTGCACATGTATTCTTCACAGTGCATTGTCATTGTACTCTGTAGTCTATATCTGTGCTATCTCTCCATAATTAGGTATTGAGTGATGCTACAACGTGATCAAAAAGCCCGATTAAATTGGTGATTTCAGTTAATTGACTTGATTGTGAGTATGTGTTAATCCACTACTAAAGTATATGTATAAAGTAATAATGCTTTTACTGCATATATTTCAATGAATATACTCAATAAATTAAATAACTTCAATAATTTCCCATTACATAAACAGGCCGCTTTTTACATTCTCGTTTATAATTATTCAACCGGTTAGAAGTACCTTTGGATATCTTTCAAATGACGCACAACCGTAAAATTTTATTTACACCGCGCGCTATCTCTAAGTGCTTGAATAAGTATAAAAATATATAAACAAGGTTGTTACATACTTTGCTAATTTCAATGCCAATTTTTCGATGTGCCAACACAAACATTGCTTTTTGATCACTCTGTATAAAAGGTGAAAGTATCAACCGGGTACAAGAAACTTTGAATGGAAATTTTTAATCTGTGCATTAAGTTGCATATATTCAGGTAAATAACATAATGGAACCAAAACGAAATCGCTGATTTATTGCATTAGCTTTAGTGATACGTTGTGCATATTTATTTACAAATATTTGCTGTGAATATATGTTAGTGCATTATTAAGAGAATCTGTAATCTTCTAACATCAGCAGTAAATCCTGATTGCAATCTTTTACATAAATGATTTCATGGTAATTAGAACTATTATCAGGGCAAAATGACAAAACCAAAATAGATTAGAAGTGGTAAAAAGGTTATTAATTGTTTTTACCTGATGTAATGGTTTTAACATCAATTAACAGTATCTGCAATACCTATAACTTATTGACTCCTATCTAAATGTGAAAATTTAGATATGTGGGAAAGATGTACTAAATTTTGGATGCACAAGTTTTTCTAATCTACTTAATTAAGCAATAAATTAAAAAGATGTCTACCAGTGTACTGAAACTCCTGATTAAAAATAGTAATTATGATATAATTTGCAAGTGTTTCAAAAATATTTCTACGTCAATTTCAGGTTATCGAACATGCATCCCACGACATTTTAGCGTACAAGATCTGCCAGATGAATTAATCGGTCTTCAAAAACTGTGTAGAGCATTTGCTCATAATGAATTGGAACCAATTGCTGCCAAATTAGATAAAGAGAATCTTTTTCCGAAGCAACAGGTAGCATGTATTTTGTCAATTACTGTAACTAAAATAATGCAGAATTTTATAGATTGATAAACTAGGCAAGTTAGGCTTAATGGCTATATGTGTTCCAAGAAAATGGGGTGGTTCGGAATACAGCACTTTAGGGTTAGCCATTGCAGTTGAAGAAATAGCAAAAGGATGCTCAGGAACAGGTGCAACTGTATCAATCCATAATTGTTTGTATGCTGATCTATTAAATCGATGTGGTACAGACAAACAGAAAGAAGTATTTTTAAGACCATTTACAACTGGTGCAATAGGATGTTTTGCTTTAAGTGAACCAGGTATTTAAACTGAGCAACCATATGTTATATTATTAATGACTAGAAAGATGCTGGTAGTGATGTGGGAGGAATGACAACTACAGCCCGCTTAGATGGAAACCATTACATTTTAAATGGTACAAAATCTTGGGTAACTAGTGGTCCAGTGGGAAAGGCTGCTGTTATATTTGCAACAGTAGATAAGAATTTAAAACACAAAGGTAAGAACTTTATCAGAACCACATTTAGGTTTAAGATAATCATGAAAGTCGAACACTGTGGCACTGGTACATTGGAACACTAAAAACTGGACACACGTTTCGACAGCTAAGCTATCTTCTGTGGGAATATAGTTTAGTATTACATGCGTCGCTTTTACTGAAGTGTTGTGGTTAGGGGCATAGTGAAATGTTTCAATTTAAGATAAAGTTGAGTTTAGGTTTTAAAGGTAATTTTAGAAAACACATGGCTATTCTGAAAATGGAAAAAATTGTATAAATCGGCATTATATTAATATTGCTAATTTGAAATATAGAGAGTGTGACGAAAAAATTTTTAAATTAAGAAATAGCAACTTAAATTTATTTCATGCGAAAATACCTTTAACGTGAACTGAAATTGCTCTTTTGATGCTTCGCTAATGAATTTTTTGTCGCCTCTGACAATGTTTAGCTCTAGTAAGCATCTTTCACTATTTTTTATAATGCATTTCTAACAAATGGTTGACTGTGTGCTAGTATTAAAGACACAATATTATTATTACTCAAAAGTACTGTGTTATTTTTTTTACTATGGTTATATCTTGCTCTTAAGATTTATACCAATAAATATTACTATTAATTAAACGAATACATTTTAGATTGGTAAATCTGTGTATTTCTAGGTATCACTGCTTTCTTAGTACCTTTACCATCACCAGGTCTTAATTTAGGGAAACGAGAAGATAAGCTGGGGATTAGAGCATCACCAACCTGCAACTTTATATTAGAAAATGTCCGGGTGCCAAGAGAAAATGTTTTAGGTGAAGTCGGTGACGGTTTCAAAATTGCTATGGTGCAATTGGACAAAGCGCGTATAGGCATAGCAGCACAAGCATTAGGTATCGGACAGGCCGCGCTAAATGTCGCTGTTCAATACGCAGCTAACAGAAAGACATTCGGAAAACCGATCAATCAACAGCAAGCTGTTAAAGTACGCATTAGCAACCTTTAATTAGTGTTAAAGTATTACTTCCTAATTTCTTCGCTTGATTGTAGCTAAGATTTGCTGATATGGCATTAAGACTGGAATCGGCAAGACTATTAGTTTGGCGAGCGGCAGTTTTGTGTGATCAACCTGGAAAATTTACAAAGGAATCATCGATGGCAAAATGGGCCGCAAGCGAGACCGCAACATTTGTTACGCACGCAGCTATACAAGTATTAGGCGGAATGGGTTATGTTTCAGATATGCCTGTTGAAAGATATTATAGGGATGCTAGGATAACGGAAATATATGGTGGTATTACAGATATACAAAAATTGGTTATTGGAGATATTATTATTAAAGAACATGGTTATTAACTATTACAACATTATTCTGTGATCTTTATGAATGCGACCTAAAACTTTATGTAATATATTTTTGTTATTGCTTTTACAATTATAGCGGGAGATATGAGATATATTTTTAAAACATTTGCGTTTTATTTGGTAATTGATATTCCAATTGTAATCGAACTTTCGTAAGGTATATGATTTCTCATACAATCCTTCATATGGTTTGCAGTAAAACAAAGCTGTAAGAAAATATCTTGTTTTGACACTTTGTAAATTTTGTCACGCCATCAACTTTACCGCAATGAACTCTATGGACAACGCACATAACTTTGAAGCGGTGGAAATCGTATCAAACAACCAAGCCGCCCTTAGGGCGCTACAAACAGGTGAGGTATGACTCCGAAGTGGTGTTGGGCTATAGAAGGCTGCAACAACTGGCGGAACATCGCCGCGGTCCTGACAGTTGACTGTTTGAGACACTGCAAATCTCCCGGGATATATCCAGGTAAGGAAAGACTGCGTAAGACAGTCCTTATGAGCAGAAGTAAACTGAGAGCATTCACAGCAATCTTAACTGGACACTGCACACTGAATAAACACATGCACCACATGGGTCTACTAAATTCTCCTTCATGTAGAAAGTGTGAGAGCAGGGCCTAATAAACTTTACTTCATGTAGTATTGCAGAGGAAACTCTTGTGCACCTCCTTGCCGACTGCCCGGCAATCTGCAGGGAAAGGTAGGTTCACCTTGGGAATGGTCAGCTTGACGAACCCAAATTAAGAAAATTATCTCTTGAGCGGATTACGGACTTTGTTGTTCGGGTACAACCCGGTCGAGTGAACTAAAATCACAAAAATAGGTGCACAATTGGCGAGTTACTGACAGAGTTGCTCCTCGGGATTAAAAGCCCCGCCCATGGTTAACAAAAAAATCAGTAAAAAAAATGTTAGAAGCTTTGAGGATAGTTTTCTAATGATGGAATTAATAGTAATCCTGGTTAGTTAGGAGTTACATTATTTTCAGAAAAGAAACCAGAGTTTCTTATTCAATCTTTTTTCTTGGGTAAAACTACACAATTACCTTTATCAGACTTGGTGAAGAATAAATTATTTAATTTAATCTTATCTTTAGTAGTATCATGGTGGTTTAGTGGTAAGAGGACCAGTATTTGAATTTAGCAACTCGGGTATCATGCGTTTCAAACCAACGTTCAAGTGCTAAAGTTAAGCTCCCAAATCACCATTTGCTGTTGGTAAAATAATGAACAGCGCTTTACTTTGCAGCGAGAGGGTGTAATAACAAGGCAATTAAATACTTTATACGCACTTTCTTACACCTAGGCTCCTGAGGTTATGGTAAGCTTAAGAAAACTTATAACTCCCCTAGACCGCACTACCAAAATAAAAAAAAATGGGGATGTTAGTTGATTGTAAAACCACCTCGGATTCCAATGCTAATATTTCAAGGTAATTTTCATATTGTTTGTATAAGGAATTCAAATTGAACTTAAAACCCATATTTAGTACTAATTCTTATTGTCTTGTCCCCTTTTGACATTTTAACTTGTATACGTCCTTATACAATTTTAACTTTTGTTTTTTAACGTTAACTTTGCTGCTGTTAATGGTGTTTGTACCTATTTTGGTTTGTAGTCCTTTTCTAGAATGATAAATGTACCATTTTTATTTTTTTTTAATTATCGATAGCACTTGCTATTCTAGCCTTGGCCCGATGATGTACAAATTTGTACGAAACCGGTAGCCATTACATAAAGTTATGCGACATTGTGAAATTGGTCCCGTCTTTCTCTTTTTTTCTACATTTTTTACTTTACATTAACTTATTTAATACACGGAAGGGCAAGTATTGGTATTTTATCAAGATTTACAGTCAAACATTCCTTCGTTGATAAAATATTAGTATTTTTACAAATATCCGTTTACCAACATTTATGAAAATTATTTAATCAGTCGTTCAATAAAATTGAATTCAACCTGTTGCGATGTTAAATAATAAATAGTCCAGATTTGGCACCCACTAACTACCGCCTGTTTCCTAAGGTGAAAAACATTTGAAAGAAATATTTTGTTTTTTATTATGTGTATACATGCCACTAATTCAAATTCTCTTTGATTTGAATAAACAAAAAGATGGATAAATCTTAACGTTAGCTACTAAACTCCACTCTCAAGAAAACATTCGAGTTGATAATACCTATTTAAAATTTGGTCAGAACGAGGTGTAAGATTTGGTGCAGCGTTTTCTCAACTATAAAGCAGCATGCTAGTATAACATGCAACGGCTGTCACAGCGTCCAAAAAAAATGCATCAATCAAAATGGCGATTATGTATTTTAAAATGACGTAAACGTTATCCAAAAAAAAAGAGATTTCTCTGTATTTTTAAGTGATTCCTTACTTTTGGAATTATCCTTGTATATAATGAGTAATAAACATTGATTACAGGACGTTAGATATTTGTAGGTGTAACAACATACAGCTTCACTCGATTTTAATCGATGAACCAAGTTTGTCCGAATTAAATAAATTATAATTTAAAAAGAAGCAAATGACTCTGTTTTTTTATGATTAATAGTGTGTGACCCTTCGCTATTATAATACTTTCATTAATGGGATGCGGTATAAATTCTAATAAATGGTCAGTGTTTTCTTGTATCCCAGACTAATTATAACTTATGTTGGAAATCTTTTAAGCTTACTTGTCAACATACTCAAAATATTTCTAGCATTTTCTATAGCATCGATTGCTCGAGGTAACCCTTAAAAGAAAAAATATCCGTAACTTTTCTGACACATACAATCGGTAGTCATCAAATTAGGACAACGAGAAATTGTGATATTACTATACATAAAACTAGTAGAAAACGCTTTTTCCATTCTACTTTTATTTAGGTACACGTAGATTACTTAATGTTAATACGAAATTGTCATCTAATAACTTTTTCGGCATGCTTCATACTAACTCCTATATCACCAATTTTATTTGGACACACTAAATATATTATCTTCACTGTACGACAGTCGGAAATAAATTAATTTACAGATTTATAGAATTTTATAAGGGGCAGTACTTATTTATCAGAGCATATGTCACGTAATAAATTAAAATGCAGAATACTAGGGGATAATCCGTACAAAAGAATTAAAAATATGTATTTATTTAGAACTTTTTAGATTAGATTTTCTACATAATTTTAAGTGATCCTAATTTAATGCCCAACGAGTACATATAGATG
The DNA here is from genome assembly GCA_023509865.1 of Trypoxylus dichotomus. Lineage (NCBI taxonomy): Eukaryota > Metazoa > Arthropoda > Insecta > Coleoptera > Scarabaeidae > Trypoxylus > Trypoxylus dichotomus. The sequence goes on from CM042080.1 coordinate 20,432,492, forward strand.
TGTGTTATATACCTGAAAGAGACGTTTTAAAAAGTACAGTCAGAACGATTCTGTTTATTGTCTTTCTGCGTAGTAAAGACATGAACAGTATTTGATATAGGGATATTCAAATAAAATAAAATATATCACAGTATCTTTATTAGTTAGTTGTTCAAGTTATGTCATTTTACGATTACGTATTATTTTCAATTCTTAGTCTTACTCCAACTTTGCCTTCACTTTTTCGTAGCCGTCATCGCCTTGTGACCCACTAGATTGACAAGCGAGTACTCTCTTTGGTGCAAACATTTGGTGCAAAGTTATTAAAGCTATAACTGCTGTCAAAACATAATTTAGTCTATAAATCGAAACTATTCCGTACATAAATGAAAAAACACTAAGAAAGTAAATTATGTATCCTAATGGCTTGTACCATTTCCTGAAATGTTATAAATATAATTTATATAATATTCAAGTTTCATCGAAATACAAGCAAATACGCACTTCTTAATTATCGGGAATTTAAATTCCCAGAGCACGAACGCGCATGCACAAAACACGACCCCTGGTATAAAGGACGGATCGACCTCTAGCTTCGTACTATATCTTAAGAATTAGGCACAAATAACAATGTATTTCATACAATATACTTTGATTTAAAACTTACTTGAAATTATGTGCCCATCTTAATACTGTTGGAAAATTAATACATGTTACAAGGAACCATAAACAAAATATTGTAAAATGAAAATACAATTCAGAATTTTCAATTATTTCTCCAACGCTGCTGAGTAAAGTATTACTTTCACTTGGCAACGCATCCTCTGGATCGTCGTTTTCAGCATTATTAGTGTCGCTCGCTTCATCTAATGCTTCGATTTCCTGACTATTAGTACTATCTGCGTTGGTTACATCTTGCCCGTTATTCGGGATACTTCCCGACGTTAAATCTTGATGTGTTTCCTGTAGTTGTGGACGCATTTTAAATTTTCTAGCAATTGTTTTAATAGCATTCGTAACAACGTCTTCTACTACATCTTGCGCCATTTGCGATAGCTAAAATTGTATAAAAAAATATTTAAATCAACAATACATCGTGATGGGAAATAACCTTTAGGAAGTAAAAAATCAATCCTATACACAATGATAAGCCGCCACAAGTAGAAATTGACAAGCTTATTAAGGAAACCGCGAGAAAGCATGGAAATCTCTTCAAACCTTTCAAGATCCAATCAGTCGTCGATGTTCCAGCTACCGATCTTGAAACAATTCTACAAAGATAGATGGTAGTGTCATCTAATTTAAAAAGAAAAAAAGTACATACTTTAAAAATATTTTATGTACCGTCGATTCGAAACAAAAAATGCTGATAACTAATGCCATAGTTAAAATCCAAACCATTCCGATACTTAAAATATATAACAAAATTATTATAATAGTGCCAACGCCCTCTTTATCCAATACTTGAATATCAGTTTCGGGTAGTATCTTTAACGCTGCAGACGAACTAAAACAATATATATGATTTTGAACTGAAATCTTAACTTTTTTTTATACTTCCAGTTCAAATAAATATAATATACAAACTTATTCAAATTAAGCATACACCACTACTAACTTATCAAACTATAGTATTTTTAATGCTAATTAAAATGCAACTAAAAAAACAATTGCATAATGTATCACAAAGGAAATTCAAACTATGAATTTTAGACGTTAAATGCATATTTTAACAGTCTAGAAAGTTCTTTATAATTTATACTAGATACATATGTACATTTTCTAAAAATATGGTCTTCAGATAAATAATAAAAAATATAGAGTATTTAAGTGAAACATACGATTTTAGTGCATAAAAATTATACTAAATTTTGTATACCCTAAATCGAAATAAATATTACACCTTTCAAAACTCTCATACATACATACCTACCAAAGATTTTTAATATTTGTTGGAATAAAATACCTAAGAATGGTCAAAAATATAAATGTTGTTACTCAAAAAAATCAGGTTTGCTTTAATGGAATATCTATGTATTTGAGCTAGATTTTCACAATTTACTCTAGGATATTGCTAATACGGGATACATGCATATGTCTAGAAAGTAAGTTTCGAAGTTTCTGTGTCCACTTTTCATAGAAAAATGCAGCCAGCGATGCCAACCATGTTGTAACAATTACTTTCATATCTGTGTAATCATTGGTGGCCAAGAAGACAAGATTTAAGTTGCAAAAACATCTGATTGATCACATTCATCCTAGCCAAAGTGCTGCAGGAGTTGTTTTGTTACGTTTGCGATGTGTACGCAAGCTCTTGTGAATCAGAACAATACCGTAATGGAACAGTATTATCAGCTACTGCAAAAATGCTCATACTTTTGGCACTTTTAAACGATGTTGTTGGTTAAGTTAAAGTATTGATAGCGTATTACAGTTTTTACACAATGAAAGCGCATTTTCTATATAAAGTGAAACAGCCATATTTTTTTTAGTATCCGATACGATCAAGCAAATGCAGTAATCTCAAGAGGGACGATTTCTCTAAAAGGTACTTTAAAATGTTTTGCCTAATATTAGAGCTATTCCTAGAAACCGAAAACCCGAATACCCAAATTTCTTAGCAGCGGTCCTAACCGACTTTGAGTATCCAATTCTAGAACAGGTAACCCGGGAAACTGAGTAATACGGTGGACGGGTAGTTGGTTCCTGAAAAAGATGGCTCTTGACAGCCTTCCCCAATATATCGCACATTACGTAGCTGGAGGGTTGTTTATGTCGAAAACTTGGATCCTACGGAAGACATAATATTTGTGCTTGACGACGCCTACAAAAACATTATAGAATGCAAAAAGTTGCTTGAATATTCACACTTAACGAATAATTGAATTTTATTGACATGCATTTCGAGAAATTAAGTGCAATAATATACTTTGAAAAACAAAATATTCAACTGATAGAATCATTTAATAGCATGGCAGTTCAGTGCTAAGAGGGTCTGGATATAAATTTGGCAACTCCGGAGTCGTACGCTCCAAACTCACGTCTGTTAATGTAGCGGCGGCACATTTTCGAGCGAGTTTACAGTAAGAAGATTAAGTGAGAAGGCTGTGAAACACATTACACGCGCTATTTCTACATTCTAAAGCTGCTGTGGTTGCGTTTAGCTAAGGCAGCTTATAACTCTGTTGGGTTCCTCACCACAAATCCAAATCAACAAAAGAGAATTCTCCCAGAAAGATAATTTAGAGCTGCTATTAAAACACTATCACATTATTCTGTATTTTATTTTTGCCCATTAAGTTGTTGTAATAAGATCGTCAATTAGGTTTAACACCTACAAGAACGAACTTTACCCCAGAAAACATGGTTTATTGAAAGGGTTATGATTATATATTCAAACTCAAGGAGCCTGTTAAATGGATAGATGATATAGAAAGGTATATTTATTTTATATGGATTATTTATTGTAATTGTTTTTATTGTTGACTTATGTCAAAATTACGTAATTGTGTAATATGGTAATATAATAATAAAGAAATACAGTAGGGTATTTCATTTTCATTTAGTTTTCACTTATGCCACTAACCCAAGGAAATAAATAAACAAGTAAATTCTATAATATTAAATTTGCATTTTTCAATTTCATGTACGAGGGTGACCTGAAGTGTTTCTGGAATCGGCAAGAGATGGTGCACGAAGGTTATGAAAGCGGATTTATTGGTCGGCAAGGGCAACCTTGTTTTGGCAAGTGTCAAAAATTCAGAAGTCTACTGTCAATAGTTGTTGTTTGAGAACGCAAATTCGAAATATTTTGCTAGAGGCTCATGGCGGATGTACTCCATCATTCGGCCATCAGCTTCTGTAAGCGAGTTCAAACTGGGTCGCACAAGTGGCGAACCACGCAGCGGACGCCCAAAAACCGCTACCAACGATGAAATGATCGACAAGATCCATGATGTGTTAACCGATCGCCGATTGAAGCTGAAACACATAGTAGAGACAACAAGCATCTCAGAAGAACGGGTTGGCCGTATCTTACACGAAAGCTTGGGTATGAAAAAGCTTTCGACGCGATGGGTACCACGTTTGCTGACACCGGAGCAAAAACGAAATCGGGTGACCGTTTCGGAGGAGTGTCTGGCCAGGATCCAACGCAATCCAAGAGATTTCTTCTTTTGTTTCGTAATCGTTCCATTGGCCGGAAAGGTCATGGCGACCATTTTTTTGGGATTCCCAAGATGTGATCCTCATCGATATCTGCAGAAGGGAAGGACGATTACGGGGCAATTCTACAGCGATTTATTGATCCGATTCGATGCAGTATTCATCCCGCATCGTCGTGTCCAAATTGAATGAATTGCGCTACGAATTAGTCTCTCATCCTCCATATTCATCGGACCTATCCCCCAGCGACTTTTTCCTATTCCCAAACCTAAAAAAATCACCGGGAGGAAAGAGATTTGCCTCAAATGAGGCTATACATGGTTATTTTGCAGACCTCGAAACATCCTACCTTTCCGACGGCTTGAAGAGACTGGAGCACCGTTTGAAAACGTGTATTTATCTTCGAGGAGACTACATCGAAAAATAAATATAAAAAACCACACCAATACCTTGTTTTTCTTGTCGACTCCGGAAACATTTCAGATCGCCCTCTACCGCCCCTATACATATATAAATCATGCACGTCTATGGAATTTTGTTCCCCGCACCTTTCCTTTCCTGCAACGGCCATATTTTGAAATATGAATCACTGCCTACATTATACGAACTGAGGTATACTAACATTTGCGTAGTTAAAATAGTCCTTGAACTGAGTTAACGGATTTCTAGAACTATTACTGTCAATCTGTCTTAATCTGGCACAAACTAGTTGTGAGCCGATATCAGTAACAAACTACTATATAGTTATAGATAAAGAGTTGTATTGCACAGGTTTTTTCTAAAGAACTTTACTATTCTTTTCAATTTTTTCGCGCACAGATGGAAAATAATTTTTCAACATTCTCTTGGTAAACCATAATGGAGACTATAGTCTGTTCGTACCTTAAAATACAGTACGGCTCTTATGGAATGCTACCTTCTCTTTCTATTGGCAGAGAGTTAATGTGTGTACATCTTTTTTGAACCTGGGCAGTGTTGTGCGAATTTGCAGTAGTGATTTTTTTGACAGATACATTACCATAAACTGATATTTAAGTTTTACTTATTGATGTCAGCTGTTCTGTTTTAACTCGGAAAACCTTGTTCCTTTAAGACCATATGGAAACTGTCTCAAACTTGTATATTTTATTTATAAGAATGAATGTAATATTTCTCTACCTTTCGTTTCGTTGTATTTCTAGAATCCATAGCGTACATAAACTGTCTAAGCCTAAATGGATAGTAACAACGATTTTACATTGTAGTGATGGTTCACTCTTAATTTGAATCAGCTTGTGTTATGATAGTGCCATAAATCTTACCCTAAAAATATCCCCATTATTTTAGCCACGGGAACGACATAAAATGGTTTTGTGTCTGTCATCAATGCAGTAAAAAATAGAGAACATTTTTCTTTATTCTCTATATTAAACAGCTGCGATTTAAGCGAAAGCAGTGTGATTACGACAATGTTTGCAAAAATAAAGGGAGAATAAAATCTTGCAAATTGTCCAAACATGTTCAAAATTGAAATTTTCACACTACAAAAAAAAAGACAAAAAAGTTTCGATTATAGGTATTTTTCTTTATTAACCCTACGTCTACTGGCTGGGTCAAGTGGATCCAAAACGATTTACTTACGGTAGAATTAATGTATTAGTATTCACAGACTTTCCAAGTAGAAGGTGTAGTTTTATAATTATTGCAAAAAGGAATCTTTTGATTAATAGTTTCTGCAGTATACGGAAACTTTCGGAATATGCCGATTTCCTGGTAGACTGAGGGTTAGTAATCGAAGATCGCAATTTAAAGAATTCTATCGAGGTATAAATAATTCGCTTACCTGACAGTATACCTGCAGTTTGGATCTAACAGTAATCTTACAAATGGTGCCAAGTCGGCCATATTTGACGGTTTATTCGAATATAATCTCAATGTCATTGGCTCATGTTGGACATCTCTAAAACAATTGCAAGTAACAAAGATTGTTATCACGAAGTAATGAATAATTTACGAGAAAATAGCATGAGAATCCAAATTCGACCAAGGAACTGAAAGAGAAGCTGATGCGTGATGGTTTTGGTTACTACACTGCAAAGGCTGGACAAATAATGAATAGGATTGGATAACATGGTATAAATTTGGAAAATGTATTTCGTAATATAATCTATTTGCTGGAGTTTCGTCAATGATAACTTTATTTTTCAAGGACCAAACTGGAAGATCGACTATTATTTTCCGATCTGCTTCACTATGGACATCCACGTGCAGTGTAATCTAAAACAATAGCGAAAGCAGAATTAAATCATGTATACAGAGTGGCGAGTATGTAGCCTACTGTGCTTAGAACTCAGTAAAAATTGTTTAATAATCTATTTCCTATTTCCCATTTTACTTGCAACAACGAGGAGTACGTTTTCAACCTTCGTTAGGGACATAAAGTAGAGATAAGAGCGAATAACAAAATGATTTTATTACTAGGAGTCAAGTATAAGTAAAGTTACTTTTCGACATAATCCCCGCAAAGGTTAAGACATTTGCTATACTAGTAGGCGAATTTTCCAGTACCTTCTTCATAGAAGGTTACCGCCAACATGTAGAGATAGGTCTTTCCGGCGTCTTGAAGCTCTTCCTTTGTATATGAAAAGCGAGGAGGTCACAATTATTTAAAATAATGAATAACTTTTTTATGACATCAATAACCGTACTTTATTGCAAGTATGTTTTCGTGGAGCACGTTTATTGTTTATCGATTTTCTATGCGTTGCAGAGGTATAATACAGGTTATAAAGATCTCCCACATTTTGAATAGGTATAAAAAAAGGCGACCGCGACTACTGATCGATACGTTGAAATGTAGGAGAGTTTTCTGCACATCAAATTGGATAATGTGGACACAGAAAATGTGTGGTGTCAACAGGATGTAGTCAAAATTTACACAGCGCGACGTTCACTGGGAATAGTGACCGAAATGTTTCCTGGTCATTTGAGCATTTTAAGAGGAGACGGGGAGTGGCCATGGTTACCCGATTTAAGTCCTTGGGACTTTTTCCTTTGGGATACATTAAGGAAAAGGTTTCTAAACGTCGACCTTCATCTCCTGAGGAATTAGTGAAAAGGATCCAACACGAAATCGACGCTATTCCGCCTCAATTAACGCGAAGCTCCGGCAATATATTAACAACGGTAGCCGCTATTTGCCTGATATAATTTTTAAAACACTATAAAAAACTATACTTTATGTCATTCTCAAAAATATATTCAGTTTCTAATTAAATTTCTTCATCGTTTTTATACATCTTCAAAATATGGAAGATTTTTATACCCCACTCTGTATAATTTGTTAAAAGCATGTATAAACCCGCACTAGACGAGTGAATTTATGAATAGTTCGCTATAGAGAGTTGTGGTTATTCACCCACGCTTTACCGCTGCAGCCGCCGCAAACTACCTTTATCACTGACGATTTCAATTCTAGGAGCATATGTCAACATTATAATGCCGTAATACATATTTCTTTAACTGAAATTACTCTAACAAAGAATAGCAAAAAAAATGCGCGCGAAATCTAACAATTTATAAGCAAAATGTGTAAATAGCGCAACAGCAACTCTAAGCATAATCCATCATCAACAATATCACATCAAAAGCACAGTGTGATACAGTACTTTTTGCCACTCTGTATATCTACTTAAATGAACCAAATCGCGCGACTAAAAAGGTGTCAGACGAAATTACTACTGTTTCAGAAGAAAATTGGCAGTAATGCCATAGCTTGTGTGAACTTTCTGTTCTCACCTTTTTAGAACTCACGATTGATATATTTTACGTACTGGCTCAGATGTCGCGGGAACTTTTACGACAACATGACTAAAATTCTTGTTTAATTGGTGCAGATTTATATGCAGGAATCTTCTTTTGTATTTAAGTGAAGGAACAATCTCAGATAAATGTGATAAATGTACGGCATCGTCACTGAAAGCAATTTACAAATTACATTACATTACGGCAATATCGTCGAGTGGGCAAGTTAAAATGCTAGATATTCCAATATGATTTACATGTATTTATTTCCTGTTATGACACCATAAAACATGTATATGTGTAAGATTCAAAAGATTAGTACTACTTGCCACAAAACCAATTTTTAAAAATTATTTGCATAACTTTTACAATAAACTATTTTATAAAATCAATTTTTGTAAGAACTGCAGGTATAAATTTAGCAATACTGTAGGCGTAATTGAATCAATTACGTTACGATCGAATTTGTGACATGCCGATTGCAAGTCATAACTCACAACGACCAGTCGAATGAATAATACCGAATGATAGGGGTACTCCATTCTCCGTGGCGCGCGCTTCACCCCTCCACGTTGTTGTCCGCACGAGGCTGAAACTTGACCCTCTTTGCCGAGACTAGTCACAACAACGTCTACTGTGTATTGCCACAGTATAGTAGAGGCAGTAGTTTCACTTATTGGCGGTAGCCTTGATATTCATGTCTCACAGTTTTCCCCGCGCATTCCACCTTGCGCAGCGCAATTAATAGCGGTGACAATTAGAAACATTTTTAAAAATACGAAAACCATCAAATAAGATAACTAAACTATTTAATGCAATAGCTAATTCTGTCAAACTTTATTTCATTTATCATATATATATATATATATATATATATATATATATATATATATATATATATTAGCACCCTGTGTCAAGCAACTTGTGCATGACGGTACATTTTGAAAGAGGGGCGGAAAAAAATGGCAAATGAACAATTTATTCATAAATGTTGCATATTTAGTAATTTTTGTGGACTAACTTTCTCTTTCAAACCTTTATTATAAAATAAGTAAAATAAATCCAAACTCTAACAAAAAGAGTTTAGAAAACAAGTAGTTACACCGTAAGGTTCATGCTAGTGGAAGGCGATTTGAAAACAAAAATCAATTGAATCGATCATTTGAGAAACATCACAAAACAGAATTGTGGGTTACTGAGGAAAAGATAATCAAATTAATTTTAAATAAAATAGTAACATTTCGATAATTCACTATAGTGAGAACCATATAAAGGCTTTTGTACCACTCAATTGCCAAGCCATCTTCTGAAATATACCATTATTGGACAATATGAAAATATGCGAATGACACCCATTTTTAGTCTCCTTAAGCAAAGAGAACGCATACTGATAAGTGGCCAGTTAACTAGGGGCAGCTATTTTAGAAGTTTGCAAAAAAAATCCATAAAATTTTATACAAAATTTGTATTCACTGTTTGAAATAACCAATAAGGATAGCAGCTACATTCAATATTAAATACATTTTGAAATCAAGGTTTTACTTCTTTACCTGATCAAGTATCACATTAATTTCCAAATAAAATCTGTTTATAGAATCAACAGGATACTTTTTCTGCAATATTGTAAGTAGAAGTAAAATGAAAACGCTAATAGATGTAACAAGCAAAAACTTCTTTTACAAAATTCTTAGCACTGTGTTTAATCAAGTATTGCAGGATATATTACTATAATCTACACAGCTTCATTTTTTTAATTCATTCAGTAACTGGTGGTTAATTAATATTTACTTACCATACTCTACTCTGGTCTCTAATCATATGCGCCGAACATGCAAATATCCAATTGGTAAGTTCTAAATTTAAAGCCATTATTGATAGCATCTCATGCATTGGCTGATCTGCTCTACGAATCATGTACCATTGGGGTTTTCTTGTTCCCGCTGTTAATTCCACTGAATATTGCCTTGGCAAACGTTCGATCCACTCACCTCTTTCATCTATAGGTGTAGGAAGATTATAATTTTCCTTGAGGTTGATTTTTATGCCGCTATTCTACAAATTAGGAAACGCGCATTAAATAATACACATCAATGAATATGCTTTTTGTTTATGGTCTAGTTACTAAGAAGAAAATAGGAGGTGTTAATCTCACCCGCAGTAAATAATGTTTAAAAACCGAAATAATATATTCTTTATCTTGCGATATCTGCCTTGTTTGAGAATCAATGGAATTAAAGAGAGCTCTATTCAAAACTAATACCAATTGTTTACACCATAAAATACAGAGATGATCCATTGGCAACCACACTTTCGGAATGTGAGTTGTCTAGAAAACGTAAATTTAATATTTTCGGTAATATGCTGGTACGCCAGTTTAATATACCACCACACTCAGATGTGTACTTGAAGTTAGATGCGGTCCAACTAGAAAGTCACTAAACCCTCCAGAAACAGCGATGAAAGTTGTGTTCATTTTGTTATCCCATGATTTTATATCTGTATAAAAATTATATAAATAACTGTCAAAGAATAGCGGTGGACGCTTGTGTGGAGATGCCAATGTGATGACCAACGAAATTAAGCTGGTATCTGGAATTACAGATATTAAACCTTCTGCAACGATTCCACCCTGAAATAAAGAGTTAATATTATTAGGTTACAAATATAGTAAAGAACACATCAAAAAGTGCATAGAAAACAAAACCTAACATAATAATGCAACTAAATACAGCTACTCATGGTATTGGCAGAGTCATTCGCAGAAAAGACAATGTCAGGACATAAAAACGTTAACACACGGACATGTTTCTGCCTACCCGACGTCATCGGCGTGGTTTTGGACGATTTTTCTACTCGTTACAATTCCCTTTCGGCTACTATCACCGTATGTGAACTAACAGCCCAAGTGAGTATCTGGCGCTGTGTAGTGCCACACACTTGCCTACCGGTTCAAATACAGCGAAACAAGCGAGTACAGTTACCTAACCCTTCTCCCGAGCAGCTCATGGACTGCTAAACCAGAGAGGACGCACACCAACAGTAACTGCATATGCGAATAATCCCTTAGGCTTACCATGATATATTGAAAACACTTCGAAAAATGACTAGAAAACAATACCTAACAATAATGCTGGTAAATACAGCACCAATACCATGAGTAGCTGTATTTAGCAGCATTATTATGTTAAAAATAGTAAGATTACGTTGAAATATATCTTCAACCTTTACGTTGAAATATATCTTCAACCTTATAACTTTATTGGCATTTATTTACCTGCAACAAGTTGAACATTAGGTTCATTTTAAAAATGGAAAGTTCATTAATATTATTTATTATTTTAAATCCAGGCTTAATTAAGAAGAGGCTAGGCAGTAGCGCATTGGCGAAGAAGACGTTAAAAATTGTAACAGAGCAGGTTTTGTAACTAATTGTCGAGTGATTAACCGCCATAAGCATGCCGAGCAATTAATAATTAATATACAGGATGAGTTAAAATTAACACTCGAACCGTGTAGTTTTCTCAATTTAAAAAATTTCGCGGGGTATAATCGACACCACATTCCACATCTGACCCACCAAGTCCACAATTTTCCAGTTGTATATGCACTCTCTTGGCACACCCTATAAGTAAAAATCTCAAGGTGTTAAGTCTAAGAAACGTGAAGGCCAGCGCGACCAAACCATGGACGAGTTAATGAATGGTCGGGAATAGCAGGAACAGTAAGATTCCAATGTGGTGGAGAAGCATCTACACTACAAGCTGGATTTCTACTGACAGATCATTAATGGCATACTGCTGTAGCATCCTTAAGTAGCGATCACAATATACCAAACATTCACCTTCGGAGAGTCACGCTCAAGCTACCAAATGACTTCTGGATATTCCGAATCCCAGAAAATTGTATTATATATGCTGCCAAGTCTACTTGTATGAACACAGACTCTGACACCCATAACAACATAAACAATATTTGGTACATGTAACTTGCTTCTACCATTAGAGTGTGTAATATAATTAGACTCACTGTACTCATCAAATAGATTGTGTTTATAACCGATTAATCGGCTAAAATGCATACACCTGTTAATTACTATTTTACTTTTTAGAGAAATCTCTCGATATTATGTATGAATCAACTTAATTACTTTTACTTTTTCAACATCAAGTGACTTACAGGTGGAATTATTTATGAAATGCATATGAGGGCGACCTGAAATGTTTCCGGAATCGACAAGAAAAACACGGTATTGGTGTGGTTTTCTATTTTTATTTTTCGATGTAATCTCCTCGAAAACCAACACTTTTTCCCACGGTGCCCCAGTCTCTTCAAGCTGTCGGAAAAGTAGGATGTTTCGAAGTCTGCAAAATAGCCATCTGTAGTGGTGATGACCTCCTCATTTGGCGCAAACCTCTTTTCTCCCAGTGATTTTTTCAGGTTTGGGAATAGGAAAAAGTCGCTTGGGGCTACGTTTTAACTCGCTCACCCAGAAGTTGATGGTCGAAAATGATGGAGACATCCGCCATGAACCTCTAGCAAAATATTTTGAATTTCCATGGCCGTTTTCCCAGCCATCTGAAGTGTTTTGTCACTACACGAAATTCGATTTTATCAATTTTTGCTACACAAAATACACTCTTAAACAACAACTATTAAGAATATACGTCTGAAGTTTTGACAGTTGCCATAAAAAAGGTTGGGTGTTTTATCACTGCACGAAATTCGATTTTATCCATTTTTGCGAAACCGCCTGACTTGCTACACAAAACACAATCTTAAACAACTATTGACAATGGACGTCTGAAATTTCGATAGTTGCCATAAAAACGGTTGCTCTTGCCGACCAATCCACTTCAACCTTCGTGCGCTATCTCTTGCCGATTCCGGAAACATTTCAGGTCGCCCTCATACATGTGTATAAATCATTCATGACAAAGTGAAATCATGCCTTATTAGTTAAAACACAATCTTACAACGCAAAAGTAATATTTTTAATTGGTTTCAACAGTCCATTAAAGCGAGCCAGTTTAATGCTCAGATTCAAATAAAATATTTACTTAGTATGTCCAAATGTATGACAATAAATATAGGAATATTGCAAAAGCATTTGAAAATATTTATAATACAACAGATAGCAGATTGTAGATCTATAGTTTGACATTTCCTTACATGAACAGTATTCTAATCACATTAAAAGAAAATTATCACATCTAGTAAGTGAGTAAACAAGAACCATGAAATTTTCATGACTAACTAGAGAACAAACAATTACAACTTGCAATTTTTATAACACAATTTTCTTCTAACACTATATTTTTTAAATTCTAAAACCTAGCATTGAATGGAAACATGAAACAATATTTATTTTTATTCATTAGATAGACCTTACCATTGAATGTCCAATAAGTATGATAGAAGTAGGTTTCTCCAAATTTGAAGCATATAATTCCAATATTCGATAAATTGATCGTTTAGCATATAATACTTGATCATGAAGTAAAGCACCATTTAAACCAGAAAGTTCTTCATTATAATCAATAGTAAAATAATCAAAATGAAATCCTGGTCGAGAATGTAATGCTTTTCTTAATGCGACAGATGCCAGTGATCTAACTAAAAAAAGTCTTAAGGTAATACAATTTCTCGCTTAAATAAAAATACAAATTATATACCTTGTTTGTATGATCCTGCATTACCCGGTATAAATAAAACTGGTATACCTTTGAATTGCATATTTCTTGCTCGCTCTGTAAAATGTCCCTCACTATATGCATGCAATCCATATTTCTTGAATTGGTTATCTATTCTCATAGATATTCTCTATCGAAAAGAAATTATTTAAACATGTTACGCTAATATTGCAAATTATACTTACAACAAATTGTGGATATTGAAACATATATGTCATTTCACATTTATTTTCCTCATAATCAGATAAAAATAACAGCAGTCCATACAAGAAGCCGAATGTTATTAATAATGACACGAAAATGAATTTATTTATGAAAACCATTTTACCTACTTACATTTATACTACAACATTCATTACTTTTTAATTTTGTGTTTTATCAACTATACTAAAGCATTACTTATATTAGCAAGAAAACTAAATTTTTCGATGTAATGCTCATGAACATTTATCGTTATCTAATTCACAGAGATCATACAGAGATACCGGAGATATGAAGGATTGTTGATATACGTTCAAAAACTAGAAGTCATGATAGAAATGTACCGCAGATATAAAATCAAGAACAAATATTTGTCATATGACTAATGTGATAATTATGGAATAACAAACAAACATCATTCAAAAAACATGTTTGAAGGTGTACTATATGTCAATTTAACTATCAGAACAAAAAAATGAGTTTCTCTATCAAACACCCCTCTGTAGTTGAAATATCCTACACATTTAACATCTTATTTTTTTTTATTTAAATGAATTATAGTCATCATCAGTATATATGATACAATTTCTATAAACATGAACAAATTTAATACATGTAGGTACTATATAAGTAGCGCATACTAAATATAAAAAGAATTACACGTATTGTAGCTACTTTAAGAATTGACACATAATTTGGAAAGCAAATACAACTTAAAATATTGTTCTTAAATTCACTTTCTTACTGAATTTTGTATTGCAATTAAATTTTAAATGAAAGAACTAATTTAATGATCAACATTAATGTAAACCAAATGCGATCCTTAATACTTTTACTTCAAAAAGCTACCGCTTAAAATTATGACAGCAGGCGCTAGTTGTTAATGTTCAAAATGTCTGCTTGGTTTGTATGCTATCGTTGTGTACGGTATGTGTTAAGATGTAATACGAATGAAAGTCAAACACAGTGATATATATACGATTGTAACTGTGTAAAAATCAAAAACCAACGCAAAATGTAAGCATGGATAAGCAAGAAAATGTCAACAACAGCATTAGGTACTGTTTCTATAAAAACACAATGTGCCCCCTTACTGAAGGAGAACCTCAGCAGAATCAAAGTGATATTTTCCGCTCAGCTGACCGAAAAGACTATTCAAGAACAAGGCGGAATCATCAAGTACGATATAACTGCACCGATAGCAGAAGAGAAAATTGTGAGCACGGATTTCATTAATCGAGTTCAGGTAGGTGCGAATTTAGTAAATGTAGGACGGATGTTGTATGGAGTTAGACTGTGGAAGTTTTTAAAATTATATACGAAACGGATCTGACCCAACTAATAAACGAGGACACTCTTAAATAATAGTTTTTTCTTCTAACGATATAAGCATTGTAGGTAATACTTTCTTCTTTACAGACTACAACATTTGGTAATTTACTATATAGTATAAGATACACTCTTAAATATTTTGTTCGCCAATTTACGGGTGTTATATTTATTAAAAAAAAATGGTATGCGGATCCGGTTCAAAAATAAAATTAACGACCAAAATATTTGTTTATCCTCAATAAAGAACGCTAAATAAAGAATAAGATCGACTAATAGGATTAATTTATTTTCAATGCTCCCATTTAAACTAAATGAATGTTTGGAATGGAATATACCTGTTCATTTCTTAGTTTTCATATAGATAGGTACCCCATTTTTTTGTAACATATAGTAATGCATGTTGTTTCTGGTAATCTGAAAAAAATAAATTTGATTAAATTGGTTAATTAAATTCGGAGAACTATTAATAATTTGAAACTTTCTTGGGTATGAGGATTAGATATATATACAAAATATTAAGCTATTCTAAAAACAGTTAGGTACCACCATTGATTTCAATTTTATAATTTTGCATTAGCTAACTTATAACCTGTAATAGTTTTTCGTAAGTATTTCTTATGGTCAAATTGGGTTGGGAGATTTATTTTAGGGATTATTCTAACAATGCTTCTTCGCAAAACTTAAATTGTGGTCACCTTATATATACTTCACTTTATTTTATCATCGAGTTTAGTTCTAACGTATAGAATCAAAATTTTTAATGAAAAAGATAAAAATGGGGAAGAAATAAGACTATAACGGACTATCTTCAAATAGAGTTAAGACGATTTAATAACTCATTTGAATGAAATCAAAATTTAAATAAATGATTTATTTTAAAGAACTTTGATTTTTTTTTCTTGTAGCAATTTTGTACTATGCAATTTCATTTATTCATATAATTGTTTTATGAACGAAAATAAAAAAGATTACACTTTACATTCATTTTGTTAACACAACACATTATTTAAAGTATTTCCTAAATATAAAGAAAAAAGTGAATAAATGGGGGAAACAAATGTTTCTTATTAATACAAAGTACATGATTTTTTTGCACAAAATTCTGAATGATCTAACTCGTATGGTATCCGAAGGAGTAGTATTTGCACATACAATTGGAACAATGATATGCAAAATGCTTGGCTAACATTTGAAGCATTCTTCTGAGATTTCTACCAATATACTGTATCTATATTTTGTGGAATAGATGTGCTTTAATTTCCAATTTAACGACTGACGGTAATAATGTTTAGGAATTGTTTTTAAAGTTGAATTTTTTATTTAGTTGACAAGAGGTGTTCAGTTTTGCCGCAGATTGGATCAACTGAATAATCTAAAACTCGATGGGCATTGATTGTAGCTTGTTCATTTCTTTTTATAAATAAAAAATCTGCGGTCATTCTTTTATTTTAGACATTTGAAATTTTTTTAGAAATTTGTAATAATTTCTACCATTCACTTATATATATTTCATAACTCTATAAAAAGACTTCTTGATGTGATATTAGTTTCTTGTCGTTTCTCTCTTTCACGAAACACTAGGCAAATGGATATTGTGCAAATATTTTACACCAAATCTTTGGAAAGCAAATTCAGTATAAGGGCAAAACACCTATAGGTTATAATAGGATGTTTCAGATGCCGCCTCCTCAAATTTGTACGGAAGGTACTGAGCTCAGTACCTTTGAAAATGCGAACCGCAGTTGTTCGCGAAACGTCAGGGACAAAAAACCTAGTTACACGGCAGAACCCGACAACCGTTACGGCTATGAGAAACGGTCGTGAAAATTTGAGATACTATTTAACCTATCTTCAAATACTTCCCATTCGTCTCCAAACAATACTTGCATCCATCTCTAGAATTTTATTAAAATATTCTGGCCTGTAATTGTTGCTAATACTAGGCTTCCTAAGCATTATTCCAACTCTTTCTATTGACAAGTGACCAATGTTTTTCAATCAGTCGCGCCTAAGTCAATTCACCTGATTATTCTGGTGCAATGGCACGCGACAGGATCGAATCAGAATATTATTTCATCAATCACACGATGAAATTTTCGAGCAATTTTTTAAAAATTTTGACCCTATTTCGGTCAGTGTGTGGTGTTGATATTCCCGATTTTAGAACACTTAATTTGCAAATTCCGCTTGTGACTTGAACTTTTTCTGAATAATTTTCGACGTCGAAAATAAGAATTATATACCCTTCGCTTTCGTATTGGATATTTTTCAACATTCATTATAATTATTCCATTCAAACGATAACGTCTTAATTCTTTGCTGCATCTGAAGAATCTTTAGAGTTTGGTTATTATACATTTTGAATCCTTCTATTCTATATACAATATTTAACATTCTTTTCTGCAAAATTCTTTTTATACAAGTGTATGAAACTTTAAATTGACGAGATTATTTAATTCAAAGGTTGTCATAAAAGCCTCAGAACTTATTAAAATACCAGAGGGGAGCACTAGAAAAATTGTGAGCAACTAATCTAAAACGAATTACCTCAAAAGATGTTGATATAGTTCGACAGAGTGCATGTAAGAAGAATGAAGTATCTGCGGTTGGTAGGTTAGGAATTGTTTTACTGAATGAGGCTATTGGGTGTTCAAAATCAATACTGAAACTTCAAGAATTCGCATAATTATTTACTTGTTATCGATAAACATAGACAGCACATTTTCAAAAACAATTCCAAGTCTGTTATTGTTCACTATAGTCTGAAGCGTAGTCTTGATGCCAATAATGAGAGAGAAAAGATTCTAAGTTATATTTTAATACATCTATAAATTTTAACATTTCTGTTTTATTTGATGGTCGCCAGCTGTAACTTTTTCAATGAAGAGAAGATATTTTTAAGTTTCCAGTTTCTGCTTGTAGAAAAAATAATAAAAGCTTAACCGTTTTAACTACTGCTTTGGTGGTAGGACTATTTTTTTAAAATTCTTCTGGCACCCACTTGAGAACCTTGACATACAAAGCAGCATTCATTCTCTGTCGCTGTTTTTTAGTTAGCTTTATCGACATTCTTTTCTCGTGCTTCATCTTTGCTCTGTGGCTCCAACTGGATGTCGTACTCTTAGAAGCATGATTTGTCACCAGCAATGACCATTTCAAGGAAGCCGGAAATTTGAGCGGATTTTTCCAGCCATTGTAATGTTTCTCAGCTTTTAGTCAGGAGTTAACAACTATGAGACGATTTTTGCACACGATTTTCTTAAACTTAAATATTAGAATCGTGTGCACAGACGATTTTCTTCAATACTTAGTTTCTATGGAGTTGTTAGATGTTCAAAAAAGTATAGACGCTGGTAATGTACATCTAGGTTGATTGCATTTGATGTAGGAGTTTATGTTCGCATTTATGATGTCTCCTATGACAATGAGAAAATTACAGCTACTTGCACATTGGAAGTAGAAGTATTTACACTAATGATTAAATTGGCTATCTTTATGAGTGACGATTGAATTGATTGAATCTTGTGAAATTGTTGTAGAGTAGGTATATATTTTTGTATGCAATTGATATAACTTCTTAAATTTCTTTCGAGTTCGTTGTCTTTTTCTCTTTCCTTCCTCTTTCTCTGTTTTGTACTTATTTTCTTCTCTATTCTCCCTCTCTTTTTTCTCCTCTTCTTCTTTCTCTTCTTCTTTCTCCTTTTTTTGTTTTCATCACGTGTTTCCCCTCACTTTCTTCTTCTCGTCTTTCATCTTTTCGTTCTTCTCCTTCTACTTTGTATTTTCCTTCTTCCTA
Organism: Trypoxylus dichotomus; assembly: GCA_023509865.1. NCBI lineage: Eukaryota > Metazoa > Arthropoda > Insecta > Coleoptera > Scarabaeidae > Trypoxylus > Trypoxylus dichotomus. The sequence continues at coordinate 20,451,437 of CM042080.1, forward strand.
TTTTCTTTCTTCTTTTTCTTCTTAAGCACTTTATTTTTCATCTTCGTTTTCTTTTTCTCTTCTTATTCTTCTTCGTTTACTTTTCTTCTTTCTCCGTTTCTTTCTTTTCCTTACTCTTTGAGTTCTGTTTTTTCCCACTTCTTCTGCCTTTTCTCCTCCCTCCTCTTATTTTTCTTATTACTTGACGTTAGTTGCAGAATAGCTAACGCTAATAGCTAATTATAAGTAGCATTATTGCGACCAGTTATTGTTCATGATGAAAAACTTGACATTAGCTGTTCTTCAAGCAGCTTTTGCAATTTCTTTATGTCGTCTTGATGATCATAAGTTATTGGTTAAATTCACCCCTTAAAAATATTTTGCTTATATAACAATTTCTTTTAGATTTGATATTTTTAACTTAGATTAAATTGAGGAACCCATTCGTGAAACTTGCAAGAAAACACTCTAAGTAGTTTTTAAACTGCCTTGTCCATTTCTTAAATGCCACTCATGTTTTGATGAATCGGATAGTACAGGGAGTTACATCGAAGTTACTCTCGCCCTACCCTTTCCATATCTCGACCCTGAAAACCAGATATATAAGATCTGAGAAGAAACTATATTTACAAAATATTACTACACTATAGTACAGTAATATATCGTACAGTACAAATAAAACCAATACGAGCTAAAGTGAATTCATTTCTTCCAACAAACAGAAACAACTGTTGCCCATATCATGTGTAACCTTACAAAGTTATTATGTTTATATGAGGCCACTTCTTTGCACAAATTAATTTTTGCAAATATATGTTTCCAGCAATTTTATTATAGTTAAAGTATTACATACTATATTATTAAGTATATTATTTTATAGTGCAGTAGATAAACTACAAATACTAAAAGTATCCTCGATGTAAAAGGACTCCGGCGATATTTACTCAAAAACTTTTATGATCTATTGCGTAATGTCGCTGAATACGTGAGAAATCTAATGCATAAACGATATTCTCATATTCAGTTTGAAAATGTATGAATTATTCATACACCCATTTGTGTACATCTTCGGACGACTTTTTTATCCGGAAAAACGGCATTAAAAGTTTATTTTTAGGATTATCGCGATACTTATTTAGAGCCCCGGATATTTTACAAAGGTAAAAATGAAGAGATCTCCGCGACGCGGCAGTGGGTCAAGAGGTGGTTCAGCGACCGTCCGACCCGGATCTCTACCGCGTGACGTCACGTCAGGCCAGAGACGTCTATAAAATAATTTCAATGTTGTTGCTGTTGCGGCTGCGACTTTACTTACCCAGGTAGTTGACGTAGCTCTTTCAAATAAATCCGCCGTTCCTGTCCGCCACGATCATAACTGGATATTTATTCAAACGACGTCGAATACGACATGGAAGCAACGCAAGCAGAAAATCGGCACGAGGAGACTACCTATACCACCATTCCGAAATGGTTTCCTGTTTCTATTTATTCTTTATAAAAAGCTGTTGCTGTTGTAACGGTAGTTTCCATAAAAAAGTGTACATTTAGACGTCTCAAACGAAAAGGAAAGAAAATGACGAGTACCTAGTTATGGTCCTTCAAATACGATCTCGCAACAGTAATAATTAATCAGAAGTAATCAAGACTTAATTGGTACCGGTGTAAATAGTTACGTAAAACTACCTGCGTCAGGTGGTTTCAATATGTTGGATTACGTATAATTGCCAACTGTTATCTCTCGTAAAAATATTGGTTATAAGTGATCGTAATTATAGTTTTGGCAGTTTTTTGTTGATACTAAGATACTCTAAACTCAAAAGAATTCTTTATTGCACAATAATTCCTGTCTGAAAAGAATTAATAGGAAATCGGTATTTGAAAATCGCAGCTTTGTCAGTTTTTTGCATCATTAAAGGTTTATCAAAATACACTAGGATTGATGCGATTAACCCTTTAAAGGTTTAACTCTCCAACCCTACTTACAAAAGGATGTATATCTGTTTTTTGTAGTGATTATATTCATTTGGGCACGCCATTCGGAACGAACCTACTGTCTTAGCGCTTTTATTGATACCACAAAATAGCCATAAATTTAAACGTGCTTCCATCATCTGAGCTTAGATGATCCCAGACACAGAAGCAGTCGAACCGTCTGCGTCAACAATGTGACTATACTTAAAAAAAGAACTCTCGAAAGCTTGAATACTTATTTCGTAGTATACATTCACATACACTACCGGCCATAAGTGTTTACCCATATACATAACACGTGTGAAAGAACATAAAAACTGGATGTTGGAAGATTAGAAGAAAGTCCTCTGGATCGACGAATCTAAATATCTCATCTGTAGTTAAACGGAAGAACATTTGTCCGCAAATCAAAGGAGGAACGAGCACTTGAATCTTGTATTATAGCAACAGCAAAACATGGAGGAGGATCAGCCTTGATTTAGGATTGTTCTGGTGGTACCTCTGTCGGCGATTTGCTTAAAATAGATGGTATCCTTAAAAAAGAAGGTTACAGCTTGATCTTGGAGAGGAACACGATTAATCGGTGAAAATTTCGTATTCCAACACGATAATGGTCCTAAACACATTGCAAAGATATGCCGTGAGTACTTGAAACGACTGAAGCACAGAGAGAAAATTGCTGCTATGAAGTGGCCGCCATAAAGTCCAGATCTCAATCCGATTGAGCTTTTGCGAGAATAAGTCGGCCGATAGATTCGAAAATCTGCTCCAAATTCAACAACAGTACGTTTGGCACAACTACAGGGCACGTGGAGGAATATACAGCCGTTAACGCTGGCAAAGCTTCTATGTAGAGAGAATGCAAAGATTGTGTGCCGCAGTAATAAAACCGTAAGGTGGACACAAGTGCAAGTGGCAAGTTAATTTATGCTTGTCTTTGTTAGCAAATTGATAAGCTAATTGTTTTTATAACTGTTACAGTTCTTTGTGTAAGTACAGAAGAATGGTTTATTTTATAATTAGTTTTTAACTTGTTTTTGTAATATTTTAAGGGTGGGTAAACACTTATGGCCGGTAGTGTATACTTCTAATATAAATAAGACAAAATTATATCATGCCATCAGTGATGCTAAAATCTTAGTTCATTTCATATAAATAAACAATAATTAGAAAACATAATGGATCCACGTATAAAAGACACTTTTAAATTTGAAACAACGTATGGATTAGAATATTTGGATGAAGAATCGTGTACCATTGATGTGGAAGGTGATTTTATTAATGTAAAATATGAAATTTAATATTTGCGAAGTGAGAAGAAACGAAAGTTACCACTAGAAAGTATGCAATCGCTTCAGAATAGTGAAATCCCTGCAACAATTATATAGGTGGGATAGATAATTTCGGAGTATGTATGTATTTAATAAGTTTGCACCTACATCAAATACGAATGTAATTGTGCATGAGTTGGATTCACGACCGGGAGTTCTAGATGCGAATGAAGAGGTGGAGTTACACCATTTTAAAGCCTTTCATAAATGGATACTACATTTCAAATTTTGAAGTAAGTTATAGTTTCGAGATGTTATACAAATTTAGGTGTTTTCTCTTTGACACTGATATATAGAGAATTCTTAAGAAGTAATTACAATAATATTGAATCTATAATATGCTTATGTAACAATTCTTTAAGGCGCTAACGTAATTAGAGACAGAATTAGCATTGCAGTTTTACAAATCAAAAAGGCTCAAAGGAAATATATAGACGATGTTTAGTAGGTTGCAATTATGCTTAGAAATGGATGGATTTGAATTCGAACAATTGCTGATTTACAATTAAATAAGTATCCTCTTATAAAATACACTGTAACTTAACATCACTCAACTCAATGTGTATTATTTTGACAATATATATTTCAAGAGGAAATCCTATTTTGCGTGATATATAGAGCTTAAAACGTATAGTTCAGCCATTTAATGTTTCTGAAAATTGAAATTCTGCAAGTATTACGGTACCTACCATTACACTAGTACGTAAATGTAGTGTTGCCAAATGTATCTTTTTTTTTCAAGTCGTTGCTGAAAACATGCAACGCATAATACAGATTTTAACATTAAGATTTTTGATTCACAACGGAACGAAGAATGGCAACTGCGTATAGCTTTTGCGCCAATTTATACATACCTTGTATGAATTGCACTAAAATGTTTAGATTATATCTTCTCGGAATCTGTCGTAAAATCTAACGATAATTCAATGTTTACCTTAGCAATAAATTCCTCCGTCATATTTTCAACGATATATGTTTTTCTTTTCTTTGTCACCTTGGCAATATGGTCAATATTTTGCGTATATATCTAAATTTGCAAGATTAAAATCATGTAATAATAGGTTACAATGATCTAAAGGTGATCTTAAAATAATAGGTCACGTTCAATTATGATTCGGTCTATTACACAAAGTATTGATCTTTCAATACTTTTAACAATACGCAGTTTCCTTTGAAGAAACATTCAATTTCAAAAAACTTCTTCCATTTTATAGTAGCTAACTCTCGCTTTACAATAAAATATTCGGCTTCCAGGGAAGGCAAATTGAAATGTAATATTATGCCTTTTTTTCTTAGTATGGTCCTGATCCAAATATTAACCAATCGCGCACCCAAAAAATTTATTCTTTCCAAATGTTGCCGCTTTAATTATCATTCACATTAAGCATCGTACAAACTCTTAGTGTAAACAGATGCAAATTTTTTACATTTTTCAACTTGTTTCACAACGGTATCGCAGAATGATTTTGAAAGAAAGAAAGATGAAAGACATTTCTCGACATTCTCGTAATTTTGTGAAATAAAATTGTGCAAATGCTGCATTTGCTTTGAAATAATTTTTTTTTAGTAATTTCATGTCAAGTCAAATCCAATCTATTAGTACATTTAACCTTGTCACTTGAATCTATTTACCTAGACTATCTAACAAAATTATTCACACCCTAGCCTGATTACAGTTCGAAGGAAAAAATATGTGAACAAAGTCATGTAAAAACAGAAAATATATATTTATTTCTTTGTAATGTAGCGCAACGGGAAAGTAATAATTTATTCTCCCACGGGTAAGTTTCTTTATAAAACTAGAAACAAAATAGTTCATATTCATGGTTTGAAATCAACATAAATATTTACACCAGACTTTAATATCTAGTATGGCCCCATGTTACCTTTCTTACAACCTGGCATCGTCAACCTGCATTCAGATAAAATTTTGTTCGATTTATTATCAACAATTTGCTTCAAATTTGCTCAATCGGATTAAGATCCACTAACTGAGCCAATCCAAAACTCGTATACGATTTTCTTGACGCCAGTTGGTAACTGACTTGACCGTATGCTTTGGATCCCCATCGTGCTGAGTTGGTGAGTCCCATCATATTCGGACAAGGGGCAAGGCTGGTTTGTAATATATTGACATACATTTAACATTAATTAATAAACAAAAAATATATTAGTTAGAATTTTAAATGGCTAAATATTTTATTTTTAATTAGGTACGAATCTTACATTCACCATATTTTACTGTAGGGCGCAAATATTCTGCCTTATACCGTTCACCCGGCTTTCTTCAAGCTCTTATAACTCCATCAGAGCCGAATAACATAATTTTGCCCACGCTTTTTCTCGCGTCCACTCATATCTTTCTTTTTGGTTCTTTTTTCATATAAAAGGCTTTCTGAGCGCAATACTTCTCCTAAATCCAATCTTCCAAGTAAAGTATTTATTTCAGCTAGAGCAGATATTCGACGACTTTTTTGCACTTCTCTAAATATCATCGCGTCTATTCTTGCTGATGTTGTCTTCTTTCGACCTCTTCCACTAATATTTCCAATTGTTTGTATTTTTTTTTGTAGCCAAACCGATTCTTGTTTAATTCCACAACTCTATTCCTTCTTTCAATGCTCAACTCTTTGGTTTTCGCCATTCTGATGCGGTGACGACTTCATTATGAATGAGTTCTTATAATATTAAAGCATTACAAAGCGAGATACTTTAATACTGTTAGAAGACGGCTCTCTATACGAGTGTATTTATGTTGCGTTGATAGCATGAATGAGAACCCTTCTCTGTTTGCATTTATAAACGCATTTGCTGTAGCAAAATGAATAGTTGCCATTTTGTTAAGGTTTATTACAATGAAATCAATATATACTTCGTTTTATTTTTACATGATTCTGTTCAACATTTCTTGGGGTGTGAATAATTTTGTTGGATAGTGTATGTATACAGAGAATCAATGTTCGAATGAATTCAAAATAAACAATAAACCATTGAAGCTTTGGCAACGGAATTTAGCACAGAAGGCTAGATGTTATATGTTGACTTTGTTTCTCGTTTTGCACATCTTTCTTTCCGCATTATTTTCAATTGTAAATTTAAAAACATGCAGCTATAATTTTAATTTCTAAATATTAAACACTTATCAAACATCACCAACTGTTTCTATCTATAACGCATGGGTAGTTGGCAATTTGCGTTAAATATTTAATCGATATGTGGGCAACAACCGGCCCGCGGGCCGGATCTAGTCCGCTGTAAGATTTAATCCGGCCCGCGCGACATTTTGAAAAATCCAATTAAAAAAAATATATATTACTTACTCATACTCACTCCAAACGAGGAATATCGAGTGATATGGGGTTTGTCGTTTGCTCCTGCGGAATGAAGTGAGCGAGCAAGCCGAGTGGTGGCGATCATCAAAGAGTGAGGCGGCAAACATCAAAGCCTTTGATGTTTGCCGCCCCACTGGCGGCGCAACAAAAGATTATTGCTTCTCAATTGTTCTACACTAGACGATTCTAGATCATTCCTTCATTTTTAATTTGTGCGCTTGACAGTACTTATAAATGCGAACAGTTCTTTTCAATGATGAAAGTTAATAAATCAAAACATCGTACAAGGCTGACTGACAATAATTTAGAAAATACTTTACGTCGGTAGATTAGTTTCCCAAATTCAAGCTCAAGTGCCTCATTGATTGCGTTGTCGCTATTTAACAATATAAGTTCACGATTTAATTATGTTGTACCTATTTTTTCGATTTCATTTGTTTATTTCAATAAATTGCATTATAATATTGTCGAATTATTTCCTGTGTGATATCTATCGCTAAAAATTATGAACACTACTTTCAAACGCGGCCCGCGAACGTATTTGCACACTAAAGTTTGGCCCGCAACATGTCAAAGGTTGCCCATACTTGATTTAATCTGATCTGATACTACCATTATTTAATTGTATCAACTGCAGCAGTACTTTAAATTCTATCGTAAGTTAATTGAGAATGAAACTTTAAAATAAATACACAATAGGCGTTAGTATTATTTGTTCTTAATAGTGTAAAAAACGCTATTTACGTTGGTGCTGACGAAAGTTTGAGTACTTGATTATTAAAAAAAAAATAATAACTACTTACGATGAAAAATACGAAAGAAAACCTAAAATGTAATATAACATGCATTCACTTAACAAAACACATAAATAAACAACGAAAACAGTGACAAAGTGACGAAATATAATGCTATGATAAAATAAAAATAAAAATTTTAAATTTCCTTCATCTTTGGCAGCCAATGTTGCTCGTACAATACGTGGCATTCTGGAATTTAATTTCATAATTGTTTTGTGACCATTGTTTCTCCAATCTCTTTGCATAGATGTTGTTTGGGCGTGAGTTTTTTTTATTTGTTTGCCTGTTTCTTCCTATCAGAACTTCATAGGATTTAAGTGGGGCTTTGACGAGACCAAGTCTTTGTTGCCATCACTATTCTACACAACACTATCATGTGTTTCGAATTGATATTACACATAATTATGACAACAATACTCACTGGAGTTTGATTTGTACATTCGCAATTGAACTCCGCCGCTGTTTTTAATACCGTTAATCATTGATTACGTTTGCTAATGAGTTTAAATTTTCAAACATCTGCTCCTTCATGATTTTGGATTGTGTACGTATTATTGGCGGTGAATTTTGTGACCTTCTGCATGTAGAGGTAGTAATTGAACATTTCTCCCTCCCCTATTAACTTCTCGTTTGGCATTTTTTCAACCAATTTCTCTCGGTGTTGGTTAAATTCGTATGACCGTATTTTAGCACTTCATAAGAAGGCTGTTTGAAATGCAATGATTAAAATTGTAACAATCTGGAGCGCAATTGAAAAGATAAATTGTGAAAAAAGATAAACAAACGTTGCCTATTTGATTCTACTTACCTTAATATTCTAAACTTTTCGTTTTTGATTTAACCTAGCCTTTTGACACGTAGAGGTCTCTCTATTTAGAATCTTTTATTTGTTTACTTAAAAAAAAATTAATTTACTGCAGTGATGCTGCTGATGTTCTTTTGACTTTGTGGTAAATGTTGCATTTTTTTGAGTTTTTTTATTATAATTTTTGATTGCCACTTTCACTTGCTATTCCAGTCTTGATCTGATGATGTGCAAATCTGCACGAAACCGGTAGCCATTGATTAAATTGTTTGAGATACTGTGAGATTTTCTTTCCTTCTTATTTTAAAATATATTGTTTTTGATGTTCAAGTTGAACTCTCTTGTGCACTTGCATTTTATTCAGTTATTAAAAAAATGTAAAAGTTATTATTAGAAAACAATACAAACTAATCGTGCTATTAATAGTAGTTCAATTCCTTATTTACGTACATCGTATGTAATCTCAAACTAATATTTCATTTTGATATCCGGTTACAGCGGCCTGGTTATCATTCTTTTAATTACGGTTCGAGTAATAGTTGTAGTAGTAATCATGTTTAATACATAGTCGAATTATCTAATCTCTGTTTGTTACAGAAGAAATTAAAAATCATAGTACAAATTCAATAATAAATCATTCACTTTATTGTCTTTGTAAGAAAGAGTAGAAAACAGCTATTAAGTTAATCTAATTTTAAATATCGGGAATGAAATATTTTGTCACCATTACGGTTATAATTGCGTATTTGGCGCCGCACTTTTAACAAGCAACATTTCTTCCATATCTACCTCTTATGACCATGACCATAAGAATTTCTAACGCAACCAAAAATATTTACATATTTCCAAATACTAAGTAAATAGCGCTCGAGCAGCTACTGTAGAACAAAATTACTTTAGAATGGTCAACGTTTGTTATGAGATCATTTAGCAGTACTATTAAGGTTTGTAGCAAACAAACAACTCAATAGGTTTTAAAGTAAACTATTGTCATCGAAAAGAAGTAGTAAAGTATTTTCAAATTAAAGCGCGTAGTCATACACTAAAACACTCCATTGTCAGTACTTTCACCCTTACTACAACATTTCACTAACTCTTGACGCAAGATTCAATATCTAAGCTATCATCTGGAATAGTAAAACTGAATTAACAAATCAAACTAAAACTACACTATTTACACTTAATCGAATTTAGGGTTCTCCAATCTGAATTCATTAAAATATGTTTGTTTTTGTAACTTTTCATGTACGCCGTTTACGTTCTGAGTTAACTTTACATTTTCAACATAATGATTTTTTTTCAAGCATATCCAATGATACTAGATTTGTCAAACCTTCTAAGTTTAAAATGAGTCAAATGCTTTACCTCTAAGATTAATCCATTCACATTTAAGTCTCTATAGCAACGAGAAATTGTTGACTGATATTGTGCGTTATTGCCGAAAACAGAAACTAACTCCGCGCGAGTTGTCTTCGAAAATTATAAAGAAATTATTGCGCAAAAATATTCTCGGTTTAATTCCATTTTTCACTTGTCAACTTTGACGGTTCGCTGTAGCTACAACACTACACGTATCGCATTGACACATTGGATTTGGGTTAACTAAAAATGGAGGTTAATTTTTAGTACCGACATGCAAAACTTAAAAGACATCCCTTGTATAATATATTTTATAAGCACAGCACTGGTACCAAGACCATAACCATACCAATAACAATAATATAAGACACAGTTAAACACTAGTGAGAAGCTGATCTAGGCAATAATAAATGACGAATCATTATATCAAGTCATTTTGAACATGTTATTGTCTTTAATTAAATTAACTATTAATGAATTAAGAGAAACAGAATATTAAAAAATTAGAATACTTTCAACACGAAATAAATTCATATCATATAATTGGAAAGCATGTAATATGTGAATAAAGAAAGGTGGAATTTCCAGCATGTATCATTTAGCCTTCTAATTATGATTACTGTAATAAATGATAAACGATCAAAAAATTATTATGAATTAATGTCTAGTTTAATTATTCAAAAACTTACCGGATCATGTTAGGTTAGCCAAGGAATAAAAGTTTTAGTTAACTGTTAAAAGAAACACGTTTACTAGTTACTGACGATTAATTCAGTAACTGGTTTTAAATTCCGAATATAAGTTTGGTGATGTACGCCATATACGTTATCAAAATTTAACAAGTAAGAAAATGATTTGAATTTTATACCGTACTATAAACAGATAATTTTAATACTAGTCTTGTGATTCTTGTAGAATCTGAAACTACATAACGATAGAAAAAATGGAAACCGAGGGTTCCGGTATGTCTCATGCAGCCTTTCTCCTTTAATACATGCGGTATAATGTATATAATTACAGTGAACATTTTTTAAATTCTACTGATCGCGCACATTCATGTAAATATTATAAATTTCCAAGAACTGTATTTTCTGAAAACAATGTTTGCAAGATTAGATTGGAACAACTACGCTTAATTATAATTTAATTCGTTAATCTTGTCTTGTTCCGTAACACGTGTCCTTCCCCCATTATAATCATAGATTTATGAATACACCTGGAACATAATCGTTGAGTGGTTGTCAGTTTTTAATATTGTAATAACTAAATGTCTTACTCAACGACTTTTAATCCTGTTTGACGCAATACAAGCGTCGTAATTAAGTATTATGTACCTACTATTCACCTTTTTTTTTCTTCTAAATACCAGTCGTATAACCAAAAAAAGCGCGATATCACTCATTGCATCGAATTAACAAATTTAAAGGACGTTTAACAATGATAAATAACATTATGCTAAATACCGAATTCTATTGAACAGGCGATTAACAATCGATTTTTATTCCAGGGACTGCGGAAATGAGAGGCTGTCTTGCATAATGTTAAACATAAATCAAAGACAAAACAATTGTAAACAAGTCAAAGCTACACAAGTGACTACCTAATGAATTAGTATTGTTTTGTTTGTCTCTGATAGTACATATACGTAGTAAAAGAACTGTCAATCTAATTATCATTACATTATTGTAAGTTTTCTTCTTAGCCATATTGTATTAAAAAATCTACGGGATATCGATTATTTAAATAGATTATTTGTTACAAATGATGCCGTTTTGCATATACACTACTGTGCAAAAGAAAGAGGCAGCTAGATAAATTTTATAGAAAGGAAATTTAAGAGAAAACGTGCTACCGTAATGTAAGTAACTGTATTGTCCAATAAATATTTACAACTAATACATTTTTGTATAGTAAATAGTATACTGAATATCTTCAGAACTTTTAGTTTTTTAATCTTTTGTTTTGTTGATGGTGCGTCTAATATGAGCCTGGACACTATCATGCAGCGTTCTGATGTAATCGTCCGGGAAACGATACCACTTTTGTTGCAATATGTTCCATAATTCATGTAAAGTCGTTGATGCCCTTTCAATCTTTTTACGGTTAAGATCATCCCAAATATGTTCAATAACATTTAAGTCCGGGCTTCGTGGCGGGCAAACCATAGTACGAACTACTCCGTCCTCTTGTGGCCAATTTTAATAATGTCACCAACTCCTTGCGATGAAATGCAGCCCCAAACCTGGATATTGCCACCCCCATGTATGACAGTAGCTTCTAAACGTGGTTCTGCAAGAGCTTGTCCAACATGTCGTCGAACATACTGACGCCTGTTCGATCCAAGTAATTGACATTTAGACTCGTCGGTCCATAATACTTGTCTTCACTCATCATCTGTCCTATTTTGATGGTCTTCAGCATATTTGAACCTTTTTACTTTATTGCCTCGTCGCAAAAGAGGTTTTTTGGCAGTTACATACTCCCATAATTCCAATTTATTCAAAGAACGCCTTACAATCGAAGCCTGTACTGACGTATATCGTGACACGATTTTGGCGAATTTCTAGTTCTCGAATTAGACGAAAACGAAGAGGAAATTTCTCGACATAATCTGAATTGGTATTAAGAAGAATTGGTCCGTGTTCGAAAGGTAGATTGATCAATTTCTACAACATCAAAAGGAGTTGGTTTCATTGGAGCATTTATGAATATTCCAATCGTTTCTGACGAAATTTCATCTCTTTGCTTAGAATGTAATAATCTCATGGTTTTATCTGGTTCCACATAGGAATGACCTTGAACTTTGACGCGATCTAATCACTTCATTGTGAGCAATATAATGCAGAAAGGAAAACGCGCCGTTTTTATTTTGCCCTCTGTATGAGTCGCGTTCTTACTCGTATATCAAAAATGTTCCATAGAAAATCATTAAGCACAGATCGTGGCTTCCCTTCCTATCGACCATCTCAGGGTAAATGTAAAGCATACCGTTTACTGTAGACAGGATGTGCATATTTGTAATAAGCTTCATTTGTTGTTATGTTTGGAACACTAAGGCTTTTCTCGAAATCTGTATCACTTCTTGAGTCGCTTTTCTTTGCAGTTTCTTTTGTGTGTCCTAAATACCAAATTTTTCTGCACTTTGTTTAACATTTTTCTTTGATATGATATAATACTACTATTATTTGTGCACGATGCCTTCGATAAAATGAATATTACCAATTACATTAGGGATCTTCCTGCGTGTTTTAAAGTTCTTTGGTTTTAGAAATAGCTAAAACCAAAGAATTCGATGTACCCCACAGATTTATTCACCCATCCAATCAAAAGAAATTTATTTTTGTTTCATCTGTATATAAAATGTTTCCCAGAATGAAATATCCTTTTCTGTATACTCGTCTTCTTTCTAGTGTTACATTCATACAATCCATTTTTTCGCAACACTCTTCCAATATTTTCGAGATGAACATTCTTCCTCAAGTATTGTTCTACTTCGTTCGCTAGTTTTGGTGCTTTTTTCCTGATCCTTGTTTCCTTCAAATCCATCGTTCGTTCGTATTCGGTATACGGCTTTTGCGCACAATTTTAACGAGTTTCCATCTGCAGTTTCACTATCAAACGTCGAATATCACAACTAGTTTGTTCTTTTCCCGATTACATTACATAAATATTTTTGAAGTATCGACATCTACGTAGGAAAATACAACCGTTTGAGAACACACTATTGTAGTAACTGACGTGAGACTCGGAAGGTTTCCCTTCTTTTTACCTATTTTTGGAGCTAGACCACTTTGACTGTGTCGGTTGTACGGTACTTCCTTTGAATACATCTTTTTTATTAACTCAAAATACAATGTTTTTATGTATTTGTATAGTGTATGTACTGTGTTACAAAATTAGAAAACATAGTTTATCACCATTGGTTGCGTAATGAAGAATAGCAAAAAATGTGTGTCTGCTATTAGGTGAATAATTTTCACTATGACTATAGTGCAACCAATTTAGTGTGACCGGTCAAGCAGCACGATCGTTTTGAAAGGTACACTCGGAGAAAAAAATTATGGTGCTTAATTAAACAATTTGACATTTAGAATTATAATGTAGATAATCGTGAATGCGAGGTTATGACTGTTGCTTATTAGATTATAAAATAAAGGCTTTCTGCTTAGTTGTTAATATTTGGTTTTATATATCTTCTAATATGTAGATATACATATGTTGTCTACATAAAAAAAAACCAAAAACCATTATCGAGACTAAAGAGCAAAATATTATAAGTAACAATACTCTATGATTATATTACAAAGAAACACATACGTTTTAAAAAAATTGTTTTAATCGGAATCACTATATGAGGTATCACTGTCCGATTCATCTGATGAATAATAAATCTCTTTTCGTGTTTGTCGAATAGCTGATCTTTTGTCATGTATTCTTTCCTAATTTTGTTGGTGTGGTTAAATTCTGCTCCATAATTCCAGAGTTACTTTATTTACTGCCTCGTGAATGAGATTTTCCATATTTGTTGTTCCAATATCATGTGGGGCTATTTTTCTCTTAACCATACTCAAAATTAGCTCTATGGGATTCAAGTCATAGTGGCATGGAGGAAGGCGTGATACAGTATGACCCTTCGATTTCGCATTCTAATTAATTACATATTGCGGCCTTAGTTTGTACCTCCTAACGATTCTTAGGCTCTCGCATTTTAACATATGTATGTGGATGGTATGGTATGTTCATCGATTGTAGCTAAGAAATTATATTACCTTTTCTTTGGAACCTTTGAATTGGGTTTCATTTATCATGAACGCATGTAAATTATTAAAAAATTGGCATTGTTCTATCAAACTGCATATAAGGAATGAATTTTATTGCGAAGTACACATCTAAAACAGAAAAGCAGTAACATAGTAAATACTCACATAAAAAGTTAATATTTCTATACCTGTCTGCATAATCTATCAGAATGGAGCTTGCCCTGACAATATCCATCGATGAAAATTGTGATTCGGGCTGAGGTGCTTTATATTCCTTATTACAAAGTGTCTGTTTAATTCGATGATGTCTTTTTGCTGCCTTTTCGTTCTCGCAAAATATGGCAATATTCTGCAGCATTGAAAACGCATTACCGGGGTTGGATTTTGTCTTGGGCATGTTTATAATATATCTAAAACTAAATTGTTTATCTATCAATGACAACATCATTAAGATTAACATTACTAACATGGAAATCAGGCGAAAGACGCTGCAGCTTTAAAATGAGTAGTTAATAGTGAATATAAAACGAAACAGGATGAAAATAGAAACGAAATTTAAAAACTTGATAAATTAACGAAATCACCAGAAACATCAAACTAACCTATAACTCAAACAACGCTGTCAATGACGGAGCTAGATATGATTTTGTATTTGACTGTACTATAGCGGCTATAGGTTAAGGAGGTGATGGGTAAAGGGTTTCGCATATTAGCATATTTTCCACTGGCCAAATAGAATTGGTCGCACTATAACTGTATAACTAATAGGGAATGCAACAATTTTGAAAACAAAATTGAGGCAATCTATGGCTGTTTAGAAGTTATGAAACTACCAAAAATATTTCTATCTGTTCTAATTACATTTTAATTGAAAATCATATTCACGAGGGTGCAGGCCCTTAATACTAATGAAATTAACAATAGTAAGCAAATTACTTTCAGTCCATATTTCGACGAACTGTATTAAATCTTGTATTCAATAATAGTACTACTTTTCTTTTAGTACCATTCTGTATTTTACGTATTCATATACGGGCAGCAATGTATTAGAGAAGATTGATAAACTATCCAGTAATATTTTTTGCCAGTATATATTATCATACCCGTTTAATAACATCCATTCACACTTTCGTAAACCTATCGCTTTTTGCGTCGTTACAAAACTAATTAAAGAATTGAAATTGAAATAGTATTCGACTAATAATGAAACATAACGTGAACATAATGCTTCGTCGATAAAAATCATTCAGTGTTTTTTTAAATTTTTTGCTAACCTTTCCTCGTCCATTCTTATTAATATTTGTGCGCATAACAGCATATTTACCTGTAGTATAATGGCTACATATATTGGTCTCACATTCATTGGTATTAATCGAATCGAATTCGTAAACAAACACGAATACGCGCACATATACGGAATAAAATGTTCTTGGGAGCGTTTTGTATTGCTACTATACGGACAATGCGTCATGCATATTTAAAAACACGGCGTTCGCGTTTTCATTAGACAGGTGTAAAAAATGCGCGGAGATCTAATCGACGCATAATTAATTGTCATTACAACATTATTCCTAGTAAAAAAGGAAAACACAATCGCGCAACCTGCAATTAAAATGCGAGATCCGAACGTCGAGAATGAATATGCAGTTAGAATGCGTTAACCGCATTTTATATGACGCTGCTAATTCATTTTTAGAATTTAAGACTTCTGAAACGTGGCGCCATTCGGTATTAAACAAGAAATATGAGAAGATGTGACCATTAGCTTATTTGAGTAGCAATTTGTGCTTTTTTTCAGAATCTAAAAAGGAGTAGAAGGACGAATTTCTGAACATACTTTCATTCCAAATATCATACACGATAATCTTAAAGACAAATTTCACCAAGGAAATTATTTTTATATTTATTATAGGTGTATAAGACCTATTCTTATTTTCTGACGCTAAATTGATAGTGTGGCTGCCAGAATTGAATATATGTATTGTAGTAATTGTGCAATATCATACAATACAAATAAAATAGTAGTACAGCATTTATTTATTACAAAATATGCAATCGTAAGGTATTCCTTATAAACTTAGAGTTTTTGCAAAAATTATATTCAAATATTTGTTTACAAAAGTTATTTGTAGTAGAAACATTTATTATAAACTTCTAAACTGTCCGTAAGTAGTTGAATGATTTTTTTTTTAATACTACGTCCTTTGTACCTTGCGGCGTCGGACTACCATTCTCTTATTTTTGTCTTCCACAGTCTCCTGTTCTGAGCTAGTTGTTTGGCTTCAATCCACCCCGTATATATATATTTTTGTCTAATGTTCTGTACATTTATCCTTTCCAGGTGTTTCGGGGTCTACCTATTCTGTTTTTGCCTTCTGTTTTGGCTTCAAAAATCATCTTTTTTATTCGATCTTCTTCCATTTTGTGTACATGTCCAAACCATCCCAGTTGTCTCTCCTGTATGATTATTTCTATTGGCTTGATATATAAACTATTAGTGATTGTTGTGTTTCTGATTTTGTGTCTCTTTGTTACTCTTTCTATTCTTTTTAAGAATCTCATTTCCATGGCTATGACTTTGCTTTTAATTCTATTCGTAGTTGTCCATCACTCGCTGCCATATGTTAGTGTTGGTCTGACTACTCTTTTATACACCTCTGTCTTTATTTGTTTTGGTATTTCTTTTTTATCTAAAATGTATTTCTTAATGTATTATATATTTTTGCGGATTTCTCTATTCTCTCATTTCTTTCTTTCTCTATTCTCCCGTTGTCTTCAATGGTTGTTCCTAAGTTCTCGTAACTTTTAATTTGTTCCAAGACTGTTCCTTCGATTTTGATGTTGTTTTTTTTCTTCTGCCGCTATGATCATTGTGTTTATTTTCCGAAACGTCATGTTATTTCAATTTGTGACATTTAGTATATGTCTCTGCATTAACTTTTTGTTTTAACTGAGAGATAAGGACTAAAATTAAACAGATGTAAAAGTAGTATTAGGAGAGTTATAAATTGATAACAGCTATAACCAGTTGTTGTTTCGCAAAAAATAGTTTTGTTAATTGATAGATGACAAGTAGAAACACAAGGGTTAATAAAAATGGAAAGATATACAATTAAACAACGCATGTTTACTATTAAAAATTATTTTAAATTTGGATCATGCCTAACCATTCGTATTTTTTATTTACCAAATTTGAAGAAATTAGTACGTGTATGCGCTAGTGTTATTCGTCGTCTAAACACATGAATTCATGATCATTCTCAACAATTAACTACTTAGCCACCACCTTATTTAGTATTCTGCACAAAGATCTCCATTTAAAGGTTTCCAACATTCAGATAAATCAAGAAATAAAGTTGCGGTAGATTACGCCATCGATTGTCAAATTTGGACCATACAGCGAAAAATAATGACGTTAGTTTTTTTTAACAAGCCATTTGCGACGTGACATATTATCATCTGGGAGTGTTTGATATAAAAATATTGTTACATTTTAATTTAATTTTTGTGTTCTACTATAAATTTAAACTTAACCTCATATTTGGACACCTTTTATTTAGCGGCCGATGCCATTTGTTTAACATGAATTATGGTTTTGGGCGTTTGTGTATTTTATTTCGCAAAATTTTAGATACAAATGCGTGTTTCAGGCACATACACTTCCATTTTCTAATTGTAGAACACTGTGTCAAAGTAAAACTTACCGAATCTATTGATGTGTTTCGCATCTTCCTAATTCTTAAATTTTACCATACTCCTCCAACCATTTAGAATTTGGATGACAGGGTATAAAAGAGAGAGAGATCAGTATAAACTTCGGTAAGCTTGTTTCGGTTTGACTAAAGTATCCGAATGTACTTTTAAAGTACAAACCCGAGATTAACTTATGAGGACGTCTTTGTCCGTTTTCACACTGCATGTGTAATATACATACCATGAATGTTCTGCATAGGCAGAGTTGGTAGATCAATGACGTATGGCACCATGGTAGTAGTAACCTTCTAATTTTAATCGAGCGAAAATAGAACGAAATCATTCAATTGAACTTACGGACCTACTTTCGAACTAGTCATGTCCAATAGTATCTAATAGGTACATGCATATATACAAGCACAAAAGCGTAAATATACTATGAAGTAATAAAGTCTACGATCACAGTGGGCGGTAATAAATATTGGATGCTAGCCGTGCGTATAACGTTATCTCCCTCTACCGTTCACGCTCGCACACCTACAAACCGCGAGCTATGTTAGGCTGTGCATGTATGTGTGTATGGACCAGGATGCGTCTTTTTATAAATTTCAACCTTCGAATTGTTCAACGGCGTACGTACCTCTCAGCCTTTCACCAAACACTCGCCGCTAGAGATGGGCTGCAAGTCATCTACATAGTTCCAAAATTAAATCAATCAGGCTTCTTGATTGCTTAATATTTTAATTGGCGGAATATTATCATTATTGTTATTAAATCTATTATATATATATATATATATATATATATATATATATATATATATATATATAAGAAACGCAGAGAATCCGAAAAAAAAACGCATACTATACCTGCGAGGACCTCAAATATACCGTATATATAATACCCGTCATAAGTTTGGTCACGCTATATAAAATAACA
This sequence comes from Trypoxylus dichotomus, assembly GCA_023509865.1. Classification (NCBI taxonomy): domain Eukaryota; kingdom Metazoa; phylum Arthropoda; class Insecta; order Coleoptera; family Scarabaeidae; genus Trypoxylus; species Trypoxylus dichotomus. The sequence goes on from CM042080.1 coordinate 20,470,403, forward strand.
AATAGCCAGGTAGTTTACGAGAAAAAGAAATATTACACTAACTTAAAATGCTTTCTTGACAAAGTAGTACATTCTAGTTAAATACGTACTGTTACAATGTTTCTTTAAAGTAACCTCCTTTTGCTTTAATAAATGCCTGACAGATACGCAGCATCCTTAGAACTAATCGCTCCAGATACGATAGATATCTATAGCATTCCAGGATACTGCTTTGCCAGTCCGAAATTTTTTCCGGGCCTCATGATCCAAGTGATATCATCAGAGCTCATTAAAAATAGAATGTCTTCAAAAGATTTGTTTTCAAAACAAGCATTAACCACCTTTGCGGCGTGCTTGCGATCGTTATCTTGCTGATAAATGAACCCCTCTTCAATTAATTCACAGTTGGTACCGCATCCTTTTCTAGGATTCTCTAATTTCTAATCCTTCCGGCTCCAAAGCAACCATGATATGTTCCACTACTTTTGAAGTACACTCGTCTTACATACGATCGTCCGTTCATAACATATTTTTTCAATCATTTACACTCCAGTTTGCGTGAGTTTTTGCCTAGTTTAGTCTTTTCCGTTTGTGTATGGAACTTGACCGTTGTTATGCAGAAATATGCGTATTATAGCATAATTTTATAATTTCACCTCAAATGGAGTGGCAATATTTACAAATAGCTTTTTGATTAATTTTGGCAAAATTAATTCACTATCATTCATTTGTTTCTTCTACCTTCTTGGAGCAAGATAGAAGAAAAGAATATATTCAAAAGAAAATGTAGTTTTGTAGATTCATTTAAATTTAGAACAGGATGTGTATACAACGAAATGCTTTCAAAGAAAATCGACACTTTGATCTTAAAATGAATTAAAGATGTTCTCTCAACGAGTTGATCCAATATCCTCCTCCAGAATTCCTAAATATTATTTGAAACGGAACGCTTAATAGATATCCAAATTCAAATCAAACGGAAGTACGTATATATACTTAGACGCGATACGATAAAATTTAAATGTAAAGAATTTAAGAAAGATTTTCATCACGTGTAACTTGTAAAATTCTTTCTACATTAGTCAAAAGCTTAAATAAGTTTCTTTACGTTGGAATATTTGCAACTTCCTTTTAAAATTAAATCACATTGTAAATCATATTACTAAAAACTGTAAAGTATGCACTAAGAAGTTTGTCATATATGCACTAAAAAATCCCTAAATATGCACTTAAAATTGCAATATGCACTTGTGATATCCATTTATTTATTACAATAAATAACCATATATTTTTAAATCTTCCATAGTTAAATTATGTTTACGGTGTGTAAGCATATGTCTCTATTAGGTAAATGTTCCTTCAATATCGCAACATGTGATCGGTGTATTCTTAAAGCTAAGTATTATTGAGCGGATTTCTATCGTCTTTAAAATTGGCATTAATTACATTATTTATTGATTTTAATGGAGCAAAATCTCAATTTTTCTATATCATTGACAATGACTATCATTTCAAAATAATTTAAATATAATATAATAATCTTCTAATCTAGTGATTGTCACCACAATTATCGCAAAATTGAATGAAATCATGGATGATAGATGATATTATAATGTATGATATATATAATAATATATACTCAATTTTGCTGCTGATTTTTTATTGTCGAATTATTAAAAATTAAGTTACACTTTACTATGGCAAGACTGTTTGCTGAATCAAATTGAGTTACAACATTTTTTATGCCTTCGTAATTATCAGGAAGAAACATAGCACATTTAAGTTATCTTGTTAAGATAGGTTCTGATCGCAATGGAATTACCTTAAGTGCACTCTAACGGGTGCTTTAAAAATACTTTTTTGATATTAGTACTTAAACTATTTACACCTAGAACTCTAATCTAACTTATTCAACCCTATTTAAACCATAACAAACAGGTACCATGCATTAAATTCGGAAAAAAATTCAGACTCAGCTGTTTTTAACATATATGAAGCGGCGTCAATTACCATTAATAGAATTTTTCCAGAAGGTACTTTGTTTGGTAAAAAGAAATTAGCTAAGGACTCATCAGCAAAGCTGGCTATTGTAACACGATTTGTTTTAATTAATTAAAATATCTTTTAGATTGATCTGAACCAATTAAGGTTCCAATAATCAAATTAGCAGCCTGACAGCTCTTCGCGTCGTTGGTTTCATCAACAGAGATCTAAAAATTTTGATTTTTCAACTCCTTGCTGAGCAAGCGAAATAGAAGGCTGAAAGTACCAGAAATCGCCGCCGAAAAGAGCATTAATAGCTGCAAATCTTCACGGCCGCATTACAACAAAATAAAATCCTACTTCGACGGGACACAAAAACGGCTACAGTGGGCAGAAACACATAGAAATTGGACAGTGGATGATTGAAAAAGGGCGCTACGGTACAGGAGACTTGAAGCGAATCGAGGGTATTTTGCGAAAAGGGGCAACGTCCAATCGGCGAAAATTTTGTATTCATGCAGGACAAGGACCCCAAACACACGGCGGCGATATGTAAAAATTTCTTAAATGAAGAATAAGATAATGGCACTTTACAACTAATGACATGGCCGCCGTAAGGCTCCGATCTAAACCATATCGAGCTGTTATGGACATGATCAATTGTACAGGAGGGTCCGAAAAGTATGGCCTATCTCCGTAGGCCACCTGTGGAACATTTTATAAGAAGAATGGACTAGTATGTGAAATAGAGTCCTTGAAAAACTAATGGAGCGGATGCCTCGGAAGCTGTTCTTCACGCAAAAGCGAGTTTTTCTTTGATAAACGAAAGTTTTTGTTTATTTTTCGTTGGAATTACTTTGTTTTTAGTTTTATACTTTAATTTTAATCACTATTAATAAAATGCGATAAAAATTTCTCGTTTTTTAAAATTTATTTGCTTGTCTGAACTAATATGGATGGTAGTGTATATCATACCAAAACATTGATTATTCCAAAGTCCCTCTTGTTCCATCTCTACTCGTCACGAGTCGCTGAATCGAACGAAAGAGCCCTCGTACGACCCACTACATTCATCTGATCCGCACTCGTATTGAACGATCAATGTGCCGCGGTGATGGGGAAACGGAGAAGAGGGGACTTGGTCCGTCGCGTGTACACCCCGGACGATCCTTCGTGCGGTGAACTTGCGGAAAAGGTGGCCATCCATCTCACCTCGGCATATAATCAGTCTATTTCCATCTCTGTCTTTCATTATCTTTTGCATTCGCCGAAGTGTAACTACACCTTGCACTACGCATATCTTTACATAATTTGTTTCGTTTCTATCGACGGTCGAACGTCGAGAACCGGATACAGCTATTTCGACATCGCGCGCATATCCGGATCTGAATCAACGAAAATAAAACTTTCGGTCGAGTAGAAATTGTGCCGAGTGCCGTGTTAAGCTACTGTTATGTTAATCGTTTTCGTTGTATTTATTTTGATTGATAACCAACAAATGTTTCTCGTTTAGGTTTTTCTGGAAAATCCGTCAAACAGATGCTTTACGATTTTTTTTTCAGTAATTCCAGTAATGTAGAAAGTAGTAAAAAAAAAACAAAGGATTGACACTAATCAAGAAATGGAAATAATTAAGACATTTTTAATGCGCAGTAAAGTATTATTAAAGTAAGCAGCATTAGCAGTATTATAAAGCAAATATAAATTCTTACAAAAATATGTATTAAAAACAACTTTCATTAATATTTTGTTGTATGATCTTTGGTGTGAATAAGTTTGTTCAAGTAACAATTTTTGTAATAGTGTGTATACTAGAGGCACGATAAGTTCCAATGCACATCAATAAATCGCGACGTCAGTTTTTACGCTGTTGCCGAATACACAGACATAAACTCGCCTTGAAACCGAACCTAACATACTAATGTAACCTTACTTTTATTATAATAACTAGAATTGTTGTTGCTATTTCCATCGTTTATAGAAATAGCCCAAACAACAACTCTAGTTATTATAATATAATACGTCAAGTTATTATAAGAATCCATCGTCAACAATATCACGTCAAGAACTAACTTTTATTACTTTACTTATTATGGTATATAAAATAGAAAATTTTAATAATTAGCACTACAGAATTTAGTAAGAAGCATCTGACAATGTGTAAAAGTGTTCAATCAAACTACAAATAGTAAATATATCTCGACTAAAGGAAAATAATGTTTTATTTGTAGTATTTTAAATTATTTACGATTTAAATTTAAACAAAGGTGATGGATCACAATTGCTTTACTAAAATATTTTCTTCGCAACAGTCAAGAATGAAATTACATAAAAAACGAACACGTTAAAATAAAATTAATAGATTATTTATTTACAAAGTCATTAATTGGCTAGTTTTCTTCAATATCACTTTCTGAGCTTAAATCATCATTAAGGAAAAATTTCGTCGCGATCAATCAATTGTTAATACCGTAGCCATCTCTTCCTATGTGACGATTGTAATATAGTTTTCTAATTCCACATATATGTTCAATGGGGTTGAATATACAGTGGTATAGGGTCAATCTTAGTACTGTGTGGATATGTACACGTGCTAGTGCACATCACATATTCTTTGGGTGGTTTATCTCTAAAACGTACACACTATTACTTATTTACTTAGTTCAACTTATTTTAACAAATACTCACACACAAATCATATGCGATGTTATTTGCTAGCCACTCTTGTATATTGCTTTTTCTCCAACTAGCGTCTGATGCCTTGTTTCTTAGTTCAAAATGATAACTAGCATTATCCATAATAATCATAGAATTAGGTTTTATATTTAGCAACCACTACATCGTATACCATTTTGTAAAATTTTCTTTGTTCATTTCTCTGTACTAATCATGCCCTCTTGTTTTTGAACAAAATATAAGTGAGGCACCTGGTATAAAACCATCGCCATTGCCGGCATTTAAAACTATATACCTATAAACAAGCTTAGTGAGAAACAAATTATATTTGTAATAAAAACCTTTTGCCTTCAGTCTTTTAATTTTTCACACTTTGCCGATTACTGTCGTAAACGAAGAAACAATGAAAGCGTTTAATACTCTACGAACTGTCAACATTTAAAATAGCCGGAGGACCAATGACAACCGACAACATCGTATTTCATTAAATATCTTTCCAAATAACCAATAACAGCAACGTAAAAGTACTGCAATACGGGAAATATATTAATGAAGTAAATAACTACTTCTTTTTCATTTTTAGCTTCGCTAGAACGAGCGTTTGTATTAAAAAACAGTGTGTTGCGTTATCTATTGAAATTTAATTTAATTATTAACTATTATGTTATAATTATGTATTAATATAAAATACTTTGAATTTATTTGTGTAGTCGCATTGCATGTTTATGACGTCATTTGATTATATGTATGATGTCGCGTTAATGATGTGCAATGGAACCAATCGTGCTTCTAGTATATACAGTTCGCGGTGAACATTGCTTATGTCGAGTTCCATTTGTATTCTAAACGATTTGATCAGGTTTGCTAATATAATAAATATTTGTTTACTTGAACAGGCTTGACCAATAGAAATTATACTGAGTAGCTAGCGGACGACATTCATAATTAAAAATTTCTCAATAACACGATAATGTTATATACAGTCGCGGACACGGTAATAAGGACAGTGAGAAGTAAATATAAAATAAATGTTTTTTTTTATAGAAAAACTAAAATTTATATTACATTATTTCTATAAAATATAAAAAAATAAAGTTGTACAGCGGTAGCACAAAAAGTGAACTTTTAAAGATTTCGCAAGGTATGGTTTGCATTATAAAAAAAAGTTTTTTGTAAATCTATGCGGTCATATAAATAAGGACATTACAATTCTTGCTACTTTTGGATAAAAGGTAAAATAAAATTGATTAACATTTTGTATGATATTTCTTTACTTTTATTACCGCAGCACATGTTTTAGGCATAGACCATAGATTAAACAGAAGCGTCATATAATGGTGTAAAACATATACATAAAAGTAGCGCCCTCCAACATCTGCGCGGTTGAACTAAAATACAATTTTTTTGAGCGGGTTTTTATATATTTTTTTTATTTTATATTATTGTGAAACAACAAAATTAATAAAAGGCAGACATATTTTCAACTAGTATATTATAAATGTTGTTATAATCCCAAGTATTGTACAACAAACAAAATACTTATAAATGAAATACAATTATAAATTCAATTTTCATTCCTTTAAAATCTGTCTGACAATATTACTGAATTGCTTAATATAATTAAATATTAAGAATTTTGTAAATGATTGAAGAATCAGGTTTTTTTTGTTACAGCGGCATGTGCATTACATTTTTTAAAAGAATTGTTAAATTAGAATTAACATATGCTTAGATATTACGTTTCTTGCACATTTTTGTTGTGTATTACATGATGAAATAAGAAATATAGTAAATAACATGTTTTTACAATGGTGTTGATAAATTCTTAATGTACAATATGAATTCTTCTGGACCTTTTGTGGGACTAGGAAATTTGTGGAAAGCAACATAACCCTCACTTTTACATCCCCGCACTGCTCAGTGTAAATATTGAGATATACCTGAAAATATATGTAATTAAGTCCTAGAGTTATAACATGTTACCGAATAACTTACTTTCTTTTTTATCACAACAATTGCAAAGACTTTGTATCACAGGTATCGCAGTAAACTCCACTCCATACAAATTAATTATTATTTGCAACTTAACATTCGCAGAATACGCGGACTCCCATTGTCAACTGTGTTATCAACTGAATGTAACAATGTATCACACATGCAGAATTGCCTACGCAGACTATAAAATTTCTTAAAATACATAAGTTTTTACAACCTAATGGATGGTACCGGATGTCTTGTATCTTTTCGAGAAAGGAAGGAATGAACAGTATCTTTAATAGGGCATTGTGGTAATAAATCAAGAAGACTAGAGTGTCCAACTGGAAGTAGTTCTCTATTCAGCAAGTTTCTGTTCTTTTTATAAATATCGTTTCGTACTCCTCTAATTCTCTACACGAATTTATATTTTTAAGTAGCTTAAGATTTTTTAATTCAATATTATCTCCAAATTCTACCATATGGTCTGCCATGGTAGATAGTTCTGGTTTATCGAAATGATAGTCCTTGATATGTTCTTTAAGCCTCATTTCGATACTCCTCTTTGTTTGGAAATTTTGCGCCTGGGATACATTTTTACATTCAGTCGGTTGACAATGGGAGTCCACGTGCTCTTGAAACGTTGCGTTCCGAATAATTATTTATAATTTTTGTGGAGTCGAGTTTATAGCAATACCTGTAAAACATAGTCACCAATTTACTTGGATAGATACATATTAATTGAAAACTACATACGTAAATAGGTACTATAACAAAAAAGTAACGATACACAAACTTACTTTTTTAAATATAGTTTTTCAAACAAAATTTAAAAAATACTAATAAAAACTTATAAAACTGCTTAAATAGTATCTCACATTTTCACGGCCGTTTGACATAGTTGTAACGGTTGTCGGGTTCCTCCGTGTCACTAGGTTTTTTGTCCCTAACGTTTCGCGAACAACTGCGGTACCTTTGACAATGTGAACCGCAGTTGTTTGCGCAACGTCAGGGACAAAAAAAGCTAGTGGCACGGTGGAACCCGACAACCGTTACAACTATTATAAAACCGCTGTCAGAAGCGAATAAAGTAAATTATTTTGATTATAACCATAAACGAAAACGCGATAATAAAACTAGAATTATCGATAAAAATGAGTTTGCATATCAACTGCGTCGAAAATTCAATGAGCAGCACTCCCGGACCTCTCCGCGGGTAAACTAGTACCACGTGAAGCTTTCGACCAATCAAATTCTTGACGATATTATCCTTATCCTCTGGAACCGCTCTGGCATAGACTTTATTAGTGCTTGACAATGTGTTGGAGAAATATTTCTCCATATGTTCTCCACCAGAGTAAAAAGTTCATTCAAATCAGAAACCTTTTTATCCCGCAAACCAAGTTTCACGTCGTTCCACAAGTATTCTATCGGGTTTAAGTCGGGGCTACTCGATGGCCATTCAATAACATCGACTACATTATCTGCAAACCACATTTTTACCAACTTGGAAGTATGCTTAGGGTTATTGTCTTGAACATACTTCCAAATTACCGGTAAATGTTCTTCCGCATGATGTCCTCCATAATATTTTTGTAAACATGCTGGTCCATACACCATTAATGAGATGAAGAGGACCAAAACCTCGCCACAACATACAACCCCAAACCTTCACGTTGCTACCAGCTCCTTTTACGATGGTTATATTTGGGATAAAATTGTTAATTTTTCAATCGTCGTACATAGCGTCGACCATTCGATCCGAAACGTACAAATTTGCATTGGTGTTTGGTCCAAAGTAAATACTCATGTGTAAACTTTATTCGGTGCAATTGATTACAAATTCACAGAAATGGCGTGTGTGAATAAAATAGGAAATTGCGTTAGTTTTTGTCGAACTTGTTACATAAATGTATTATTCTTTTGCTTTAAATTTTATTCATCACTTTAAATTAAAGAATCTGCTGTAGGTAAAACAAAAACTTCATTCTGAAGCTCTGAGAAATTTCACTATTATGTACATAGTTAAAGATTTTTTTACCCATTTTCCATATAAGCATTATTATACTCTCAATGTAGCAAGGTATACAAACTTCTGTTGTCGTATAGTCGTTTATTTTAAGAACTGAACCTACTCCCAACGATAAGCAGCTTCATGCCATTAATGAATTCCCGCCAATATATTTGACAGTCATATGGTATTCGAGAAAGGCATTTTGCGTTTGCAGGTTGTCTAACACATTGTTTGTCGATTTTATTTATAATCTTTTTTTTTTATTAAAAAGCAGCTCTTTTTAGTGCTAATTGGCTTCTGTTAATTGCCAAAGCCTCAAGTATTAAGTGTTAATCTGTTCTTTCTATTAGTTGCGATATTTTTCTTTTCTTTCTTGTAATCATTTTGGCGCAGCAAGCAGTTTTTATTAAGTATTTTGTATGCATTTATAAAATTAATGCTCAATTTACATAGCAATTTCTAGAGCACTCATATTTTGCACACGACTGTACATATCTGGTTACCGAATTAACGTTTTAATTTTGTAATATAAATATTTATAGAAAAGAGAATTTTTTATTAATATGTAAATAATTTGAGATGATTACTTGGCAAATTAGGTGATTCATTTGTAAAGATACAGTGACTCATTCTAAAAATCGTACTGTGTGCATAAGAATCCTTTTTATTTAGTCGACACTTATATTTTCTTGTATGCCCCACACCGATTAATCATTTTCGTATTTCTTCCGTAGTCTAACTATAATCACACACACATTTAAACTATATGTGTACTTCATCAGATCTTTTTATTGTTGGAATTTATTATTAATCTTTTTGTGTTAAATTAATAATGCAAGAAAATATGTAAGTAACCGAATATTTTTATTATTATTACAATAGATTAATAATAGATTCTAACAATAAGAAAAATTTAATGATCTATACGTATACTTTAAATCATGACCACAGTCACACTACGGAAGAAACATGATTATAATTAAATCAGTATGGGGTACTAAAAAATAATATGTGAAAAAAAATAGAACAATAATACAAAAAAATACGTAATTCCAAGTTCGTTCGAGGTAATAATCTCTGTAAGGTATACAATACAATCGAAAAATTTCAGCCATTTTTGTTGCACATTACAATTTTTAAGTTTAGGTCGATGTAACTGTTGGACGAATAAAACTTACTCTTTATGCGTGAAGTATATACCGAAATCACATGATCGGTAGACAAAAAGCACTTATTTAGTACAAATCTTCCGTTTTTTTCGAAAGAATATTTCGAATCACCTGTTCTTACCCCTCTTCATTTGATTTGTTTGAGCTCCATAATCATGTAAACACTGCTGGACAAAATATTGTTTCAATATACCGGTTTTATACAATAATCTCCATTTGAGGTTTGTTTTTTGTAATGATAATAAGATTAAGAATTGCTTTTAATGAATAAATTTAAAAGGCCAAGGAAAAATAATGAAGAAATTATATAATCAAAATACCTTGCTAGTTCGTTACATATAGTGGCAAAATCACTTCAATAGTAATTCTTATCACGCAGTGTCATGAAAAATGAATGACCTGACTTGCTGTACAATCGAAAAAACCGGCATAATTTAGCTACGATTGCTAAAAGAATTGTATTGAGTATGCTAAAATACCCTTCTCTGTAAGTACTAATTGTAACAGAGCATGCAAAATAATTAGCTGAAAGGAAAAACATATATATTAAGAAAATGATAGGCCTTTAAACAAATTACACCGAAAATGAATTCCAGCTTTGGATTAATTAATAATTTTGCTAGTGGTAATGAAAAATATGTAAATGTAAAGAAGCTACTTTTCGCTTGACACAAAACTTAAGCAAGATGTATTGACTTTTGTAAGTCGAGAAACATTACAAAAAGTATTTAAGATTTGAAAATATCTAAAAATACGAAAAGCAGCCAAACAAAACATACAGTGGGGAGGCGACTTCAGTAGGTTATTGCTACAGATACGATTTTCTTTCGAATTTTATACTATTTTCACGATCCACTAAAAGATGAGAAACATCTAATACGACGTTATAATTGATCTGGAAGTGCTAAAATACAGAGTGTTATTTATTGCGAAGACCACCCAGTTCGTTTATAAATTTTACGTGAAAAGCATACCACAACTACCTGTTTCCACACAAAATTGAGATCCGGATATTCAAATCCAAGACCAGGTGAACACCCGGATTCTAGGATCTAGACCCACTATCCGGTGCTCAAATTCAGATGCGCTATCCAGTTGTCGGATTGGAATCTGATATCCGATTCTTTCTTGAAGTAGATCTTGCTACTTTTGAATAACACTGCCCAACACAGTTTTAGCTGGCTTGTATGTGGGACTTGTTTTTTTTTTTACTAATTTGGCTGTGCTGAATCCGAAAATCATTAATTTTCTGCGTATCACGTCAAAATTTAACTGTAAACCATACTATGCTCTTTCAAGAATCACTAATGCTGCTAAGTTGCTACTAAAGAAATGATAAGATATAATCAGAGTATAAAATTTTATTAATTCATTTATTTATTTAAATACAGTATTAGTCATAAGTAGAGACCGGATTATATGCAAAAAATTTAATTTAATTCATTTATTTTATTTTATGTCTATATGTAGATATATTACATTGATTAAAGTTAATTAGCATCTACAAATAGACGTAAAATATAATAAATAACTTAAATTAAATTTTTGCACTTTGCATATAATCCTCTCTAGTTATAATTATAGAATATGAATATTTACTTCAATAATCGTTAAAAATTGCAAGAGTACTTGTAGAAACACAAACAACAATCAATAACATTTTCGTTTGCTGTACTTTCTGCTGCGTATTTTGATTTGGCAGTATCTTTGAACACTCCAACAGTAGTCGGCTATCGCGTAAGGATCTTATATTCCTTGGTACCGAGCTTCCATGGTTATTAAATCTTGACGAAGTGTCTCGCCTTGTTCATCGCTTACCGCACCTAAATGTTCGGGAATCTTAAGATGACTATAAGGGAAATGAAGCTTTATGCTCATGTTTTTGTTCGATTGAAAATTGTTGAAAGTTGTTCGCGACCATAGTGAATGAAGTCCAGGCTTCTTTCTCAGCTTCGGTCATAGAGGTGATGATTAGATCTGTCGTTAAAGTTCTTATTTGAGATCCATTAAACATCCCACGTATAATTTTTTCGTAACTTAGTCGTGGAACTTTTGACGTATGTATGTACTTAAAACGGCCCTCTTTCAAATCCAGAGCTTTAACATATTGCTTCATAAGACCCAATTTGATATGAATAAATGGAAAAATGACTTTTTCTCTGTCGACTAAAGGTTCGCTTACAATATTTCTTTGTCCAACATCTAAGGATGTTTTGTTAAGAATTTGCTGCATTTAGTTAGTGATTTTCAAAAATTTGAAATCGGCAAACAAGAAATGCCATAGAAAAAAAAACGTGACGTGATAAGGAAAAATTGTTTTCATGTTTGGCATTAGCGTACCTATCTTAAAAAGAAATATTATTTCTTAGTCAGCAGAAAAAGATTATTTGTTGGCCAGTGTAATCGTAGATAAAAAGTATAAATCGGACAACTGAATAAAGGTATACGTGTTCATAGATTTAGTTTATACGCCTGTGTCTATGTGGCTGTTTTCCTATGTAATTGAAGAATGCAAAGGCATGGATTATTATTGTCATTGCTCTTACGCAGTCGCTAGTATGTGACAAAATAATTCATTTTATAGGAGGTATTTTAATACCTACAAGAATAGTTATGTGTTTACTGGAAATTATTTGTGGTAAAACATTCAATGAAGGTGTGCTTAAGAATATGTAAAGTTATAAAACAAAAATGGTAAATTGTATTTACAAAGACGTCATTAAGAACCTTGCCACTGTCGATGACGTTAAATGCTATTCTTTTCCTTGAAATCTAAATTCAATGGAACGTTATGCATTATACTTTTTTTTACAAAATTGACGAAGTTCAACTAACCAGAAAAACAATAAATTTACTTTTCTACATTCTAAAACATCCACACTTTCAACTTCACTCTTCGACCAGAAGAGAAGCATGTATAGTTTGTACGTCACGCGCATCTAATCTATTAGTCCGAGAACTTTGTCCATAACCAATTTGACGTCACATTTTAACGCGGACGGACGTGGAATATGCTTTTTCTCGTATTAATTTATAAACAAATTGGTAATTACGTGTTTGCCCGGTTATTTATACCACACGTTCTCGTGTTGTTATTTTGATCGCGCGTTCTACTGTTTACGTTCCATCCGTGTACTTTGTAGACGCTAATGTCCTATATCGGATCGTTTAGTGGAGACTAAGTCGGATGACGCAGAAATAGTAGCATTGCTCGCTTATTAATGACACATTCCATATTAGGCAACTGCACCTACTTAATGCGATAGATTTAATAATTTATAACATCTACAATGCTTGGAGAAGATGGAAATTATTATTGTGAGAATTAGTATAATGACTGTGATAAAATTCGTTTCCGCAATGAATAATTGAACAGATATGCTAAAAGTGCAACATACTAGAATAGTTGCGTAGACTCCACTATCTTTAAATATTTTAAAGAAAATGTTTCATCAAACATTAAACAGTATGTAATTTTGTACTCTTTCATCAAACTTTTGAGTACTAAAATACAAAATAGTTAGAAGAGCTTTATAAATATAGGTATACAGATATAATCTGAACAAAGTCAACGGTTATACGCATATGCGTCCCTCGTATTGTTTTTCGCTGCAGTATTCCCCTACAACCAGTCTATCAGTCATTGTAATCATTCGCCGTAAACAGTACCTCGCTGTTGCCCCACTACATCATGGTTATAGCTATAGTGGGGGAACATGGGATTGTAGATACCTCCCCGTCGTTGATTTTGCCCAGATTATGTCTGTATACTTATGCCTATATTATAAAAAAATACATATGTTTTCACTACAGCTACTCGGTTTTGTAATAATTCATACAAAATAAAATAAATAATGCTATGTAAAAGAATAATAATAGGCACTTATACGTTATACTTTATAAAACACACCCACCTAAATAGCATTAACAGCTGATGTATGCCGAACAGATTACAAGCCGTTAGCAAAAGTAAAGGTGGTCCAGCAAAATATTAAGCAAATATTCTGCCCATTTTCTTATCATAATAAAAATCTGAATTTGAAAATAAATTATCAACATTTATTCTGATACCGGTAGTTGCAATACAATAAATTTTCAAATTATCCATTTTATTTCTTTATGCTCGTAACTCCGAAATAAGAACCCTATACTATCCCCCAATGTGCATCTAAATCACATTACCTTCATAGAATCCTATACATTTTCCCAGAAACATGTGCAGATCAAATAAATTTTATTGGTTACAGTTGTACTAAAATTTCGTAAGAGTTGCGCTTCATTTTCACAGCACCGTATATATACACCCAAAATTAATCTGTAATTTATTAAAAAAGCTTTGCTTGAAATTTAAATGCTTCTGTTTGGCTTCTGGTACTTTATGTGTAGAATAAAATCTAAGATGGCGCCTGTCGAAAAGAACGACGAAGACAAAGGATTAAAACCGCACATCATTTGCACATATTTTTTGATCATTTATAATTTTTGTAATATGTATGATAAAAATTCAAAGTACGCGTTAATTTTGCTGGTGAGTGTACATATATATATATATATATATATATAGATATAGATAGGACCAACAAGGCTTTGTATAATCAATATCTTGCAGTGTAAGCTCCTAGACATTGTTTCAGCAGTATGTATATTTCAAAAGTTATTTCGCGGTTGTTTTGTGCACAAAGATGTGAATCATTGGGTTTTATTCTAAATTGTAAAGAAAATGGCGCTAATATCGTCGGTGTGCATAATGATGTTTTAATTCGGCACATAATCAGCAATATCATTTTCGAAAAGTAAGAAAACTGAGAGATTTAGTACACTACCCTGAGTTGCTCCCCTCTTTGCCGATATTGATTCTTTAGTACCAAGCTTCTCATTCTTATATTGTATTTCCACAATAGAATTCGAACAATCTTACCACAAACCTTCGAATCCTATAATTTGGGGATAGAAACATCGTAATCAGTGCAATCAATTTGCCAAATAATCCAATTGCGAATTTTCCGGAACTAAGGCTTTTTAACGTCTTCATAAAGCGCATGAATCTCGGTGATAGTGAGATAATTGACTCTGTGGCGTGCTGACGGTTTCCTAAAAGATTTTGATATTAACCTATCATTCATAGCGGATTTAAACACTTTACAAAAACTTAGCCCAATTGTTACAATATCATCTGACGGTTTCCTAAAAGATTTTGATATTAACCTATCATTCATAGCGGATTTAAACACTTTACAAAAACTTAGCCCAATTGTTACAATATCATCGCTCTGGATGGTTAGAAATATTGTATTTTTGTAACGAAATGCAATTTGTGTCTGTGTTTTGAAAAATTTAAGAAAATAGACGTTTAGTATTTAACAACAAAGCGTTATAAAGTTCTTGAATTGTCGATCTTTTACGTTTCACTGTTAATACAGCATGCTCTGTATCCGCACGCGACCTGTTACCCTCTACTACTTGATTATAGTGTGTACCCGGACCAATTTAAAAAATTAAATTAAAATATGACTTAGGACTCTTATTTTCGTCCCAGATGAAAGTGAGGGAAACAAAAAGATGATTATTACACGGAATTTGCTGTGTAGGAAATGTTAATTAAGGGTACAAGATGAAAACCTGCAATTTTCAAAGCAAGCAAAATGTTCTACATAGTTGAATTAATTAATTACCTATTGTAATTACCTGATTAATTTTTTTCCTTCGCTAAATAAAATATAAATCGCGATATTGTGCAAATATCTACGTATTTCTAGTTTCTTGCGTTCACATGTCATGCTTTTTAGGATACGCCAGCATATAAATGATGATCTAATAAATCATCTTGTACAATAGAAATAATATATAAGGTGTATTAAGTATACCACAGGATATATATTCTAAACGAAATGATTGGTTTGCATTAGAGACATTTTGCAATAAATGCAGTAGTTACTTGACACTTACATTTTATTGGACATTTTAAATTCTTTCAAATAACAAGACACGCGTGCTAGCACTCATATATTCAGTTTTAGTCGTAAAATTTCTGATAAACAAAACATTGAATATATGGTGAACAAATTCCAATAAATAATAGTTAATTACAATAAAATAACAGTAGGAGAACTCAAAATGACTCACGATGTAAAAGATAGAATTGAATTAATTTGACCGCAAAGCGCCTTTATGCGTCATTTGCATTGGATCGATCACAAAGATTGCTGGTGCCTAAGTGATTATTAATTGTCTACAAGAAGCAAAAATCATCGCCTAATAAAGATTCGAAATTATTTTCAACGTAGCGAAGTTATCCAAGAGATTTTGTCCCACTTTTTATATAAAGAGAAATAGCACTAGAAAAAACTTTAGAAACATACACAGTAAAAAATGAGTGTTAAAATTGACAGTATTGCTTTTCTAACGTTGGATTTTCTAATATTTCTTTGCATTGTTAAATGCTACGAACATCATTTTGTAAAAAGAAATACACAATCATGGATTACCAATCTTACAACCTCTACGTTACCATAAAGATTGAATTTTTTTACGAATAAAAGACCTTTACTCGTTTTACAGTTAGTTCTTATCCATAAAAGGGATTTTACACTTTCAGGATAGACTTTAAACGCCCTGTTACCTATATAAAGTTATTCACGTTTACTTGTACGTTTGATCTGGAGTCTTAGACAATGGTAGGTTTTTAAGCAGTCGAAGGAAAAGATTGTCATTTTACTTCTACTTTTTCGGCACTGATGTTCATCTTTTCTGGAAATTGTATGTATGTGAAACAGCCATCAATCTTCGGTGAGCCAAATCTAATATTATAATTTTTAACAAAGATATTTCTAAAAGCACTAACTTTTAGACGTTTTTCCACGCGAGATACATAATTATTATGTATTTCGCAACAAGATAAAAGTCCAAATTTTGCATCGCTCGTAGTTTATCAATGGTTTTGTATGATATCCTGTCACCTTCCGTCAGTATTGCTCAAAATGAATGCTGGTATGCAAGTATGTCGTCCTTTACAGTTTTAACGAAATATTTTACACTGAAAGTCTTTAACTTATTTTTGATATTTCGATGAGATGTTGTTATAAGCTCAAATATTGGCATATCACAACATCGATAAAAGTAACCGAGAAATTGCTAAATTACTGAAATTAAACCGTAGAACCATGGACTATAATGTTAAAAAGTGTGTAAAAGGGGGCAATGTATTCAATGAACAGCGACCCAGACGGCCAAAAATAACAACAGCAGCAGAAGATCGGGCAATTGTAATCATGAGATGAACGATGAAACGAAATAGACAAGAGACACCGCCAGAAACTGCTGCCAAAATGAATATTTTGCGCCCAAAACCACGGTAAAAAGGCGTTTGCGCCAACCTGGTTTGTATGGAAGAGTAAACAAAGTTAAAGAGTTAGCTGGGCGAAAGAACACAAAGACTAGACATTGGAAGAAAAAGAAAGACCGACTAATCTAAATATCTTTATCTTACCTTTGGGGAGATTTTGGAGAGGAATACCATGTTATCCGGAACATGATTAATCGGTGAAAACTTTCTGTTCCAGCACGATAATGATCCAAAACACACTGCAAAAGTATGCCGTGGGAATTTGGTACAGCTGGAGTACGGAAAGAAAACTGTTGTTATAAAGTGGCCGCCCCAAAATCCAGATCTGAATCCGATCGAGCTTTTGTGGGAGGAACTCAATTGACAGGTCCAAAAATCTGCTCTAAATTCAACAACAGCACTTTGGTCGCAACTACAGGATATCTTGAGGAAAATAAAGCCGCTAACACTCGCAAAACTGCTATGTAGAGCGAATGCAAGGATTATGTGCGGCAGAAATAAAAGCGAGAGGTGGTCACATCGTGAATTTAAGTTAATTTATAATTATCTTTGCTAGTTTTTGACTTGTTTTTGTAATATTTTAAGGGTGGGTAAACACTTATGGTCGGTAGTGTATGTATTTTTTGATCGCGAGTAAAACTTTTATTGTAAAATAATTCTATAAGAAATAGCTATTTCAACATCTGCTCAAAAAAATCCTAATTTATGACATTCATAGATATGTAGTAGACACTACTACAGATACGAGTTTTACAATCCAAAGCTATCCGGGACGTAAGGATTTTTTGAATTCATGTTAGTTGTTGTGCATAATCCGAAAGGTGATTTCTTAAATTGTCTAAATCAAAAGTGGAAACTTCAAATAATAGTATGATATTTCACTTTGTCTACCTTATTATATATCCCCTATACCAGGATGCTATCTAATTAAAATAAGGTTTTGTTTGCAATTCAAAATATTACAGGAAAAGGTCATTTATATAAGAAATGGCTTGCCTTTGAAAGTGTGTTTGCAATCGAAAAATATATCAACGTGTAATATTTTTCACTTATTGTGTAGGAATAATATTAAAATGTGAATGTTCAAAGTAATAAAAATTCTTGAATGTAACTCCTTCAAAATAGTAAGTTGCCTTACGTTAATTATCATCAGGTATAAAAAGATAAAGTAAATACTGCATCGTAATTGAGTCAACAAACATTCATTACGAAGCTTCTATAAAAATGCATACTCTTCTTATTAATATATTCAGAAAATTGTATTGGTTGTTGTATCATCAATGAAGGAACGTGCTATAAAGAATTTGATTACGTCTTTGGCAAATAATGTTGTTCTTGTAGGAATCAAGAAAAAAAATTAAAGGAATTGTTGTCGTCGTTTATTAAAAAAAGTTTAAAAATCAGTAAATAGAATTGTGTTATTCTTGCGTTGGCTATCAATTGCTTTCTATTTATTAAAATTAATTCAAAACACATAACGCAAATATAATTGCCACAAAACTCGTACAATTATATGATTACATTAATTACGGCTATTATTCTAAATATACCGTATCTTTTTCACTCTCAACGCATCAAAATCAAGTACAACCTAAAAAGTTTCAAATCCGGTTTTACGTATATACGCGCACTAGGATGCAAATGCTACATTCGTCAATTGACCCGTGCAATATGCAAGGGAGGCCACCGAAAGTGGGTACCCCACGCACTCTTTAATCAACTAATCGAACTGCGCATTCGTAACACGTACTTATAAATTAGTGCGTTATAGAAAGAGGAAGCTTCCGGGAGATTTGAACACTTACGCGCTGACTTACACATCCCTACGATACTTATTTCTTGTTCGAGCAAATCATAGAAGAGAATTTTTTGAATCCTATTTACTATTATAGTTAACGCGCTTTCAAATCTGAGAGCGCACGTTGTCGCAGAAAGGTCGCGTGTTGGCAACAAAATCGAGAAGATTAAGAAAATCGGAGTTCGCGATCTCTGTTAGTATCCGATCGTCAACATCATCTCATCACCGTTGGTAAAGACAACATCGACTTCTTCCGCACGATTTTCATTCAAAACGATTCTTTTTGTGCTCCCACCAAACCTATAGCAAACCGCTATCGTCTTTTACGTGCGCTTTTAGAGTAGTAGCTGGATGTACCAGTTGACGGACAGTTGTTCTTTACTCTAAAACGAAGAATATTCACTCAGGGTATTCTGTATTAAACTTTCGTAATCTACTGTTTAATTTAGTTGTTATATAAATTTATAAAAAAGGAAACGTTTAAAGTATTCTAGTTTAAACATTTTTAGTGATATTTCGTGATATTATCGTGTGTTATGTGTAAAAGAGAAGTGTTATTCGACTTTCTTAAACTATAAACATCATCCTCTTGCTCGCTGCTGATGAAGAGAAACAGGATATAATGCTGTATCCATCTAATCTGCGGACCGCCTGCTGCTAAACGAACAGAAATGGATACTAAATCCGGGTTCGTTCCATAAGATATGATCGTTGAGAGAGAGGTGAGCTTGTTTTCAGTCGTGTGCTATGCATATAAAATCGCGTTTTCTAAAATGCTACTTAGCGTCTATTATTTTCTTTGCTTTTTTTATTTAAACGCTCGATGTTCAACGTTGCCCATCGCGTAGTCTAGTGATAGTGTCGGAGCATCTAAAATCCGTTCTTTTTTCTTTAATACACATTAATAGTTATCGTAAAACGTGTTTATTTTTGTATTTTGTGTTTTATTATCTCACGTATAATGCGCAAACCGCTATTATATAAACTACGTCTTTATCGTTATATTTAATAGTGATTTGCATATTGCATTCGCACTTGTAGTAAATACAGTATAGAAATTATATTTGAAAAGAGAAAATGTTTATCTTTACGACGGGAAACAAGTTATGATAATGATGAAGAGCCCAGAATCAACACTAAATTGATAATACGTTAACGAAGACCGCGTGATGATATATTCGTTAGCACGTTATGAAAGATAAGTTAGTTCCTGGTTAAGATTTCGCTGCCTAAGGTAAACATATACAAAGGGAATTTAATTGAATATTATACACGGTCTAACATACATGTTAGTTAATGGAGAATGCCAATTATGCTTAACTCAATGAAGTAATAATTTAAATTAGTACGTAGTAAAGCAATTACTGAGGGGGATTCCCTCTAGTTTGTATGTAACCAAGAAAAATAACAAAATGTAATGTGTATCCAATACAATAAAGTCGAAAGCAGGGAACTGAATAATGCCTAACGAAAGGCTTTTTTACTTTCACAAAATGTGATCTGAGTATATCCTGAAGTGAAACGTACAAAAGATATACGACAGTTAGGCAAATAGGAACTTACTAAAAGTTTCGATAATAACCCACGTAAATAATAACTAAATTGTGTTACAAAAAACAAAATTCTTCTCATTTGGTGATGCGCAGTTGACTAATGGCAGCCTATTACCTACAATGATGATTCCTTGAAACAAACAGGATTTGATCAGAGAACCATTTAAATTTACGTGGAAACTAGAATTATAACTTATCGAAATTATTCATTTCAAAACTGATAACACAACTATTATTTCACATATTGCTTATGCAACCCGCACATACATATAACTAAACAATGTTTTTCAAATGTACAGGAGCATCTAAACCATATAAAATTGCAAAGATTTCAAATAACTTTTTTTTTCAATTTTAAGTTAATCATGACTAGAGATCGGATTATATACAAAGTGCAAAAATTGAATCTAATTTATTTATTATATTTTAGATCTATATGTAGATGTATTACACTGATTACATTAATTAGCGTTAATCGACTTTAATTAGTATAAGACATCTACAAATAGACGTAATATATTTTACGTCTTGCTTAATTTAATTTATTTATTATATTATAAATAAATTAAATTAAGTTTTTCCACTTTGCATATAATCCGGTCTCTAATCATGACAATGCGCATGAATTAATCAGTACGTTGTTTGTATTGCTGTAAAACCTGTACTCACCCTACTTTTTTTAATAAAAACCCTGTATATTCTTACATTCTTCAATTCTTTGATTATTTCAAATAAAGTTTTGAGGATATTTTTCCTCTTATTTTTTGTCCGCAATATTCTGAACTACCTCGTAAATTTCTGGATATTCTTAATGTAGACTTTTGATTCAGAAATAGAATATGTGTAAATGTGGCTATTTTTGGTGATGAAACCATCACGTCTCCCCACTCACATAGTACATACAAATATATCGTTTCGAATTTGGGCACTACAATAGGGATGAAGTCCAGGACGAAGACTTCAAGCACGCAAGAAGGTGTTCCCAGGAAGTTTCAACGAGGAGGAGGAGTTCAGCTAAACCATGACATATAGACACCGTAATGAGGAATTATTATTTACCTATTCCTCGTTCAAAATGTTCCAGATATCAGACATTATTTCGTTCTATAGTAAAAGTAACATTCAGATCAATAGAATATAGATCTTCGATTTTGTTTCTAATAATATTAAGCCAAAGTTAACTTTTTCAAGGTATTGTGTATGAACATCTTTAACCCAATGTGGATTGCCACCTGATCAATTCCCTCAATTGCGTCTGTTCGTCGACCCATGAGGACAATCAGATACGAATATGTTTAAATATTGTTGATTACATTTTAATGAACGTTACAAAAGTTATTTCTTTATCTGAGCCATCTTCTGTTAATTAATGAATCCATCGGACTCTATAAGGATGTTTTTACTTTTTAAAGAATCCTATGAATTGATGCTTGACTAATCTCCCTGATCTAATACTCGTTAGTTTGTACTAACTATTGTAAAAAATCTCTAGCGATAATTTTAAACGAGTAAGAAGTACCGCAATAGATGATTAGTAATAAGCAATATATTTTATGTTATAATTGTTTAACACTTACCCTCGGGATGTTCACCATCGTGCGCTAAACGTAATCGATATATTTTATCGTATATTCACTTCACATTTAACACACTTTGCCTGTATTCACTGGTACTAATTTCACTATCTTGCACTTGTAGAGATCCTAGCAAATGTCCATACTATTATGCTGTGGTTATAGCTATAGCGCACCAACTGTGACATATACCATAGGCGTACAATAAGTAAGACAACAAATAATTAATAATAAGCAACATATGTTTTCTTGTCATTTAAACTACATGCCACTGTCTACTACACTTCATCTACTATTTTCATTTGCTCTACTAACGGTAATGAAGAACTTTATAACTTTTCTGTTGTAGTCTCTACTACTATGGAACTCGTATGAGTAATTTGTGAACTTGAAAACTTGAACTTGTTCATATTGAAACTTTATTCGGCTTTGATGACAACTGATTGTTTAGAATTGAACTGTAATATTAAGGATTTTATTTTATGAAATTGCGTAGAATAATAAAAAGCTTTTCATAACTACGTGTCTCAGGGTATCAAAGTAAATTGTGAAATCTATCAAATGTCAGGGTAGTATTTGTGAAATCCGCGTATCCGTTAAGGAAATTGAGGAAATCTTCTTTGGTACTTTTTATTAAATCATCTATATTTCAATATTTTTACGAATAGTTCCTACAATCATATAAAATGCATGTAGTAAACATTTTACATCTAGTGAACTGGATTATTCATCGAAAAACGTCCTAAACAAGGCATTGACGAAGCGGCTTCAGTAGCGAACATGAAAATTTGAATGAAATTTTGTTCTTCCCGTCATACTATGAATGGATGTTACAGAGATTCCAGTATACGTACTATAATACCGAGAACAGATTTTCTTTTACAATTCATAGTAACATCACACCTTAACCACAATTTCTTACTTTTTAGAGCAATTTTAACACTATTCTCAGTTTTTTGATACACAAATAAAAAATAATTCGTGACGTCGTTAGGATCTTAAATGGATGGTATACTGCTAGCCGTCAACATATAAATTAAATCTAATAGAAATTCGTCTTTAGGTCTGTGACCACATTATTTTATATCCGTCTTTTTGACTATTTATGTATCTGAAACATCCCCTTTTATTCCGATGAACGAACGGTGTATCATATACTAAACAAATCACTCTAGCATCATCGCATTTTAGCAAACTGTTATTACTAACATAATAATAAGAAAGACGGCTGATCAATTTTTACAAAAATAAGAAATAAACTAAACTAAATACAATTTGCAAATCAAATTTGTTAATCTAATTCTTAAAATAAACCAATATTATAAAAAAAAGTATTTGGAACTGTAATCTTATAAATAATGTGGGTCCGTCATTCTAAAAATCATATATTAGAAATTTAAATCGTTGCAACTATCACGGCTAATTATTGAACGTCTTCTACTTTCCTGACAATAATAAAGTTAAATGCAAATTTGTTTCTTTGGAAATGATTAATTATAAAATTTAAATATTTAGATATCACTCTGAAGATTTTTAAAACCAGCTATAGCATTTATTTACTCATATTAAGAGTATTGGGTTAGATTTCTGGGTGGATACTTATTTTCTATTAGGTCTTTAAATGTTGTGGTTTTTTTTCAAACAACTTCCATTCCTTATCTTTAACAGTTCTAGTTCGATTGTTGTGAATCAGGCAACTTCTGACCATACCTTTCGACATACCATATGAGTAGCATTTAATTTTTAATAAATTTGATTTTGAAATCTGAATTCTATTTTCTTGAGTATATTCAAATTCATACGTATAACCAACATAAAATGTGTGCAATCAATTTGAATTGTATTGAAAACTTTCCCAAAAACGTTTTAACTTTCGAAGCAAGCATACGGAGATGATGCTCTAGGTCGTATGCAATGTTACGAATAGTTTACACCATTAAAAAGTGTTCATCTATTCATTGAACATGACGTTCGAACAAGAATGCTCTCGATTTCTACTGATGACGCTCACGTTCAAAAGTATGATGCATTCAAATCGTCGTTTGGTTGTCAGAGAACTTGCAGAAGAGGTTACTACATCAATAGGATCATGTCATGACATTTTCATCGAAAAACTGGATATGCATCAGCCTGCAGCTAAGTTTGTTCCTCATTTGATGGCCGAAAATTGAGTGAATGTTTGCCGGCAAGTTCGTGAACAAGTCAACGATGACGAATCATTCATGCAAAAAAATCGACTACAACATTGAGGCAAAAATTCATCACTATACGTTGGCAAAGAACTTCCATGCCGAAAGAAAGCACATCGCTTTCAATCCCACGACAACGAGATGCTAGTTGTTTAGTAAGTTAACCGTGGGTATTATAAAGACATTTTACAACAGTTACAGTAAACATTCGCAGAGTGGGTTTCTTCACCATGACAACGTATCCGCTCACTCTGTTTTATCAATTCGTTTCTGCTAAGTCCCTGCGATTTTTTTCTTATCCCCGAACTTACCGAAATCAGAATTTAAAGAACGCCATTTTGAGATTATTAACTTTAAAACAAAATCATCACTAACATTGAACATCTCAAAAGAAACTTTCCATGTATTTTGAAGAAGACAAGAATCAACAATATCTGTAAGATTAATAATAGACGTTACGAAAAACTTCGATTATTATCTGAACAAACCTCATATATGTGTGGCATTAAGAGAAATTGAAAGCCAAATGAGTTTTATTTAAAACTTACAGTTAGACTTACATACTTTCTACAGATAATAGTTAGTCGCATACTTTAGCATGCTCTATAGTTCCACCAATTTTCATTGAAACTTTATTCTTATCCCTGGCAACATTTTCTTGAAAGAAACAGTGTTATATCTCAATTCTTTGTTTCAACGTTTACCAAAATCCCAATTGTAATGTGTGTAGTTAAAGAAAAAGAAGTTAATCCATTATTTTATAATTACATGTCATCATTACTCGACACAGATTTTTATATAAAAATATCTAGAACCTGATGAGTGATAATTTCTTGAGTGATTTTCCAGAGATCGTATTAGAGATTCTTATAGAAGTAATTGTTAATTTTATGATGTGTACATATTTCAATATCATATGTTTTCTCCCATGTAGAGTTGCCACATAAAATTCCCAGAATTTGCCTATAAATTATTATTTTACGATTAATTCATACATGTATAATTTTTAAACGAATTCATATGGTTTTTTCCCATATAAAATGTTTAAATTAAGATATCTTATAGGTATAATTTTCAATAGCATCATTTCCTTTCTATTAATCATTCTGTAGAAAAAAAACGCGTTTTTTATATACAAAATATTTTACAATCATTATGCTTTACAACAGTATCTTTGATAAATTGGGTTTAACCCAACACATGAATTTCATAACCAATCGTAGTAGGCAATTTCCAGACGGTTAAGGTTAAAGAGAAAAAACAATTTAATTATCATAGAGTACTGCATATCGCTACCAGTAGAAAAAAAGGTAATCAACGAGCAATTTTAAAAATTTCACAAATGTTACTGTATAAATGGTTAATCATTGAAACTTTTTAGTGTGTTAAGTATTCATGAAATTACTTATACAAACGAACCCTGAAATATTTAAATTGTTGATAAATTACATGTTAGAAAATACTGGAAGTTTACTCAAATATATAGTGATCAAATTAGATTTATAACATGACACGAAATTTTTTAAAAATCAAATTATAAGAGATTCGTGTGTTATCGCTTTCACGTAAATCTCACTTGAATTCTTGTTGGAGCAATTTCTAAGCTACATCCTGTTCATGGGATGACGAATGTATATCTGTTATTTTAATATACTTTTAGGAAAGTAAAGTAAATGGTTTCATGGTGAAATAGCATCATTGACCTAGCAAATGCATCCTGTGTGTCAAGGTTTTGCGGTTCGGTAACGATCACCGTGACGACATTTATTTAATCTTGAAAGAAAAGATATGTATTTAGTTGCCCGCTATTCTTTTTTATCTTGATTGCAAGTGTTTAATGAAAAAAGTCCTTATACTGCTATATAACCATTGTTTCTAAAACCATTGTGGATATTTTTAACCTCTTAGGAAGTCTGGATATCTTAAATCCGTTTTGATTAAAAGTTTTCAATAGTTATTTTTTTATAAATTTAACATAAATTGAGAATGCGTGCACTTTACATTTTAAATTGTATCCAGATATTAACCCGTTTGATCCCCTTGTGGTCGTCAAAGATTTCTATTATACTTTATGCTAAACTCTGTTTTAAGCAAATTTTAAAGAATTTGTAAAATATGCTTTACGTAATCTTCGTGCCGACATTAGAAGAAAAGTCAATAATAGTACAAAATAGTGAATAATCAATAATTATTTTGAAAAATAATTCAGTCTGAATAACTCGCATTCTTAGCGAATGGGAAAGATATAATAAGAATGTGTTTTGAACTATTGCTGTAGTAGATGCGCCTCTACTACTTCAAGTTTAAAGTACGAAAATGGTATTTGAATTTTTTAGACATTCATGTGAATTTTTTACAACAGTGTATAAGCTTCTCATGTGCTTTGTGAATATTTTCGGTCATGATGCCATGAATCACTTCGTTGCTCGAGAAATAACACAAAATCATTTTTCATAAAAATATTTTCTTAAAAATTGGTCAAGGATGGAATGATGTTCTACTGTATGCTTCATTATTGTTATTGTTATTATATTTCCTATTACGCATACGTAATTTCAAGTCATTTTATATACACCAAAACTGTTCAAAGTTTGTCTATATTTTCACCCATAAATTGACAATAAATTCATTAATTGTTCATAAATTTTGTTTTCTAATTTTAATTACTTGCCAGTATTAATTTATTAACGATTCACAGTTTCGTTTTTAACATAGATATCCTTTCATTAATCAACTGTTAACTTTTGACTAGAAAACAGTGAGAAGTAGAGACCGGATTATATGCAAAGTGCAAAAATTGAATCTAATTTATTTATTATATTTTACGTCTACATGTAGATGTATTACACTGATTAAAGTTAATTAGCGTTAATTAACTTTAATCGGTGTAAGACATCTACAAAGAGACGTAAAATATAATAAATAAGTTACATTAAATTTTTGCACTTTGCATATAATTCGGTCTCTAGTGATAAGTATTCTCCATCAACTTAAGCTGTTTTAGAATTCCTGGTCAGTTTTTAATTGAATTGTCGTTTATAAAAATTTCTGTGATCATAAACATATTCAATCTAATGCATTTTAGGGAATGGACCAAAGCAAATCATGATTAGTTGATTAAGAATCATTTTGAAATAGAGATCATCTATTAGATAATTTTTGTGATTGTTAGACACAAAACGAACGAATGCAATTCATGTATGAATTCTTTATTAAACTGTAAGCTTTATGATATAATCAGATGTTGGTATTGTTATGACGTTGTTCTTTAAAATTAAAAGATGATAAATTTAAAAGTGTAACACGCCGGTATTGGTAGACCTACGTTGATATTAATTCCTCTTCTTACAAATTAACCTTTTTTTTTACTTTAAGCTTGTTCCAAATAAAGTCGTTACTAAAATTAAAACCGTAGATAGGATACATCCGCATATTTGCGGGTCCTTGAACGACCAAGCGAAAAAACACATCATTGCACAATAGACGAAATGAGTTCTAGAGAACTTGCTGACGTATTGACCAGAGGAGGTGTATTTTTTTCCATCAACCTCACCAACACTAAAACCGCTCCCTTTCCAACTTTCACCTCTGTGTGTGTATCGCAATTCAATTCTGTCGGTGGCGTTTAGCTCCGCGATTTCTCAATAATATCACACATAGACTGATCCGAAAACAAGTGACAATCGATTGGATCGCTTTTTTTTTGTTTTGACCGTTGTCACGATTGTTCACCGAACGAACAATTGAATGACATCCAGGAAAGGAAAAAAAAAAACAAATGAAACGCGATCCTGTTCTGCAGCAGCACAAGGATAAGGTGGATTATGTATTAATCACCCGGAAATTTGGTAGTTCGTTAATGAATGTACTTGTTGTCATCCATAAATTATGCAGGATAAAATTAACATACCGTAAACGACACTTTGATGCTTGGTGGTTTAAAGTTATAATTAAGAAACGGACAAGTAAGAAATAAAGACGTGATCTTATATATAGGAAGACACATTAACACTATCGAACAACAGACAATGTTGGGACATAAGGAAAAATTCGAAACTAATTTGAAACATATGCAAAATAAAAAATATGTATGTGCTTGAAAAGCTTTTTATTGCAAGGATATACTTGATATTTTGTTAAATAAAGGTACCGTTCCATAAAAAAACATGTAAAGTCTGCAAATTCTCCATGGCGTGCCTGAGTGCTTCCTTTGATTTATTTTTTGTTCTACAATGGTTTTTCATTACTATTGAATAAAAAGAAATCTGTAGGTATTAAATCGGGACAATAGGATGATCCCTGGTGGTTGAATTTTGGTTCTTTTGGACAGAGGAAAACTCTTAAAAACCATGGATTGCATGGATTTTCTTTTGGTAGATGGACCTTAATGAAGCACCCAAGTCTCACCCCTTCTTACAATTGTTGAGAAAATGTGCCTACAAAATTTATTTTCTGCACAGTTTCTATTTGGATATAAACAATCTAGAAATCCAACATGGATACTTTTCTCGCACCCAAGAAAATTGTGCAAAACTTTCCAAACATTAGTTTTAACTAAAGATAGAAGACAATCAATCACTGATTTGTAAACATGTTCCACTTCTTGAACATTTTCTACAGTTCATGTTTCAATCAATTAGAGTTACTTTGTCTTGTATGGATTCCCTACTCCACCGAAACTACTTACATCAAAATCTAACTTTATAATAGTGTGATTTATCCTGTCTACTGGCGGTCACCGACTGTAGATTATTTTGGCAGTATTGCCTTGTTTTGACAAGAACGTCATCATACTCCAATTTAGTTTCACTCATGCTTCAATAAATAATTGTTTTCTGAATTGTAACAAATAGAAATGAAACGAAACTACGTATTTACAATAGTCATACCTACAGCCAGATAGACATTTTTCTAATTTATCTTGTATTCAACAATAAGGTTCTTAACTATTGCAGTATGAACTATTAGATCGTTCGTATGGCCGAATTTACTGCACATAAGATTTACTCAGAAAATAACCAAACTTTATTCTTTTTAATTTTCATTATTAATGTCACAGATCAAACAAAGAGTAAACTCAGTTTTTCACTCAAAATATCATGGCATTATCCTATTGAGATGGTAACCACTTCTGCAGTTTCTTTGACAGTCAAATGACGGTTTGAATGCACTGGATCCTTGATTTTCTAAACGTGAGCGTCATCAGTTAAAGTACTTCTTGGTCGATCGTCATATTCAATTGGTTGATCGTCGCTTGTGAATAGTATTGCGTAGGAGTCGAAGCATTATCTCCATAAACTTACTTCAAAAGTTGAAACGTTTTCGTGAAAGTTTTCCCCAGATTCGCGTATTCACTACGGACACAAAAACATCCTGCACTCGAGTAACATGCTTGAGAGTTAGACGAGATACAAACAATCCGAAGACATGTGAATATGCTGGGCACAATGTTACCAACCGTATGTCATTAAGTGTTTTCTTTGGTGAATAATTCGAAATGTCGGGTTACTATTCGATCAGACCTCGTAGTTAGCTTTGGCTTAAACATTGCCCATTCAATCCTCAGGAAATTTGCTCTTAATTGTAAATAAAAACCGCAGTATCTTCTTATCATGTGCGTATTTAGTATGTTTCGTCAATAAACATTGGAGCATCTCTGATTCGATGTTATTTTGGTAGAGTTGTCCAACAATTCAACAAGTGTGTTGGTAAATGTGAGAAATAAAATAAACATGTGTGACCCTGAATTTTAGTGATAATAGGAAAAATATGTTATGCAGGAAATCCGATTTAAATGGGAATTGTTTTTAAACGAACTACTTCCGGAATTGGACCGTGTCATGATGAGATATATATAGAAAGAAGATAAGTGTAAGGGGAGAAAGAAAAAGAGATAAAAGAAAGAAGAATGAAAAAGGTGGGGCGCGAAATAGAAAGAAAGGGGAAAAAGTAAGAGAAGGAAAGAGGCAGAGGGGGGAACGAGAGAAAAAGGAAAAAGAAAGAGAACAAAAGAGAAAGGTGGGATCTCTCTTTTGTTCTTTTTCTTTTATCTCTCGTTCTCTCCCCCTCCCCCTCCTCTCATTCTTCTTTTATATCTTTTTCGTCTTATTTTTCTTTCTCCCCTTGCTCTTATCTCCTTTCTATATATATCTCATCATGACACAGTCCCATTCCGGAAGTAGTTCGTTTATTACTAATTCTGGCCATGGAAGCCTACGTATTCATTTCAGGAATTGTTTTTGTCAACTAACATGCGCAGTACATGCCAAAGAAACTTTCTTCATTTTGTCAAGCTTGACCTTGAAGTAAAATTTGACTACTTTGCTCAGTAACATTAAACGATTCTGTTTTCTAGTATCCATTAATACTTAAATGCAAGAATATGCAAATACGTTTGTATTACAATTTCTATATCGTACCGCAGATATTTATTTTCGGCGCATTTTTAATTAATAGAAATTTCGATGTTTTAGTGAGATTTGAAATCCTACCAAGGTAAATTTGAGTTGTATTCATTTTCAAACTTAACTAAAAGTGCCTAATTAATTCAAGTTGTAACTAATCAAGAATATGATCTTAAATCTAGAAGAGAATTCTATTTCAGTCTTCGTTTTAGCCCCTATGTTAATTAGCCAGGAAATTATAAAATGCTTTTATTTATTTATTATTTACTTTATTTATAATTTTTATATTTAAATTATACAAATCTAACGCGTACACTTACCCTCATTTTCTTGCACATTAGTGTTACTCCATATGTGAAGTAACTGACGTATAAGGTGTTTAATTTTGACGACGCATTTTTGTCACTCTTTATTTGGTTACTAACCTTCGCAGTATCATATAAGTGTATAGGTTGGATTTCATTTGCATTTTTGTTCGAGTTATTCATCTTTTATTTATATAGTTGACAAGCATACCAAGATAATCTACGTAAAAATTCCAATTTTCTCGCTTATTTTACCTCATTCAATAATTTACTCCCATAACTCCTACAATTTCTTATATTCACAGCAATCTTATAAAGTATACTTTTATCTTTTAATACTTTAACACACAATAGAAAAAAAATTTTTCCATTGCGTAAGCTAGTTCTTCTACTCTAACGCAAGACATTATGTTAATTCATCAATTATATTAGAACTGAGGAATTAAATTTTCGTCAGCATAAAATTACTAAAAAAAAACGAAGTATTTATTTCTCTTTTTTTTCAGAAATATGTAGATAACATATGTCTAGAGGGTTGTGCCGGTGCTGTAGCTGGAGAAGATTCGAGTTACGACTCGGATTACGAGGCCGAAACCTTGTCTAATCATCAGGATGTCTCCAGGACCACTAGTGACACCCTTGCAGCCGAATACGCTGAATATGTTCAAACTAATCCAGATCCATCACCAGGATATACCGCTAGGTAAAAACTAGAATCCATTCAAATCAACTAAGAGACTAATAAATTATTCGTGTTGATTTAATTTTAGGGTAGAATTCGCATTAAAATTGGGCTACACCGAAAAATTAGTGCAGGCTGCCCTTCAAAAGCTGGGACCATCGCCTGCTCAAAATGAACTTCTTGCTGAACTTATTAAGCTTGGTGCGCAAAAAGGAAACTCTTGCGATAACAGTCCGACCGAGGTTATCTCTGAATTCAGCGAGGTTATTTTAGAATCTCCTAGTGTTCAGAATTTGCGGCCAATTGTTATAGACGGTTCAAACGTGGCAATGAGGTAAGAAATTGTGACAATAGAATCATTAGTATTCTCTATTTTATAACTACACACAAAACGGCCACCATTGTTAGTTCGTTAGATCAAACGACTAGAGCACTGCGTCATCTAAGTAAAACACATTTGTATATTTTTGAAGTAATTTTAATATTAATATTTGGTTTTCTTTACAATTGCAAATAGTATAGCAGAAGTATTTTCTCTTCAATTATTAATACACATCTTTCACTCTTTCTGGTAAACTTGACTTCATGCAATTGTCACTACGTTCTGTGGTTTGGTTGATTGGTGTCATCCCACATTATAATGTTGTCACTAATTTTTACAACAATGAAATGGGCCTGCCTTTCATCCAGTAGCATTGTTTACAGATGAACTAAAATTCTTCAGAAGTTCCATTATAAATCTCCACAATATTCATTCGTTCAAAGACGGAAGACAATCCATAGTCGACACATTATGAAATTGGACGCGAAAAATAGATTTTCTATTGGTGCTTTAAGTCTCCACTCTTTAATGGCGACATGTATTCATGCTTTTCGAAGGAAAAATTACCATTAATTTAGTCGTTCGAAAATTTAGGATTAATAGGTAGGCAGTGGATTAGCAAGGCAGAATTTGTTGCTTGACCAAGTCGTTCACTTTATTGCCATCCTTTGTAGTAGTTTCTCTTGAGGCATCCATAGATTCCTAGCGTACAAGTGTAGACACATCATATTCTACAAGAATTCCAAATAGCAAGGCGCACGTGCAAGGCAATTAATGTTTAGGAATTACCAAGCATTCATTACCACAGGAGGTGAACATTTTCAGCAGTTGCTTTTATTTGGCTAGCACTATGGTGTTTTCAGCATTTGCATTAAATGAAGTATCCTTTAATACTTCAAGGACTTGTAACTTTCCTGTTTCTTATTAGAAAACTTATCTGTACAGTTTAGCTAATGTTACTGCAAACATCCTGTATTGTATTAAATAATATATAGTTAATTGAGATCTGGGTCAGATAAACGCGACTGAAATATACTATTATATTAGTGGTTGCTACAAATCGGTTCACATAGTAATGAAACAACTACGAGATATTAAACTAAATAATAAATATAGTTCCTACAACTCTCATCTGAACTAACACATTATATGCATTATATCTAATTTATCAAAAATTGTATTTTCATAAATTTAATTACAGCCATGGAAACAAAGAACTTTTCTCATGTCGCGGTATTAAAATCTGCGTGGACTGGTTTAAGGCGAGGGGCCATACCGACATTACTGTCTTCGTTCCGAAATGGCGAAAAGAAACACCTAGAATAGATAATCCGGTATGTGATCAGGAAATCTTAGCTGAATTAGAAAGAGAAAGATTATTAGTATTTACTCCTTCACGATTAGTGGGTGGTAAAAGAATGGTATGCTATGATGACAGGTATATACTGAAATTAGCGTTTGAAGTTGATGGAATCGTTGTAAGTAACGACAACTACAGAGATCTTTGTCAAGAGAGTGCTGAATACAGAAAGGTAGTGGAGGAGCGTATCTTAATGTACTCCTTTGTGAATGATAGGTTTATGCCGCCTGATGATCCATTGGGTAGATCAGGACCTACTTTAGATAATTTCTTGCGAACTCAACCAAAGAAAACTGATCCGCCACCTCCTTGCCCGTATGGCAAAAAATGCACGTATGGTAATAAATGCAAGTATCATCATCCTGAGCGAGGTCCTCTACCTCATAAAAGTGTCACTGAAAGACTGTCGGAACACGCTCAAAGACACTTAATGGCACGTGAAGGAGAAATTAGGAAAATTCCCTTGGGTCGAACAAGATCTAGTGTTCCTCCAGCTAAAGAACCTCAGCATGCTATCGTATCGAAAAGTAGAAGTGTAGATAATGTTGGCACTACTTACCAAAGTCATTTACAAACAGAAAATCTTCATACAAAACTTCATAGGCAACTTACGCTAAATCCTGGAGCTGACCCTAGGCTGGTCAGAAGGTATCCTCCACCGCAAGGAACTCAGGTTCCCATGGGGCAAATGCAAAGCCCTTATTTAACACCTCCAAACTGGGAAATGCATCAACACGTAACGAGAATAGCATCAGCACCCGATTCGTATAGACCTTGGCCTCCCCAAGCTACTCATTCCCAACATAGGCACATGCATCGAATGTCCAGTTGTTCCGATCCACAATTGAACGTTTGGCCCCAGTGGTCGCCAAATGGACCTCCAATAGGTCCTCCAGCGCCTCAAAATCTACAAGAGGATGCGAGAAGGAAGCTCCACTATCATCTAGCAGCATTATTTCCAGAGGAGCAAGTTACACAGGTTATGCAACTTTATCCGGACGAGACAAATCCTCAGAAAATATGCGCAGCCATTTTAGCTATGTTTCCCAAACCGTAGTGAGAAAGTAAAGGAAATTTTATTTATAGTGAATATTAGCTTGTCAAGTTAGATCAGACGTCCCTTTCGTGGTATGTATTTCCAATTGTATGTTGTAAATATTATATATTATATTTAGGATGGGAAATCCTAATCTCGAAGAAATTGTATTATTACTTCAATAATCTTCTATACTCACTTTTTTATAACAACTTTGCGAAAAATAGTATTGTTGATATACTTTTCTGGATACATTGAATTTTATTGTACGTTTGTTTGCAAAGTAAGGAAGAAACATGTGACTATTGCATATAAACTTGAAATATTTGAGAATTGAAAATTTAAACAAAAACCTAACTTTAAATTGTTCAGTGGCGGCATTAATATCTAAGAGCACGTACCCACTCTTCGTGAAACATAAACGAAATCGGTTTAGACTACTTTCAATATTTGTTATCGATAAAAATGAAAATCGATCTTATTAAACTTTATATTTCATATCATACCTTTCAATCGGACCAGGAACAGTTTGTACAACCGAATTAACCGTTTTCGTGGACACAAAATATCTATAATCCTTTATTGTTTAATTGTCTTGTTCACGGGTAGTTTTATTTACAATATTAGAAACGAGTGACGAAATGAATTATGTCCATATATACTAAACAATCATCCAACACCATCTCACCAGAAAATTTTAAACAAAAGTAAAGGAAGACGTACTCCTCATTTGGTTATAAATTTGACATCAGTTACGAAAAAATTGGACTTTAAGTGATTCAAATCAAAGAAACATAAGAAATCAATCAATTATATTCAAGTTTGCGTGAACTTTAGTGTATTAGGGCGCGTTTACATTCTTCAATATTTAAACTCGGCATATTTAGCTTTAAGGGACATTTAAATAATGAACTAACACACGGATAAAAATTGGTATGTGCGAAAAAGCTAATTATATGCATAAGGTTTTGTAGAACTTTTGAACTTGTATGACGGGGTGACTGACCACCGATAATCTCTTCTCGCCCATCTTAACTGTAAATTTCTTGGATTATGATGCCTTAATTGATGTCTCTCGACACACTCTACACTTTGACACCGGGCAACAATGATAATTTATAATCTTTCTCGTTTTTGACAGTACGTTGTAACGATGCAGTTGTCTAAGTAGCAACATGCGGTAATATATTGATGTAACACCGGTGTCACCAGTTCCCTTGTTTCCACGTCTATTTAGGTGATTTGAATTTCGTACAATTTTATAATATTGCTTAAGATCGTACAAAAAATAATTTAAAAAAATGATCATGTCCGCTACTTACACACGTGGTAATGTGTTTGGGATAAAAAGTCTCTTACCACTTTTGGCTTGTATGACAGATAACTTAAAAACCGTTCTTCCTTAAACTTCCAAAATGTTTCGTGTTTTTACGAAATATAATAGTGGAAGACAACACTATGGCTATCTTATCTACAGAAAAAACTTTGGTAATAATAAATAAGATGAGTATTTACTTTAACGTGAAAGAATGTCACGAACCGCCACTGAATTTTTTTAGTTAATATAATAATAATTCTCAACACATGCAAGTGTTTTACACAAAAAATATATTATATGTATTTCAAAACAGTTAAACTCTCAATTATACAATACGTCCATTTTAAAAGGTACAACAATATATACTTATTTCATTTTCTACTTTATAAATATGATAATAATAAGATTTTAGCAACCTATCTCAAAGTGACCTGTTTGCTAACGAACAGCGCTAGACATAAAGTGCCCTTCCCGATGACAACTTATAATTAAATAAAATCGAAAAGAAATTTTTTCTTTTTATATCAAGTAATTATACAAAAGATTTTACCTTTTAACTTATGACATAACTAACTCTTATACTAAATCTTGACATAAAAACGTCGCATATACAAGGTTAGTCGAAAGTATGGAGCAAACTAATAAACACTGGACAACAACATTACACAAAGCGATGAAAATATGTAGTCATTTATTAATGAATTCAATGTGCTAAACATGAATATGACTAAGAAAAAGCTAAATTCTTTGTAATGTGTACATGCTGAAGATACTTCAATCTACTTCGATCTTCCCCTTTCTTTGGACCTATCGTTTGTAAACGGTGATGGGAGCGTCCCAATCTTATTTTTCTTTCCCTAATTTGGGGTCCCTAAAGAACTGTTTAATCAGAGGTCCTATAAAAACGCTCTCTTTAATTTTGGTTTCACTGAGATGAAGGAATATGCAAGTGCTTGAGTGCTGCTACGTTCGTATTCGTAGCGTTTCAACAGAGACACTATCTTTAGGCTACCACAGATCTTTCAGCCATAGTTGCTATATTCATCCTCACCAATAGCTGCATTTGATTGTAGCATGTCTTCTTTATGTAGACAGCTTGTCCAAAAGGTACGAATGGGAGCTCATTACCGTTATTCAGCAAAACCGCCTTAATATTCAGTTTCGAAGCATCTGTAGACATTCATACGGCTCATGTGCAATGACGAGGTCTTGTAGTAGGCTATTAATATCGCAACCGCTTTTTAAGAGGAAGATTCGAGGCGCTAGTGACAAGCGCCAAATGAAGTTTTTCCGAGGTAAATTTATGCGACGCTGATGTTTGATCGAAGCAGAAAGCTCCTTCGCCGTGTGAGATGGGGCACAAAGTAGATGGTTTGTTAGGATATTCAATTCTCTGATTGGTAAGCTCCCTGCATATCATAGGCACAACAAATGCCATTAAGCTAATATGAAAGAATTATTGCACAAGTGCGGCGGCATACATTGGGGCCCATTCTTTATTTTGTACGCCCGTTTTACGACAGAAATACAAATAATACGATTTCTTAACTGTTGCACTGATGTTTTTCTGTGCAGCAAAAGCCACTTCTCCCCAAATACAGCAGAGGTTATTAGTCACGAGTCATTGCTACTGTTGAATTTATACTGTAATAATTGCGGCTTCGAAACATATGGACGAAATCAAAAGAAATTAATCGAGCTGTAACGTCTCACGTCTATTAGTAAACTATTGCTCTATCTAAGGAATCACTTTCGCAAAGCCTTCAATGAACATTTTATATCGAGCAAAACGTTATTCAGTCAACTTCTGAATTCGAAACGTTAAATTCGGAATTGGGTACATTCACATACGAAGTAATCTCATTGTTGTCTGGTGGAACATGTGGTATAAGTACATTTTTCTAAAAAAAAGTCGGATAGATGCACAAAGGAAAAATTCGTTTAGAAGTCTATCTGTATAGACATAACGGTATTACATAAACACCCGCTTGGTGTGTGAATTTTTATGAGCATACATTAGTAATTTAAATATATTTATAGCAAGTCCTTACTAAGACCATGATTTAAAGCATTCACACATAATTTCGATTTTCAGTCATTCATAGATATTTTTCATCCGGCGCTTGATAATTTTCCCACCAATTTAATACTGCATGATCTAAAACTTAAATACACCATTGGTCTCTCGTTTATCATTTATATAAAATCATCGCAACAAAACCATTTATAAAAAAAACACGTATAAATACAGATTTTAGGTCATTTAAATTTCAATTCATTATAATATTTGTTTACGTTAGCGACAGGTTGATACGTAAGAAATGCTTAAGATGCTGCACGGACGTATTCCTGCGGACAACG
The DNA here is from genome assembly GCA_023509865.1 of Trypoxylus dichotomus. Taxonomy (NCBI): domain Eukaryota; kingdom Metazoa; phylum Arthropoda; class Insecta; order Coleoptera; family Scarabaeidae; genus Trypoxylus; species Trypoxylus dichotomus. The sequence goes on from CM042080.1 coordinate 20,508,442, forward strand.
GTTGAATGTTCTACTAACGTCGTGTTTCAAGTATATTTCTCACTATTTCGTCATATATATTTGATCATATCTATTCGTTGCTACACCATGAAGCAAAACATCGGATGTTGACTATACAGAAGTTTCGATAGTACTACTGCTCAAATTTTTAGTGTCAAGACACCGGCACAGTTGTCATAATTGCGTAAAAAGATTATATAATACTAGAACTACCACACACTACTTGTTCCATATTTCCAACTGATTATGTATTATATATTGTCATATTTATAAGCTGCAGGTGTATTATTATGATAATCATAAATATTTTTTCTAGTCGTACGTCTACAGACTTTCGCTGAGTAGAATTTCAAAATTGTATCTCTAATTTTCGTCAATAATTTGTCCAATTAAGGCAGGGAACTTACTGTCCGCACTCTATTAAAAGCAATGCCGAATATAATAAAACATCTATAAAATAAATTATAGGAAATATCAAGTATGAATCTGATTGTCTTAGAAATATAGTATTCGTAAACAATGGTGTAATAATCATTAGCCCTCTATATGTAGTAATTGTACAATATAAGCTTGTATATTATTATATAAGTTTGTATTCGATAAAATGATATTAATCCTAGTGTTTCTCTATTTCTTGAAGTAACCGATGTATTATTTGACAGTATGATAGAGATCTAAATGGACTACGTTAAAACATATCTGTTAACATTAAATTTAAAGAACCAGAAAATTGACAATTTATACTTAAGAATGTAACTGCATTTATATCTAAGAGTCAAACTGTATCCGCAGAATGATGGACATATTCAATAAAAATTCAATAACTAAAGTTAAATTATTTCCTTTAGAACGAAACAAACAAAATTTTCTTTTTTACATCAAAGGATTTCTTATTGTTAAAGCTAAATTATTGTTTTGTCTGTTCATGAATTTATGAGACTACCAGTTTAGTTTTATGCATTGTTTTGCTGAATTTCAAGGGTTAAGTTTTTTCTATTAGGCTTATGTAGTTTTTAAGAGTATTTGGTGCTGAATATTTAAGGCTTAGAACACTAACATAGACTTCCCCGATTTTAGTAAAATATACATATTTTCATTATTATGAGTACGAGTAGTTAATTCCACTAAATTTAAGCCTTAAATTTTCTGCAATCTCATATTATTATATCTAGAAAAATCACACAAGGTTTTTACTTCTTATTAATTTTATTATAAAATTTTATTGTAACTAACATGTTTAGTATATTCTTTATTAGTATAATTTTAAGGATTTTATATAACATCTTTTCAGTTTTATATACACCAAAACCATTTTCAGACAATTAACTTGATTTGAATGATATAGTTTAAAGTTAACCATTTGAGTATAGACATATGTGATGAAGTACATATTATAGCACAAAACATGTAAAACCTATTAATCGAATATCACTTTTTAGTAACTCGAATGACAATTCTTTAAGATGTGGGGATTAGTAGAGTTAGTTCTCAATCGGATAATACTTGAGATGACCGAGGCGTAACTTAAGACTTTCTATTAATCGAGCTAAAAATATCGACACCCATAACCTAATAGGAGTATCGGAGAAATTATCGCTATATATGTCTTCTAATTCACAAAACTTTGTTTCTATTACTACTACTCATATTTTCAATAAAAAGTAAATTTATTGATTCTAAATACGGTGAAACTAGTCTTTTAAAGATTGAGATTAATTTCGTTAGTGATATTAAATTACATCACTTATGAACAATGCAAGCTTTTGGGACCAAAATATTAAAGCACTGTAATGGAATCTTGAATGGTCTTATTTTATCTGAGTGATATATTAAACGTTCCGATTACGAAATTATTCTTATTCAGTGTTAAGACTGAGAAAAAGTGTCATTTATATGATTGCAAAGTTACGGTGTATGTGATTTTGCAAAGATATTGTATGGAATCCTTGTTTTTTTACATATCGTATAATTTTTCTTTTGTCGTAAAAGAAATCTTCTACGTACTTATGTGACATGAAGTATAATTAGAGGATGCATTTGTTGTTCAATTTTGAGTGAAATATAGTATACTGAGCTTGTGGAGGCATGTTATAGCTTCATATTGAAGTGTCATGCTTTTACAGTATGAAAAAAGTCAGAAAACAACACAATTTTAAACAGGAGCAAAAAATCTATGCTTAATTTAAAAAAAAAACAAATGAATGTAATTTTTAATATGTATATGTTGATACTGTGTATCACTAGTAAAATTGTTGCAATTTTTGTATTATATATAGTATATACATTACCTATAAATATTGTCTTAAACAAATTTGTAGTTTATATTTTTAAGTCGTATTTTTTTTATTTGAGGTTTTATACACGCCCACCTTATTATTTTACTTCTTCCACCATTAGCGTCAGTTCTCTAACATCTTTAAAGATGATTGTTAACATTATCATTAAGAACTGGAGAATGCTGTAGTTGTTCTTAAATAATACATAGAGTGTTGTGCTTATACTATTTTATTAACCATTGTATGAAAGTGTCGTTAGTAAAGATATTTGTATAGAGTAGTTACAAATAACATTTCTGTATTTTGGATTTTATTGTTACTGTCAATTAGATTTTTTATTTATTTTATGTTTAATTTTAATAAAAAGAAATATTCCATAATTAGAACTTTTATATAGCCTCTGAAACCTCTACCTCAATAAACAGAGACCTAACAAAATTCAAGTCTTTTATTCAGGTAAAAAAGTATCAGTGTAGGGAAACAATTCAATGGTGTTGTTTTCAAGAATTGGTTCTTTCAGATAGTTAAGAGGTAGGCGGCCTGATATAGAAAAAAGAAACTTGGAACAATATAAGAAATTTTACTTTTCAATGTTATCTCCACCAACAGTTAATTAAATAATTCGATACCCTTGAAAAAATAATCTGAAGTTTTTCCGTCAAAATGTTCTATAACAGTTGCTTGCAACTCACTGTCGCCCTTAAAATGACGTCCCCTATCTTTCTAAATTAGAAAACAAAAATCTCAGGGAGTCATATTCAGACTTTACGATGGAAGTCTGTACTGTCCCTTAATTTATGCAATAAAGACGCATATGTGCCGTTCGCAGTTGTATTACGCTTTTTAAAGACAATTAGTAAAATGCCCCCACAATCCCTAAATATTGTGGCCATCGCCATTTTCGTTGATTGAACGACTTTCGCCTTTCTGGGATGAGGTTCATCAGCTCGCCGCTTCAAATGTGTGCGCTCTAGTTGTAGCTACCTTATGGTACAGTCTACTATCTAATCAGTAACTTTACTTTGTATACATAATTTTGATGCTTCCGGTTATTTTTTAGTACCAGAATACAATTTGGAAAATCTGCGAGAAATTATGTTTAAAATCAGTTTCACACGGATGCAACGTTTGTAAAACGGGAATCGTAAATATTTTAAATGATGGTAGTGCGGACTATTTTGTATAAAAGAGTGTATATAAACGTGCGCCCAATTCTTAATAGCTGCAGACACATACGAAATAGATATTTCAAATACTTGTACACGACTACTATATTTTTATAAGAACATGAAACATAAAGTATGCTTTTTGAAGCTTGTTACAAACGCATTCGACTTTACTTATCACGACAGATTAGATTCTACGAACGTACTTAACAATTTAGATCTTTAGTAACAGCCAAATTAAGATAATCATAAGTAGAGACCGGATTATATGCAAAGTGCAAATTAACGCTAATTAACTTTAATCAGTGTAATACATCTACATATAGGCGTAAAATATAATAAATAAATTAGTTTTGCACTTTGCATATAATCCGGTCTTTAATCATAAGAAACATTAATTATACTTGACTGTCTATGCTTCTTTATTAACAGATTTATTGTTATTGATCATTGCCTTATTAGTTGTGAATCATTTATTCTTCATGCATAAGAAAATCATTAGTAAATAGAAGAAATATAGGTGGCTCTATAACGCTTCACTGCGCACAATCGATTCAGTGGCACGTTCTCTCGACCTAGTTAAATCCGGAAGATGTTACGAATTGCCTTGGAACATTCTTTTATGACCAATAGAATTTTACGAGCTAGTCACTGCTATGTAACTACAATTAATAAAACTCAAGCCAACAAAAAATTTAGAATGTACTCGACCATTTTTCTTTTTATTCGACAGAATGAACCAAGAAAGCATAAAACGGTATATTAACAGTTCCTGTAATCGTTATGGTCTCTGAAATACTAACAACAGGACCTTAAGGTATCAATGAAAGTTGAAAGTAGAACAATTAACATCGGCACGTCGCATCTTACAGCTGGTTGAATCAGTGTTTATTTTAATATTGTTCATATACCTATCAAGTTGTATGTCGTAACATTTAAGGATTCTAAATTAACTCGGGGTACTCATACCACGAGTTCAAAGAAAAAAATAACGTGTAATGCTGTTAACCGACTTATTCAAAGTGTCCCATGTTTCGGCAGTAATTAATTTATCTTATATCATGATTATACTCAGTTCGGTAATCCAGTGGTAAGAGGTATAAGGTGTCGTGTTGGAAACCAACGTCCGTCAAGTACAGGGAGGGAGAACTTTTTCGAACAAGATCGGTATGATTCTGAGTCACCATTCGCCATTTGGGAAAATAATTAATGACCCTTCACCTTTTACGGAGAGGGAGTGTAATAACTAGGCCATGAAACACTTTGCACACACATTCGTACACCTTAAGGTTCTACGGTTATAGCAAGGTAAAATAGCTGATAACTCCGTTGGACCACTCACCATTAAAAAAAAAAAAGATGAAATGAAACGACTAATAATCTATTAATCGATTCTTTTATCAAATAGTAAGTTTTACTATTTGAGATCTCCATAGTCATAAAAGTACATGACAATATATACATACTCCCTTAAGCTTTTTTGTTCATTTTTGGTGCATTAAGAACGGCAATATGAAACTACTGTTTTAAACCATTTAGTCATATTCCGTTGATGTATGACATTCTCGTAATTGAATAAACGTTAAAAAGGCTGCCTTATTTGCTTTTGCAGTTAATTTGCTTCCTTTGAATATTAAAAATAAAATACAAACATTTGAAATCCGTTTTAACATTATATTAAAACACCATTATTTATACATATCATTCTTTTTCTTCTCCTTGACCAATAACACATCTTCACTAATTGGCTCAATAACAGCGCCCATTTTCGTTCTTAACGTAGGTCTGATCATTTTCTTATAAGCTGTTTCAGGTATAAACGTATTACCAATGGGCGCGCGTACACTAGCTTCAAAATCTTTTACAGTTTTGAATGGAAAAGGCACTTCACTTACTAAGTGTGACTTAAGTTTATCGTTACCACTTTCATTTATTATCAAATGGCCTTTATTCATATCCTTTCTTGGAACTTCCTTTGGTACCTTTATTATTAATCGTTTCTTTTTTCTTTTTGGGACAGGAAGATCCTTACCACCCCACGATCCCCACCCCGGTAACGTTAAATCAATGTCTTTGGGTTTATCTTTATCTACTTCATTTTTTTTATCTTGTTCAAATTCTTCCATAATATCAGTATCTTCAAATGCTTCTGTAATGATTCCTGTCCGATCTGCTATTTCTTCGTTGTCATCGTACGTCAATACATCTGGAACGCTTGAGTTCAAGCTAACAGGCTTTACATTTGCAATCTTTTCAGGAAGAATCTTAGCAGTATTTAGTTTATTCACTTTTGAAGGTTGTGATTTTAGAATTGACTTTAACGATTCTAAATATTTGTTAATATCTGTACGAGAATTTTCTGATTTTTCTAATGTCTCTAGGTTTGGGGTAGAAGGTTTACTGCCATTTAGTGAAAGTGAATCCTTGAACGAAATATTCTTACTCTTTCCACCATTGAGTTCATTTTTTAGTTTAATTTTTCTTTTAGATAATTTAGCATTATTTCCCAATTTAGATCTTACTGTTTCTAACGTTTTATTTACCTTATGCTTTAGTTTATATTCTATATCATCAAAAATATCATCCAGCAAATTATCATGTTCTAAATCAACGGAAGTCACTTCCCAAATAGCTGAGGCAGAATCTACCTGAAGGTTTTTCTGCTTTTTAAACTTTCTCTTTTTCTGTTGGCTTATTTCAACATTTTCCTTTTTGTTTTCTAAATCGCATCCTAATCTTCTTTTTTTCTTTTTGTTTGATTCATCATTTTTTTCCTCAATATATTGTTCTTTATTTAAATCTTCATTATTTTTCATAATTATAGTGCTTTTATTTTCAACATTTTGATCATTACTGCCATGATTTATTGGTTTTTCAGAATTCTTCAGATTCTTTTCCTCCCAAAATCTCGTATAAGTGCTTATAAATTCTTCAACTTCTTTTGATGGTTTGATCTTATTTGTCCAAGGATTATCACCATCTTGATTATTTATAGCTTGATCATCATTGCCTTCATCATCTTCAGATTCGCTAGATATGTTATCTTGTTGTTTTTGCATGAGGTCTTTACTAATAGCAAGTTGTTCTGCCAAAACTTTTCTACTCTGAAAAATAAGAATATGTTAATTTGTTGCCACTCAACTTTTATAAAGTAATTTCTAACATAATAATTAGATATGTACAGATGAAATCACAAAAGTTTGTAGTTACACCATTGTTTCATCGATAAATTGAGGACAAGTGCTATATATAATAGTCAGAAGGATACATATACACAAGCAAGATAGAAGTATATAACAAGTTGTAACTATTTAAGCATAACCAACTATGATGTAACTATAAAGTTTCCTGGTTTTCAGTGTATATATAAAGTACTATATTAAAACTTTAATATTGGAATTTGGTTAGCACCAGCAACACACATATCTAAGAAATAATTTAAATAATATTTCACAAATGAAATATGAGTAGAAATAATATTTACCTCTTTATCATATTTAGCTCTTATTTGTTGGTTTCTTGCCCATTTTCCAGTACTCTTATGTCTCAAGCTTGCTCGTTCTTCTGCTCTTGCCATTTCAATTTCTTCTAATTTCTTCAATGCCTGCTCAGGATTTGTTTTTTGCAATAATTCAAACTCCTTCATTTGTTCTTTACTTTTTTCTTTTCTTTGAATTCTCCTGAATTTCTTACTCTTTATTTTATTTTGTTGTTTAGCCTTAATTTCCTTGTAACTTTGATATTTGCGTAGTTTAGCTAATTCTTTCCTCCTCTCCATCATTTCTCTTAAAGTCAGTGTTGGTAAGCTCTCTGTTTCTACTTGTATAACCTCTTCCTTTGGTTCTAGTTTTTCCAGTTCTTTTTCTAAATTTGATTTCAATACCCAATCTGATGTAATATTTCCAGTTTGATTCTTATCAAAGTTTAGATCTTTTAATGGAAATGATAAATTCGTAGAAACACGGTTTGAAGTTACTACAGGTTCCCATCGGTCTAACTGGGTTTTAGTAGAGTCGTAAGCTGTTGATCGTCTAATACGATCTGCTTGTGGTTTTTCCAGAGGCTTTAGTAATGTCTTTGATTTAACTTCGGTCCTTTTAACACTCTTCCGCAATTCCACACCAACAGCACGTGCTTTAAGTGATTTAGTCAAATCATGTAATCGAACAGTATCATCGCTATCACCTACTGATTTAATTAGGTTATACTCCGAAATCTGTGCTGTTGGTTCAGAACGTGTTGGCCTGCTAACACGTTGCTTTGCATCCAAATTTAATACATCATTAATTAAAGTTTCGTGCTTTTTACTATCAAGTTCACTATCTGACTCACTGCTCATTTTTTTGTTTAAATATATCTAATTACTTCAAAATGTTCTTAACCTAAAATCAACGTAAGTAAAGTTATAACATGGAAAAACTAGGTTAGGTCTAGATTAGTTGCTAGCCATGTGCAAACTTGGTTGCGTGCGCCATCTGTTTCTCGCGTATAAAAATAACAAGTAAATTTTATAACAGAAATCTGTATTTTGATTCATATTAATAATAATAATATCTTTATTGCCCAACAGAAAATAATTCCATTTACAGGACAATGCAAGAATAATGTAACCTAGCATATATATGTAGTAACAATATACAGCGCAGTAATAAATTAAAATTAGTCGAAAAAGATACAACTGAATCATAAATATAATAATGGCTCGGTGACATCAGAATGCAAGAACAAAATAGGACGACAATGTAAATCCATGTAGACTCTTCAACAAAAAGGATCGTGAAGTAATTCATTGGCATTTCTAATCATATGCGTAAAGGGTGCTTTAAGCAGAACATTAGTTTTGCATGACGGGACCTTAAAATTAGGGAAGGACCTGGTATCGTACTGAGGTACCACAAAATTAATTTTGGAGAGAAGGGATGGAGCGTCAATAGCGTGATTAATTAAATTTTAATTAATTTAATTAATATTTAATACCTTATCCTCATGCGGCTGTTGTTATACATGACAGCCAGGATACTATAATATAAATGGTAAGTTACTCCATTGTTCTGTGCTAATCCTATAACCAGTTTCTAAATACAAAATGAAAATGTTATACAGCACCATCTGGAAATCAAGAACTTTTCACGGAAAAATTTAAACGCAGCATATATGGTTTTATATTCTCGCATATATACGTTGCCGCTATGTAATTCGTTTTCACTGACTATACATACATTTTTAAGTTTCTGAATAAGTATATAATACCAAACAATCACGAGGATACCACAACCTTAAATCGAGTGCAAAAGTTTAAAATTTGTGTGTTTTAAAAGAAAATTGCTTAGTATGAACTGATGCTTTAAAGAAAATCATATATGTACTAAGAAAATGGAATCATGTTTGAATGCCATTTATTTTCAAAATTTTGAATTTGCAAAAACATATGCACGTCGATATAAATATAGCCATTGTTCGTGTCGTCAGCCTCGGTCTGCCTTACTACAATATTGTATGTAACATTCATGGGAAAACAAGACAGGAATAAATATTTATTTATTTTTATTGCCAAAGTGTATAAATAAATAAATATCTTTTAAATTTATCTAAATTCGCTAGTTTTCAACACACTTCGAATGCTTTTCGGAATCTGGAAAAAGATAAAACTGATATTGATATGAAACTTTATTGTGTAATTAAAGCATTTTTATCAAGAAATAAGTTTAATTTGTTCGATAGCCTTCCCAGACAACCATTTTTAAATCTGACGGACAATTTAAGTTGGTATTTCTAGAATAAAGGTCATATTTCGCATTTTTTAGAGGAATACCTGCGAATATGGTTTTTACTGCTTAAATCGTCTACGGGATTTAAAACTCATTTTAAAATATCAAATTGTAATAGTTCTTAACATCAAAATGTGCATTGTATGCACTCAAACATATGGTTTTCTTAAATGCTTGCATTATTTTTTACAAATACAATATAATCATAAAAATTCAAGATTGAGACTATAGGTTACATCTAACATGTATCGACAAGCTTGATAATTCACATTGCATTTGATGTATTTTATAAATTTTGGGGATGATTTAAGTTGGTTTAGGCAATAAAGATTATTTGATAATTTTTCAAGATAATGTAGGGAAATTATGCACGAAATTTCATAAATGTTGTCTAAGCAATAGCGACTAAAGGTGTTTGGGCACCGTTTTATTTATCTAGTATGTGGGCGCCATGATAGTTTCAGTTGGCGTATTTATCATAACCCCCTCTGAAGTTGGCATGGAAATGGCTTCTATACTTAAATATACAGAAAATGCATAGCTCCAAAAATGTGTCGAAATTAAGCTAAGAATAAATATGCGAAAAGGGCTACAAATTGTACGTAATCCGAAGAAAAGAGCAACGTATAAAGTGATAGTAATTGTCACGGAAAAGAATGAAATTGTTAGGAATGCCTTTGTTTGGATTAGTAGGTATTTTATTATTTGAGCATGCGCCTGCGTCTATTATGTATACCTAATTTCATATATATTTCCCTGTCCTTTACCATTTTACAAACCGTCAATCGTACAAAAAACATTTAATTACGTATATATTTCTGTAATTTTCTCAAGAGATGAGTAACTTAAAATTGCAGAAACGTTTAGCAGCTTCAATTAAACGTTGTGGACGGAAAAAAATATGGATGGACCCAAATGAAGTTGTGGAGATTGCCGGAGCAAATACTCGTCAAGCCATAAGACGCTTACTAAAAGACGGCTTTATTATTTCCAAACCCGAGACTGTTCATTCTAAATATCGTATAAGAAGAAACACTGAAGCAAGGTTTAAAGGACGCCATAGCGGTTTTGGTAAACGCAAGGGCACAGCAGAAGCACGAACTCCTAAAAAGAAATTGTGGACTTTACGCATGCAAGTATTACGTAGATTTTTGAAGCGCTATCGTGATGCCAAGAAAATCGACAGACATTTATACAGTAAATTGTATATGAAAGTAAAAGGGAACCATTTTAAGAATAAGAGAGTTATGTTAGAATACATATTTAAGAAGAAAGCTAGCATGAGCAGAGCTAAACTACTGGCTGACCAAACCGAAGCTCATAGACGTAGAGTTAGAGAGGCCAGGAAACGAAGAGAACACCGCATCGCCGCTAGAAAAGCTAATGCACTTAAAGGAACTGTTGAAGCACAACTCTCTATAGAAGCACCATTAAAACAAGATACAAAAAAAGAACATGTTAAGAAGAAGAAATAAATGCATTTAAATAGGTTCTCGATTAGTACCGTTGTAGTGTTCTCTTGTTAGTTAGCAGAGTAATATAACAAAAAGCATACTATAACACAAAGTAGCTATTTATATTTCTTATTGTGGTTAATTTTTTAATAAAATATAGAAAATTAAAGTTAAATCTTTTTATCTTTTAAGCATCATCATTCGGACGCACCGTAACTCTGTTAGAAATCGCATGCCTATATTTAAATATTTCTGTAGTAAATTATAGTGGCTTCATTATGCACTATATCCAAAATAGTTCATGAAACACAAAACAATCGTTATTTATAAAGAATTAAAAAAGAAACGTCGAAGATCAAATTTACATTCAAGGGGACTAAACAAACTTTCCAGCTTCATCTCTGTATTACCTTAAATGTAGTTAAATTCTCGTACAATAAAATATTTGTTTTGTTGCGTTTCAATATTACAAAGTGCTCTGACCAAAAAATATTTACTTAGCATTTTGCCTGATTTTGCTTAGAGAATGCGCAGGCAGACGAAAATTGTTAGTATGCAGATTGAATATTCAACACATAAATAATGTAGATTATAAATGTCTGCAAACAAAAACATTCAAGGTATCATCATTAACAAATTGTAATTTAATTTGGGATTAATGTTAAAATTTTATTTGCTAATGGTTATTCAACTAAATTACACTTCTACATTTAATCTCCAATGAATTTATAATCTGGAAAAGAATCGTTTCATGGTACATAAATATTTAAAGAAAATATTCCAAGTTTTATCCTTCAGCGGGTACATCCTTGCAAGCGGTGGCTAAAAACTTTATTGCTTGTTTCCTATATGATTTAAAATCTTTTTAAAAATTCGTAATGCGCAGTATTGCATGACATGTATTTTTGGTAGTATTTATGCCGTAATTGCCCTCTGGTTTGATAAGATTTTGAAAATGTTAGTAAATAAATGTGGCAAAATGCTATTAGTTTTGTGCTTATCTCTTTACCTTTTTCGTGTTAACGTACTGCATCCGTCTTATACAATTTAATTCTTTTTGTCAATTTTCATCTGTCAATAAAGATATTATTGCGATGTACGCTTGATTTATTAGTTGTTAGTAGGATTGGTCAAATCTTCGGCGAGCCAAGTCTGGACTCGACCACACACATGACCAATACGAAAATTGATCGACTTCGTTGAACCAAGCTGTCTCCGTTTCCCTGCTGTGTATGCACGTATGGTACATCTTATTACACGTTACAATACATTTATACTTCATTATACGGAAGACCATTTAAATCGTTAGTCTATATACATTTCATGAAGAATAGTAATACGTAAAGCTAGCCCAATCTTAGAAAAAGATAGAAGTCGTAGGTCGTATTACGCGTAATAATAGTTGATTAAGTATGTCGAATACGCTTAAGGGGGAGAAGCGACCATTGGTTGTCCAAATAAATAAGTTTAATCTGATTCTAAAATTCAATGACGACGAAGCTGCAGCTATTAAGGAGAACCAGAAACTATTTCAAGATCCTTCCATCAAAAGAGATTTAAAAACTATTTACGATAATTATATAGGATTACTGGATGCGATATAGAAATTGTAAAATACAGGGCTGTCGTTAGTGGAACCAGTCAAAATAGTAGACGAAGTGAGTACATTACTGCACGTTATAACAGACGACAAAAACAAGCGTGTTATAGACAAGCTCAAAAATGTTTTGAATAAAAATTTCGATTTTATAACATTAAGGCAAATTTGTGATGGTGCTTGACTAATGTAAAGTATCTACCAAATTCATCAGCAAATATCGAAACATACCTGATTCTGCAAATTTTTTATGACCCTCTCTAATTCGGTTTGGTATAGCAACAACTATAAAGGTAGTAAGTCTTTATGTTTTGCACATGCATGCTGTAACACAGACTCCGTTAAAATTAAGAGAAATTTGCAAAGCAAAAGGGACAAATTTCTCTTTTCTTTTTGTATAGCAACTTCCACGGTTAAGTTTTTAACAAAGAGAAAAACAATTGAACATCTTTACATATAAAAAAAAGGATTTCGCACTCTCCAGCTTAGATTTTGTCGAGCAGAAACATTCGCCTAACCTACAATTACATATTACTATTCTTCATAAAATATACAAATTGTTTCAATGTTGTTCAACATAATAAAGTATGAATACATTATAACGAGTAATACAATGTACCATACGTGCATACACAGCAGGGAAACTAGACACAGATTGATTTAAAGGACTCTGTTAATTTTCGTACCGGACCTGGTGCGCTGAAGATTTGACCAATCCTAGTTATTAGTACTCAACTGGACGCGATTACCTACTCCTTTGTAATGATAATGGGAATATGTATACACATAATCTGAGCAAAGTCAACGATGGGGAAGTATATATAACCCTACATTCTCCCACCGTAGGTATAACCATAATGTAGAAGAGCAACAGCGAAATACTGCTTACGGCGAACGACTGACTGTAGGGGAAAACAGCAGCGAGAGAGAATAGCGGAAGACCAACATGCGTGTTATAACTATCGACTTTGCTCAGATTGTGGCTGTATAGCTACTGTACCGCATTACATCATTTCGTGCCCTTCTTGTGAAAGTCATAAACCACCATTGACAATTTCACACCATGTATAAATAATACGTAATGAAATTAAAAAGCAACTTCTCAACAACGAAGTTTATTCTAATCTACTTAGTTACAATTGATTTTAATGAAAGTATCGAAATCTGTATAGCAATAAAAACATTTACTACACGAATTTGTATTACAACGAATAATAATAAAAAAAGTAAGTATACAATACTTAAATTACATCAATCTTTTGTTGGTGAAATAAATGTAGAGCAGCATTTTCTATCTTCTATAGTAGAACGCACATTAATACATTTTTCTTCAAAATGTTTCAGCAGTATATTATTTGTAGACGCTTAATCTTTAGTTTGGATGTACTTGATGAGATCAACAACTCTGCACGAATAACCATACTCGTTATCGTACCAGGTGATAAGTTTTACGAAGTTATCATTCAATGGAATACCAGCTTGGGCATCAAAAGTGGAAGAATGGCTGTCGCCAATAAAATCAGACGATACTACGCTATCCTCAGTATAGGCCAAGATGCCCTTGAGTGGGCCTTCTGCTGCCTGTCTAACTTTAGCCTTAATTTCTTCGTATTTTGCTGGTTTTTCAAGACGAACCTGAAAAATAGATTATTATTGTCGATGAAAAAACACCGACCACACAAAAGGCTTACTGTAAGATCTACAACTGATACATTAGAAACTGGTACACGGAAAGCCATACCAGTTAGTTTTCCGTTAAGAGACGGAATAACTTTTCCGACAGCTTTAGCGGCTCCAGTGGAAGCCGGGATAATGTTTTGCGCAGCACCACGTCCATCGCGCCATAATTTTCCAGATGGCCCATCAACAGTCTTTTGCGTGGCAGTTATAGCGTGAACTGTGGTCATCAGACCCTCGACAATTCCAAAGTTATCGTGAATTACTTTAGCAAGTGGTGCTAAGCAGTTGGTTGTGCACGACGCATTTGAAATGATCTGTAACAACAATTCCATATAAAATATCGATTATAATAACTTAGATATAATTACTATTAATGGTGACAAAAAAATAATTGAGATTGGGACAGGTTTATTATGATTCATCTAACATTACCTTATAGCTTGGATCATAAGCGTCCAAGTTGACACCAACCACGAACATAGGAGCATCCGCAGATGGAGCAGAAATAATAACTTTCTTGGCGCCACCTTCCAAGTGAGCGGACGCTTTTTCGATTGTGGTGAAAACACCAGTAGACTCGACAACGTATTCGGCTCCAGCTTTTCCCCACGGAATGCTCTTTGGATCTCTTTCGCTGAAGACGGCAATTTCTTGTCCGTTAACAACCAATTTGCCATCTTTAGCATCTACGCTGCCTTTGAATTTTCCGTGAGTAGAGTCATATTTGAACATGTATACCATGTAATCTAAGCCAATGAAGGGATCATTTACGGCAACTACTTGACCGCCACGTTCCAATGCCGCACGAAGTACGAGACGACCAATACGACCGAAACCGTTAATTCCAATTTTAGACATTTTGGTTGATGACTTTTCTATAATAGAAAAATGCAAATGACAAAAGTACTTCTTTTAATTCGATATTTATATTTTCCTATTAATGATTGGAATGCGTCGACAAATCTAGTATCGGGAAAAGTTTTAAAGTATTAGTATACTTTTCGAGTACTTCCCATTAAATTAAAAAGAACACGGAGCTAAGTTTCACACAAGACAAAAAATTGTTTTTATTAATTAATCCTCCTAGTTGTAAGAAACGTGTTACCTTTGACCTCTAACATTAAAGGGTATTGATCACGTCTTAAAGTCTCCAAAAATGTCTTTCAGGAAGTGGGAATAGAATCATTAACAGTTAAACTAACGGAGTTGATTGCAAGCTGAAGGGAAACAATTTCATCAAAAAAAAAGTCTTGATATTTGATATCTGCACTAAAAGGATAATATTACTGAGTACTCAAAAAATGCTAAATATTTGTAATAGATAGTAGATAACCTTCGGTATTGCAGATTTCACCTTGATAGTTAACACGGTCATCAAACATGAGAAGACATTTTTCTAAAAAGTAAAGCACCATTAAGACTCTTTAATATGAATTTCAAAACCTCCAGGTCTCAAATGTATTTAGTACATTATTTGATGTTACTACAATAATAACATGTAATCTATTTCAATAATCTGATGACCTATTGTGACCTTTAAAAACTTTTTATTTTGCAATTTATTCATTTCAATAATTTGTTTTAACGAATAAGTCTATTATTAGGTCATATAGTTTCATTAACATTTCACTTTGAATAGTTCGTTTACGTTTTTACTATATTTTGACCGACGTAAATGAAATAAAAAAGTGATACAAAAATTTTGTTTGCGTAAAAAAATTTTAAATAATTGAATGAAGATACGACTTACAATGTAAGGGTGAAATAACTAATTCATTCAATTCATTTGGAAAAATGTGTACAGAGAGCAACAATAATCTACATCGTACTTCATTAACTATAATTTAAAAATACTTGATAATATTAATATACTTAATATAGTGGAATGTAATGTGCGAGTTATACTGTATTTCTTACTTTTCTATGAAATTTATGGATTGAACTTTTTAACTAAATATAATGAAAGTACATATACAAGAAAAGTGTCTTTTAAATAGCAAATTAAAAAAAATCATAGTTAAATATATAATACAAAATCATACACAGGTTCCATATGTTTTTTTTTTAAATTGTAGTCACCAACATATAATACTGTAACAAAGTTCTTTTAGAGAAATATATCCAAAGTAACAGTTTTTTTTTTCTTATTCAGTCAATAATGAATAATGGTCAGATAAATCGTATTAAGTGTTCGCGTACAGCATAGAATCATAAAAAGCAAATCATTTACTTTGAGGGAGTATGGTAAGAACAATAGTTAAAGATGCCGGTAGTACTAAAGGATAATGAGATGGTAGGTACAGTGCAATGAAGGTCAGAGAGGTCATATTTTGCCGACACTTTTATATTAATATTTTTTTACTACTTCTAACGAATATGTTACTATTATTTCTGTATCAAAGCCTTCATAATTAAATGAGAATGTTAAGCACTCAACTAAAAAAAATAGGAAAATATTCTAAAGAAAATATTATAAAACATTATTTTGGTTACAGAATAATCACAGTGGGTTTAGAATTTGTCAAAAACAAACCAAGTATATACTTACATTATTAACGTAGAATATCGAGAAGCCGACCCAGTTGACACTGTTTAACGAATGTCGAATGAAGGACGAGCTGTCCGTTAAAAAGGAGTTGATGATCACGTGATACGCTTGCGCTTCAAATCGGTATCGAATTTGATAATATAACAGCAGGTTCCTTTTTATTTTATACGCATTGAATAAGTAGAATACTTATAGGTAAAAGTGAATGGTAAACTGCACGTTGCAGAAACTATTCTACGAAAGTTGAATAATTTTACTCGATATTTCATAGTAATCTTCAAATACTAAAAAGCAAATCTATTTATAAAGAAGATAGTTTGACGATCACTTTAGACTTATCAATGATAATAAAACAATGTACTTGAAAATGAATTTAAATGTTTTGTTTCATTGCACATTCTTGTGTAATTCTGTAAAAAATGTTGAAATACATTTCTTAATGGAAATTGTGTTTCACAGTTTTTATTGACGAATTTTTCAAAGATTATACATTTGTCAGACAGTCTGTTACCACAGCATTTTCATTTTCTAAAACGAAATACACTGATTCGCAGAAATATAGGATTAATTCACACAACTAACACATAATATTTCAATGAAGTTTATGCACTACAAGTTTAATATTATGATGATTTCCAAATATTATCTATAAGAAGATTTTTAAATTTTGCGAGCAATTTAGATTGGTAGTTCCGAGAATAAAGGTCATATTCGCTGAGTTTTCAAGCAAATACATGCAAGCATGGTCTTTATTGTCGGAACCAGTTAGGAATCAACTCAAATCGCGCGCGAACTTTAAAAATGTCTGTGAGGGTATACTGATAATCTATTTTAAATATTAAAAAAAAAAAAACATGATTTATGGAATTTATAGAGTTCTGTTGATAATTCATTTTAATATCTATTAAACGAATTAATTGTTAAAATTTAGCACGAGTGGTTGTTGAAAAATATCGGGATTAGGTTCAATACAGGCTGAACATCCTATTACCTACACTAAAGGTAATGGTAAATGTAATATTAATTTACATATAAAAGTACTAGCATATTTTACTTGTTTATATAAGAAATAATTCATCAAATACTTCCTGCACAAGTTTAAAATGTGTAAGTATTTGCTCATCCAATTGAGGAATTATTCTTGTTTGTATTTTGATCCTCTCCCTTGTATATAATACAGTTGTTACCCAAATAGACATTTTTAAATTTAGCGGGCGACTTAGGTTGGTAGCGCGAATGTAACTGAATATGACCATAATGTTACCTTTATTATCGGATTTATCAACTGTTATTTGATGATCTATTCAGCAGAAATCATTATAAACATTTGTGTAAGATTACGTTAGATACGCCTTTATGAGTCAGTTCGAAATTTTGTTGGAAGGAGTGGATTGATAAATACACAAAGTGGTTGCTTGCAATATAAAACAAAGCTTTCGGTGACTACTGGCAATTTAAATAGGTTATATCCAATGTTACCATCATTGAGACTCCTTTTGAGCTTCTATTATTTCCTTTATTTTTGTACCTTGTTCAAGAAAACCTACAGTATCGTATCGGATGCGGTTGGTAGTTTCGCATTTACGTTTTGGGAGAACTAAATACTTTTATTATGTAAATTTTGATCTATACCCTGCAAGATCCACAATAGAAAAAAAAAGAGAAAAATACAGGCTTTACATAAATCAGTTGTAACAATATGGCGGCCGGTAATATATCAAATATCCCTAGTGTAAATTGACCAACAGTTAATCTACTTTTAGCGCTTCAATTTAAAAACACTCCCCCGAATTAAAAAATACAGTTGGTATGGCTGAAGAAGCAGTAGTAGATGCAGTTGCAGGACTATCGAAGAACCCTCAAGCAAGCATATTGGCAGTAGACAGAAGCTAAATTGAAGATATGGTTGCAGAATTTATTATAACTACAAATGCAGATTCATCGATAGATACATCAGATTCTGATTTTGCCTAATAAATTAATAAAGTGTGCATACACTTAGAATACTCTGATTGCTCATTTATATCTTCATGCATTCCATACATTTAGTTAAGGTATTTTATACAATGTAGTAATTTTAAAAGAACAAGAATACAAATGTATTGTATCAAACATGTCTCTTCTAAGAAGAGAGTATGATGTATTAACTGGATAATATTGTTGAAAATATATTCCAAGAATTTATGATAACAGCAAATACATGATCTTTGTCAGACCTGAATCTGATTCAAATATCGTTAATATCATTTGCATAATAAATTGAAATTATTTATTCACCTTTTTCACTCTACCCTTTGATTTACAAAACAAATTCATATGTTTATTTCATTTGTTATTGTATAAATAAAATGCTAGCAGTAAAGAAATCTTTTTTATTAAATTTATTCCAGATATGAAGTGAAGAAAACTATATAAATTTGTAATATGCGCAGTTAAGAGATTGTTATAATTCATTAGTATATTTGCTTTTTTATTGTACTCATTGATATGCATGCAATTATTTATTGACTGTACTATCATTGATATGCATGCAATTATTTATTGACTGTACTATCATTGAAAATGTACATTGGTTTTACTGCAGCCGGGGTACAGTAGAGAAGTATACTTGGAGTGCGGTCTTCTTTTTCACGGAGCAGCTCATCTAATTTCATCATTGACAATAACCAAATTCTATGCAAGATTTAAGGATATTGTGTGTTACCATGTACTCTGAAGCCACTCGATGGACTTGGATACAGTCTCGTTGAGCCCATTATGAATTGTTTATAATCAGCAATATTCTTCCTTGTTTGGCTTTTGCTTGTATATATTGAATTGCTTACTTTTAACCATACCATTGAAATTGATGGAGATTACCAACAGAAAGATTTACTTCATGACAAATGACTTGGTATAACACTGTGTATATAACCATTCATGTCAAAGTTATATTTTCGATTCAAGTTTATCCATGGCAATACTGTTATTCTAAAACTTGTCATGTGGCATTTATGTTCTCCTCAATTAATCCCAAATGCAACCACATCTACTTTCTAACATAATTAAATAAGCTCTAACTATTTTGGTAAATGAAACAACGAAAGGATACATTTATATAGCAATTGAGGTTACTTTTACTTTATTATTACGGTATTATTTTCCCAGGTTATATAACCATACTGTATTGCACATTAAATATGAAAAACTTTGCTATTTATTATACAAGATTTCGATAATCAAACTTTGATGTTTATAATGTTGTCATTTGACAGTTTCATCGGTTAAATTTCACCGCCAGTCGAAGAGCTACCTACTGCATTCTTAACGTGAATGAAGTATAGTAATATTTTTACTACATATATTAACATATATTAATGTATATACTCAATAAATTAAATAACCTAAATAATTTCCATAAACACATTACTAAAAGAATAAAATGGGTGAGCTTTACAAATTTCACTACCAATTTTGTAGGTATACCAATATAATTAATGTTTTCTTATCAAATTGAGCATTGAATTTCAATTCGAAAATAAATTCTTTCACGCCCTACATATTAGCATTTGAATTGATAAAATCTCGGTTTGTCCCAAGTGATTCGAAAATAATACTAAACAATAGAAGGATCATCGTAGCTTTTAATATAAATTACATGTATGTAACATGATTATTTAATTCAACGCTCTGTAAACGTTTTTCTTAATTTTCTTTTTACATTGTAAACTCAATATTCATCTTATTCAGTACTTTACACAGAACTTTCTATTTTATTCTTAGTTTTAAATGTGTGAAAAAGTTTCCAGTAAAGCATTAAGAACCGATTGAAGGTAATAAACAAAAAAAAAATTGAAATAAATAACTATTTTATGAATTGCATACATTATATATTTAAATAAAGGGAACATAATGTTTTACAATAAATAAATATATATAATATATAGAAAGCACTTTAAAGATTAAGTTATTAAGGATATCTATCCACGTATATATTTTGAGTGCTTTCGGCATTCACGTTAGATCAATCCGATTATGCTCTGCATGTTCACTATTACAGCATCTAATATTTGTATAGTCCTCGAGTTGGATCTATTACGGCAACCCAATCGAGATCTATATGTTCTTTGATCTGATTTTAAAAATGGATCACTTGCATGGAGCATGCGTAGTTTAGAATCGTATGGTTTTCGTTCATATGAAGTAATAAACAGCATGCAAAAACATAAATAACAAACTAATATTCTTACCATAAACCAATGCCGAAGCTACCCTTTATTCTGCTCTTGCAATATAAAATACAGTTTGTATAATCATAAGATTTGCAAACGATTTAAAATGCCTTAGAGTTGCAAACCATGTTCTCCCGGACAATTATGAAGCCCCTAATTAGTTATAGAGAATGAAAATAATTGATCGTACAGTGTTCTCCACAATATAGCGGTTCAGCAAGCTTCGTGTATTCTTCGTCATACCGATATCAGCAGAATAAATACCCGAACAGTGAGTAAGAGAGAAGATATCGTGGCTTTCCCGTACCCAGCCTTGGACGAAATATGCCTTATTACTGTAATGAACCTCTGGCGGAGGAGGAGTGACGGGGATGGGAATTGATATCTTCTTTCTTGCTTGCATCGGTGGGGCATTATTTTTTCCTATGCGCATAGAAATGAAAAGCTATAGTTGCATTGACGAAAGGACGAATCAATTGCGACGTTCAATCCGATCAATCTAATTGTTATAATAAAAATATTATTAAATAACTAGGTACAGTAAACTATTGTAAAAAGATGTAATACTGCACTTGGTTTTTATTTGTGTAAAGAATTTAATTTTCAGTCAAGTATACAAAACTGCCATGAGGTCACGTGAAAGTAAACTTTCCTCTTTTTAAACGGAATACGCACTTTTCCCATTCATTTGAAATAACTGACTGCAAATAATGATATTGGTTTATTTAGGAAATATAAATATTTTCCCAATATCCCCCTAACATTTCAAAATTGCAACCCTGTTATATACCAAAGGAGAAATTGCGTTCGACGCAATTTTAATGCAGAGTTTCAAAATTTTTCCAGACGTAACCGTTATTTACCGATTCTGTGTTATATGTCCATTTTTATAATACTTAAGTAATAACAAATGTTTGGATTTTGAATAATTAAAAATTCGAATCTCATCTCTAACGAATGTCATCAAAAAGTCCATTGCTGCCAACTTCATGTTCAGATTATACTATTTAATTTGTGTCGGTATTTCATTTGTTTTAAAATAGTTTGAAAATCAATTACTTTGGTATACTAATATAATGTTAATTATAGCCATTTAACAAATCAGTAAAACTACTCACAACAGACAGTGGGTAGTGTTGCCACTTTATCCACTTAAGTGGCGAGAAACGACACCATTTAGAACTTTTTGTTAATTTTACCAAAAATTAAAATAGAATTTTTAAAAAATGTATATAGGATATTATAAAATATTAAGTTCTTTCATGAGTGTAAAATTACTGTATGACTAAATGAGGCAGTTTGTATAAAACGTATATTCACAGTGACAAATAAATATAATATAGAAACACGATTTATATATTTGACGAGTGCATATAAAGCACGCCTTTAATGTTTAAAACCAATAAGGAAACAGGATGACCATTTATCTAAATGTAATAATTTATAGAACGTAATCATTATAATGAAAAAATGCAATAGTACAACCGCATAGAGAAAGCATGCTTCTTATTCCTTCTGAAAAGTAATGTGATTGCACAAATGTTCCATCCTTGCTGGACAATTTCTAATGAATTGCACTAACACGGTTCATTTGAGAACCACACCACGTTTGCATTTATGCGCCCCGGTAGGCGAGTCGCTTTTAAATCTTATGATTGTACATTTAACCTTTAACTGGAGAGAAATGGTCTGTTTTTTTTTTCAGCTTTAACCCCAATTAACGGATAAAGAAGAACAGGAAATTATTAGAAAAGTAAAACATATGTCAGTACGATAAATAATGATGTGTATAATATATGATATAATTAACACTGAACCTACAAAATAATAAGATAACGGTCGTAGTAGCAGTTGTATTGGGAAGCTACTGGGATGTGATTTTATTACAAATTTACTACTTAAAATATTACAATGAAATAAATAAATATTGTATTTACACGTAATCGCGAATTTTTAAACGGTAACTATACATTAAAACGCCTTGCCCGTAAAAGAAGTATCACCTATAAATACCGTCACTATATCCAGAAATACATATAGAATACTGTAATATAAGGCACTGTATGTACTTTCCGGATTTCGAATGCGCTACACTTTAAGTTCTGGAATGTGAGCCAATAATTTCATTTCAATTAATTTATTTTAATAATAAGTGATTCTTCTTTCACATCCACATGATTTATTTTTGCCAGAATTGAGATACTTAATCGACAACACACTTTGATTCTTTTCATCGCAATTTCCTTCCTTTAAAATAGTAATTTGTAATACATTTATGAATGTAGTTTTATTGTTAGAGTAAAAGTTTTATACTTTTTATAACTAAACAAAGACGGTTACATAAATTAAAATAATCACCGGTTATACACCTTATAATAAATTGTTCATGGTCAATATGATTTTTAAACACAGGCGAAATTAGTAACTAAAATTGTATTTGATTGCAAGATTAGGTTATTGTCTTCCTAACGATCAAAACGAATGAGACCTATGGAGTAAAATAGTTCTCAATCTCGTATGAAACTGATATTTTTTAAATAATTGAAGACAATATATTATTGAGTTTGTTCACGGAAAAATCGCAAACCATTCAGAGGATACCTGACTGGTTAACCAAAATTATTTATTATTCATAACAAATTTCACAGCATCCAATTGACTGGTTTGCCATGTTTCTATTAACAAGCCTATTATATACAATGTCTAACAGTATTACAAATACGCACTTGTTTGTATATATAGCTCCTTCAGTAGATCTTTTACCTATGTCATTAATACTATACTCGTTTCAATCTAAATATTTTCATTTAGTGAAGTGCAATGAAGTGGGGGAATAGGAGGCAACGACGCATGCGCATTTGGATTTAGGATCAAATATATCTATCTTTCTCAACTTATTCTGAGTGAACTCTGTCTAGTGAGCTCAATCTATACATAATACACATAATCAAAGACTATTACTATACTCAATTTTTTAATTCGGAGGAGTGTTTTTAAATTGAAGCGCCAAAAAGTAGACTAGCTGTTGGTCAATTTTCGGCAAAAGTTACACTAGCGTTATTTGATATATTACCAGCCGCCTTATTGCTACAACAACTAATTAATGTTTGGATCATGTATTTTTCTGAATACGTTTGTATTTAATTTTTCTCCCTAAATTTGTGTTGTAATAGTAATTATGTAACTGCAAGTTATATAAAATGCTAGATAGTTTTAAAACAGGCGCCAAAAAGTAACTTCGAAAAATTCTATTGTGTAAACGTGTCTTTTCACTTTACTCCGAATTAAAAAATAGAGTATAACTTATATGTGCGTAATAGTTGCCATACAGTCTATATTTGAGTTCCCGTTTAAGTGAATTTTTTATTTGAG
This sequence comes from Trypoxylus dichotomus, assembly GCA_023509865.1. Taxonomy (NCBI): domain Eukaryota; kingdom Metazoa; phylum Arthropoda; class Insecta; order Coleoptera; family Scarabaeidae; genus Trypoxylus; species Trypoxylus dichotomus. The sequence goes on from CM042080.1 coordinate 20,532,514, forward strand.
AAGAGATTAAGATGTTTCGACAATATTTATACCTTTATTATGTAAAGGTCTAAGAAGAATACAAAACCATAATCTTAAATTGAAATTAAAAGAAAATGTACTTTAAGAGAGCTCGGTTAGAGTACAGGTTGAAAAACACCACTAAAAATAGCACATTCTATCAAATGAAGAATCTCCTAAACATACAAAAATTGTTTGGGAACACGCATTTAGACCACAACATTTGATTTCTGGATTTAAAATGACAGGATTTTTTCGCGCGGATTTTCATAAATTTTCAGAAGTACACGATATTATTACACAGATGTCTAGATTCTGAAAAACAGAAAAATCGATTTCGAAAAATTTAAGTGATACGCGGCCATAAAGTTTGAGTAATTAAGATGGTAATCACCGGTCTAGGCCAAGTTATTTAAATGACACTTAGCCGCTGGGACCAAATTATTTAAATGATGGTCAGCAGCCAAGGTCAAGTCATTTAGGTGATAACCAACAACCGAGATCAAGTGACATTGAAAACTTTATCAAACTGAGATTGATTGAAAATTTGGGAACAAAGCTCCAGAAACACAGAAACGAACACGATTATCTGATGATGTAGGGGGTGTTTTAATACTTAAGAAGACGTTCCATATTCTTGAAGACTAGGATAGGAATTAGGACCTCAAAGAAAAGTATAAAAAAGGTCAGCTCCATACTAAAGTACTAATAAGGAATGTATATGCTAAGTTCTCTGCAAACCTAATTAGACGAACCAAAAAGAGGTTATAATTGTTACTGGGTTGTTAACTGGACACTGCCTTTTGAGTAAGCAACTAATATTGCGGAAGTGCTCAAATTTCCCCTGGACAAAACACGAAATTGCTCGGAGAGGAGTAAGAGTTGTAGTGCGGAAGGTATAAAGAGCTTTAAGCTGAAGTGCCTGAACTTATGGGGTTCAGTCCCAAGAATACGAATAAATGAATGAATGAAAACTGAAATGAATACTCCGAAACGGATGAAAAAGAAATTAAATCACTGTCTGCTCTGCAAGTATAACCATTTTGTTTTAAATGCTCTTGTACAGTAAAGTACGTTTTATTCACAATTACCTTCCAAAGGCCATGAAATAGTGACTAAAAATAGTGGAATGAAAAGAAAGCCCGCTATAAAGAATATAAATACGGAGATAAGTGGGGCAACTGTCTTTTTTAAAAAATTACCTACGGATTGCGCAGTTAAAAACAAACTTACAAAACTACATTTACAACTACTTGTGTTTAATTTTTGAATGGATAGGCATCTTGATGTTTAACATTAATATAGTGTTCATTGCACTCATTCCCAAGGACTACTTTCGCACAATATATATATAATAATACATCTCTGAAATACCAATTTCATGTTTGCCATAGAAATTGTGTCTATACTTTCGTATATAGAAGACGCATTGATCTAATATTATGCAACCAAAAGACAAGGAATAAAGCTGCTATTTCGTGTGAACTGATTTAGAAATATCCTATAAAGTAAACACGTAGGCTTCCACGGCCAGAGTAATAAGTAATAAACGAACTACTTCCGGAATTGGACCGTGTCATGATAATGTAGAAATGAAACAAGAATAAGAGGAGAAAGAAATAGAAAGAAAAAGAGATAAAAGAAGAAGAATGAAAGGGGGGAGGAGGGGCGTGAAAAAAAGAAAGGTGAAAAGAGTAAGAGAAGGAAAGAGAGAGAGGCATACAGCGATACCTCTATATAATTAAATATAAACATTACTTCTCTGATATTTGTATAGAAAATGTAGGTAAAGATCCGTTGGAAAAACTATATATTGTTACTTAGATCAAATTAAATGAAAGATGTAATTATGAAATTTGACATAATTAGCATACTGTTTAAGTGCCAAGAATACTACTGTGTATGAGCTTGTTTTTCTTGTTGGATCTCAACAATGTAATGATGCATTTTCATTCATTCGATTAATTGTAACGTGACACTTTTTGAACGGTTGCCTGTAAATAAAGCTATCAAAACTTCTATTTATAAACAATTATAGTAAAAGACATCTTTACAGACAAATGATACGCAAAAAACGTATTTCTTGCATAAACGTTGTCCATAGCGTATATTTATCAAGCCAGCAACTTTAAGAAAAAAAGACAAATCAAGCAATGGTACACGAAGCAACCTAGGCAAACATACAACATATTGCGAGTGTAAGAAAGTATTATCTCCTTCCTACATAATCAAAATGTTCGAATTTTTATATATGTATCGATTACATTTAAAAAAAGCAATTGCACAAATGTAAAGTTCGAATATCGGACGACAAAATATAGAAATATTATAAAAACCGTTTTAATATAGCACATAAAACTAGATTAAAAAGAGAGCACTACGTCTGAAATTTGGCGCTTTATTGCTATGATATTTAGATGTTTAAAGAAATCGGTAGGACATGACTAGTTATTTTGCGTTATGGAAAATAAAATATATATGTAAATGTGCCTATAACTTAAGCATAGAGGTAAAGATCTTTCTCTGAAGTTCTAAAAGAATGAATCTTCCCTTTGGTTTACAAGACCAATATCTTTAAATACATCTGCCTATTTCATCACTACTTTTGTGAGCAGCATGTTTCAATGCGTAAACGAATGATGTTTGGCATAATTTTCAAAGGAATTCTAATAACACACATAAGATGAACAGGGGATGGCTGGATTGATTAGCGGGACTTTCCCATCAGGCGAACGTGTAACAATTTAGCAAAAATTAGTGACGAAAATCTGTGTCCACTTCATGCGTTTTCATTTTTACTATTTGCTTTAATCCATTTTTCAATTAGAGTTGTTGCTTGATATATTTCCGGCCTATTAGCTTAGTAATCAAGTCCAGTGAAATACGACATTTGAAAAAATACATCGAATTCGATCCCCATACGAGACAGTTTTACTAATAAAAAAAAAATATAGAGAAGACAAACACTTCAGACAAATTCATCGAACGAATGATGAATCTGGTAACAGCCCTTCTCAGGACTACCCTGAAGACGACCGTAGACGTACTGCCGAAACGTCGGACTATATAAGTTCAACAAACGATCGAAATAGCCCAAACAACAACTCTAGTTATTATGAGAATCCATCGTCAACAATATCACGTCAACCGTTTTAACGCATGCCTTAAATTGAATATATACATCTAGCTGTCCACACCTGGGCGTTATCTTACTTTAGTTCTAATGATTGTAGCAATCTAACCGACTATGTGAGAAGGTATAAGTGCAATTTTATTGGTTCAGAGATTATTTAACTATATGGAATTAATTGTAATACCATAACGATATTTTGTTTAATAATAGTAATAGATTTCTAAAACAAAAGCAATACGGTATTCATGTCTTTCCATTATTATATTGATATAATATGTAATAGCAACTCATAATATTTAAATATCAACGTTCATTAAGCAGACACATAGAAAACATCGTGTAAATGGCACAAAAAATCTCAAAATTGTGCACCATATTCCATAGAAATCCACTGATTGCAGAACTAGTTACGTAATTGCATACGTCACTGAAAAATGGATTATTCAATTTAATACATGTGTGACTTGCGCTAGGCGCTTGTAACGGTCGTATCTAATGTAGACACAGATAACTTGTGCTACATTAAATTGCGCTTATATCTCTTTCACTTTCGATAACGCAATCGTTGCAAATAAACTGTACGAGATGACATTTTATTCCATTCTCTTGATTTTAATACTAGACAGCAATGAAACCCACAATCGAAGTAGACGCAAATGCAAGGAGTGTATAAAAACGACATTCGAAGCATCCGTTATTGTTATTTTATGGGCGAGTGAAAATTTTATGTCTAGTCCATTCTTGATAATGATCTGTCCACAAAAATATTTGTAGCAAAATATTAAAAAGCGATTCAATTTGTATGTTGCAGTAATCTCAATTGTCGGATAAACAATGTTAACAAAATGGTGTCATTACTGGCGTATGATGAAGGTTGACAAAATATGATGGCACTTGCGTAGAAAAGGATAACAAAAAGCGAGCAGTATTAAAGTAATGCTATAGAATATCCGCATGTTTTACGTTAGCTTGTGCGCATGTATGTACCTTACAAATTTCTATTTCGTATCTTGTGGTGGCCATCTCTGTATATAACGATCAGTTCTTATGTTAGTAGGGTTGGCCAAATCTTCGGCGTGCCATACAATCTACAGACGACCTATTAAATAGAATACCATGTTAATAAAAATAAATAGCTACACATAAGCGGCATCTGACGCTAACAGGTAAAGTATTCACGCTAAAATTTAAATAACCCCCTTCATTTTTTTTACAAAATTTGTAAGATACAATTGCATATAGCCCGTTCACATCTTAAAATTCAGTATGGTTCTTATAGGAAATGCGATCGCCGTTGCCACATTGTGTCAAAATTATATGCTTAGGATGTTTTAAACTCTGTTGTTGGCTATAAGAAGAAATGACAAATGGAATACGACCAATATTTCTTATACATATATGTTTCTTATGGTACTATATTACATGATAGTATTTAATAAAAATATTAAGTTTTTTCTGTATTTTCCAAATTATACGAAATAATTTGAAATGCAGCTGTCAAAAATGTGACTAGTGTAAAATCGCGCAATTCTGTTCAGGTTAAAAAGAAATGTATAGCCCGTTCAGAATGGGAAGACACACTGACATCATTACAATATGCGTACAAAATTCGTCCATTGGCGTAGACAGTTTAAAAGTAATGTATGCTATGGACTAGGAAAAAAATATACGTAAAAAATAAATGCATATAAAAAGTATACACAATAAAGATAACCTTTGCGTTAAGTAAACATGAAACAAAATACACAATGATGCCAACTATTACCAATTATGAACTACCACCTTCTAAACTCACAAATAATATTGTAACGCCTATGAACTCCCGGCCAACCATATTTTAGTGAGAATGAACTCACTCGAGTATGAATTCGTTATTGCGCATGTACGACGTATGTGTCTTCTCCTTTTCAACAAGCTTGATATACATAGAAACTCTGGTAACATTCCATAAGACCCAATACTTCGTTGTAATTGTATCTTACAAGTTTTGTAACAAAAATCAAGAGGATATTTCAATTTAAGCCTGAATACTTTCCCTGTTGGCGCTAGATGGCGATTATATGCACTCATTTACTTTTGTTGACATGGTATTCTATTTAATAGAATTTGGCCAATCCTAATTATTATACTCTACTTTTTAATTCGGAGGAGTAAAATGAAAAGACGCGTTTACACAATGAAATTTTTCAAAGCTACTTTTTGGCGGTAGTTTTAATAAAACTAGCTAGGATTTTATATAAGTTGTAGTTACGTAATTATTATTACAACGTAAATTTAGGGAGAAAAATTAAATACAAACGCATTCACAAAAATACACGATCTAAACGTCAATCAGTTATTGTAACAATATGGCGGTCGGCAATATATCAAATATCGCTAGTATAATTTTTGCCGAAAACTGACTAATAGCTAGCCTACTTTTTGGCGTTCAATTTAAAAATACTTTTCTGAATTAAAAAATGGAGTATAGTGTCAATACTTCTAACATGAATAGCATAAAATTTAGGTGACGCCTCGCGCGCCACTGAGGTGCTTTGTCGATTTCTTTCATGTGCTCTCTTAATCCTCTTTTATTTCTATGTTCTATACCTATTTCTTAATGTCCATGTATGTACGAAAGGACTTTTCATAGTGATCAGATAACAAAAAAATGGAAAATGGAGAGAATTTCCCAGTTACAAATTCGGATCTTATTATAACAACCAATATTGAATTAATTTATGCACCATATTTAGTTAAATTATTAACTGACTTAACCCGAATTTCCAATTACCAATTCTCTCCGAACTAAGCAATATCACCAATAACCAGAATATAGATCTATTCATTCTTCTTACGTTTATTCCTATACTTATTTATATGAGCTAACACTACTTTTCCAACGTCTACATACTCATCATTTTCAGTCTTATCTGTAAATAAAAATAACATGAATTAAATAGAAATAACATGAATTCATTTTGAATTTTTTGCCATTTCTTACCATCAAAAAATATCAAATCACAGCAATCCTTACAATCAGGATCATTATTCAACAAATTTTGAAGAGTCAAATAAAATTGTAAAACTAGTTCCTTTCTTTGTAACGCATAATCATCTACAAAATAAATGAAGTTGCTACATATGAAAAATTAAAAACAGGGGTGCGTTCGAAATAGTGATGTGTCGGTGCAAAAGTGCGCTCCGGATGCATTCTTAGCGTCCGAAAAATTTAGTTGTTATACGAACTGTTGTACACCACTGCGTTCGATAACAGAAGATAATTTTCCCAGAATGTACTCTTTTGCAACCAAGTATCATTTTTCAGGTATGCGCAAGATTTGCATGTATACGAAAGTAACCTACATCGTATAAATATGCTTTCGCGCTAATTAAGATGCTTGATCTTGTTGATGAAATCAATGCAGTTTATTTGCAAGTCACTAAATACTATACCTCATCTCGTATAATGTAAGCAGTGATTCATATTTCAAGGAATGGCCGTTGTAGGAAAGGAAAGGTGCGGGAAACAAAATTTTATAGGCGTGCATCGCTTACATGAAATTGAAAAATACAAATTTAATCTTACAGATTTTACTTGTTTATTTATTTCCTTGAGTTAGCGCTATAAATGAGAACTAAATGAAAATAAAATATCCCACTGCATTTGTTTACTATTATATTATTACTTTATACAATTACATAATGTTCACATAAGTCAATTACAAAAACAATGAAAATGAAAAAGTTCTCAACCACATATTTCAGTCAAACAGTATACCAATAATTTAATTTCTACACATTAATACTCACATTTGGTTTTTATTTTGTAATTGAAAAAATCGTCAAAATAACATATTAGATATCTTAGAATACAGAATTTTACGTTACAGATTAAGCATTGTTTTCCATTTTGAATTACACAGTAATTTTGATTTTGTTATGCAGAAACACTTGGTTCCGCAATCAAGAAAATAAATAATGAAATAAATTCTATAATATAAAAAAAGAAAATTTTAATTAAAAATGTAATTTCACATTTTCACACGTTAAAAATCAGAATCATCATCTACAGAAAACTCATCGAAGCTAACATCTGTTTCTTCTGCTACGCCAACGTTGATGATAATTGATTCGATAACAATATCCATTGTCGTGCCAAGATCCGACATTTGTTGTTCTTCTTGCGCTACATGTTGAATACATTTACACCATAATGGCGGCGTTACATTTTTAGTTGCATCATCGAGAAGAATTTTTACGTCTTTCAATTTAAAAGATATATTGTTTCTTGCTACTTCGCTTTTAATTTGCGCCTAAATCACTTCAAAGGGATTCAATTCGCAAAGGTACGGTATCGTAATCTGAGCACAATTATACCCCGGTCACGAGCTTATTCATCACCTGGATATTTAAGGTATTTGTCTTTATGCATTCACTTCACCATGGAGACAGAAGAGGACGGCAACTTACCAATTCCTGATGTCCTACTAAAGCGCACCGACAGCAACAAACTAGGCCACAGTGTGTACTGGAAGAAGACTCACACAGACCGATACCTGCGTGCAATATCCCACCACCATCCTCAACAGAAGACATCTCTCATCAACACATTGTTAAGAGCGGAGAAAATCAGTGACGAACATCACAGGAATAGTGAAATACATCACGTCAAAAACGCCTTGCAGAAGAACGGCTACAGCACAAAAGATATTAGGAAACCACGGAAACAGAAAAAGGACGAAGATTAACAACAACCAGCAGGTTACGCATATCTTCCATACATTGCCGGAATCACCGATAGGCTAAAAAGACCCTAGGAGAAAAGAACATTACCACACGATACAACACGGTGACCAAAATCGACCAGTTACACCCTCCCAACAAGGGCGTGTTACCGAAACTACAAGCAAAAGGCATATACGAACTAAAACGGCAATGTGGAAAAAGCTACATCGGTCAAACAGGACGGAGTATTCGCGAAGAGAGACGCACGCCTCAGACATATTGAAAAATCCGATATATAACGAGAAGCAAGAGACAACAACACCAGTCTTTAGAAACCTTCTGAAGAAGCTGCCAGCATGATCAGCGAAACGTCAAGTAAACAGTGAATACACGACAAAACCTGACAAACATTTCTACTATATTGTTTTCCTGTTTATTCGAAATACGCCGTTTCCGAAACGTATCTAAATGCGACATTTTGTATGTATGTGTGTACTGACAAGCTGTCGCAACGACCAGTCGAATAATACTGAACTAGCGTGCTTTGATACGGGTACACACCCATGATATTCTTCTCTCTAATGGGATTATAACGATATTTCAAATTTGTTTTCACTCAGGTATGATAATAGTAGTTCGGGTACTTTCGGTCGGCTTTGGTAAATGTAAGAAGCCAACCATATCGCCGATCTTATCATATCGCTACAATATTGGCACCCGATTAGCTTGGGCCACACTTTCATAGAACGGCAAAACGAACAAGAAATGCGGTGTTATGTGGTAGTTCAAATTTCGCATGTCACAGAATACAACTGTCTTTTCCCAATTGTGATAACTTATTATGTATGAATCACTGATTGAAAAACATGCAAATTCATGTTATTTCGCCTGAAATTCTGTGTCTTGGGAGTGTGAAATGAGAGAAAAGTGCGAACGGTCTAAATCATATATGGGCAACAACCGGCCCGCTGTAAGATTTGATCCGGCCCGCGAGACATTTTGAAAAACCCATTAAAAAAAATTTACGATTTAATTATAATGTTGTACCTATTTCTTTCATTTCATTTTCTTATTTTAATAAATTGCATTATAATAACATTGTCGTATTATTTCATGCCTGATATCTATCGCAAAAAATTATGACCACTACTCTAAAATGCACTACTTTTAAACGCGGTCCACGAACGTATTTGCACACTAAAGTTTGGCCCACAACATGTCAAAGGTTGCCCATACTTGGTCTAAATCGATCTGAAATCGTACGAGAAACACAATTTACGCATTTGCAAACTTTGATCTTATCTCCTTCATAGAAAAGCATGTAAGTTCAGGTCATTTTGCCTGAAAATGTCTGTATGTACAATATCCGAACTGTAGTAAAAGTAATCTGTAGAAAATTATTTTTTTCATTATTTTTTTGTCAGTAACTTATTTGTTTGAAAACTATGCCAATATGATGTCATTTATAGATGGAAACTTAGTGCAAGTAAAATATAGATCGGAACTGAAGTGCATGAAATTGTTGAGCAATATATGAATTTCGTGAAGAGGACTTTGAATGAAAAAAATCGAAAAATTTATTGTGGGAATTCAAATTCTTATCCCTTCTTTGCCACTTTCATATGTTCACGCTCAAGAGCGTTTGGAAATTGTAAGGAAACTCCTGTCACGTGGTACGCACACAGAGGTTGCGCACTACACATCACGTCCTATTTTCGAACACAGGACAGTATTAACTATACTTACTTGCGTGCTCGTTGCGATGGTTTATGATTTCAAAAAGAGTTTGTAATGGGGTTGCATATTCCAGACAAACATATATTTTATTTTTACTATCAGCTTCGTCTTTAATCTTGTACGCTGTATTTTTATAAACTCTTTTGTTAACACCTGCTCTGTCAACAATAATTTCTCCTAATGACTACAAAATTATACATAATAGCGAATAAAAGTAAATTTGTTTAATAGTTACCTTTGATGATTCTACTATGGTCGACTTGGTTTCTACTGTGGGAGGACAGTGCAGAGATAGAGGAATTAATACCAGCAGCTTTCTGTACCCAAACGTAACTCCTTCGTTCGCTTCAAAATCTGCTATTAGTTCCTTTATTCCTTTCTTTTCTGTTCCCTTATGTGGCAAAACTATCTGCAAATATCCGTGGTAAAAGGAATATGCCATAGCAGAGCCATAATCAAGACCATTCAAACTTCCTATAGTTATCGCCTGATATATTGGACCGAATTTCTAAAATTATTAATTATTTACCATTTCAAATAGTTATAGACCTACCACTGTTCCTTTCATTTCATTTGTACTCAACAATAATGAATCGCAATACAAACAATGAAATATGTAACGCATACGTTATTTGCTCTTACGGAATAACAACAAAGGTCAACTATTAAATGTTTTTGTAATTAAAAATAAAGTAGATATTAAACCTAGTTGGGTAGCAATAGCTATAAAAGTAATATATTGTGAATGTAAAACGAACACAGAGGTAGTGTTGGCTAATAGAGTAATGATTTAGGGGATTCCCACGACACGACTAACATGATGTAGTAGAATTCGACGACCATTTTGCGAAAACAAGTTGTGTTAACGCGTTATGTTTCGGTTATCTGCTCGACGACACCAACTACTAATATTTACCTCACAAGATGCATACATGCCAAAAACTGGAAGTCAATTATGTAACTGCAAAACTATGTATTGTATATATAGCAGATACATTTCTATAAAATTCTTATTTCTCTTTTCTAATTTCAGAATAATTTATCAACCATACATATCAGTCTAAAAGATGTTAGGAAACTTACCGGTTTTAGTAATGAGTGAAATAATAATGATGCCATAAAGCAAAATACGACTCCTCCTTCTAATTGGTAAAGTATCTTTATTGGCGAACCATAAGTTAAACATATATATAAGAGTGAAAATGAAAGAATTACAAAGAAGAAAACGAAGATATAAGAAAAGGAAAATACACGACCAACTAGATCCTTCACGTTATCATATCTTGATCGCATATGATACACTTCTTCACAAACAAGGCATATTCGCATTATAATTTCGGTCAACATTATTGTAAAAAGACATGTTGCAAAGGCAATGCCTGAAATAAAACTATATGTAACTTAATGCATACTCGAGTATAAAATATTGTACCAGATGCCTCGAACTTTGTTTCGATATTTGAGAAACATATTCCAACTAAAACCATACATATTTTAAAATAGTACACTAATGATTCTTACACTACTTACTAACAAACAGTAATATTGCAATTACTAAGAGTACAACCTCAGCTGCTTTGCCTCTTTTTTGAGGTATTGTAGGTTGTGAAATATTCTAAAAAAGAAACATTGTTTTAATTTCTTCTGCCCTTTACTTTGCAATTTACACTTACCATTATTATTTAAAAATAAAATAAATGTCTATATATATTTAGATATGCCTTCTAATTAATTTCTTAGGCATTTTAAGTGTACCTACTTATGTCAAAGAAAATTGTGTATAAATTGCATACCCTACTTCAAATCTACTTTGAACTTCACACATGAATATAATATATTCGCTGACTTTGCATTCAAAACAAACCTATAATTTGCTGTATTATAAACTGAATACTAACTTCTAGGTACAGCCAAAACTGAAGAAGTGGATCAGTCAAATTAAATACATAGCATAGGTAGTTTTGGTTTTGAAGTTCTGCTGATTGTCATAAAATTAATTTCATCAAAATAAGTTAATAAAAAACGTGGATCTATTAATCATTTTTAAGTATTTGTATAAGTTCAGCAAACGAGTATTGTAGTGGGTATTTCATTTTTTAATCGACAAACAATTACGTCATGGCAATATAAGATTTACATGTACGTTTTTAAACATTTTAAAACGTTTTATTCGCCAATTTAATCACATCTTTTTTTATAATGTGAATCAGTTTAAATAATACAAACAAACTTGTATACAGAGGTAAAAAAACAGCACAGGGATTCCGTAATTTGTATTCGACAAAAGCCGAAGTCATAGATAAAGTCATAGGATAAACTAGAAGTCGACTTGAACCGGAATTCAATAATTTGCAAATATTAACGGTAGCCAATATGGACGCAATTATCGGAGCTTTCAACTGTACAACAACCGCCATTTTAAAAATCAGTTGGATGAAATATGTATTTGTAGCCGTAAATATTCTCTGTATATGTATAACTAACGAGAACGCACTCTTGCGATGAACGGCGAAGATTTACGGCCCTCGTGGAACTTGTCCATTTTGCAATACGGCAAAAACTAACCAGTGTTTAGCTTATGTCTGTGACATGCTGTTTCTAGTGTATAGGAATTTACTATAAAAAATACCATGCATTTTATTACATGCTTTTTTGATTGCCAATGAACTTACGTTCTACTCGTTTTGTAGGTGTCGAATTAGTATTTGATTTTACCAAAAATAAAGATGGGTTCCCATGTGTTTGCATTCGGTTTTTCAATCATTTAGGAGCATGTTTATTGTACTCAAATGTTGGTTTCTAAATATTTTCTAGAAGATCTTGACGATAACATTTTTTCATCCATTGAAGAACTCTAAGTGTAAAGGTAGATGGTTGTTACTATTCAGTATACAGCTCTGTGTTCTTACAAATTGATACGGCACACAAGCAGGTCCCTGGGTGCTGCTTTATAGTTCTATTGTCCATGATATACGTATTAGGATTTGTTTATAAATACGTCAAAACTTGTAATTAATAAAATTACAATTCACTTTAAAATGTATGCAATAACAAATGCTGATTTTCAAAATGGCGGATTGAATTCCGTGCACTTATAAACTGTTCCCTGAAATCGAGCTTTACGCCTTTACCAGTGCTTATTGGTGCTGTGGTATTAGCTTGTAAGAAAAGCAAAGGCCTTTGTTGTCCAAACAACATGCAAACAACCAAATTAAATTTCCCGCGGAATTTAAAAATATTTATTTGAGACACATCGTTACTTTGGTATTGTGAATCGTAATCCATTGCTATAATAAAATAGCTTTACTAAAATACGTATAAATATCTATAGCACTCTGTTTGTTTTTTTTAATTTTATATGACAAAGATTTAACTACATTTATTATATAAACACATTTTATTACAGTTGTGCTGATATATGGTAATGGTAATTTTGGTTTTGTGTGTACTGACAAAGATTTATGTTATTTAAATTATTTTGGAATATTTTTAATTTCAATCAATAAAAGATATAGGGCGAAATCACATCAAATACAAAAAGTGTAAACGTAGAAACAATTAATCTCTTAAGCTAGCAAATAAATTGAAGTATGTGTAAATAAAGTATGGAAGATGACAGATACCGCTGCTAGAAGAGAAGCTCGGAGAAAGAGGATACTTGAAAATTCAGAATCTCGTTTACGAAGAATTACATCGTTAAACCAGGATGGTGTAGAAGGTATCACAACCAAGAAAATAAAAATAGATTTGTTTATTATATTATTTTTTAGATGATAAACCAAAACATAACCTCAATTCCGAAGGTTCGGGTTCTGTTTCTAATAGTTACACCTCAACTCTTGAAGATCATGAAAGTGTCGGGGAGGACGAAGAAATTGGCAATGTAAAATATTCCAGCAAAAACATAAATTCAAAGAAAGATGAAGATAGTTCTGTTAAGAACAGGACACAAAATAGGAAATGGATTCTTATTTTAATTGTACTTATTTTTAAGTTATCTGTAGTCTTGTTTACAAAAGCAAACATTTTCCACATAGAAACTGCGTATGTTAACAAAATTTTTATGCCATTTCTTTTATACGAGGTAATAGAAATACGTACACTAAAGTTGTCCACAAATGAAAATTCTTTTATAAGCACATTATTATTCTTAAGTAACATACCGCGTACATACATAATAAAAATTGGAAATTTTCTTAATATACTGGGAGTGGTTATGCAAGATATGTTTTTGTATTTTTTTACATTCATAGTTGTAGAAATATGCATATTTACATGTTTTAATATTTAATGAAATTGCAAGTTATAGTTACAGTGCCTTGCTATTTTTTTTAGGGAAAATAAATTTTCTTATTTTGTGCATGTGTATTTCTAAAAAAAAACAGTATTTATCAAACATGGAACGCTTTAATAATAATGTTAAAAATTTTGACTAAAAGCAAGGGAACCACCTTTCTAATATAATGTGATGTTAGTATTTCTGTACGTAAAGATATGGAACAAAATCTTCCATAATTTAAAAGCACAATGAAAAGATATGCATATACAGGGTGAAAAGCTGCGAGCTGTTGATTGCAACACTTAAACCCATTAACGCATGTCTGGCGATATACCCCCTTCGCCTTGCAGTAATACCGAATGAGCGCTTCATTTAATCAATTCAAATTGAAAACAGAGCTAGCATACTGTCATACAATCGCTTTGCAGAATAGCATGCGTACCTCTCAACTTATAGAAATCTTATTTCATCCTCCTCTTACAATTACGGCCATCGATACGTCAACAGTATATTTGGTACATGGTATATTTGTGGTAGTCTGGTCTTTATTTGGCCGGTACGAAATGAACATCACTTGCGCTCTTTTTCCAATGAAAGTAAATAAAAATGTAAGCTCAAAACTATTTTTAGGTAAATTTTAAGTTACATTATGGACTTCTACAAGCGGTTTTTAATAGGAAATTTGTATGCCCGAAAATGGTCGAATAGCTTTTGGAAAGTGATATTGATATACAGTTATTAACTATCTCTGTACATTTTGATGTTTTTTTATTTGTTACAATCCATAATGTCACAAGGTAACTTTTATCTCTGGTAACTTCAAAATGGCTATATTATATTGAATTTGAAATGGTTTTAAAATTACCTGAAGAAAGATACGTTGTATGCAACTACAACTGGACCAACGTGACTTGAGTTTTATAATGTACTCGTGGAAATTCCTCTATATCTTCTAGCCTTAACATGTTATAACTGAGTTTAGCTAATCACGGTTGCTAATCATTTTGTAATGTTCATTCACTTGACAATTTCCTATGGAGATTATATTTGTCCAAACGAATGTATGACACTGTTCTTTTTGGATCCCCCTCATAAATATTAAATCCATTACAAATTTTGGCATATGGTTTTGCGGTATTGTATAATGTTTTCGTATTGTGACTGGTTCCAAACCAGTAAAACCCAATTGTACCTCAAACACCTCGCATAATATCCGTCGTATTTGAAATCTGGATACTTTGAAACAAATTTTCGAGCATTGGTGATCATGTAATAATTTTTATGATTTTTTCACTCATATTTGCTACCAAAAAAATGGTAATGTCGATGATATCTGCAGACGATATTCTTTATGCGGTGGTTAAGTTTCTACCCTCTTAGCTACTTGCGTAATAAAAGTTTTTATTTGGCATAGTATTATTATAGATTATCACGCCCCTCTCTACACGGCCAGGGTCTGGCACCAAATTTGTGAACGTCACTAATAACTAGAGTCACCCACTTTGTTCGGAATACAGGACGGTATAGTAGTAATATGGGCCCAATGTGAACGGTAGCAGCTGCAGTTGGACGGAAACTATAGCTTTTCGTAGACGAATCTTATGAGTAGTCTGGTAATATAGAACGAATCATCTGGTAGAAAATGGCTATCAACTGACGAAGTAAGCAAGTATATTGGGAAATTTCCAAACTTTAAATGTGGTGGTGCAAAAATAATTTGTAGTGCCCTACAAATCTTTGTACCATCTTGTTACCATTCGCTTTAATCAAATAGCTACGGTTTCAGCATTTCTGGAATAAATACAATTTAAGCAACAATTACAAAGCTGATGTTGCAAAGAAGCGTGCTAGCTGTGCACGAGTCAGCAAATAAACTGGATGCGACATTCTATTATTCGCATTATAATGCGCGCTATGCATTTTCTTATACATTGTAACTATCTGGTAAAAGTGTACAATAATATACTGCCGAAGCAACTTCGAAGGGGGTGCTAGATACAGTAAGACAATATCAACTTTCAACAAACCAAGTATTAATGTTTCTTACTCATGGAGTGCTCTTAGAAGAGTGTGTGTGTTAAATACGACGTGTAAAGTGCATGCATTACATCTTGTAACGGAAACTATTCGACGTTATCCAAAGATAGATGCATTCATAACAAATACAGAGACAATGTTGCGCAAATTTCTGATTGTTCAAATTAGTGTACGCCTAGGAATAGGTACACAAGTTCATGGCATTTTACATGATTGTTTGGGTATAAGCAAGGCTTCAGCCTGTTGGGACCGGAGCGGAAACTCAATAGGTCTGACACTTGTCGTTAACTTCAAAAGCTGTTAGCCCGTTATGGTGATGAAGTTTGGCAACTGAAAATAACCACCGAAGAAACATGGATTCATTATTTCAAACCTGAGACCAAAAGTTAATCGAAAGAATGGCGTAAATCCGAAGGGGTTCTACTTCAGGCGCGTGCAGCTCCATCTGTTGAAAAAGTAATGCTTATTTTATTCTGGGATTCCAAAGGGATTATTTTTATAAATTATATGCCGAAAGGTACCACAATTAACGCACGGACCACTGAGGCAGGAACTTGTCAAAAAACAACATGGAAAGTTGCATAAGCGCCCGCATAATGCAATAGGATAATACAAGATTGCACATCACAAGAAAAACAAAGTATGTTTTGAACGATTTACGATAGGAATTGCTTCCACATCCACCTTACTCGGAGCAAATCTAGTGATTATCATCTGCTTCCGGATTTGAAAGGTTTTTCGGGGTGTGTTTGATTTGAGAGTTCAAGTGACGTAAAACGTGCCATAAGTAGGTAGATCGAAGAGAAACCGAAAAAGTTCTTCGAGGATGGTTTAACAAAATGGTTTATTGTTGAGACAAATGTATGATTATGTTGAAAAACTACATTGTATATAGTATTGATGAAAATTGACAAAATAAAAAAATTATACCTAAATGTATTAATGGAAAACCAACTCCATTGCCTTCCTTGGGGGGATAAAGTAACGTCAATGTAATTTCATGGCGGTTTGTTAAACGCCCGCTTAATTTAGTTTGTACAATTTGCAATTTCGTTGGGACTTTAAGCTTAATTGACACAATTACTGTCCATCACGAGACCCAGTCCTTTGTCAGTTCGCAACGTTCATAAATCGTTGGCTCAGCTGCATATACACTAGGGTGACAGAATAAAATAGACACCTACTAATTAAAAAAAAGATACTATTCTCGTTATATATACAAAATATTTTAAAATTTTTAAATTAGACTAATATTTTGTCGATCCACCTTTACTTGCGTGAAGCGCTGCGAGTCGTGGCATAGAATCTATTAAATGATTAATGGTGTCTTCTGGAATATTTAACCATTCTTCTGTAACAGCTGCTACGAGTTCTTCCTTATTGCTGGGTTTTCGGGGTCGTTTCGCCATATTTGTCTGGATTATGTGCCAAAAACATTCTCTATCGGATTCATGTCCGGTGATTGGCCTGGCCATGGTAAAATCCGAATCCCGTGTTCCTCTTTCCATGTGGTTGTTGTTCTTGCTTTGTGGCAGGGTGCCCCATCCTCCATAAAAGTGGCGTCTTCTTTAGATAAAATGGTGTTGTCGAATATCGGTAGTAGTCCTTCTGTTAATATTTGGATATATTTTGCCGCATTTATATTTCCGTCGCAGATTATCAATTGCGATCTTCCACCATACCATATCGCGCCCCACACCATGATGTTCACACCGCCGTATTTCACCGATCACTATCACTAAATTGGCAGTATCTGCTTTCGTCTGAAAAAATGGTAGACCGCCAAAACTCTTCAGGCTTCGTTCGCATTTCGATTGCCCAAGCCATTCGGCGCCGTTTTTGAAACGCCGTAAGGAGAGGTTTTTTCTTTGCCACCCTTTTATACATCCCCACACTGTGGAGGCATCGCAGAACGATGCGTTGACTTTTCCGTGAAGTTGCCGCAAGCTCAGCTGTACTTTTTCGTGGTTCTCTTAACACTTCGCGCACAAGCACCCTTTTACTTCTTTCAGAAGTTCCGGCACGACCTGGTCTCGCTCCACTGTTGTTTTTTCCTTGCGTTTAAATTGTGTAATCATACGGTTAACTGTGGGCAACGGAATATTTAAAAATTTACTTATTTCACGTTGCGAAGCGCCGCGTTCACTCTGGCCAACCATTGGCGACCTCGGGTGAAGTCGCTAATATCACTCGAACCTTGTAAGCGAGGCATAGTTGTAACGATACTAAACTATGACGAATTCCTTCCGATACATCTACCCCTACCCTAATGACAAGAGAAAGTTCTTAATTCGTTCTTAGAATTTAGCTGTTTACATATTTATACCGCTTTACCTGGTGTCTATTTTATTCTGTCACCCTAGTGTATAATAAATGCTCCTGTAATTTCTTTTACTATTACGTATATAAAATACGTAATCAGTGAATCCCTAGTACCTTTTCAATAATCAAAAGGAAAAATGAAATAAAAAACAGATAGAGGCTTATGTGTGCCTTAAATAAATGTTAATAGAAAATAAGTGGATATTATAGGAATAAGTACTAATAGCATACAAAGACAATTTTTTAAACTATGTTTAATACAAAATGAGAAATAATACAAAAAATTCAAAACCTAAAAAGTGACTTTAATTTCTCAAGAAGACCTTTATTTTCTTTACTTCCCTGCGTTTGTCTGTTAATGTCGTTATCCGCCTTTGAAGTTTCTTTTGATGTAATGGGAGATTTATCATTACTATCATGTAGTATATTTCCAGATGAATTGAGTTCATTGGTATCTTTTATGACTACGTTACCAGCTTTCTCACCTTCAAAGAGATTACTTGTTAATTTATGAGAATGTATTTCAGAACTGAATTTATTTGAATCCATAGGATTCAATAGTTTAGAATCAGTGTCCTTACATTGTAACGCGGACTGAACAATATAAGAACACTCGATTCCCTATTCAGAATTTGGAAGCGTATGCTTCGGGTTGGTACTAGTTTTAGATGTAGATTCCTTTGGTGTGGAAGATTTAGTATATTTAAGATCCTCATCTTTTGATTTGCCAGAGGACAACTTTGGTTTAATAATACGTCTAGGTGTTGTGCTAATAATACGTGTATTAGTTCGAACTAAATCAAGTTTTCCATCGTTGATCATTTTAGTTTCCCATTCTTCCATTTCTAATTCGTATCGCTTTTTATCATCTAAATACATATCATAGTATTTTTGTTTTTGATCTTGGGTTAGATTTTCCCACATTGGTTTTGCTTTTTTTAGGAAATCTGTATAATTGTCATATTTTGTTTTATCTTTACTGTAATGCTCAAGCATAAAATAAATAAAAGGACCTTTGGGCCTTTTTGGTTTGTTCAATTCCTTAAGAGTCTGCAATGAACGGTGCATAAGCTTTTTAAACATAATATTTAACTTAATCTATACCTTTCTAACAGCCCTATTTTTCTTATCCCTTGCTTTTTCAGCTGCAACTTCTTGAAGAATTTTCTTTTCATCTTCAGTTAATTTAGTATTGTAATCTAAGCTTTTTTTTAAGTATTGCGTCATAGCTTGCTTATATTCAACTTCATATTCCTGTTTCGCAGATCCATCAATTTTATTCCACTCATCAGCTAATAATTTTGTTATTTCAGTGACTTTTGCATGAGGATGTACTTTTCTTAATTCTTCCCTTCGTGTCTGTGAATACAGAAAGAATGGAGGTAATGGTTTCTTAGGTTTCTCTGGAAGATTTTTGAGTTTTTCTTTTGATGCAGCTCTTAGTGTTGCAACTTGCGTAAAATTCGTAACGGGTGATCTGAGATAGAAAATTTATTAACGGCAATGAGGTTATATGGTAAATTTACCTGTTGAGAAACAAGCCGCGGAAATTATTGTAAACTGTTAGAAAGTTGAAAAACTTTGTTTGGCCAGCCATTATAGCTACTTCTAAAATGTACAGCACAATGTGCTATTGTAAAAATATAAATTCATACAACTATATACTTTAAAGATAATAATTCAACGGCGTTGGTTTGTTAGCTACAGCTCGCTACAGTTGCCTAACTTACCTAATGCCTAATTTCGGTTTGTTCGGTCGGTTGCATTCAGGGTTAGCTTTTAATCTCAGTATGTCGGTAACACAGAAAATGTTTATACAGGTGCAATTATTTGGGCAATAAATTGAAATCAATTTGTCATAATCTAATGATGGCATCGGTTTCTATTTCGCTAGTAGATTACAAACCAGATATTAATTGTTGGTATTATTATAAATTTATATATTGAAAACTGATCGAAGTATAGATGTGACGTCATCTATGCGTTAGATATTAGTATATAGTTTAGGAGAAGAAAACTAATCTTGAAGCTTGAGATTTCTACAATTTCGAACGTGCATGTGCGTGGTGCTATATATAATTTTTGACAGTTATTGTAAATACTTTGAATTCTTCTATTAGTTATTGTTATTATAGTAACACAATAAATAAGATAAATGTAGTACAGTATCATCAGTACTACTTTCAAATTAATGGTGGTACCTGTATCATCTGCATCCACTAAATTACGTTAGCATTTTGTACGCCCGCCGCAATGGACACGTGCAAGGTATACAATTGACCATCAATTGATGACAACGAACAGTTCATGTCGAGTAAACGAAATGGTTTGACGGTGGGTCGGTTATGATATGATTTTTTAAATCGAAGTAACTAAAATGTTATAAATTAAGAATATTTAATTAGAAATTATGTGTACTAGGTAAGTTTTACTTTTATAGTCGTATGAAAATATTACGTTTTTATGTATAACCTCTAACAGGACATCCAGTTTTGTTATAAATAAGTGGAAACTTTGCTCTAATTTATTTCTATTTACCTGTATACTTTTCAAATTCTGTATCCCTATTTGCATACGTAAGACTGTAAAATATTCAGGATCATGGACGTTGAGTTAAAGCGTTTCAATGAGAAAATAAAGTGAAAGTAAAAATAGTGCACTGACGTATTGACCGTATGAACTGGAATTACTATTTTATTTATTATGTTTGTATTTTTAAGAATCACTTAAGACGATACAAACTATTATAGAATTACAATAGAAATAAATTACAGTAACGTACACATGTGGCCTAAAAGCAAATATGCAATGTTACATAGAAACGTTCGCAAAATTTAAATTATATTTAATGTTTATAATTTTTTTAATGTAATAAAAAAAGTATTGAAATATTGGAGTCTATAGTGCTTAGGGGATGGTAGAATAAATCTATTTATGTACACTTCGTTTTGACTTCCTCTGTTTATGTTGATGTATGGGTTTTTGCCAGATTTGGATGTGTGGTATGAATCAAATCACTGATTTTCACCTCAATAAAATATGCATAAATTAAATTCAGAATAAATGGATTCTATGAAGTAATTTTACTTTGATTTTTGTAGTTTTAGTTCAATTAAAATAAAAACGTGGAATGTTTAAAATTTGGTGCACAACACACAGATTAATTATTAAAATTATTAGGCCAGGAAATAACATTTATACACGCAACTTATACGGCGATTTGTTCAGACGGTCTTCGTGGTGTAAGCAGATACACACCGGTCTAGCGAAATGAAGCTGTAGGTTCAAATCCTACGGGGAACCCTGAAATTTTTATTCATTAAAAATTTCCCAAAAAAAAAAAACTAATCCAATTAAATTTGACGTTGGTAATAACAAGGAAGTTGAATTATCAAAGTATTTTGTTTGTATGCTGTGATAAATATGCCTTTTGCAAAATTTTGTCTCCAGTTTTCCAGATATATATTTCTATTATTTTCTGTCTTTATAAGCTAATATAACATGAAATATAGCGAAAATCATTTCAGTACCGTAAATAAATTTGGCGTGCAAAATTATTTTACCTCGAACGAAGTATTTAATTCTAATATGTAGTAGTTAATAATCTAGGGTATTTCATACCAAAATACTTTGAAGTTGGACTAAATATTTAGTATTTAAATAAATAAATTGGAGAAGTATTTTAGGATCTGGTGTTTAAATGCATTTTCTAGGGTATTTGCCCAGTTTTGTGAAGAAGTAATTTTTAAGAATCGGTTGTAGTTCATTCCATTGCCTATTCTACTCGCATGCGACTGTACATTGTCATTGAATTAATTCACCGAAACGGGATGTTGCATACATACGTATTTAACGACGGTCCCACTTTTGAATGTAGATTATTTCTCAATCGTCGCAACAAACTGAAAGCGACAGAATACGCATAGGATCCTAACTTGGATGATTCAATAGTAAAGAAGTTATGTAGTGAAAATCCGAACGTGTATACATACGTGAAAGTTTGTATTTTATTCAGGCTCGTGAACAAGTGATCAGCTACGTAATTTCTTGCCATGGGTTTGAAAATGGAAAGCCGTAATGTGGAATTCGTAACTAAAAATCTTCTAGCAGGGGGTGAGTATTACAAGTATATTTTATTGGATTTCGGAATTTTAACGAAAATGTGCTGTGTAAGAATGTGTGAATATCCGTATGATTTATTGATATCTTATCAAGGAATTATTATCTAGAATCTATTTACTTTATTTATTTAAAAATAATTTCAAGAGGATTTAATAAAACAAATGTAATTAAGGAAATACCAAATGATGTTAAATTTTGCGCAATTTTTAATAATTTTTCAAAAATTTATTATTTAGTGATTATATTTTTTTAAGATACCACATAGTTCAATTTCTTTGTAATTCTTTATTTATAAAGACCAATATTAAAATGTAGTGGGATATCTTGCACATATGTATTTATGTTGCTCGGAAATAAAATGTATCCAGATAATTGAGATCGTTTGGCAATTCAGCTTTTCTTTTGAGTCAATTTTAGTGGTAGGTTTGAAATTGCTATACATTTAGGAAATTTAGAAAATCTCACCAAAAATGCCTTCGCAATGGTGCACCCTGCTGTATTCAACGTTCAGCTTATTTCAATACTGATTGACACAAAACTTGTGCAAGAATTGAATCCACACGATCACCTAGCAAGGCGTAGATTCGGTGAATGGGCCCAAAACAAGATTGCCGTTGATCCCGATTTTCATAAGTGAATTTTGTTTAGCGATGAAGCTCACTTTTGTTTCAATGGCTACGTCAATAAACAAAACTGCTGTATTTGGAGTGATGGTAATCCTCAAGTGTATGTTGAGACACCGTTACATCCAGAAAAACTGACTGTTTGGTGTGCTTTATGGGCTGGTGGAATCATTGGTCCGTATTTCTTTAAGAACGATGCTGGTCAGAATGTTACAGTCAATGGTGACCGCTATAGAATTATGATTATTGACCTCTTCGTTCATCAATTGAACAACCATGATGTGTAGGAGCTGTGGTTTCAACAAGATGGCGTAACATGACACACAGTTGGTGCTACAATTGATTTATTGAAGGGAACGTTTGGTAACGGCATAGTTTCACGTTTCGGTCCCGTGAATTGCCCTCCAAGATCGTGCGATTTAACGCCGCTAGACTATTTTCTGTGGGGATATGTGAAGTCGCTAGTCTACGCCGATAAGCCCGAAATGATTGACCACTTGGAGGACAACATTCGCCGCGTTATTGCCGATATACGGCCACAAATGTTGGAAAAAGTCCTCGAAAATTAGACCTCCAGATTAGACTACGTCCGAGCCAGCCGTGGCGGTCATATGCCAGAAGTCAGATTTAAATTATAACGCCAGAAGATTATCTGTCGAATAAAGTAAATTTCATGTCAATTTAAGAAAATCATCTTTGCTTTATTTCATTTCAAAGTTCTATACCTCTATAAAAAAACACTCTTTATAAATAATAATTAATAAATAGATTAAAGTTGGATTGTGAAGAGGTAGATATATTTCTTATACTAAAAACTACTAAAAGGATCGTTTTAAGGTAACTGTTTCATGCTTATCTAACAGCAACATATCTGCATCTGTAGTTTTGTAATCACCAATTCAACTAAAATTTACGTAGTGGTTCACGAATCTAATGCCGTCAAATATACTGTGATATCGTAAAGTTTATAGGTCGAAAATGGCGTTAAAGTAGAAAATATATGTATGAACTTAAACCAGATATTGTAACTAACTAAGTGACACTGACTGTCATCAATTAATGTGTTAGAATTGCTGAAAGCAATATTGAACATCGAATTTAAATAAATCCAAATATGGTTTATAATACAGTGCAAAAAAACGTACATGATGAAGCCTATTTTCGAACTGGAATGCGAATTGATGTAATTTGGGTGTACAGCCAGCGTGTATGTTTGGATGATTTTAGAGAGAGTTAGCTGTAATTCCCAAAAAATTGTTATAATTGCCTTTCCAATTGTGTTGGTGTATTTTATGGGACTGGTTCTGTGGGCTACAAGTCACATACTGGTAGATCATGTGTTCATTCGGAAGAAGTTATAAATTGTGTTCGTCAACGGATGAAAGCCACAAAACGTTTGAAACGTTTTTCTCATTTGATTGGACTTTCTTATGGAACATGGCAGAAAATTTTAAAGACAAAACTTACACATCAGGCAATTTTGTATATGTCGACCTTAAATGTTTGGTCCTTATTATGCACAACGCAGTATTCGAAAACTAAATTTTATTCAATTATTCAATTGTGCTATTAATACAGTAACACTAAAACTTCTGTATTGGAGCATGGAGACTTTTTTATAATTTTTCTCTTGCAGAAGGGTAGGTTTATCCAGTGTCCACGAAGATGTGAAACCTACTATGGTAGTAATACGTAATCAATACTTTCCTTTACTACCGCATACATACAATCAAAACCAAATTATCCTCAAAAATATATAGACAGTATGCCTTAATTTTGTATTGTTAATAGTGTTACTTTTTCCTCATATTTTGAACTCGTTTGCATATAAAAAGTAATTTGTCTTATATTTACGATAAATGTTGATAAAATATTTTTAGTACATTTTGAACTTTCGGCAACGCAAGAGTAGTGTGCCACTTTCACTGTTCAATTCACTGTGTTTTATATTCATCTATGTTGATTAATTATATTAATGCACAGCTACACTTTATCGATGTATAATTAAAATTGGAAAAACGAACGAGTTTGCGAAACGAATATAATGAAAAAATTGCGTTATCAATTAAAAAATAAGTAACCTGCGATATTACCTGCCAAAAATACATAAAAAGGGAGATATGTCTACGCCAATATATATTCAAGCTATTGGCTAGTAAAAGAATTTAGAAACTTAATTTAATAGTACATTTAGTATCAAAAATTCGGTAGATTTTCAAAAAAGATTCAACTAGAAAAAGTACTTGAATATATCTGACTTCAGGAGGATATCTATGTATATAGCGTTAGAAAAGTTACTCCTGGGAAATTCTTTTGAACCACAGTGTATGACAAATAATGGTTTTATTTTTAATTCTAAACTCTATAACCAAATTTTTGGTAACTTCGCAAATTATCTTTTGTCTTCACTTTTAGCCGATGTTTATGGATTACACTGCCCAATACAATTTTTGCTGTTTTCTATATGGGACTCGTTTTTTTACTAATTTAGGTGTGCTGGATTCGAAAATCATATTAACTTTTGTGTATCATGTCAAAATTTAACTTTATACCATACTATGCTTTTTGAAGCATTACTAATGTGATTAAGTTGTTACTTAAGAATTGATAAGACATAAACAAAGTATAAAATTTTAATAATTCATTTATTTATTTGAGTAGATTATTAATACAAGTATTTATTTTAATAATCATTATAAAATTACAAGAGTATTTATAAAAACACAACAAAATGGAATAAATTTTCGTTTGCTGCACCTTCTGGTATGCATTTTGGTTTGGCAGTCCCTTTGAATATCATCATATGAGGATCGTATTTTCGTTGGTAGCGAGTTTCCATAGTTTTTAAATCTTCATGAAATCATTTGCCTTGTTCATCGCTTAGAGCATCTAAATTTTCGGGAAGCCTATCAAGATGACTATAAAGGAAATGAAGCTTTATAACAACCTAGGTCATGAAATTTTTGAAGCACTGATTTCACTAGATATTGTTGTTCGATTGAAAATTGTTCGCGACCAAAGTGAATGAAGTCCGAGCTTCCTTCTCAGCTTCGTCCATAGAGATGATGTAATTTAGGTCTGTCATTAAATTTCTGATTTGAGGTCCGCCAACTGCTATGGAGGAAAAACGCGACGCGATAAAATGGGTTTCATATTTGGCATTAGCGTACCTATATTAGTTAAAAACAAGTGCCAGCAGGAAAAAAAAATTGTTATCCAGTGTTATTTAAATTTTAGTGAAAATACGCTAGCTCTCAATCATTTGCAAAAGATATCGTTTCAGAGAACACGGCATAGTAATAAGTTGTCAAATTTATTTCAAAAATACAAAGTGAAACCTGCTTTTGCAAATTATTGTAGGATAAAATTATTCTAAATCTAAATTTAAATGTAGTGAATTAGTTTTCATAGGTCAAATACAAAGGTCTCTAGGTCTACCGAAGAATATGAATATGGTGTTAAAAAAGATGTTTTCGATTCAGCTTTAACAAGTTATTTTGTAGATTTAGGGCACATCTTCTTCTACTCATGTTCTTTATACCAAGCCGGCTGTTGGACGTCTTTATATTTGATGCTGTAACCCATTTCTTCCACTCCACCTAATTTCTGTCTAGCTTTCTCATTTTCTCCAGGGTTTTGTCTTCTCCCGATCTCCTCTACTCTATCTTTCCAAGCTTTTCTCAGTTATCTCTTACATCTTTTCCCTATTCTCTCCTAATTTATTACTCCTGTAACTGTACTTTTGCTGCTCATTCTTACTGTGCGCCCAAACCAATTCAACCGTTTTTCTACGTCAGTTGTTATATCCTATTGTTGATTTGTCTTGTTATTTTATTTCGTTTTCTTTCTCCGTTTAGTTATTCTTGTTATTTTCATGTTTGTAGCTGTTAACCTACTCCATATTTTGCTTGATAGTCCATTAACCACTGACGTATGCTATTGTAGGTCGGGCCACTTGTATTCTTTAACTTTTATATTTTACCGATTTCCTTTTTCTAAATATAGTTTTATTAAGTTATTAGCTTTCTTTATTTTGTTTGTTGTATTCAGGTTTATTGTCTAATTACGTGTAATTATACTTCCTAAATATTCACAGTATACTTTTATAATACTTTCGCAATCGACTGCTGATGTACATATAAAGTTTATGTAATTCCTTGCTATTTCAGTTGACCAGTGATTAGAAAACGATATTGCGAAAACTAATAACGATTCAATCAAATTTGGAGTTGTGTTTAGTGTCGTTGAAGGCTGTTACTATGTTATTAATACAGTAAAAATGCGTGCATTAAGTGATAGATGTATATAAACATATTTTCTGTAAAAATTTACATCACAGATAAACCATTGCTGCTGAATGTTTGACCTTTAGAAATATCCTTTAGGGACTTTAGACTTAAAATTGTCGTCATGCCTTTCGTTTAAGCGAGCAACGTAGTTTTTTCGCTATAATAGATATCCGAAGTTCTATTATTTTGTTAAAAATATGCATGTTGTTTATTGTAGCTAACAAAGACGCGGCTTTTGCAGATTCGATATTATCTTCTATTGACGTACTAGTATTCTGGGAGCCATATGCGACGACGTAATTGTAAGATTTGTCACGTCAGAGATTGAAATTCCCACATCGTTAGTGGATTCTTAGATATCATTCTAGATTGTTTTGCGGTGTTTTAAAGGAATTAACGCTGTTTCATGGAAGCAAATGTATACATACGATAACGCTTTACTAACCCGAGCTTGCAGGTTTTGAAATACAACATAATTCCTGTTCATTTTGAACTGTAATTTTCGTGATGATAACCGAACTTGGAATAAATGCTTTTTATCATCATGACGCTGTTTTTGGGTGCGAAATATTCACTTTGGCAGGAAATTCTGCCTCTGTTTTTCATCTATTTCGTTTGCTTGTGATTACAATTGCGCGATTTCCTGCTGGTGTTATTTTTGGCCGTCTAGGTCGCTGTTTATTGGATATACCGCCACTTTGAAACTTTTTAACATTATAATTCACGATTGTACGGTTTAATTTCAGTAATTTAGCAATTTCTTGACTACTTTTACCAAAAAACGAAAAAGTTGAATGCAAACTAAATTTTTCAGAATATTAAAACTGCTCCTTATTTAATCCGTCTACCTGAACGTGCCTGATCTACAAGAAGGGTCATTTTCTATATTTTAATGCCAGTTGGCTTATTGCGTACACACAGAACATTACAAAGAAATTATAATCTCTCTCGTACTTGCAGTTTAATAATACAAATATTTTGATTGTGCTAAAAAATAGTTTCTTTGAATAATCTCTAATTATGGAGCTGGGTAAACACTTATGGCCAATAGTGTATATTTACTCTTTAAATATAACATTTTTGAATATTATATAAAATGTTAAGTTGGGTTTATGTAAGATTCCTACTCATGGTTTGAAATCAAGTATCCTAGAAGTAATTTCTATTATAAATTAAATTGTCTAAACGCAACCTATCAGTATTTCTTTCAAATCCGAAATGTTATGAAAAAAAATGGTGTATTACGATAATGGTAGAAGGGGTAGTATGGTTAAATATGATTGTTATACGGCCAAGCAGCTTATTACAGAGCAGGTTCATCCGCAGCTTTTTAGAAATTGTCTGTGGCCTTATTTTTCTCAAAATCAGCGCGTGTCTTAAAATTTTTTGAAAGTTAATTAATGGTTATCGAAAAGTGTTAAAGCGTATACAACTAATTGCAGAACCAAGTTCTGCACTTCGCATTCTTCGAAAGCAAGAATATTTATCAGATGTTCACTATACTTTGGCAAATACAAGAGAAGCGGAACAATTTTGTGATCAGGGCCGCAGCGGCACATCACGGGCAACAATCGTTGTCGAAAACAAATGTATTTAATAACATTACGACCGACGATTTACGGCACCAAGGCGCCTTAATACCCAACGAAGGACGCAGATATCGTTACTGTAATAAAGTGCTTATTGGCTGTGGGCTTAACAGGGCGTAATAGGGTAGAAGATCATTAGTTAAACGCGTCTGCAAAGAAAAAATTGCTATGGTTAGGAGAACACTTGAACTGGACATTAAATGGGTAGCAAAACATTTTCAGCTCTAAACGTCGAGTTTTCGTCCATCGTTGAACGGGCGAACGTCATAATGAAGCCTGTTTAGTGCCATCAGTGAAACACAGAGGCGTGACGATTTGGAGTTGTTTTGTTGGTATAAAAACGAGTGAGTTGATAAAAATAATTGGAAAATTTCGAAGAAAATGGTAGTTAGACATACCAAACAACAAGCTATTGACGTCTGGAAGTCGTATTATCGGCACCATCAGTTTATATTCCAAAGTGTACAGGATATGTAAAACCTTTCTGGAAAAAAAAGAACAGCAGGTGAAGTAGTAATAATGGTGTCCTCAAAGTTTTGACTTTTTTAATATTGAGCTTTTATGAGACGAGCTGTATAAAAAAGCCTAAGACCCCCAGCATTGAGGCTAATTACAGGAAGCTCACTCAACAAAAATAATAAAGCGGAATGTTCAGAATTTACGAGGGCGTAATACGGGGCAAAGAGGACATATAGATGAAAGAAAATCTAAATTAGCATACTAAATGTAGTTATGTTAGTATTTTGCATACATTATTATTTTCATGTATATTCATATATATATAAAGCTTTCTATAGAAGCCACTAGCCAGTATATGTATGCATACGCAATTCTCTAAAATTTCTTACTGTTTCCAAACTATGTGACGGCAATGTATGTCTAACTGTCTTTGAGTTACTTCAAGTTTTGAAAAAAATTGGCAGGAGCAGCTCAAATGAAAAACAGTAGCTTCATCAACAAACTCTCATGTTTTTTTCACACTTGGAAAGTTTAGATGTTTTGTTGCAAATATTTGCAGCTTAAAGTATTTAAACTAGAAATAAAAATATATTTTTTAAATAACTAGAAAATGTTTATGCTTGGCTGTATAGAACTAACGAAAAATACTAAATAATATTTTTTTAACAGTAAATATACTAAAACTTTCAAAGTAACCTCGGCGAAATTCTCCGAAAATCAGAAAGCATTGGAACTAATACAGTTTTTCAATTATTTTTTTAATTTTGGATAAATAAACATGTTCAAACGACTTGATACTATGATTATAAATACTATTACAAAATAATGCACAGTCTCGATACCATTATTTTAGACAATCTGAAATTCTTATGAACTCGGTTAACCCCAATCTTAAATAACCAAAGTTCTGTTGTGTCAAAATGAATTCTCATTTAAAATTGTTGCCACAACTATAACTGCAATACTATTTAATAACATGGCATATTTATTCTACAACGATTTTATTAAGCGATAAATATAGGTTCTTTTAATATCTTTCTATGAAGTATATTATTGCTAGTTGGGTAGCGAAATACTTTTTAACGTTTCATTCATCTTCACGCTATATGTCAAAAAAATATATAAAAATTTACGGAGGACAGTGGATGCTGTAATTACGTAAAAAACAACAAATTGGATGGCTTCATAGTAATTAAGCGCGAAGCTATGTTGTAGTTACATAATGAAGCAGGAGAATTTCTATATATTTCTATTTCAATTTACGTAATACGAGACATTTCTTCAGAGATGGAATTCTTTTCACTTGATTTGTTTTGTATGGTTCTACTAACTCTCACTAATATTACGTAGGCTACAGGGACCTTAATATGTAGTATATACAAAGTTTTTACGGAAAGGAATACGCGCGTAAGTATTGTAATCTTAAAGCGGAGCCAAAATATAGTGTTATTTCATTTATTTTAATGCCGTGGACCACGCAAAACGTTGCGCAGAACGGCAGTTAGTTTTAAAAATGCGTTCAAGGGCCAAGGTTATAAATTTATGCGCAATTTGCTGAGTTGTGCAGTTAAAAAGATTGGAAATGCAAATAAATGACAAAACAATACTGAATGTCGTAAACCCACTGAAGAAACAAATAGACAAATTATTAAATATGTAGAAAGAGATATATACATAATACTTTCCTAAATTGTTAGCGATTTAAATCGTCCAGCTCCAGTTGTAGCTACAGTCAGAAACCGTGTACTGGAAAAAGATCCCTCTGCCAGAAAATCCAAAAAAGAATAGGTTTATCAGTATAATACAATGAGAAGGGTAAAAATAAGTTGGTTGAACATAATATCCTAGTACAATCGCCGATTTTGAATACCTACGGGTTGATGTGATAAAAGCAAAATTCATTGCTGTCGTCCAGTTATTGGAAATACTTCCTAGATCCTTCCTCTGCAAAAGGTATGTCAGCGTTTGGTTGACATCATGGCACGTTGATGTCGTAGTATTGTTAAACAAAGAAACATGCAATTCATTATTAATGTGTATACGGAAATATTATTATTCATTATTATTGGCTATTTTTCTTGTTTTAGTGCAACACTGCTAGTTTTATACATAGTTAAAATATTATACAAGACAGTATATACGAGGGCGAATCAAATATGAACCGAAATTTTCTTTTTAACGCCCTCTAGGTGAAGTGAGTGGTGTGACGTTTTGATATGGGAAGGGAATAAGGTGGAGGGGAGTAAACTGGTTCGGTTCGCCAGCGTAGATGGGCTGTTAGTAGCATCATGTCTGAGCAAGAGGTACACACGTCTGTTGAGCAATGTATTATTATTACATTTTCGGCGCGGGGGGCCGCTGCATTATAATATTGGAAATTGCTGCGCACATCGAAATATCATATGCGAGTGCCCAATCAATTATTTCAGATGATGAAAAATGTCGGCAAGATGAATTCCTCGACTCTTAACAGAAGATCAGAAAGCAAACCGTCTTGCCGTGTGTGAAGACCTTTTACACGATATCGAACAGATGAGGATGATTTTTTGTGGCACATTGTCATCTGTGATGAGACGTGGGTGCACGGAGTCTAAGCAGGCAAGCATGGAGTGGCGAAAACCTGGAAAAGCAGCACCGCGAAAAGCCAAGACCCGTCTTTCTACTAGAAAAGTTCTTGCAACGGTTTTTTGGGATTCTATAGGCACACTTTCATTGATTTTCTTCATGAACGGCGTACAGTTAATGCCGCGTGCCACTGCCAACTGCTTGATGAAGTGAAACTGGCCTTTCGATAAAAAAGGCGAGGCATGTTTATTCTAAGTGCGATTCTGCTCCTTGACAATGACTCAGAATAAGTTGGATAATATTCATTGGGATCTGTCACCGTGTGACTATCACATGTTCGAGCAACTCAAAGAAGAACTGGGAAGTCACCACATTGACGACAACAAAAGCGTGGAAATGTTCATGCGCAATTGGTTACAGGAGTGACTTATTCTTTGATGACGGAATTAAAAAACTTCCGATACGGCAGGAAGATTGTGCGAATAAAAGAGGATATTATATAGAAACGTAAGGTATATTCAAATTTTTTTATACTGTGCCAATAAATGTTTTAAAACCAAAGCCCGGTAGATATTTGGTTCGCCATCGTATAGTGGTATTATCATTGAAATGAATACGAAGGCTTATAGGGAAAGAGTTAGTAATACATGAACTGTTTACGGGATAGGACCGAGTCATGGATAATAATACGAAGCTCATAAGAAATTTTAAATAAAAATAAAAAGGAAAGAAAAGGGAAATAGAAAGGAGATAAAAAGAAAAGCGGAAGAAGCAATAAAGAGAAAAGCGAAAAGATAAGGACAAAGAAAGGAAAAAAGAGAGCGGTATATGAATATTTCGTCTTCGTCGTATAAAATGGTATGGTAATACGATGTGTATACTACGTTAGAAACGAAACCACTTTCAAAGAAGATCACGTTAACCTTTTTTTAACCTTTTTCTTTTGTTGTTTTCTCCTTTTTTTCTTTTTATCTTTTTTCTATTCCTCTCTTTTTTCTTTTTCTTTTTATTTTCACTTCCTTCTGTACTTTGTACTACTCTCCATGGCATAGTCCACTCTCAGAAACAGTTTGTTTATTAGTGGGGTTCTCATGTAGGGTTGCCTTTTTACCGATGTACTAAATTCTTGATTAGAAATTTCTTTCTTGATACATTACAACATTATTTGTTTTAGGATAGTGAAAACCTTTTTTTATCATACACTGTCTTTAATTATTATATATTATATAATTAAAATTGCACCTACCCTAAATTGTTTGAATATTTTCTTGAAACTTTATGAAGATATTTCTAGAGGTTACTTTAAACGATATTATACTATTGTAGGTTTGATTAACTTCCTGGGATTTATGAGAGTAAACTGTTCCGCGGGTGTTCTTTCGGAAGGAGGTATGCGGTATGTGTCAAGCAATCATGAGCAATGCCGCGCAAACAACAATGTGCATGTTATAAACAATTAACCCCCTTTCAACGCGAGCGATTTATTGGGCTACATGAGAAATTGGTCGGGGGGTTAATCGTAATCACTTCACTATATTATGAATTATAGATCAAGGCAAGGCACGCAGACCAGGTTAAAGCGCACCTAAAAGAACCAGCGCTTGTTTTGAGGAGCTTGGTTGTACGATACCAATTTGAGTTGGTAACAATTTTAGTGCAACCGTAGTGGAACGCTGTTGGTCGTGGAACATCATTACAGAATGGAATTTTATAGTGCTAGAGACTTGGAGAAAAAGCTAATGAAGATTGCATTTCTCGGCGCTTACAGCACCTACGATTAGCATAATGATATTGTAATCCAGGCGCCTTTAGTACCAATGCATGGCAGAGAAACGGATGCTAGTTACATACAGGAAATATTGGAACCCGTAGCAGTGTTCTTTAAACAGACCATTATGAGCGAAACAAGACAATGCCTAGTACAACGAAGTATGAATTTCTTCACCGAAAACAATATAATTCTGAGTTCATAATAGATCGAATGCTCAACCTCATTATTGAATGCATTTAAAAGTAATCCCACGCATTGTTAAATACACCTATTTATTTACTTTTTTTCTGAATTATATTTCATTTATTTTTGCTACTGATATAAAGTATACAAAATAGCTTTTTCTATTACTATCTTTCTTATTTGGTTCCCATTATTTACATGAAAATACGATACCAGTTAACGACGTTACGAACCAAAAGGGTTAATAGTATTAAAAAATGCTGCAATATATTTTTCTTTGCCAATAGTCTTAAGAATTATAGTCCTTTTACATTTAAAAACGTTCTTGGCATGAGGATGTGAAAATTTATGAACTAATCAAAAATAAAAAAGAATAAACGTAGTTTATAAATCTATATGGTAATACATACATATAAAAAATACGTAAAAACCAATATAGCAGCGGTAAGGCAATTAAAAACTCGTTTCGCACGTTATATTTATACAAATAGTTCCAGAATAAATTCTATTCTAAAGGCAACAAATTCGATTATTGGCATTTTATATAATTGGCAAAATGTTGGCCTTTTACATGAAATAAGTACTGTATAGTGTTCGGTTAATATGATATCAATTTGTTTATTTTGATATGCAGTGTTGAGGTTTTTAAACGCTAATTATTATTTCTAATAAGTATAAGGTTAAATCTCAACAGCGTGAAATAGCAATCAATTAAAGCGAAGGAGACCTGTGTACGTGATCTGAACAAATGACATTTACTGTTCGGCATAAAAACAAATAACATGAATATTCTCTTATCTGTAGGAATGCAATATTCTCTGTTAATCATTAATTTATATTTTTAATAGGCATTGCTGGTATGATTTCAAAAACGACCGTGGCCCCTCTGGATAGAGTCAAAATTCTTCTCCAAGCTCACAACAAACATCATGTGCGACATGGTGTATTTCAAGGATTAATACACATTGTTAAAACGGAATCTCCGTGGGCTCTTTACAAGGGTAATGGAGCTCAAATGGTTCGTATATTTCCTTATGCGGCGGCGCAGTTCACTTCGTTCGAAATGTATAAACGATATTTGGAGGGTGTTTTTGGAAAAACATCTCACTTCGATAAATTCATCGCTGGAGCATGTGCAGGCCTGACGGCCGTTGCCTTAACGTATCCTTTAGATACCATAAGGGCTAGATTAGCGTTTCAAGTAAGTAAATTTCAGCTTAGAATATTGTCAATTTTAAATAAACAGCATAAAACAGGAATTTATTATTGTCGATATGAGCACGTGCTACTCATGTTCTAGACAACCAGTTATTGGAGTTAACATTTGATAACCTTTGAATTTAAAAAATATATATTTAAATTTAATTAAAGTTCTTTGCGTGATGTATGTCCTTATTACGTATACTAATTTTAATCAAACAGCATAAAATAGAAATTTATTGTTGCCAATATTAGCACGTGCTGCTCATGTTATAGACAACTGGCTTCTGGAGTTTACATTTGGTTGCCTTTGAATTGAAAGAATATGTATTTCAAAATAAAGTTTCTTTGTGTTTTGTAAGTGTTACGTATGTTTT
Source organism: Trypoxylus dichotomus (assembly GCA_023509865.1). Classification (NCBI taxonomy): domain Eukaryota; kingdom Metazoa; phylum Arthropoda; class Insecta; order Coleoptera; family Scarabaeidae; genus Trypoxylus; species Trypoxylus dichotomus. Next base: position 20,567,907 of record CM042080.1, read on the forward strand.
CTACCGTTTCTTGCCTTTTGCATTATCCGTACACATTCTGCGACAACCGAGGACATACTGTACCTTGTTTTTAATGAATCCTCATAAAAAGAAATCACAACTTGTCAAGTTCAGAGAACTGTGAAAGTCAGTTTACTGTATCTCACACGTAATTCAATAGTTGAGAAATATTTCAAATCTTCAACAACAGTATGCGATAGACTCTACTACGCTGCATCCATATTCTATCCAAAGCGACTTGAGAAATGTCATCTAATAAATTATTTATTTCTCAAAAGATCCAAATACAAGGTCCACCAATTATATGAGTGCCAAAAAATGATTGCTCGTACATTTTAAAATCACCTATGTTGGCTATCAGTTGTTTGAAACTAGGAAAAATTAATGATATTAAAATGTATTCGCTTTTGATTCAACCGAAAAGGAAAATATTTTTAGCATTTTGTGTACATGTGCGTTTTCTATTTCCATTCATTTTGTTCCCTAAAATTGATATTCAATATTTTTATCTTACAGTGTTTTTATGATATTTTAAGAACAAATTTTCACATTTCTAATACAATACCCAATCCACAGAATATTAGTTACTATGTGAGATTTTCGCACTGCAAATGAAGTTGTGGATGACTATAGATGGGACATGTGTATATTTAGAAATATTTTCTAGTTTTACACCGTCTATATAGAAAAAACTTTTATTTCAAACTTTTTCCGATCTAAAATGTAAGATCGCGGAAAACTATTTTGGTTGAAATTGTAATGGGAATTGTAATTTATTGAAAATAAATATTACCTGAGGTTTTAAGGAGATATAATGGAAATTTATTTTTGTCCTTAACTAAAGAAAACAACGTTTACTTAAAGATAAATGCATCAATACTAACTACAGTTCTTAACTAATAACATGTTTTTTTTAAATTTTATTTATATCAAATTTGCTCAGTGGTTTGCTGAAAGATCATTCTGCATTTTGCTATATTCTCTCAAATTCTCAACAAAGTTCAATTAGAAATTGTTGCTGTAAAAAGAAACAAATAGTTATTTCGCTAAAATTATTTATTTTTATTCAAAATATGTCCTTTCTGCGTCAATACAACTCTGGGCGCGTTCAATCAATGATTTTTTTTTATGTGATTTTTCGTAATCGCCTCACACATCCTCGTCATGCTTTTCCAATGTTGTAAAACGTTCCTTCCATAGCCAGTTTCGGGAAGAGGAAACAGTCACGTGGTGATAAGTCTGGCGAATACGAAGCGACAGTTCTGTATGGTAGTGCATTATCATATAACAGAAACCAACTTCCCGGCGCTCGATAACCTCCACACAATATTCGCCAGTGACATTCTGACCTTGTAGAACGAATTCGCGATGTAGAATACCTTTAGAGTCGTAAAAACAAATCAAGATTGTATTCTCTCCTGACTCTTGGAAACGCAATTTTGCCAATTTTGGGGAACCTGGGGACTTCCACGTAGCACTTTGGCATTTTGTTTGTGTATCGTACTTGAAGTACCAAGTCTCATCACTCGTTACGTTCAATTCTAGAAATGCACGGTTTCATCTGGCAGTTTTGATCTTTGCAATATTCAACGCAAGCAATTTTTTGGTCCTTACTTAAGGCATGAGGACCAAATCGAGCAGTTTCCGTTTGTTCAAATCTTTCTTCAAAATTTCGTGAATCATATCCTTGGTCGTATTTAATTCCATCGCTGTCCGTCTCACAGACGAATTCGCATCGAATGCGATAATTTCACCCACATTTTCGTCCAATTTCTCGCGATTTTTGTTTCTTGGGTCGCCTTCCAAAACATCACGAGTATCCTGAAATCGCTTATAGCACTCGAACACACACGCACGTATAAACAGTCACCATAAACTTATCCATTAATACAAGTTTTTGTGACAACTTTTATCGAGCTTGAAACAAAATTTAGTATTGGTTGGTTGTTCCATCATATGTTTGCTAAGAATAGATAAAAAGTAACATCACTTTAGGCATTATAACTAACTACTACACACCAACTACCACATGATCGCTTGTTATGTAGAGGGACTATACTGCTTTCAGATTATGTATTGTTTCAACGGATGGCGTTAGTAATTTTCGGTAACACTATTTATTTCCTAATTTGTTTACTTGTTAATTTGCTGATTTGTTAGTCACCATGGATTTCAATATATAATATTATTAATAGCAATAAAAATCTAAAATTATCCTTTGATAAGGCTGCATTACATCTTATGTTTTTATACAATCCATAAGTCAACACAATGCGGATGTTCTAGAGATTATCGGCGAGAAATATTATTTCAAAATGTAATCTCGGGGTTTTTGTTTTTTATCTTTGGAAAAAATATTTACGTTTAATAAAAGTGCTTCACCAGTACAGGCTCTTTGCTGACGTAAAAGGAAGCAGTGAGTAAGTTTGAGAACGATATTTGCTGATTAGTTGTTTTTAAAAACTTGTTTTCATTTTTTTTTTCATATTCAAGTGGTGACGTCTAGGTTTTTTTCTTTATCTGTATACACATTCTTTATAATAAATTTGGATTTTTTTTTGTATCGTTGTGACGTACTCTGCCTTTGCTAGAATTTTAATCTAAATTGTAAAGTTTACCTTTTACGTCAACGGCTAGTAATTACGGAATTGGTTTGCTTCAGCTTTATCCAAAAGGCAACATAACATATATAGGTGTAATTAAAATTAAATTGATTTAGTTTTATTCTGTATCTTTCCAGATGCATATTTTTTGCTAAATGTTCACTATTCTTGTGATTTCCTCATGCAAGGGGTGCTGTTGCGCTTTCGTTATTATGTTGTCATAAACTTCTATTACCAGGCATTTCTCCTATAATATTGAAATTTAGAAATAAAAGCAAAATTTAGAGGATTGTAAAAGGAGGCATTATTCTTTCTAAAACAATCAAGAATCATAGTTCTGATTTTAATTTTTCAAACTACGAGGGCGACCTAAATCGACAAGAAAAAACACGGTATTGGTGTGGTTTTTTACTTTTATTTTTCGATGTAGTCTCCTCGAAAATCAATACACTTTTTCAAACGGTGCTTCTGTCTTTTCAACCCGTCGGAAAAGTAGAATATTTCGAGGATTGGGAAATAACCATCTGCAGCGGAGATGACCTCATTAGAGGCAAATCTTTTTCGTCCCAGTGATTTTTTGAGGTTTGGGGATAGGAAAAAGTCGCCGTGGACTAGGTCCGGTGAATATGGAGAATGCGAGACTAATTCGTAGCGCAACTGATTCAATTTGGACACGACGATGCGGGATGAATGATCCGGTGCATTGTCGTGGTGGAAAAAGGACTTTTCTTTCTGCTGCAAATGAGGATGCTTCTCCTTCAATAATGCGTCGAATCGGGTCAATAAACCGCTGTAGTAGGTTGGGAATCCAGAAAAATGGTCGCCATGACCTTTCCAGCCGATGTAGCGGTCCTTGCTTTCTTCGGAGCCGATTCATTCGGAAAAATCTACTGTTCCTTGGTCTTCGGTATGTCGTAGTGGATCCAAACCTCATCCACGGTTACGAAACGAAAGAAGAAATCGCTTGGATTGTGTTGAATCCTGGCGAGACACTCCTCCGAAACGTTTTTGCTCCGGTGTGAGCAATGGGTACTGCATTGCGCCGAAAGCTTTTTGATACCCAAAATTTCGTGAAGGATATGGCCAACGCGTTTTTCTGAGATGCCCGTTGTCTCTCCCATCTCTTTAAGCTTCAATCAGCGATCGGCTGAATCATGAATCTTGTCGACCATTTCATCGTTGGTAGCGGTTTTTGGGTGTGCACTGCGTGGCTCGTTACTTGTGCTTGCGCGGCCGCGTTTGAATTCGCTCACCCAGAAGCTGATGGTCGAAAATGATGGAGTACATCCGCCATGAACCTCTAGCAAAATATTTCAAATTTCCGTGGCCGTTTTCCCACCCATCCTGAAGTGTTTTGTTACGGAACGAAATTCGATTTTATCAATTTTTGCTACACAAAATACACTCTTAAACAACAACTATTAAGAATATACGTCTGAAGTTTTGACAGTTGTCATAAAAAAGGTTGCTCTTGCCGACCAATGAATCCACTTCAACTTTCGTGCGCCATCTCTTGCCGATTCCGGAAACATTTCAAACCGCCCTCGTAAAACAACAAAAAATGTTACTTGTTCAAATACAATATTTACGTTTTGCTTTAAAATTATTTCAAAATTGAAATAAGAATTTTCTGAAATACGAAATAAAATAAAAAAGGTATAAAAATGGGAAGATCTAATCTTATTAAATTCAAAATATTTTCAGAATATTCCTTCGCAGACGCGAGAAAAAAATTATAATGCTATTTAAAATAAAGATTTCTTTATTATTCACAGCTGAAATATTCGTGTCATTGAATTCTTACCACGCCGTTTGAAATGGTAGAGAGTGTTATCTTGTAGTTTTTATAACATCAGTCGGTGTGTTATTGCAGTATATGCAGTCTGCGTGTATGTATGCGAGTTTGGTTGGAAGGATGTATACACATTCTGCATTCATAGGCGACACATTACAATTTCTTAGGGTGTTGTTTTGACGTTCGCGTCGTAATTGACCTTTTTTTTTGGATTTATGTAAATACATAAATGTATTCTATGTAATTACACCTTTTCATTTTCCGTGCTTTTTATTCTATTTCAAAGACATTCTGTATGTATGTATGCGATTTTCTGTACATGTTTTAAAATGAATTAATTTCCCTTTTTTTAGATTTCTGGCGAACACGTTTATACCGGTATAGCACATGCAGCCATAACAATTTTCAAAGAAGAAGGTGGCGCTAGAGCCCTTTATCGCGGCTTTATACCAACGCTGATGGGAATGGTACCTTACGCCGGACTATCCTTTTACAGTTTCGAATACCTCAAATATGGTTGTATGAAATATCTACCAGGACTTACATGTAGAAAATTCGAAAAGAATACAGGTGGTTTAGTTCTGACTGTGCCGGCCAAATTGATATGCGGTGGTTTCGCAGGGGCGATAGCGCAAAGTGTAAGTTATCCGTTAGATGTTACTAGAAGACGAATGCAGTTAGCATTAATGAATCCAGACACGAAACACTTTGCTAAAGGCATGATATCAACTCTTTCCCATATTTATAACGAATATGGTGTAATTAAGGGGCTGTACAGGGGCATGTCAATAAATTACATGAGAGCTATACCTATGGTTGCTGTCTCATTTTCAACCTATGAACTCTGCAAGCAATTATTAGAGTTGGATACGGGTCTTCAAGTATCTTAAATTTATTGTAGGGCAATTGTTTTTTTTCTATAAATAAAGACGGAATCAAATTTAAAGTTTGTACAATAAGTTGCAAGACTGTTCTGTTTGATTGTTTAGTTGCTGAAAAGTTTATTACTCGTAGCTGCTAGTATATGCTACTAGATTTCAATACAAACGCGGTTACCCTTTCTCACATGGTTTATTTTACATATGATTTTAATAATATTGAGAAATTTAGACTACCGGTTTCCGATTCAATTTAGGTATGTTCTATTTTTGATAACTTGATCTTAATTATAAAATATCTGTTTAACGTTGGCATTATTCTGTTTGCCTTCCTAATCTTATCACTCATCCTTTGTTTGTTTACTATCTTTCTGACTAGACTAAACTTGAAACAGAAAGTATGTTCAAAAGATTTCTATCCCATGTGTAAACTAGATAAGTAATTTTTTTTTTATTTCGTGGCTGTATACAAGTATATATACGGAATTTGTATACCTCGTAGTTTTGCAGCCGTGAATAAAAGGGAAAAAATATATGTTTTTATCAACTCAACGTTCAAAAATATAATACCACGTTAGATTGTCTTGATTTAACTTCATTTCTAAGTTTAAGTATTAATTACCTTTATTTTAAATTTTAATCACGTAACGACTGCAATATAAGTTATTTAACAAAATATGTGTAGTAATGTTCTTCTTCTTAATAGATTTAGTTTCTAATGATAATTATAGGAATTTTAGAAACATCTATTTTTTCCTTTCCAGTCTTGGTGGCAAAACCACAAGGCATACAAATTCCGAGCAGTAAAAGGACACACTTGGCAACATTTTCTTTAAATGACTTTTTCTTTTATCACGTCTTCTAAAATTTAAATCTCTCACTCTGGATTTTCACGCCGTTTAACTTTAAATGATCCAGTAATAGATACAAAATTTTAATCTTCTATTTTGTATATTGTTGAAATGATTGTTTTATCGTAATTATTCTCTAGGTTGCTAATTATAAGTTAATACGGCAGTATTGTATGTTGTTTTTTTATGTACTCCCTATTTATTGTTATTGTTATGTATGATGTACACATTTTTAAAATGTATATGTACGAGAGGTGATCACTCAGCTTTAACAGCTTTAGATTTTGGCCGAATGTATGTCGTTACGTAACCGTCAGGAATGTTTACCACCATTGCCAAAATTCAAAGCTACTTCGGTCAAATCAGCTAATTGTTAGGTTGATCAGTATTTATTTTATTAGATGGCTAGTTGCAATGGTGTTTGTGTCGATTTGATATTCAAAATGTTCTATTTTAATACAATGTAAAGTTTATTTATGATAATAAAATATTTACTTCAATTTGATGGTTTTGTTTCCCAATATTTAAATACATTTTCTTGAAAAATTGGTACCTACATACTGTATAAGTGCGTTTTGTAAGTTTGTTAACCTACTAGAATAAAGTAATTAAGACATAAATTATTATTAATCCAAATTCTTATTCGACGTGTTGTGGTATTGATATGTTAAGTGGATAGAAAGCTTACACCCAGATATAAGATGCTAGTACATTATTTTACTAGTATAGTAGTAAATATAAATAGGCTAGGAGGAGTTCTAGCGATTACCTGATTTGCGAACTTAATTAACAACGGTAATAAATACAGGAGAAGGATTTTTTGCTCTTTTTTTGTTCTATTTGATAACTTAGACAGCCATCAGCTAGGACAGCAGATGGCGTTTTAGTACTTGTGAATAAGATTCCAATATACGCAATATTCTACGATTCTACGCAAACCAAAATGTACTATACTTGATATAAAATGGAATACTACTGATACAGCAGAGTACATAAAATCTATAATTGATCCACAAAATTAATATTCTTGTATGCTTTAGCCGGATGGCTCCAGATGGATTGTGTCGCATTCTCTCGGCCAGTAAACGCAGTGTGATGGCTGGGGTATTCAAAGGTTTGCGCAAAGTAACTACCAAAAATGTTAACCGACCCAAACAAAGAAACAAAAAAAAATACTTAAAAGAAGTTAATCGTAGAATTAATTTTAAAGATGAGGAGGCCGTCTATGCATCAATAACTTAAGAAGCAGGATCATGCTTATCTTATTAAAAGATGGAGCAAAGCTGTGCAAATGGACGAAGATTTCATTGAAAGGTGACAAATTAATCATCAATATTGGGGCTTTCAACCTATGTAATTTCATTTTAATATCTTGACTCTTAACAAGAGAAAAAAATAGAAGGCATTAGTTTTTGATACATCCTTGTATTTCATGGTGTTTTCAATGTTCTTTGAGTTACTTTAACAGTACTTTGACAAATGAAATAATATTTTCTTATCGTTTCCCTACTTTACATTTTACAAGTTTTTGATATATACCTCTATGGCGCTGAGGTAACTCCCTTATATAACTTCTTTTATTATCAAAATTTTGCTAAACTATACTCGAGCAGTGTGTATAAGAAAATTTTGCGCGTGCCTTAGCACAAATGTAATATTACAGTATTCGGATAAGTTTTGTTTGGTACGATGAACTAGTACAGGTAAGTGTGCAGTAAAGAATTATAAAAAGTATCTATTAGTGTAATGAAGGCAATTCAACTTCTCAATGAAAAATAGAAAATACAACAAACAAAACTGCTTATTAACTACCTTAAAAATAATATGATAAGAACCCCCCACCTTCTTCAGAATGACTCGTATTTGTACGCATGCGTCGCACTACTTTTGTACACTGCACTATCTCATGAGGAAGTGTAGGAAGTATAACACTGGTGTATCATTTTCTACTTTCATTTCGTATATCAAACAATATAGGCGTACTACGTGTGCAATAATAAACATTTTAGTGCAAAAAAAATGCGCTACTTGATGATACCAAACAAAGTTGACGTAGTAGCTTTGTTGGTGTTATTTATATTACCTAGATGTCTTATCATTGTTTTTATATGTTGCTTTTGTTTTTTATTGATACGTTAACTTAACTTAATATTTTTGCCGATGATTCGGATTGCAAATATTGCTGTTGTAAGGGCAATGTAATCATCTGAAGTATTATTGTTTGTCAGATAGCTAGTATTTTCAGTAAAATCATCACATACAACCACAGCGTTTCTATTAATTATCCAAGTACCAATCTTCTTCCATTTAACGGTCTATTCCCAGTAAAGATGGGACGTTTCTTAAATATTGGTAGCATTGCCACAAGCAACCAACATTTGTTACGTTGTAATGATATTTCAATGGTGTTTGGTTTCGTATTTATGGTCATAAATATTTATGAAATATGTTGGCAAGTTGGTAACTAATTTACAAATCAAATTTTTCTGTTCATTATTATTACCCTAAAATTTTAGAGATCGTTCTTTTATTACATTAAAGTCAATTTTTCTGAAAATATTTTAGTTGCCAATCCATTTTAATCCAAATAATTTAATTCCGAAAACATTTCTAACAAATGTTTTGAAATTGTTAAAAGTTGTTTCTTTGACGTATGTTGCAGAAGCTTTTCGAAGCATTCTCCTTGAAAGCTTCTGTTTCTGTCACAAACACAATTATCTACAACCCCAGTCAAAATTATTATTGAAAAATAAATGTTACTATAAACCATTTTTAAATTTTGCGCATTTTTATCATGTATGGTGCAGCAGGTAAAAAGAAATTTGATAAACCTTCTTGAACGAATTGGACAATTGTCACATTATTTGTTTTTCGAAGTTCTTTACAATAAATTAAATATGATTTACCTGCAATGTCTTCATGAAGAATTTCTATTAACAAATGGGCCAAACGGCCACACTCATCCGTACTTTCATCTACCATGGTAGGAATAAAATTATTCGCTACCAATTGTTGAAGTTCTGCCATTGTTTGCTGGTAACACGATGTGACATAATTTTTCCGTAAGGTACTTTCGTCAGGTACATTGTTTCCAATATTTTTGCAGAAATGATTTCAAATTAACATTGTTTAATCTTGCTAATGCCATGTTAGACGAAATTAATGCGTTACACAAATCCGTATTATATTCTTGGAATTACTAGGAATTTTTACTAATGGAAAGGATAAGAAAAAGCCTAAATATGGAATATATGCAACGTTTCTAAAAATATGGATAGAAATGCCTTAATATACAATATTTAATTAATATCAATATCTAATTCCCGCTAATTAACTTCAATTAGTGTAATACGTTTGCATATAGACTATAATTAAAGATATGTAAGAAATAAAATATATCCACTTTCCATATAATCCGGTCTCTAGTTATAACATTATTTTTGTCGACTCTAATTATTAACTTCAAATAAAAGCATAATATTTTCACTTGAACGGCGACCTTCGACTAGTTGATTAATTCTTATAAGTATACGGTATTCTGCCTAAAAATGAAAGAAGTGGTGAAAGTTTGCAGAAATAAACTAGCAAAAGTTGATATATGTATACATACGAAAGATCCTGTTTGACAAAGACTTGAAAATTGAAGATGAAATGATATTAGATTGATTGATGGAAAAATGGTTTGCCAAGATAAGAAACTTAAAGAAACTTCATTCACTAAATACAATAGGGTGACAGAATAAAATAGACACCTACTAATTAAAAAAAAGATAATATTCTCGTTATACATACAAAATATTTTAAAATGTTTAAATTAGACTAATATTTTGTCGATCCACCTTTACTTGCGTGAAGTGCTGCGAGTCGTCGTGGCATAGAATCTATTAAATGATTAATGGTGTCTTCTGGAATATTTAACCACTCTTCTGTAACAGTTGCCACGAGTTCTTCCTTATTGCTGGGTTTTCGGGGCGTTTCGCCATATTTGTCTGGATTATGTGCCAAACATTCTCTATCGGATTCATGTCTGGTGATTGGCCTGGCCATGGTAAAATCCGAATCCCCTGTTCCTCTTTCCATGTGGTTGTTGTTCTTGCTTTGTGGCAGGGTGCTCCATCCTCCATAAAAGTGGCGTCTTCTTTAGATAAAATGGCGTTGTCGAATATCGGTAGTAGTCCTTCTGTTAATATTTGGATATATTTTGCCGCATTTATATTTCCGTCGCACATTACTAATTTCGATCTTCCACCATACCATATCGCGCCCCACACCATGATGTTCACACCGCCGTATTTCACCGTCTGATGCAAAAATTTGTCGTCCAGTTGCTGTAACGAACGTCTCCTTACCCAGGTACGACCACTATCACTAAATTGGCAGTATCTGCTACCGTCTGAAAAAATGGTAGACCGCCAAAACTCTTCAGACTTCGTTCGCATTTCGATTGCCCAAGCCATTTGGCGCCGTTTTTGGAACGCCGTAAGGAGATGTTTTTTCTTTGCCACTCTTTTATATATCCCCACACTGTGGAGGTATCGCGGAACAGGGCGCTGACTTTTCTGTGAAGTTGCCGCAAGCTCAGCTGTACTTTTTCGTGGTTCTCTTAACACTTCGCGCACAAGCACCCTTTTACTTCTTTCAGAAGGTCCGGCACGACCTGGTTTCGGCTCCACTGTTATTTTTTCCTTGCGTTCAAATTGTGTAATCACACGGTTAACTGTGGACAACGGAATATTTAAAAATTTATTTATTTCACGTTGCGAAGCGCCGTGTTCGCTCTGGCCAACGATGCGACCCCGGGTGAAGTCGCTAATATCACTCGAACCTTGTAAGCAAGGCATAGTTGAAACGATACTAAACTATGACGAATTCCTTCCGATACATCTACCCCTACCCTAATGACAAGAGAAAGTTCTAAATTCGTTCTTAGAATTTAGCTGTTTACATATTTATACCGCTTTATCTGGTGTCTATTTTATTCTGTTACCCTAGTGTATAAGATAAAAGGTTTTTTCAAAACAATACATAAATTTTTGGAGTCAAATGTAATTTCAGAACCGAAGCCTACATATTTCTCCCTTGTTTGATTTATTCTCAAACACTTACACGGTTCTATTTTATACACGTATTGGTGAGCGTAAAAGGAGTGGACAATAACTTTGCTATAAAATGAATACAAAGCAAATTTCTTATCTGTTTACTAACAAATTTTGATTACCAATAGATTTTATCAGTACACCAATATTAGATAAATAAATCCAGAGATTAAGGCAGCAGCATACTGAGGCTACATTTTTTAATTGCAAATATCTGTTCGCAAAGATATTGATATTGTTAACCCAAGAATAAAATAAACACTAGACTCGTCTTCACACTTAATATACGTATTGGCAACGTTAAGAATACTGAGAAATTTGATCATTAAATAAATCTTATGGCATCTGTAATTGTATGGTATTTATAATATATACACACATGATTGGCGCATCACTGATGCGGCGTCTGTATATGACCTTGAAGAGTAATTTTCATAATTTGCTTTAATATTATGAATACTTTTAAATACTGTTAAAGCGCTGTAAATTAATTAATAAGAAAGCCAATTTTTATATGGGTTTATTATCGTAGTCATAGTAAGTGGTTATATATATATATATAGTAATAAAATGCTGCGCTAATGTTTCAGAATTTTTCAGATATGTATTAAATTGCTTGCCAAAATAGAGGAATAAAATTGGTGATAGAATTTCAGGCTCGTTTCACGAAGATTGTATGCAGTTACGGTGCAAATTTTCAACCGTTTGAAAATTATTACTTTTTAATGACTAAGAGAACAATCGTCCTATTTTCACACTTAAACGAATTTTTTCTAAGAAAACGAAAAATATCTTAAGAAATAAGCAAAGATTATCTTTCCAAAATATTGATATTTTCTTGTTAATGTTTTTTTTACCGAATATTAATAATAAATGTTAGCAAAGTATATTCTTTTCAATTGTTCTTCTAATGGCTGGGATGTGATTGATGTGGTAGGCTCTTTACTTGCACTATATAAATGTATATAACTATATATAAATGTTGTGCCTATATCACTATTTTGTATGAAGTAGTTATGAAAATATTATCAAAAATATTATTGCTTATGTTCTTGAATTCTTCTTTTAAAAATTAACGAATGTTCTCTTTTTGTATCTATCACCTAAACATAATAGGATCTTTACATGAATACGATGTAACTAAACGAGATCTTTTGTTACATATTAACCTATCAGATACACAATAGCTTATAAATATAATATATTTAATAAATATGTATGCTTAGTACTATGAATAAACGCCATTGCACATGACAAGCACTCTGGTCTTCGATTCATTTCAGATGAGCTTATTTGAGTAAGATAAGCGTAAAGGTGGATTGAGGAGCTTGGTAAACAATTGTATTGGAGTTAATTTTATTAACAATTCCTATTGTTATTACTAGGTTAAGTATAAAGCATGAAATCGGAAGCAATTTTTTGAATACCCTGAATTTCAAAACTAAACCAATTGCAGGAACAGTAAACGTTTAAAAACGATGTAAGTCGTGAATATCCTTTATATCTGTATTTGGGGTAGTAGGAATGAGTTCATTCAGGATAGTGGTTCAGTAACTTGCGCGTTTAGCTATCAATCTCGGGGTCCCAGTTTCGAGCGCCGGGACTGTTTCTCAGGATTGAGGTTTTTGGTGTTCAAATATACACACCATAGGCGGAGGTGTAATAATAACTGATGGCCAGTCGATGCCGTCTGTAATTGACGAAAGCTGGTAGCAGATGCCAAGGCATAGGCTATAATTAAAGACTGGATTTTATGCAAGATGCATAGTTTTTTTCTTTGGTATATCTCTTCCATATTTTGTCCTTACCCATTTCCCACCCTAACAATACGTTTTTTACCATTTTTTAGTGTATATAATGCATATATGGACACTTTACCATGAGTGCATATGTACGTGTATATTTCATCATTATTTTGGATATTTATGTATATATTCGCCATTTTCATAACAACTGCAACAATATCTGAAAAACTGATTAGCATTCCTTCAACTTTGTAATAATGAGATGAAGGAAAGTTTTTTGAATAATTCAAAAAATCCACAAAATGCATTTTCCGAAGATTTGTGTAAATCTTTTGGGTTGTAATATTCCTTTATAAATTGGATAATCCAATATTTCAATAACTCCTGAAAACTCATTGCAAAGTTAATGATGAACTCATTTATTTATATATCCAATTCATCAACTGTAGGCAAGAAATACATCAACGAAATTTATGATTATGTTACCGATGGTATTAGAAAGGAGTTGAAAACACAAAATCTTCGGGTCTTTGTTGAAATCACAGACGCAAAGGGCTGCCAGTCTGCTAATTTGATTATTGAAATCTTAAGTAGTTCAAATAAATTTAAAGGATATTTAATTAACCTAGATAATTTAGACAAAGCAAATCATCTTAACATAGCCAAGTTTGTTAATAAGCCCTTAGCTAATTTCTTTTTACCCGACAAAGTACCTTTTGAAATAGTTTTATTAATGGTAACTGACACCGCTTCATGTATGCTAAAAGCTGCTGAAAGTCTGAAAATGTCTTTTCCGAATTTAATCCATTGTACTTGTTTAGTGTATGGTTTAAATACGGTTGCTGAATTTTCAATAATTCGAGATTAAAAAAAATCAACTTATCATACATTCAATTTTGCGATGATTGTGGGGACAATTACTATATTAGAAGATAGCAAATTATCTTTAAATGGTAATGTTGGCATTGTAAATAATATTGAAGATTAACTGGAATAAAATTAAAGAAAAATTAGCCGAAATTCTACACAAAATAATGGAGATTCTGCTACATTAAAATCGATAAATCATGTAATTAATGGCGTTTACAATGAAAACATTGATATAAATCTCTCATTAATACCTAGTTTTAAGAATATAAAGATATCATCTTGCGATGTTGAAAGAACATAAACAAATGAATTTTAATTTCCTAAAACATAATAAATAAATCCATATCACATTGCGGTTTTAAGTGCATATTTAGGGATTTTTTTTGTAGTGCATACTGCATGCATATTTGACAAACTTTTTAGTGCATATTTTCCAATCTTTAGTTCTTCTTGTCATTACAAGACTTTTTCTATATATTTTTACATTAGGGAAATGTTATTCAACGCATTTTAAGATTTTAGGCGCGCTAACCACAGTAAGATAGGTTAAACAAGAATTTTACTGTCAGTCAATGATATTTTGCTGTGTATTAATGTGTTAATCCTCTACCTTTTACTTGTAATTTAGTGAAATGCGGAATGTTAATAATTCCGCGTAAAAAGGATTGCTTATTCATAGGGTAGGTATCGTTTGACTATATCACAAAATCTGAATATTTGTTTAAAGCACTCTCAAAGATTGATGTACGTTCACTGTTTGTGTCACCTACAGCACGTAGCAGTGAGTGTATATAGTCCACTATGTGCAGTAACTCCACCAACACTGACCGACACTCTGAAGTTTAAAAATATCACACCTAAAGCATTGAAGCAAGCTACAACTGTATGCGTGAACGCAGCTAGATGTAGACATATAGGCATGACCAGCGTTTATCGTATTCTCTTTAGGCTAAAAGATTTTTGGGCAGTTAGTAATTAGTTCAATAAGGTATATAAAAACTTGTTAGACGTTATGATGGATGTTTATGCTGATACAATAGATTTCGCTGTTATCTGTTGATTAGATCAATGGATTTTAATTTTTGTGAAATATAAACCAAAATCGTAATTACAAAATTTCTGTTTTTCTCATAGAACTCAGCAATAGACTTTGAGGATGATCTAAATCTGTTGTTTATTTAGCAACTTTGCGAAATTTATAGTTAAACTCTACTTTTTATAATTATAAAGATTCATACAGTAGCCTGGGAATTTGGGGCAACTGTATCATGTCAATGCTCACTGTGCACATAGTGAAGATATAGAATAGATAAGTTCATTCTGGGTTAATTTGATTAACATGTAAGTAGATAGTGTAACTAGATAGAATAGG
Organism: Trypoxylus dichotomus; assembly: GCA_023509865.1. Taxonomy (NCBI): domain Eukaryota; kingdom Metazoa; phylum Arthropoda; class Insecta; order Coleoptera; family Scarabaeidae; genus Trypoxylus; species Trypoxylus dichotomus. Next base: position 20,583,117 of record CM042080.1, read on the forward strand.
AGTAAATAAGGAACATCGTTACATGTTTTTAGATTCGTTTTATTACTCCCGTCAACACAGCTCGGAAAAATTGTTTTTACACTGGGCGCCTTAAAGTGTTCCTGATTTTTTACTATGCGAGTTTGATATTTTGGTAGACATGAGTTCCTTCGACAGCAGTTATTTTGAAATCAAAATGAAGTTATTGAGCAAATATAAAGTGGAGATAATTTCATATATTAACGGAAATTATGATACACATCGAAGCAGCACCAATCGTATGCATAAGCTAATTTGCGATTAGTAAAATTCTAAAAAAAGCGTTATAAATTTTGGATCAACGTGAAGGAACTTCAAATTTAGGTACTGTTGAAAAGTCACAACTTATATTCTGCAGATGGCGCAAATTAGTACAACAGTTAGAATTCTTGAAAACAATTGATTTCTTTTATAAAATTAGAGAGAATTTTTTATTTTCTGGACGTATACATGAAATTCTAAGAAAAATATTATTTTTTTTCTAGTTTCAATTTTAAACACATCGATTTTATTATTACGACTACAAACACCTTATCTGCTACCTCATAATTGTTTGTTAGTTGTTCTAGGCACTTTTGGAATTCTTAAAGTAATTTCAAAAGCGATAGTGTTGAAATAAATCTAAATTTTATTTTTGGGTCCTATACAGTAGAGTTTCGATAACGTGAACGTCTCTAAACGTGAACAGCTTAATTGATGTGCGTGTATTCCAAAGCGTCAAGAATATTTTCTCTCTATAATGTGAACATAAATGAAAATTTATTTTATTTTTTTTTGTCAGTAAATTTAGGGTCTTTGTATTAGGCCGCCAATTATTCGGAAAAAATATTCAGCGTCCGCCTACGTATGGAATTGAATAAAAATATCTTCGAGAATACTACTATAATAAATCATTCTGATAATTCTGAAATCGAATGTGTTATAGATCAAAACGAAGAATTGTCTAAGGGTGTAGACAAAATCAGCCACGTAGAAGCAATTCGTATATTTATTTTAAAATGGGCTGAGCAAAATAATGCTGACATCGAGGATATTCAGTCTCAACAAAAATTACCTGGATATGCTACTATACTTTCAACCAAGCAACGTTTCCGTCATACAACATTAGATTACTTTCTAAAGAAAAAATAATTACATTTGTTTACTTGATTTACCCGATTTTTAAATAAAGTATGTTTTGAACACATTTAAGTTAGTTTTAATGCCACCTTTATGCAGTAACATGAATTTCGTGAATTATCGAATACAGTAGTCCATAATTATTATCGTTGACAAGATTGCATTGTATTTTCTTAGGTAGTATGTTATAATGTATTCCAAAAAGAGAGAGACAAATTTCTGAAAAGACCCAAGCAACATGTATTTCTTACTGGTTGATAACAATACGAAATCACACTGTACAACATTCTCCTTTTGCTATAAATTGTTAAAGACTTTGAAATCCTTAGTATGGTTTACATCACGTTTGCGTTTTAGTAGTTTCGTTCATAATTATTGTATTATCCTAGCTATTTTGCGGTATCGATTAGTTCTTTCCAGAACTTTAATTTGAAATTTAATAGATTATGTGAGTAATATGCAAATACAGAGAACTTTAGTTGTACTGAAATTATAATAGCATCAGTACTGCTAAAAGTACATTAGATATTGGCAGTGTAGATGGCTTCGTCGAAAATAGTTAGTTACTGTTTGAGGAGAAGAAAACATTTGATTACCACAAAGAAATGAGTTCTAACTTTTCGGGGAGTGGTTTACTAAAATATTATCTTATTTACCAGAGAATGCTACCGTAGTGATTGATCATGCACCGTATTAAAGCCGCAAGGTTGAAAAGACACCCACAAAATTGTGGAGAAAATCAGACATACAAAATTGGTTACAAAATAAGGGGTAGAGTATGAAGAGGATATGGTTAGAGCAGAATTGTTGAATTTGGTAAGCATAGTCAAAAGTAAATACAATTCATATGTAATTGATAAAATTACGACTCTTCTTCATTTACCTCAATACCACTGTGAGCTCAATCCAATTGGACTTGTATGGGCACAAATAAAAATGTGGTTGCTGCATACCATAGAACTTTCAAATTAAACGCAGTTAAGGAACATTAACATAGTGCCATCAATAATGTAACTGCAACAACTTGGTAGAAGCGCATAAATCACGGTATCAGAAAAGAAGCAGCTATGAAGGATAGATTTATCGACGAGGTTATAGAACCATTTATAATTTCTGTTGGAGGCGATAGTGATGACTCGATTTTCTCACAAACATCAGATTAAATTCGAAAATCTTCAAGTAGTTTATAAAATTAAATGTTGTTATTATTTTGGTCAGTTTTAATTTTAAATAATTGTCATGTATTATTATAGTTGTAAAATGTACACTATTTACAACTCTCTTACTTGGAGTTATTTATATAATGACATGTACTACTTGAATTTTTTTTCAACAAACAAATGAAATGTGTTTTCTAGACAAATTTGTTTACTTTCGTGTGTTGTAACTACTACATTTACCATTCTATTGTTTTAATTGTAAAATTATCTCTAAAGAATCCACATACTTACAATTTCATTTGGTGCAGATTTTATATTTCATTTCATTTGAGTTTACCGCGTAAAATTGATTTCACAAATTTATGTTATAATTTGGGCTGGGGATCTGTTCAGAATTTTGTCTCTCTCATTTTGGAATAAAGTATAGATTTTTAAAAGCTTTTTTACTTAAATGTTTACATATTTTGTTTATTTTGCGTGTTTTTTTGAAAAAATAGTGATGTGACTATTTTTATTACCTCATTTAAAATATTCTTTAATCACTAATTGATCTCATACTGAATTTTTTATAAAGTATTGAATATTTTTTTCCCATTTGATAGCAACCTTACGATGGTCGCTGAAGAAACAATATCAGTGACCTGTAAATTGCAATAAATGCTATGAATTTTGTTGTGCCGGCTTGTATAATCCGCGAATAACAAGTGCTTCTCACACACCCACGACGAGTGTATCATAAACTTCAATATGGGTTCATCCTTGTTCATTTAGTTTTATTTCGGGAACGCATGTGTATAAAGCCGAATTACTTCGGCGAGATCAGGGATTCGCAAAACAAAAAACCTCGCACACTCTTTACGAATATATCTTACAAATGTACTACATTTAATCAGGAAAATTTCTTACCAGGAAGTTAGATAATTGTTATCATTATCGGTGAGTGCTTTTTGTTAACTGTACACGTGACGGATAAATGTATAAATGTAACGAGTTAAAAAAATATCTTTTCGCGAAATTACAAAATTTTTATATTGAATCGTGCATACGTGAATCGAGAACGATTCGAAAGTTTCGCAGTAAAAAAGGTCGTCATTACATGAAATTTCATCATATATAAACATATAGATGTATACCTGACTGTTCGCACATACTTATCGTTACTCGCAGTTATACCTAGAATCTCTTCGAGCGGTATCACTAGGTGCTGTCTCTTTCTGTAAAGATATCGGGGGTAGGTCATTTCGTACAAATACCAGCGCGCAGAGGAGCTTCAGTTTGACCTTGTCGGTGAGCTTTCAGTGCGCCCAGTCGTGAAGTTGTGGAATACCGGTGTAGATGCGCCGATAGATTCGACGGGTACGTATATCTATTATCTACCATATTTATATTTTTAATTCAGACCTAATCAAGCGCGAAGCAGCCGAAAAGCTGCTTAAATAGTGGCAGCTTCCGATCAGAGCTGTATTGATTTCCGTTGCGCGTAAATCAGTTTTCGTGCATGTAGTATCTTCTATAGCTACCTATAACACAGTAGCGTTGCTTTATTTACAAAATATATTACCTTCTTGAACATATGCCAATAGAATACCTGTTGATTTTTCAAGAATTTGAATAGCCTTTTCGGCGGTCACTCCCAAGAAGTTATTTAATTGTAAGTTATACCAGCTCTTAGATTTTTTTTTGCTGCATATTTACATTTTTAAGATTCTACGTTCCTAGCACTACAGTTATCTTAAAATATTTTTTTTTAAGATTTATTATACGTTTACAATATGCGACAGTATTACGATACTTGAAATTTATTTTAAATGCATGTTAATTTAGCTTAAACACGATAATTTGTTTGTTTACTTTTAATCCTCGAATGCCCTTCTAAATATATAAGAGAACGAAGCGCTCAATGTCAAAATGTCACCAAATTTAATTCGAACAATCTCTCTACCCTAAGAGTTATCTCATTTCTAGTAAAACAATTTAATTAATACATATCAATAAATAAATTCATAAAAATGTCTCAGATATAATTTATGCTTGTTGGTGTTTTTCCTAATTTATTGTTTATTTAAAACAATATTTCACTACTTTCTTTTGGTGATATTCTCTTTTACTTTTAATTAAATTTCATTAATTTTACTTAAAATTTCGATAAAATCGGTTATTGAAAAATCGCTAATCGTTAAAGATATTCAAATGTCATCCACTGTGAAAATTCCCCAGCAATAATTTTACAATGCGACGGCACCATTTTTTTCAAAATTCACTTTCTAGAATACGGCGTATTAATATACAGCCGTGGCCATATGTTATAGTCCACCTCGAGAAATACGTATAATCCATATTTTTATGCTTTCATCGAAATTCCAAGTAAAGCCGTTGCTCTTGGGTGGTCCTAAAACTGTGTGACTGTACTGAATTTGTAAATGGCAGTTCTAGGAATGGCGATATATGTAGAAAATGTTGACACTGGAATAAATATAACATTTTTGTTTAAGTCGTGAAGCAGTAAAGATCGTTGTGTTTATTTTTGTTTCCTTTATATTCATACATTCTTTATATCGCAATTTTAAGGTTTTGTATTAAACAAGGGTGCCCAAAAAACCTCAATTGTGTGAAGCATCTTGGGGTCAAATTGTTTTATTACATAAACACGGCATGTCGCAAAGAAATATTGCGAAACAAATGAAGTGTACAGTACAATACGCAGTAAAACAGTTCTTACAAATAGGATCATATAGTAACCGGCCTAAGAGTGGTAGAAGTACACTGATATCGTGTACACGGAGTTGGAGAAGTGTATTTATGTGAGGGGCGGATGAACAGCATGCCGTACATTGAAATGTTAGAAGAAGTACTGGGACCATTCATTGGTAAATTTTACCAATGGAAGCCAGGCCACTATTACTTTCAACAAGACAATGCATCATGCCATAAATCGCAGTAAGATGAAATGGTTTGAAGAAAACAATCATTATTATTAGAATAGCCTTCCCAATCACCTATTACCCATTGAAAATTTGTGACACATTTAAAAGAAAATATCCGTAAGCACAAAGTATCATCACACACTGAGCTTAAAAAGAATAATTCTTCAGGAATGGCAACTAATTTCGCCAGAGTTATGTAAAAAATTGGTACGATGGTCGTGATAAAGGTCAAAGGCTGTTCAATTAAATAATTTTATGTAATTTCCTATCATTTAGAATATAAATAAATATTGAGGTATCTGGACTATAACATATATGTATTACAGTATATGTGATATTGATGATATTATGTTTTAAACTTAACTTTACGTTTACGATTTGTAATTGTAAAAATTTGGAAAGAATTTAAGATGTCTAAATTCTCTTTTTTATAGCGAACGAAAACAGGTTGGCTAGGAAGATACAATTAAATACTGATGGGTTTATTTATTAACCAGTTAACCATTAACTTCTTTAGCGACCCTATGTAACTAGTCAGAATAGATGCAGGCAAACCTACATTTAGCATCTAATGCTTTGTTTTTAAAGGTCATACTTAATATATTAAAATTATATCAACACTGCGTTATATTATATTAGAACGTAAAATTTTATTTTTACCAATTGTAACCCATTAATACTGTATGTACTTTAACATTATATTATATTATTATAGGAAAAATATATCAGAAACTGTATGCATTTTTTTTTCACTATAATTATGTATACTTTCTTATCTGGTTGATTAGAATTATTTCATCGCTCTAAATTGAAATGAAGAAAAATTGCATCTCTTATATTACTAATTTTTTTTCTAACGATTCACGTGTAAGTGTAAAACAAATATAATGATTTTCTATTACGTAAGAGTAAATCTATTAAATGTATGCTAATTGAGTAGTTTGCAAGTCGCAAAACATTAAAAGAAAACCTAAACACCATGTGTGCGTGCAAAACCATGTGTTGCTGAATGATTTTGTTACATATATTGCATGCAGATATTTAATGTAGAATGAATTATTGTCTTCGGGTTTTCCCTTAGTTAATAAATAAAGAACGAATCGTACATGCATATGTATGTAGTTTGGAAAGTCCAAACATTTAGGTACAAATTTCACCCGAGTACATTTTATTACTCTTTTTCCAAAAATACGACTATTTGACGGGGATGGGGTAGAATACCTGCAGTGCGCAATTATAACAATTTGATAAAGTACTGACCGTAAAAATGCCAAAGTATAGACAGTTGACTGTAGAACAACGTAGTAATATTTATAGTCTTCGTGACGAGGGATATACCGAAAGAGAAATTGCTGCGCGGTTAGGGATTTCACCGAAAAGTGTAAATTACACAGTGGTCTGAAGAAGAGAAACGACTGACTTCTGGAGCTGAAGATAGATTTATAGTAACGACCTCGAAACGAGATCGACGTCCAACGGCACCAGATATCGCGATGCGCATTAATACACAACGATGAACAAATGTGTTACCACCAAGAGGGGATTAATATCAGCAAGAGAGCATGCAAACTTACTTTTGGATGATTGAAATGCAGTCTCACAGTCCGACGAGCCCAAATTTCAGTTATTTCGTACGCAACGAAGAGTTTTTGTTCATCGACGACCAGGGGAAATAGCTAGTGAGCCCTACTTAGTGCTGTCCGTCAAACACGGAGGTGGTAGTGTTATAATTTGGGGTTGTTTTGCTGGAATAACTACGGGTGATTTAGTGAAAATTGGTGGCACAATGCGAAAAGAAGAGTATTTTGATATTTTGTTCCATGTGGAAACCGTCTTAATGAGGCGTTTGTGTTCCAGCAAAGCAATGACCCCAAACATACAGCTCGAATCTGTAAAAACTTTTTAGAGGAGAAAGCAACAAAAAATTAATGGGTTGGCCTTCTCAAATTTCGGATTTATCCCTTATAAAGCTCTTATGGGATGAACTCTTAAATCGCTAGACTTATAACTTATGGGAATATTTACAGAACGCCAGGCAACAAATTGGCGCGGACTGTCCTGAAAAAAATGCTTCGAAGAATGCCTAAAATTTGTGCAGCGATTATCAAAGCCAAAGGAAGTCATATCGACGAAAATAAACTTACGAGCTATATAATACATAAATATTATTATGTTTGAGTTAATTTACTTTTATTTGACAGCAGTCACTTATGTTATATAAATTCATTATTATTCTCAATAAAATTTTATGGTATCTGTGACTTTTAGTATAATCCGTTGCTGCTTCCAAACTTTTGGACGGTAGTGTATATATGGGTATAAGTTGGCGCAAAGGCTACACCCATCGATATTCTTTGTTCGATTCTGAATCGAAGATCTTCATGTTAAAATGTGGTATTATGCTTCGATGTTTTCAGGAATCACTTGAAATAAACATACATTTGGCAATGCTTTATTCAGATACCTACTGTTTTTTGAATTTCAACCTTCACAAACATTTTATTCATAATTAGTAATAATAGAATTTTACGTCTTAAATTATACACATGATTTGGTCTTGAAATTATTTATTGTCAAAATAATACATATTTGAAAGATGTTAAATTACAGTCTTTTATAACAGGGTTGAGTCATTTTTGGATATTTATCTAATTATAAACCAATTACACTATTACCTAAATAGTTATTCATTTGTTTATAAACATATTAATCAATATTATTTTTTCAATGTCAAATTTAACGCAAGCAATAGTCAACTTCTTTTTTAGTAAGAAACGAACTGTTTCTGGAATTGGATCGTGTCATTATAAGGTATAAAAGGAGAAAATAAAATAAAAGTAAAGAAAAACAAAGAAATAAAAGGAAAAAGAAAGAAAAAATAGGTAAGAAAGAAGAAAAAAAGAAGAAAAGGAGGAGTTCCCATGCTAATTTGGTTCTCCCTGCTTTTCTCCTGGGGAAGCCTCTTATAACGGAGGCGAAACGTCGAGATCCCGCCTTGTTTCTTTTCCTTTTTTTTGTATTACAGTTACAATATAAACGCGTTTGAATATTTGTTGGTTCTAAGAAAACCAATGCTTTAAGAAATCATTTTATATTAGACAAAGAACAATATAATTTATTGTATTTTATTTACACATGTTTGTAGTCATTTTGGCAAGGAAAATTTATAAAAAATATGGTACGACGTTTGGTTATAAATGTAATAGATTTTAAGATACCTTGACGTCAGGGTAGTTATCACCGATAGAATAAGGAATAGTTTGATTTTGAAAAATTTTCTTATTGTTTTGGCATTATACATTAGGAAGTAATATCTTTAAAAACATAAATGAAATTTCTACAAAAAAAAAACTAAAACCAAGAAACAGACTTCGATGTAGTAATCTGTACTGTAAATGGCCGCACGTATTTCTTTGTGACTATACTACATAAACATACAAATTATATACTATGATGTGCTTTCATTTAATCGTTGTATTATGTTTCGAATAGACGGGATCATTTTTAAAACTGGTCATGTCTTTTGGGACTATTTTTATTTTCCACACAGGCAATTTTCGCTGGGAGGTTTTAGTTTATTTCGGAAGCATTTTATTTTGATGAGGATAAGCCAGATATAGTACATCAGAACATATGATATTTTCATTTTTGTAATGTAGATGCGTACGTGTATCAGGAGTACCAGATTATTTTGGGTGCATTATTAAAACAAACACGTGTTTTTTTTTATACAGGTGTTCCAGATTCAACGCACAAGTGGACGTAGTTTTGATAGAGTTGAAACTTTACAATCGTTTCATCATTTTCTTTGTCAATTCAAAATTATTATTATTTATATTAATTATTATTATTTATATTAATTATTATTATTTATATTAATTATTATTATTTATATTAATTATTATTATTTATATTAATATTATTTAATATTTTAAAATATACTAGGTACATTTCAAAACTATAGTGAAAATACTTTCACACCTCATACACTTTTATGTCGGAGAGAGACGTTTTTATGAAAAGATGTCGCATTTATAAATGTTTCAATTTCAACATATGAAATAATTTTTCCAATGAAAACAAAGAAAAAACCTTGAACCTCTTGTGTTTGGAGCTATAAGTAAGGGAAAGCAGCGATGAAATTAAATTGATAACAATATTAAATTGTGTTATAAAATCAAGATTTCATATAGTAGACGATCTACATGCATATTTATTTAATTTAGTAGTTACTAGTAGAGTGATACAGAAAAATCGATTTCCATATATTTCATATACGGACTTAGAAATGTTTACAAACAGGGCAAGCACATCTGAAAATACAAGTAATGGAAAGAATATGTAATTTGTGAAAAAGTGTCTTGAGGATGTCGGAAACGAGACTGTTCAACTGTTGCTTTAACGCACTCACCATGAATCGTCCAAACTGACCAATTTAACAGTGTGTTGGCTAAAAATAGTAACGTATCTACGAGGGGAGGTCCAGAAGTTCGTGGAATGATAAAATAAAACAAATCTATTTTTCCTTTTCAATATAATCACCCTTAAGCACAATATATTTATTAGATCTATGAATTAATTTTTCTAAACCATCATAAAAATAATTTTTATCTTTCGCCTCAAAATGGGCCAAAATTGCCTCCTTTACCTCATTGTCGTCGGAAAACTTTCTTCCACGTAAGACTTTTTTTAAATTGGGGAATAAATAAAAATCACTAGGTGCCAGGTTTGGACTGTAGGGTGGATGAACTAGTGATTGAAAGTCGTGCTTGTGCAGAGCAGCCAATGCAAGTTTGCTCTTGTGAACCGGCGCATTGTCTTGCAAGAGCAACACACCTTTGGTCTCCTTTAATTTTTTTAATATCGCTGCGGAATATTCTCCGGTTATGCTCCTACCTTTTTCTTTGTAATCAATCAATAATATCCCCTCACAATCCCAAAAAACAGTAGCCATCAACTTTCCAGCCGATTCTGACACTTTGAATTTCTTTGGCGGTGGTGTTCCCTTTTTATGCCATTGCATGGACTCCTGTTTGGACTCAGGCTCAAAGTGATGAACCCATGTTTCATCTCCGGTAACAATCCGCTCCAAAATCTGTGCAGGTTTGTCTCCACACAGCTCCAAAAATTGTTTGGACGCACAGACGCGCTGCTGTTTCTGCAGCGGCGTGAGCATTCTCGGTACCCATCTTGCACTGACTTTTGTCATACCCAGGTGGTCATGTAGGATACGCAAAATGGTGGTATCTGATACTCCAACTAATGCAGATCATTGTTTTTGTTTCTTGCAGTAGAAATGTTTGCACTTTTTCGACGATGTCTGATGTCGTGGCTTCAACTGCCCGTCCTGAGCGGGGGTCCTCTTCAATCGACTCCCGACCATGGGGCACTGTTCCCCATAAACGGTTTCCATTTCATTCAATATGGTTTCAGCGTTCTTTCCTTGCTTTGTAAGGAACTTTATCACAGCACGGTGTTCAATTTCCTCCATAGTTTGTTTTCTTCCGGATTGACTTGTTTAGCAGGCAACCATTCGTAAACGACTGACGCCATAGGGCTGCAACTTAACTTATATACTAATGATGAGTCGCTAATCAGAATGAGACCTAGCGAGCGCCCCTATCCTCACTCCATTCCCTCCATTCCACGAACTTCTGGACCTCCCCTTGTACCCTTTATCAAAAAGAAACAGAACACAATTGAAATAGGCACTACTGACTCATATGTAAATGCACTTACTTTTCTGGAAAAGTTCAGAGTTGTGAGGCAGGTCAGAAGTTCGACCAGGCATGGCATATATTGATATTTCAAACAATGTTAGTGTAAGATTGAGTACTGAGAGTGGGAAATGGAAACCATGGATCATTTTCTTCTTCGTTGTCCAACTTACAATTTTCGAGACGCATACATTAAGAAGATTGGTGTTCCTTTAACCACCGAGCATGTGCTGACTATTCGGACTACAACTCACCTTAATTTACTTTATTATTACATAATGGGAGTCCTGTATTTGCGCGCATGGGGAACTAATGATTTTTAATTTGTATACGTACCACATTCGAACTTTGAATTTCTTTTGTAATTATTGTTATTATCATATACGGAACTATCATAATTGTTTAGTAATTCTGATTTAATTACCAACGACTATATGAAAAAATTGTGCCAATCAAACTGAAAGGTTTTAACTATCAAATATGATTCGAAAAGTATACCTTTGGCTGAAATAAGTAGGTAAGTTTTGAGAATAAATTAAACAAATGTTCACTTTGAATACTTTTATATGTAAATCTACTTGCTGTTAGTGGTTTTAATGTCGTTTCAACATCTGAGACGTAACTTAAACTATTTTTGTAACCACTGATTAAAATTTGATCCGCGTTCCGTCCTTCAAACGATATCCTTTCATTAATAATTTTATCAACTGCAATGTAAACCGTTATTAATTCTTTGCGTGTCATATTAACGTATTTGGCCTAACAATTAACGGTTTTCTCACAATTACGGATAATTTATAATATGGTCGAATAGAGAAGGCTTGTTATCGATGCTATTAATAGACAACTCTACTTAGGAATAGTAATTCCACCGAATAAAGTATTTTCATACGAAAAAGTTTTACAGCATCTTTTACATTGAGTTCGTAATTTGCGATTCCTTCAATATTTACCAAGTCATTGGTGTCATTTTACGCATAAGGCAGAAAGTCGTAATATTTAAGTAAATATGTACATCGTTTCGTTAACACAAATAGACAGTTAAAAGTTAAATGCGGAGGAAAGAAATATCTTTAAGTAAATAATTAATTAAACGTGAAATTGTTTACAGATCACGTGCAAAATTAATTACTACTAGTGAAAGATTGGTACGTAAAAGGAAACCGATGTAATTTTCTCTTTTATTTACAAATTTAAATATTAACCCCACCGATTGTCGTGGTTGATCGTATCAGATAAAGAGACTACAAATGTTTGACAAGTAACATTTAATTCTTTACAATACACATAAAAAGCGTTCAAATAAAGTTTACCTGTAGTAGTCCAGTCACATTACTTGTCAATTTGACAGAGTATTTGTTCAGATAAATAGTTGACAGGAACTTGTTAATCTAAAACATAATTATAGCCTTTGTCAAAAGTATTTGCCTCTCCCTGGTTTCATAAAAACAGAAACAAAATAAAGATACAAATAGAAAATCATTTTTAAATGTAAATTATAAATAAAATTTAATATTTTATTTCACCATCTCTATCTTCTATTACAGCTTGTGGACTTCTTGGCATACCTTGTCACAAGATTGTAGCAAACGTTGGAGAAAATTCTAAACGTTTCTAAATGCTTATATGTAACATTTACCAAACGCAAACACCCGGTATCTTTTTAATATACTATTGAGAAGACAGTGTTGGGAATAGCTTTATCGGTTAGAGATTTGGGGGCGCTTTTTGATTCCGCTTTATCTTTTTCTGGCTATATTTCGGAAATTGTTTCTAAAAGCTATAAAACCTACGGATTCATTTATCGCTACTTCAAGGATTTCTATGACATGAAAGCATTGTCTGATTTATTTCTTCTCTCATTCGGTCCCGACTGGACAGTCGGACAGTCCTTTGATCTGGTTTCCCACTTATATAACTCATGTAAATTCAGTAGAGTCTGTTCAAAGGAGGTTCCTAAAATTTTTATATTTCTTGCTTGAAGGATCTTATCCCGATCGACATATCGAATATCATGTTCTGCTGAACAAATTTAATTTCACTGCGCTTTACGTGAGTACGTCTCTACTTAAGTTCTTATTTTCTCTGTTGCATAATCAAACTGATTATCCACGGCTACTATCTAGTGTAATTTTCTTGTACCTAGAGCGAACACAAGATCATCTTTCACTTTTTACTGTAACACTAACAGGACAAACGTTTTAATGAGGTCTCCCATTTCCTTGATCTGTTCTAATTTTAATCAAATCGCGGACCTCTGCGATATTAACGTCGACAGCTTTATTGTAGCCACTTCTGCTCGTTGCGCCAAGTAATTTTTTTGCTTTATTATCAATATATTTTCTTTTCTGTTTATATCGTTTTATTGAATTTATGTTTATTAGTAGCATTATAAATGAATTGTACTTACTTAATTTTTAGGTTTATATCTAGCTTATTTCTATTCACGTTGCGGTTATGTATGTATATTTCTTGTAACTGGGTTTATAATTGTTGGAAATAAACGATTATTATTATTAAAATCTTCTCATTTCCTAAAAAACTTTTTGTTTTAAAAACGCGTTAGCACACATATAATTGGCAATTTGTAACTTTAATATGCATCACAATTGTTCGATAGGTCATAGGTCCGGCGATTGTAGTGGCAATTCCAACACTTTAACGCGGTTTGCACCAAACCAACGTGCTGCATCATGTGATTTGTGGCAAGGTGCATTGTCCGGTTGAAGTAAATAATCTTTACTTTCAAGTAATTTTAACCCAGAAACTTTCAGAACCTCAGTTCACCGACTCTGGGGGAGGATATGCATCTCTAACCATTAAACTAGACGATTTTGCCTGACCTTTCCAATATTCGATCTTCTCGTTTTGGTCCTTCGTTTAGTTCTGTAGGTCCCATAGTCTCTGCAACGTTGCACTGTATTTCCTACCGTCCCTCGTGAACATTTCATTATTTTCGAGGTTTTAGAAACGCTTTTCCTTTGCGATCTTAGCAGAACAGCAGGAACAATTACTCTTAGTTTTCGGTAACTAATTGAATGTCTATTGCGTGACTTCCACATTAAAAAGACATATCTGGTTTGTAGTGTATGGGTTTAAATTAATACAGTTCTTAACACAGGTAATAATGCACGAAAATAAATTCCCATATCCTTTAAATAGCGAATAAAAAAGTTATATGGTTAGAATGATCTACTATAATAGCTCGTGTTATTATCAAAACCAGCTATAAACGAGAATAATGTCCGGAAAATTTGGCGGTGTACGTAGTTAACTTCACACTCTCACATATAACGTTCGTCTATTATTTATTTTCCATTCTTATTATTGTAATCAACTAGTAATGCTTACCAAATGATATAGTTGCATTTACAGTTAAACCAGAAATTTATGTAAACCACATTAGTGCATGTATTACGTACCACTTACTAGTAAAGATACACATATTTAATTTCATCATCAACTAAGGCGCCAATATATATGTACATGTTACACCTACAGTAATTATCAGCCTTTCAGTATTCCATGAAATACAGACTATTAACGCTTCAGTGGAAAATTACATCTTGAGTTACTTGGCATGAATAAATTTTGTAAAATATGAGACGTAGGAACGCATTTCTCAGCTCGTAAACCTATTTTTAAAGCCTTTTGGATAGAAAGCGGTTGACATTTAAAAAATAACTTGTACAATTCAAGCGGAATAAAATGATTGCGAAGAAGAAAATGTATTTTAGGGCTTGGCGATCTTTTTTATTATATTTAAAGTCTAAAGATACCCAAAACTCTATTGAAAAGAATTTTATCGGATATCTATACAATTCAGCTGAACTTATAATTAGAGATGCTGGTTTCTCCTTCGTACCAGAGTTGTTACCGTTGATGTTCCGTTCTAATTCTAATATAATAATATAAGTAACGCTAAGTGAAAAACTAATAAGAAGCACCTAGTTTTTTGGGTCATTTATAACATACAGCAACCAGTGAACATTGTCTACTACTTGTCTACTACTCCACTAACGACACCGAAATATTTAGTAATTTATATAATGCCTCAATTAGCAACTAGTTATTTTGAATAGCTTGTAAATCCATTTCAATCCGACTATTTTGATATTCTGTTTGACTATTTTCGATAGACGCTTCTATTGGATTTTATTTCAAAACAACCGTCTTTGTTCGCTAGAAATGTTTGGCATAATAGAAAACTATTTACAACCAACGCGTAAACATTGACTACAATGGTTCAGAGGTATCTGGACATTGTCTACAAAATTTACGACTACGTTTAGGTGACTTGAGAAACACAGCCTTCGTACTTGCTATAAATGCATTAACCTCGGGATAACATTAAAAGACAAAGAAGGACAAATACTCACAGACGGAAAACTTACTGGAAAGAATATTTTCAAGATTTGTTGAATAGCGCAAGCGGTATAACAATACAAGCTACAGTCGAGATAATGCAAGCAGTGTATTCGAAGAGGAGAAAATCACAGAGGAACAACTGGAAGAAGTAATAAAAAGATCAAAGAACGGGAAAGCTCTAGGAGACGATAAATTGACAGCCGAGATGTTCAAAAATATGGGGCTTCACGCAGGGCAGGTATTGTTGGATATTTATAATAACGTATGAGAGGAAGGACGAATCGCAAAAGATTGGGGTCTGAGCCTAATAGCACCAATATTCAAAAAGGGTGTAACAAAGACTGCAACAACTACCGAGGAATTATGCTGCTAAATACAGTAGTGGAGATTTATGAACAATTGTTAGAAAAAAAGTTGAGGCAAATAGTAGAACCGACATTACTAGAAGTCCAAAGTGGGTTTAGAAAAAACAGAAGAATACAAGATCACATTTTTACACTAAAAGAGATAACGTACAAAAGAATACAATTTAACTTAGCTTTTTGGACTTTTTGGACATGGAGAAAGTATTTGACAGGGTACCCAGAAATAAAGTATGCGAATATATACACAAGAGAGGAGCAAATTACAAATAAATAACAGTAAAAAAAAGCTCTACAGCACAACATAAAAGTTTGGAACAACACACTCACTGATTATGAAATCAAAATTAATAGAAACGAAACAATAGTGATGGTTATATTAAAAGAGGAAAAAGAAATACAGATGCAACTTAGAGAAACGGAAATACAACAAGTGAGAGATTTCCAGCACTTAGATATTATAATATACGACAGAGTAGACAAGACGAAGAACTTAGTAACAGAATACATAAAGTCAACAAAGTATACTATGCTGTGAACTCAGGATTTATAAATAGAAAAGAAATAACAAAACAAACAAAAAATGAAGGTCTAGAGAACAATATTCAGACCAATTCTCACAGTTAGACGTGAAACCTGGGCGCTCAATCGTCAAGAAAAAAGTAAGTTCCAAGCCCTGGAGATGAAATATCTAAGAAGAGTGAAAAATGAAAACTAGAAGAGACAGGATAAGAAATGACCAAATCAGAAGAGAGCTAAAAACAGAATCAATAGAAGGTTATGTTGAACAAAGACAATTAGCATAGTGGGAACATCTTCAAAGGATGAACAATACAATTCCGGTTAAGCAGGTCTGGAAAGCAAAGGTACAGAAAAAGAGAACAAGAGGGAGGTCGAAAGGAAGGTGGAATAAAGAAATGAGCAAAATTTTAGTTAGAATTGGTAGATAAGAAAGAAAAAACTTGGGATGAAGCTCAGAAAATTGAAAAGAACGAAGAGGACTGGCGAGAATTTATGAAATGCTAGGGAGCAAATTTTAACCCTACACCCAATGGGTAAAAGGGTCTCATTGATTATATATATATATATATATATATATATATATATATATATATATATATATATATTATATTGTGGTTGAAAGTCTCAGGCACGTTCAAATTTTTGACTGGGTTCCTTGAATTAAAATTGTGACTTATTCCTTTTAAAATTAAGTGATAATGTTTTCTAAATTAAAATACCAAATGTGAAGTTGAAAAAGACAAATATATTGACAAATAAAAAAATATATCTATATATACCGCTTTTTTACAAAAGAAAATGTCTTTACAGAACACCTAAGGCAATCTCCGATTAGCTAAACTTGAAATATTCTAATTAATTTACGAAACTAAATATGAGATCGAAAGATAGAATTAATTTTGAAGAACTTAAGAAGATTTGACGTCTATAACCTTTGAAATCGTACTCACTGGCTAGGCTTTAGGATGGATTGGTTTTCCGCTTCCAACGTGTGTCCGGGACTTCCAATTTTTGTATGCAGTATTAGCTGATACACTTTATTATTGGATATAATACGAAGATATTTATAATTCTCCGGAGTTATATGAGAAAAATAACGACTTTTCTTTCTTAGGAGAAAAGGTGCCAACCTCTCTCACTTTTGTTCCCGATCTTCATCTCTCTGTTCTCCTCTTGTTTTATATCCATGGCAACGCATTGGTTTGCCTGTACGCCTGTATGGTAAGCCACTCAGTACACACCCACATACTCGATATGTGTGACATTATAAAGGAAATTGCTGCCAGTCGTGCCATCCTTTCGTCGTACGAGATATTTCGAAAATTATGAGTACAATTTCGGAATAATGCATATTCATACAATGTAATTGAAATGTGTGAGTACTGTATATTAAATGTCTTTTAAAGATGAAATTTTGAAAAATTTATTTACACAAGAAATATGTTTACGAAAAGCGATATATATATATATATATAAGATAAACGATAGTAAAGTTTACGTCATGTCTGCAAGTGTTGTTGAAGGGACTCTTTTTTTTTAACAAGAAAAATTGTGAATAGTTAGTTATTAAAGGATACCGAAAGTAGATATCCTGTACAGATTGAATATCTGTGTTTAAAATTTCATAAAGAGGGAGTACTGACGGTACTTCGCCTCCAACTTCTAACATCAACCAAAATAAAAATTAACGGCGTGCACCAAACGGTGACAAAAAATATATCTGCAATAAGTGAACTAGATTAGAGTAAATTATAGAAGAAATTTATTGGTAAATAAAGGACGACAATTTATATCATTACAATATATATACATATACTGCTTATATATATATATATATATGTATATAAGCAGTCGCAATCACAACCTCAAGAAGATGATGTGTGCGATTACATCGAAACGTCAGGACGTACACGGTTCTTTTAAGAACCAATGCCGAACGCGGGACAAAATCCGAGAGGACATCCTTTATTCGCGAAAACACGCTACAACACATATATGTATACATCTATGTATATAATTAGGTGACCTGAGAAACACAGCTTTCGTACTTTTTATAAATGCATTGACCTCAAGACAACATTGTCGAATAGTTTATACCAAAAGATTTAAGCATTAATTTTACACGTAATATGCAACAAATTACCTCATTGTTTAAAACAACGGCCTACAAAACATATAATGTTAGCACCGTCAGTAACAAACATTAATACTTGGCTTTTTAAAAGTTATCATTTTTCTAATGTGTCCAGCACCAGCTTCGTTATTACTAGCTAGAATAACAATTTTGACGGTGATTTAGGAAGATCCAGTGTGCGCACTAACGTTAATAACATTTCTTTTTTATATCTTTTGCTTTGTCGATTCATAAGTATTTATTTTCAAACTATGATTTCATTTTCTTTTTAATTTCTCCGTGCACAAATGGTACATACTTGCAATGTACTCCCACTTGCTAATCTTTATTTAAGATTGTATACTGTGTGCGGCAAATTTATGGAATAAATTCGTTTAATTTGAAGCAATTTGTTTTTCGAGCATTTTTGGATTAATTTTAAGTTTCTTCAATATTTGATTTTCAAAGAGTGACGTCATCGACAATTTTTTTAATGATAACTGCCAATCTTTTTCTTTCCATAAACCACTTAAATGTTTAAAAAATGACTGGCAAATACAAATTTTATTTAAGAAGAGACAAAGATAAATGCTTTTATTCCAGAAATTAAATAATCGTTGCCATTTTAAGTCAAATGTTCTGGGAGGTGGATCGTTAGGCAAAGACCAATGGAATGACCTCCCAGGTCCCCAGATCTTACACTCCTTGATTTCTTTCTTATGGAGATATTTAAAATCAAAAATTTATGCTGACAGGCCACAAAATCTAGAAGATTTGAAAAAGAGAAATGGGTTGAAATGAATAGAATTAGTCCTGACGTTATTTGTAATGTGCAAGATCAATGCGATTTGATTTTGTTTATTGTCAAGAAGTCGCTGTATAGTTTTTCGAACACTTGAATAGTAGAGTCGATAAAAAAGCTACAAAATCTGTCATTGTCATTAGTGGAGTCACTGTAAATGGTGGATGATGTACATACACAGTTGAACATCACAAACCTAAGCCACAAAAAAATTATCTTAGAAAATTTTGATAGTGTTGAAAATAAAGATTCAGATTTGATCACATTAAACAAAATTTGAGATAATAATGGTTTCTTATGTTCAACCACGTAATCTCAAAGGTTATTTTAAGTACACAAATGTTACATTAGTAGATATGGAACTGTTGTTTCTTTTTTTTTGTAGAAAA
Source organism: Trypoxylus dichotomus (assembly GCA_023509865.1). Classification (NCBI taxonomy): domain Eukaryota; kingdom Metazoa; phylum Arthropoda; class Insecta; order Coleoptera; family Scarabaeidae; genus Trypoxylus; species Trypoxylus dichotomus. The sequence goes on from CM042080.1 coordinate 20,602,611, forward strand.
ACATTGCTTCTAAAACTGCTACATAAAACGCTATGGGAAGCATACCAAATGCTGCAGGTGTATAGTCGTGGTCATTCACTTTGATAATGTTTAGCAGAAGGTTAAGTGTTTCGGATCACCTATTATTTGCTGATTATTTATTACCATGCGGACAGTTATGGCGCCTCAATCGACTGCGCACCTCCGTTAATATGTGCATTGCTTCTTAAACAAACAAAAGAAAACAAGAAAATCACACTAAGTTGAAGATCAAACAAGTAGTTAAATTAAAACAACAAACATAGGGCATGCGTATGATAATGTGTAAATTAAATAAATATAAGTCAAGGTTACAGATTTTCAACGTAGGTGCATATATTGAAGAATAAGCATCCAATGCGTCAATTCTTACACTTTTTATTTTATGTACTACACGTAGGGTTATTTAACATTTTAAGGAAGTTTTGACCGGACAACGTGCGTTAAAATTTACATATAGTAATTAGTTTCAATTAAAAATTATGTTTGGCTATTGACCGTTAACGCTTTCATACATCGTTTCGATGAAAACCAACAGATTTATATGGAAGTTGATGTTTACTATTGAGGTGATGATATGTAAAAGACAAGATGTTGATGTTAATTATAAAGTTTTTAAATACAGTTTAATGTTTTCAGAAATTCTTGTGTATAACTTTATTACCTTTGCTTTAGTATTAAAAGGTAAATATATTTAGAAGAAAATATTTCTTTTTATCGTAGATACTTAATATCAAACGACTTCTGTGGTTAGAAATATAAGATTTTATCACATTTGTTCGAACATATAATGAAGAAATTTGTAAAATATGTGGCGTGAATAATAGAACTAATTTATTCGTAACGAATGGTAAATGCTATTGATAGTATTTCTGAGTAATTCAATTTTAATTTGTGTCCATTTGCTTATGAATATGTGTTGAAGTGTTACTGATACCAAAAATAGAAAAACTAATTACTCCTCAGTATATTTCGAACGAATTGAATTTTTAATACTATTAGGGCAAACGTAGTTAAAATATCCTTTTTATGCACGTGAATATGTGTAAATGTGAAATTTATGTTGATCGTGTAAAATTTTCTTTCTTACTTTTCCGAATGGCCATTTCCTTTTTCTTGTCCAATGTTAGGGTAAATGTTTTTATTCGCCTTTCAGTGGGTACTATCCACACAATGTAGAATTATAACTTTAGTTTATTGATACGTGTCGATTGCCAAAAATCTGTTTACGTTTTTCGATTTTGTTTAAACGAATTCCGGCGGATCCAATGGCATCCGTATTTTTAATCTGTTAACTTCTGCGCTGTTTATTTTTAATTTTCTATTGCTACACCTACATTGGTATTAATTTCGTTGTATTACATTAACTTCCAAACATATTGTGTGTTTTATGCAATTTAACAAATTAATTCTTTGTAATAAATATACTGTGTTTGTCTCTTTTACTCTCATGATATTATTATAGAACTTTCTTCCTTTGTAAAGAAAGAATAATAATTTAAATCGTTAATTATGTGGTCGATATAATACAGCAATACATATATAAATACATTACGACCCCAAATTCAAAAACTAATTATAAAATAAAACCTTATTCTGAACTTATACAAAGAATTGTAATAATTATAAAAATGATCTGGTTATCGATTTGCTAACAAAGACAATCATAAATTAACTTAAAGTTGCGATTGGTCAATGCGTTCTCTCGCTTTTATTACTGCCGCACACAATCTCTCTAGCAGCTTTGCCAATGGCAGAGGCTGTATTTTCTTCGACGTATTCTGTAGTTGTGCCCAAAGTACTGTTGTTGAATTTGGAGCAGATTTTCGAAGCTGTAGATCGAATTCCTTGCACAAAAACGTGATCGGATTGAGATCTGGATTTTGTGGCGACCGCTTCATAATAACAACTTTCCCTTTGTGCTACAGTTGTTATAGTGCTGGAATATACAGCTTTTACCGACTAATCGTTTTCCAGATAAGGTGGCATCTCTCTCCAAAACCTTCCTATAACCTTCTTTTCTAAGGATACCACAGAGTGTGATAAAATCTCCCATAGAGGTACGCCAAAACAACCCCAAATCATGACTAATCCTTTTCCATGTTTTATTGTTGGTATAAATAGGATTCAAGTGCCCATTCCCTTTTCGATCCACGGACAAGTGTTACTCTGTTCAAACCAAAGGTGAGATATTTAGATTCCTCGGTCCAAAGCAATCTTCCAACGTCCACTCTGTGTGTTCTCTTGCCCATGCTAAGGGTTTAGCTTTGTGTAATAACAGTTTCTGCATAGTAATTCTTCCATACAAACCAACTTGGCGCAAACGCCCTTTTGCCGTGATGACGCTAACTGGTTTTAGCCGCGAAATATTCACTTCGGCAGTCATTTTTGGCACTGTTTTTTGTATATTTCGTTTGCTCATAATTTTTAAAATTATAATCCACGGTTCTACGGTTTAATCTCAGTAATTTAGCAATTTCTCTGTTACGTTTACCGATGCTGTGATGCGCGTTTCCGCAGATAATTCTCTTCTTGCCTACATTACTTACGTTATTCGTTGTTTTAGAATATTTTGAAAAATTCATCACTTTGCAATATGAAAGCTGAATGCAAACTAAATTTTTCATTATATTAAAATGCTCGTGTCGTCCATTTTCATATTTTATGACGGCCGTGATAACATTTCCGAAAAAGGGTTGTTTTCGAAATATTAATGTTAGTCGGGTCATTACGTACCCACAGATCACTACAGATGAATTATTATCTATCTTGTACTTTCACTTTAATAAAAAAAATATTTTGATAGAGATATATACAAAATAATTTATTTGAATAATCTCGAATTACGCAAGTGGGTTTGCATTTATGACTGGCAGTGTATATTAAATAAAACAAAAAATTCTTATAGAACTAAAAACGTAGAAACTAACTTCACACATCTCCCTACAGCTGATGTATAGTAGGGAATTTGGGTATACTTGTTTCACGTGTGACAATTTTTACCATAACCCTTAACTTTTTATCTGAGATATGCCCTGTTAAATAAGGTTTCGTGAAGGTAACGGGTTGCTAATTAATTAAATCAATATAATCCTTCGCATAAAAATTGAGTTTTCTGTTTTGAGTTCTCTTAGTTCTTTCCTATAGATACGATATGATCTATACCTTAGGATTCTTTGTCTACTAGTTCAACAACAACTAATTTCTCACAAGATTCTAAAAATGTCCTTATAACATCTGTAAATCTTTGTAGGTCATTTGTTTCTCCATCTAGATGCTGAAGTAGAAGTCGAAGTGGTAGTTCACTAATGTGAAATAGCATTGCACCCGTTTTTCAATATTTAGATCGAGTTACTTCGATATTTTTTTTTACATTTCATATTAAGAGCGGTGTCATCATATCCAACAGCTACTATTTAGGTTAAATTATCACCAAACAGATTTTACATAAATCCTAAAATGTTAATTTTGTTGCTGTAGCGTTTCTTCTTGTTGGAATGGTATGCTCGAAATACGTAGGCTCCTAGCTCCGACATTAAAACAGTATGTTCTTCTATGCAAGTTTATCATTACTTACTCTAAAGTTCTACTATTAGTTTACAGGCACTGATTTGTAACTCGTTATGCCGTTTCTTACATTCTCTTCGGGTTTTCATTCTGTTGATATCTTTTGAAGTGTCACATTTAACTATAATTTCCCAAATATTGAATAGCTGTACCAAGTAGTCTTGAAGCTGCCCAATTAGAAACTCCAATTCTATCATAGGTCGTTACAGGATGTGATAACTGGATTCTAGTTTCCTTCATTCACTTAGCACCCGAAATAAAAGTGTTGAAATCATTTGAATAGTCAGGGGTGAACTACCAATACCATTTTTGAATTGAAATTATATTTTTCTCTTGATTTGATAACTGCACGCTAGTTCATTTCATTCACTTAGCACTCGAAACGAGTTGCACAAATAAAAATACTATTTATTATGGCAGTTGCTTCACTTTTCGAAATAACCAAAAGAATTTCCAGCTTTTTAGGATTTATGTATTTATAAAAATAATTTTCTATATGCTGTGGGCTGGATTATAGCTGAACAGTTTCTCGTGACTTGAATACGCTAATATTGTTTGCATATTTCTTATACGTATGTTAATTTTAATGCAGAAATTAACAATTAACTTTTTCATAGCGATAAAATGTGAGTAATTTTAAACTTTGCACAATAATGATATTACTGATAGTAGGTATTTCAATTTTGATTCCCATTCCACAATGTGCAAAAAGACTCACCTTACTTGGTTGGTCGCATGTCTAGAGTGTAATTATAGAAAAATAATTGAGTGCTGATTCAGCAATTTGATTCTATGGAAATGCAGCTGACATAAGTAGGCAATAAAATATTATTCGTGTAATTGTTTTTATGTTGTATATACAATGAACACGTACGTAACGGATAGTATTTGAAGTTGTTTCATGTATGCGCGTCAATAACACACCAACATTTTACACGTCAAACGTGTTTGGAATGAGATCTGCGGCTCATTCGTAATGTAAAGTGAATTTTAATTTTAAAATAGTACAGGATATCTTTAAAAATTTACGGTGCGTGTAACAACTACACGCAGTAGCAGTTTTATTATGGACTTCTGACCTTTTAAAATGCATTCTTTAATAAAAGTGCTTAATGTCTACTTCTTGTACGAGCATGTATATCAATTATTAATTTGTACTTTTACAATTTTAAACGTGAATTGTTTGTTATGAGTAGAATGCAGAAATTTGAGATATTTTCTATAAGCTCGAGTGAGAAGATCGAAATTGCTGCCTTTCGATCTATGTAACGCCAGGGATGTCCCCGCCACTCCCTATCATCACACGAGTATTTCGTTCGATGCGATGACTTCAGCCGGTTTCCAAGTGTAGAAGATACGTATGGGATTTTGTTGCATTAAGAACGATTAGTATTGGTGTTGTAGAGTAATTATGTGAGCAAAGTAGAATGCTAAAGTAGTTTGTTTAGAGTGTAAAAGATCATTTATCTAACGAAATGAAACGGACTGTTTTAGATATTTAAATAGTCAAAAATACGAATATGGGAAATGTGATCAGAGATTTAAGGACGAATTTGTGTTGAATTTAATTTGTATCTTATAATACTCGTATATTAGAAAAGTATCACAGTGTATTAAATAAAACTACAGAATTTTCCAGGTTAAAACAAATATATAGTAATAGTTCATGTAGAGATCCGTTAACTCAGTTTAACCTTACGTCAACTGCTTAACGGTTTTTAAGAGTTGTTTTCTTTAACTTACGGTAGAGCTAATGTACTCGTACTCACGGACTTTTCAAGAGGGAAATATAACTGTATACTTCTGAAAATGGAATTTCTCCAATAGTTTCGCAGTATAAAAGTACTTTCGTGCTATGCCGATTTCTGGGTAAACTAAGGGCTAGCTATGCAAATATTACATCATTACACATAAAACAGTTTTCTTTATATAAAAGCACTTTTGCACTGCAACGTACCTCATTTTTCGTAAGCATTGTGAAGACTCACGCATTGTTGCAGATAATGGTTATAGTTAATTCAGATTCTTAATACATGCCTTGTAGATAAGTGTTTAACAACAATTGCTTTTTACTATATGATTATTAATTATTTACTGCGCTATTTATTACATGCCTGTGGTACGAAGGCGGTCAGAAATGTTTCCGGAATCTACAAGAAAAACACGGTATTGGTTGGGGTCTTTTATTTTTATTTTTTAATGTAGTCTCCTCGACGATCAATACACTTTTTCAAACGGTGTTCCAGTCTCTTCAAGCCGTCGGAAAAGTAGGATGTTTCGAAGTCTGCAAAATAGCCATCTCTAGCGGCGATGACTTCCTCGTTTGAGGCAAATCTCTTTCCTCCCAGTAATCTTTTCAGGTTTGGGAAACAACTCATTCAATTTGGACACGACTATGAGGGATGAATGAGCCGCTGCATTGTCGTGGCGGAAAAGCACTTTTCCGCTGCACACGGAGCCGTTTCTCCTTCAATATTGTAATGAATCGGGTCAATAAATTGCTGTAGTGTTGCCCCGTGATCATCCTTCCCTTCTGCAAGTAGTTGATGAGGATCACACCTTGGGAATTCCAAAAAATGGTCGCCATGACCTTTCCGGTCGATGGAACGGTCTTTGCTTCCTTCGAAGCCGATTCGCCTGGAAAAGTTCACTATTTCGATTGTTCCTTGGTGACCGGTATGTAGTGGTGGATCTAAGTCTCATCCACGGTTACGAAGCACATGAAGAAACCTCTTGGATTGTGTTGGATCCTGACAGACACTCCTTCGAAACAGTCATTCGATTTCGTTTTTGCTCCGGTGTGAAGAAACGCGGTACCCATCGCGCCGAAAGCTTTTTTATACTAAAAATTTCATGTAGGATATGGCCAACGCTTCCTTGTGATATGCCAGTTGCCTCTGCTATCTCTTTCAGCTCAATCGGCAATCGGCTAACACGGCATCATGAATCTAGTCGGCCATTTTATCGTTAGTAGTGGTTCTTGGGCGTCCACTGCGTGGTTCGTCACTTGTGCTTGTATGGCCACATTTGAACTCACTCACCCAGAAGCTGATGGTTAAAAATGATTGACTACATCCGCCATGAGCCTCTAGTAAAATATTTCGAATTTCCGTGGCCGTTTTCCCAGCTATTCAGAAGTTTTTAACTTTCACAGTTGCCATAAAAAAGGTTGCCCCAAAAGTTGTGTACAAAAATGATTACTTTTCTATCACATAATCACCGTGAAGATTGATGTATTTGCCATGTCTCTGGACGAGGCTTCCAATCCCCTCTGCGTAGAATGTTGCCGCCGGTGAGTCGAGATGGTCCGCGATATTGCCTCCTAGCCACTTTTTCAGTTCACGCTGAAGAAATTTTTAATCTACACAGTGTAATTTTTATCCGTAAACGAAACTTTTTATATATAGAGTGTGATTTTAATTCATTTTCAACCCTTTCTTGTGATATCCAGCGCTATAATAGCCCAACTTTAGTCCCGGAGCATTCTAGTTAGTGTGTTGATTATATCAAACATTTTGTACCAATGTCCCTGACGAGATACATGTGATTTAAGATGTCGAAATTGGCATTCTAATATAGAAAATCACATCTTGTGAATTAAAAGTTTTTATTGTGAATTAAAACCACATCTGTGTATTAAAATTTACAATTGCCGATTAAAATCAGAAGCAGTAAATTAAAATTATGTTTAGCTATGAATGCTCAAAAAGGAAAAGTATAATTTTCATCAACGAATGACATGGACATGGTCATGTTATGACAATATTATAAATAATAAATGAAATACATACAACATAAAAAGTTAGGTATAAAAAAAATAAACACTAAAACACAAGAAAATGTAAATAAAATCAATTACTTAGCTATCCAAAAGCTCATTTACCTTGTAAAATGATTGTCTTAAGGGACCGCGATAACTGAGTTTTAAAACGGGAAACGGATCCGTAGTGTTTGATAATTCTTGGTAATTTATTATAAATATTATTATAGTTTTATATCTGAGACTCATTTTATACAGGTGGATACGATCTTTTGGGTATAGATAGATTATTGCAATTTCTTGTCTCCATACCTCATAATGAAGCTATTTTTTTTTAAATAAATGAATATTCTTTGGGTAGAACGCTTACATCTTGTACACATGAAGGGACCTGAGAGATAATATGCAAGATTGCTTGAGCAACGGCCGACAAGGAGTCCTGGAGTTTGAGCCAATCATGTACCGAATAACTTTCTTTTGTTGTAGAAATAGATTACACGAATGATAAAATGTGTTAAATACATATGTTTTTATAGATAGTCAAATTTATTTTGACCAATTTCTATAAGTAACAAATAAATATTTTTGTAACTATTACTCACGAGTGGAAAATATTTTGTGTGATCTGTACTACTACGCATGCGCGAATCAGTCAGTACTACCAATCGCTTTTTATACGTGGTCCTTAATTTTGAAGCGCTGCTTGTACGTATGGCGCAGAAAAAATTGTAAAATATAAGTTCACATCAGTCCCTAACATTTTGAAAAGACAATTAATAATTATATCGCAGGTAATTCCTTATTGAGAAATATGAACTATAAAGTGGAAGAAGACGGGAATACAACAAAAAAGAAGGCGTATGGATGGATCATCTAAGTTTATGCTTTACAATGACGGTATTTCCTTTTTAAAATTCAATACTTACTGAACTAATTGTAATTATTCTACAACTAAATTTATTATTAAAAACTAGCTTTAACAGAATAGCTCAGCTACTATGCATTATATTTCTTTGCCAATGGCTTTCAGTCGAAAACATCTCTCGTTTTACTTTACTAGTGTGCCCATGTAAATAAGCCTTAATAGAAATAATTAGACACAAATGCCGAGGCTCAAACTATTCAGATCTACTACATTAGTCAGCAATTAAATGGAAAGTATAAATTGATTAAAATCTGTTGTGATATAAGTGAATAAAATCAAAGGTCGCTACACAGATTTTTAGTACTTGAGTCATTATTTCCTATTTAATTTTGTGTCTGAATAATTTGCTATATTCATCATTGAATGTCAAAGGACATCTCTATAATCCACTGAGTTTCCATTTAGAAAGTGTTGTTGGAAGAATTGTTAAATGGGAATGTAAATAATTATATTTTCTTCTTTCGTTCTTGTAATACGCGTCATAAAATTTTATTCATTATTTCTAGAAAAAATTGACAGGAAATTTTGTCAATTTTTCAAATTATTATCATCCTGTACCCAGTTCAATACTTCGCCTTCAGTAATATTTTCGCCGCCAATTGAATTTAATGTACTAGAATCAGCATTAGGACGCCATTTTTAGACGAAAGTTTTTGTCTTAAAGCTTCTAATGAGAAGTACTCCATGCATACGATAACAAGAAAACGGCATCTTCCAAGCTAAATTCTTTAAGGCACTTAGTGAGGTTTGCTTCATCTGACGATAAAATTTTGCTTAAAGGTGATTTTCGATAAGCTGACTTAGTTAAATTAATTGGATTCTGGTCCGCTAGCTGGAGAAGAGCGCTTGTGTTTAGTGGTAAAAATGTGATGGTAAGTTGATTGTCTTCACTAGCGAGTTCTTCACCTGGACAAAATACAATTGTCTACTGAAAGTAAAGCTTTATCTGGTAAATGTCGTAGTTTAAGATACTTTCTGACAAAAAAATGAATGAATGAACACGTAGGCTTCCACGGCTAGAGTCAGTAATAAACAAATTTATTTCCGGAATTGGATCGTGTCATGATAAGGTATAAGAGAAAATGAAATAAGAGTAAGAGAAAAAACAAAGAAATAAAAAGGAAAGAAACTAAAAGTAAAAAAAGGTGAAAAAAAGAAAAAGAAAAACGGGATCACGACGTTTCGCCTCCGTCGTAGAACGCTTCTTCAGGAGAAAAAAGGCGAAATCACTTTGGAAAAGGGTCACGGTAATTCCATGTGTTAACCACGCTAGAGAGGAAAAACCTTCTGAACAAAAGAATATTTAAGCCAGTTACTGAATATCACTGAAATCGTCCCGGCATTTCGAGAAAACTCGTAGTCTAGAGATAAATTCACATAAATGATCTTGGATTCTTTGCCTTACCAATGACGACTGGTATTAATTTGTGAGACCCATAGCTGTTTATACGCACCAAAAAAGTTAGCCTTTCTTTAGTAGTCTTCCGTCCAGGTGCTTGTTTTCGTCCAGCTTGAACCACTGTCTTGTCCAGTAATAATTTCCAGTGCAAAGCAGCCTCATCCGCATTATAAATTTGTGCAGGTGCAGGGTCAGCGTTTTTGATTTTTCTTTTAATGTGTCTAAAAAGGGCTGGACTGCATGATTGCTGGATAACTTTTCGTCAGAAATTTTTAGTTTACGAAGGTCAAACATGGCAGCAAAACTGTTTCCTTTGTAAATTTCTTGATACTCTACTCTTGCCTCTGCAGCCAATATTTCATATGTATTTGGAACATGTCAAGATCGTAGTCACCGTAATCGGAGTGACTACAACAAATAAACTTCTTACCTTCTAATTTTAGCCTTATTTCATTACATCCGAAATAGTGGATTATTCAATATCATACGAAACAGCCAAATCTTTACCACTTACACCATTATCTGCTCTGTCCAAAATTTCAGACTTTTGTTTTGGTGTTTTGGTGTTTGTGTGTTGTGTTTTCGTTTTGAAGCCATTTCTAGCAATCATGTTCTGAGTAACAATACCGAACTAATGAACTAGTTCAACTAACCTCGTGTTTATATATAACGCAATTTTATGCAAGTTGGAACTTGCGGAATCTATTGACAGTGCACTTCGGATAAGCAAATCATAAAAATTCAGATTACAAAGTACATAATGTATTTTAAATAGCTATCCGAATTACCGAAGAATTCGGTTTAATGCAGGTTCGGACTATCAAGGTAATATTGTATGTGGTTGTACACACAGTTACCAATTTTCTATCGTATGGTTCGTTTCTTGTTTTGAAATGTTGAAATTGTTTTTTATTTAATATACCATAAGTTTTGGTTTTGTATTTATATGCTTTCACCCGTTTCACTCGTTCTTTGTATACTTATCCAAGTATTTACAACATATTTTACTTACGTACAAGCGACAGTGAGATGGAACGTCCAGTAGTGACATTTCAGTGTTTGTTCAAAAAGTATAAAGTGTCAAAGTAATTGAATATGAAAATATCATTTAAAAAATATGAATCCAGGAACAACCAATAACGAAAATTTTGAACTAGAGATATGTGTGCCAATATCGCATTATCTGATTACTACGATCTGTTTAAGTTTTCTATGTATTGAAGGTACACAAAATCAAATAACAAGAAACTATACTTCAACATCATAGTATAGTGTAGCGCGAGTTCCTCAAGGGTCTATTGTTGGTCCTACTTTATTTACGATGTATGTAAATGATCTTCGATTCATTTTAGATGTCAGTGTTTTACTCAATATAAAAACGATACGATTTGCATTTGACGTGGAGTAATTTTCGGCTTCGCTTATATCCACAGGTATTATTGATCGAATGATGCTCTGGTGTGAGGAGAATCGATTGATTCTGAACTGTTCAAAAACATAGTTTACGCGCTTTATATGCTCGTCAAGTAGAAATTGCGGTAATAGCCTATATGTAAAGTATCAAGGGAAGTCTCTTCCTGAACAAACCGCTAATTATTTAGAATTATTCCGGTTTAAAATCGAAAGTACACTGTCGGACCTTCGGTAGTAAATATTGTTCCGCTTTATATGGAATCATAAATTTAAAGAATCATTTTTCTTGAGCTCTCCTGTCTAAAATTTATTCATTTTACAATTGAATTGTCAGATACATGCTTAGAATGAGTAAGACATATACATAAGTTTTAGGTATTTGCGCTCTTAATATTTTAGGAGAAGAATGCACGTACATATGTATATTCTCAGGAAATAGAAATGTTTCTTTTTAATGTCAACAAAAGCTTACAATGATTTAAATATACTGCTACATAAGACTGTTTTTTACGAGAAAGGCCGGTATTATAATGCCATTACGTGTTTTAAAAGATTGCTTAACGATATTAGAAACATTCTTTGTATTAGGAAATTTAAGAGACATGCAAAAATTATGTTTATTGCGAGGTTCTTTCTATAATATGGATGAATCCATAAATTCATAACTTCTTAAGTTCCGATATAAAGACTTTAATGCTTCTCGTTTGTCACGGCATTTATATATACATATTTTTCTATGTTCTCATTTGTTTATATACTTAGCGAAATTTCTATAGTTCCATATGAACTTTTGCACAGAATATTTGGTTATCTTAATATCTTCCGTAAATTATACATCGAAGTTAATGAGGAACTAAAAAGCAACACAAATGCAAGACAAAATAATATTAAAAGAATTTATTACGTTTTATATCTTTTATCCTCCTTGCTATCGCAGATTTTAGTTCTTTGACGACATGGAATTATTTATTATTGGCATACACCTCTCTTGCTAATATTCCCCAAAGATTTTCGATCGGGTTCAGATCAGGCGAGTTAGCAGGCATTTGTAATAAATTGATTTTCTTTTAATGAAACTACTGGAATTATGGATAGTTGCATTGTCTTGCTGAAATATCCAGTCTATTTAACAATAAATAAACTTTGGAAGATATTTAGAAGCTTCTTTAGATTTTAAGGTAACGCCTGATTTCGTAGGATGTCTGTCTAACCCTGTAGACCTATAAAAATTTCGCTCTTTTAAGTTACCATTATTTTAAATATTATCTGTATAAAATGTAATGATTGTGTTAATGTTATTTTTTCTTGCATTTGTGTTTCTTTGTAGTTCAACATTAATTTTGATGCCGAAGATATTACGAAAGATATTACCGAAGATATTACGAAAACCAAATACTCTGTTCAAAAGTTCATATAGAGCTATAGAAATTTTGAGTGTGTTATGTAGCAGTTTATAAATAATTTATTTTTTTATAAATAATTGACATTGTTCTGGCAAGAAATATTATTATTATTATTGTTATTATCTATCGTCAATTATCTTCCCTTAAAAAGTGCACTAAACGCTTTATAATTATGAATAGAATTAGAATAAGTATAAGTATAAATTTCATTTCAACATTAAGATACGAAGCTGAACTTAATGCATTTTTATCATTAATATTTGATTAATCTTTACCAATAGCCATGAAATTGCTTGATAAAAGTTACAAATCAAAATGTAACCATTTTAATTTTGTCCAAAACCCTCAAATTTATATGTATTGCTTCACAATGCTCTTTTTTACCGTTTAAATATCTAATTTCTGTAAGAAGAGGAAAGTCCTGTTTATTTTTTTTGCTTCTTAGGGGAAACAAATTCTTCCTATGGAATAATTATTTATTTTATTTTCTTTTTCTTTAAATCACAAATACATAAGATTACAAACTAAATGATATAATTTTATATATGATTCATCAACTACGATTTCAATGCAATGTTCGGGGAAAATAAACTCGATTTGTATCACGTAGTCGCAGTTAAACGAGAATTTCTATAACTATATATATTACGTACGGAGAACGCCAACAAAAATGAAATCATGCGATTAAAAATTAAAATTCTTGGAAAACGTAAATCTTGTAATGCTTTGTTTACCCAACATTACTTCCTAAGCGAAATATCCAATATCCTGCTATCATTATTCTCCATCGAAAATACGTAGAATGTCTTGTTTACTTAGTAAATTGTGAATGAATTGCGTACATATTTGCTTGTCGGCGTATGTATATCAGATATGGATAATCAATATCTCTCTTAAATTACAGATATATTGCTGAATATCATAAATAAGTGATTTCCACCCAAATGACCGAAAAGATAACGCCAGCCAAAGGCAGTTTCTTAAATAGTAAGTATTTTTTAAATAACCTCATTTCAACGTCTATTCCCGAAGAAATAAAGAGTTTACGATTACGTTTTTATGCGTTCCATATTCTTAGCTGCGTGAAATACAAATGCGAAACTGTAAATTATTGCGGATTCTAAAATTAGAGCGCAAGCTAATATAAGATACGTGTTGGTTTTAATCTTATTTTTGCTCCTTTTATCAATTCGAAATGCATCAACCTACTTGGCAAAACGCAAAAGTATTCCGAAAGGTTAAAATTTCTTTATATAACTACTCCTTTTTGAAAGATCGTTAATGTTGTTTGTTTATGAACTGTTTTCAATTTCTTTTAAGTTTGGTATACACTTAAGCATTATAATTCATTTTGGATATTATTTGAGAAGCATACAATACATCGCAACTTAAAAGAATATGGCTCATTTTACTATTAGCATCGTTTCAATTTTCTTTTTTAAATACAGAGCAGTATACAAGAAATATATTATTAATTTCATCTAAATTATAGTTATGTAGCTAAAAATAAAAAATATAGCTACATTCTAAAAAAATGATTGTAATTTTACTATCATCACTCAGTGGTATTACTGGCACCAACGCGTCAAATTTGCAATGATAAGTAATTTTTAATGTCTAATAAAATATTCAGGCAAAACCATCATACTCAAAGGCCGTGAAAGTCTGAGATACTATTTAACCCGCAACATTATTAATGCTATAATACCTAATTTATAATGTAATATTACCTTCGGAGCAAAAGATGAAATTAATAATCTTAATATTAGCATGGCTATAGTTCATTCAAGCAAGGAATATAAGTGCGAGTAGTATATTTTGAAATGCTATTGTTTTTATGTGTATTACATTACTAATTTTATGGTAGAAGTTCGATTGCTCAGGCCCCAAAAACGTACGTAATAGCTTCCAATTCCGCGATTCGTACTCTTTTCTGTTTAACGACTCTTCGATCATTCAAATTTTCTCCTTTTCAGCTAAGTATGCTTCTTCATTTGCGGCTAAACGATCAGCGAAGTTTTTCATTTCATGTTGAATCATCTTCGACCTACAATGACAATAAAAAGTATTTTGCTTTCGAAAAGACCTCATATTTAGTTCCTCTTATCTGTTTCTTCAAATTGTTTGAGTTTAATTACAGCATCGGCGTATTTTTGCCGCATTGCTTTTATAATTCATCCTTAACGCGCTGCAATTTTTTTTTCGAAGGACTTTGGATCCTTGTGTTCGAAAACTCGGATCTTTTGTGTTAATAATAGTATAGTTTTCGAGGCTCCTCTTTACTTATCTTTGTTTTTTTTAATTTTTCTCCCAGAATTTCTGGGATATCCGATTTGTCGTCATCTTTATTTCTAGGAGGAGGAGGAGCTGACGTTACAATACCTCCTTTGTTTTTTGTCATCCCATTTTATTCTTAAGTCGGACCAAATCCTATTTTCAATAGAAATAATCTCGTGGAAAGTATTTACAAATACAAAATACTGTCCATTTCATATGGAAAAATAGAAAGATATTGTGGATTTTTGAGAAAGCAAATGCAATTTTTTAAAGGACATGAATTTACTTTTCCAATCAATTAGAATCGGGGTTTGGAAAATATTTGATATATTCTATATATGATGAAATAATGAAAATTGCAATTTATTTTCTGTTTAGATATTTTATAAAAAAATCAGCTGAGTAAATTTACTGAGCGGCATTAATTTTAAACGAGAAATCGATGGTAACAAAGTTGCATCGATTTTACATGTAATTTTACTGGATCGTTTTTTAGACTTTATAGTGCAATTTCCGACGAGCTCTGGAATAAGTATATTATTTGTCTTATCTCCGGTGTAATGATTGTCAGTATTTTATTTATGGTATTATATAAGTGTGTTATGTCTATTAAGAGGGAGCGAACACAGTGTGTTAATTTCACAGCTTCCCACCGTAAATTTTTCTAAATCTGGATATTTATGAAAAATTTTCCGAAACACATAAGTATTATGGAGGGGGACTACTGCTTCTCCAAAGTCTACTCAACCACTTTAACCTCCTGCCCCCGACAGCAATCCCTTTGAAAACCTTAAATGAAAAGGCGCATCGAGTAATCCTCATTTGAATGGTTCTCTGAAACAGTATATTTTGGAGTTTTGTTTTTTGAAATTGATCGATTCGTGTTCGAGTTTTTAAAAAAATATTTGTTTTGTATTTCTGGCTGGTCAATCTATTTTAGGAGCATCGGAATAAGAATCAATGTTTTAACTTTTATAAATTTCATTTATACATCTTCAAAAAGGTGGAGCTCTATCTCACTATGATCATTTTGAATTCTTAAATCGCTTTGATAACAAAAATAAAACATTTTGAGTAGTTAAAGGGTATTTGAGTAATAGCTCTTTGAGACTAAAACAAAAATAAAAAAGAACTCCGAAGCGAATTGATCAATTTAAAAAAACTAAATGCCAAAATGTACTGTTTCAAAAAACTTTTAAAATGAGTTATTTCCATTTAAGTTCTTCAAGGAAGTTGCTCCCGGGGCAGGGGATTAAAGTGGATGAGTCAACTTTTGCATAAAATCGATAATACTTATAACGTGTTTCAGAAAATTTTTCATAAATTTCCACATTTCATTATTAGGATGGGAAGTTCTAAAATCAACACACTGGATATGTTATAAGCAGAGACCGGATTATATGCAAAGTGCAAATCTTTTATTTTATTTATTTATTATATTTTACGTCTATATGTAGATGTTCACAGGTAAACGCTGCGTTCCGCATAATTAATTAATTTATGTGAGTGGAGTTTACTGCTATACCTGTGAATTGTACATCCACACAGTCCTTGCAATCGTCATTTATATGTAGATGTATTACACTGATTAAAGTTAATTAGTGTTAATTAACTTTAATTAGTGTAAGACATCTACACCTACGTAAAATATAATAAATAAATAAAATAAAAGATTTGCACTTTGCATATAATCCGGTCTCTAGTTATAAGTGTTTGCTGCTAGATGCTCTTAAACTCCTTGCCAAAGTTCAAGGAAATACGATGTTCCTTTTAGGGTCACATAATCAAATTTTAATCTCATTTTAGGTAGAAGAACATTTCTTATTTTGAAATACTTCGCGATTCCTTCTATGTTCATCTGCTGTCAATATTGTAACTTACATCAGTTTCTATAGATAATTGGTACAAAATTGAAGATTATAAGAAGCCGTTACAATTCAAATTTAAAGACATTTCGTTCGTGTGTAAAGTTTAGAAGGACTCGAACTGTTTTATTTTAATCATTAGTTTAAGTTTCTAATTTTATAATGGTGATAGTGATTGTTTAGATAGCTTTAAATATGGCGAAAACTTGAAATTAATTAATTCGTGCAATTTTTGTACTTACGCACTTGAATTTGGCAACTCAGGTGTTGTGCATTCGAAAGCAGTGCTACTCCCTTGAGTCATGCCCTTTGCCTTTCAATTGACCAATCAGTCCTAAACTATAGTTAGATAGCTACTCTTAACACCCTTCTTCATAATCGCATAATACTTTTCTGCTGTAGAGGACATTACACTTTTTAAGAATACCAGTTCCTTGATATTCCATTCAGTTTCTTTTCTTTAAATTAATTGCTGTCCCAGATGCTCGTCCCATTTTTTTGGTTACTTCTTTATCTTTGTTTGCTGTCGCGTTTCTTTTTGTATACATATACTTGAGTGTGCAAGTCTGTATTTAATTTCTTCCACCACCTAACGATGATAATTTCCTACAATTTCAGATTTCTTTTTCTTTTGTCAGTATAATGCTAGGTTTCTTTTATTTTCTGCTTCACTTTAACAAACTAATCATTTAGCCACGTAAAAACTTAAAAATGACTACGTCAAAATTCGAATGCCCTTACACTGGTCATAAAGTAGAAAAGAGAAAAACCGAAAGACATAGGAAAGGAACGGCACTGGCATACACACTTCACTACATGGGGCCGATCCTGTCGACTTGGATCTGAAATCTACTTTGCAATCGACATAACCCATTTGTTTTTAATTATTTAACAAGTTACCCGTGTAGCAAGAAACCATGTGTTGTAATTTCATATCAAAAACATTGATATCTATACTTCATTCACGTTAAGAATGCAGTAGGTAGCGCTACGATTGGCGGCTGTATTGCACTGGTAAAATTTAACCGATGAAACAGTCAAACGACAACGTCGTAAACATCAAAGTTTGGTTATTAAAAACTTGTATAAGAAGTAGCAAAGTTTGTCAAATTTTATGTGCAATACATTATGGTTATATGACCTGGTAAAATAATACCGCAATAATAAAGTAAAAGTAACATCAATTGCAATATAAATGTATCCTTTCATTGTTTTGTTTACCGAAATAGTTAGAGTTTATTTAATTATATTGGAAAGTAAATGAGATTGCATTTGGAGTTAATCGAAGAGAGCATAAATGATATATGACAAGCTTTAAAACAACAATATTGCCACGGATAAACTTGAATCGAACATATAACGTCGACATGGATGGTTATATACGTTGTGTTGTACCAAGTCATTTGTCATGAAGTAAATCTCACTGTTGGTAATCTCCATCAATTTCAATGGTATAGTTGAAAGTAAACAATTTAATATATACGAGAGAAAGCCAAACAAGGAACAATGTTGCTGATTATAAACAAATCATAATGGGCACAACGGGACTGTATCCAAAATCTATCGAATGGCTTCAAAGTACATGGCAACACACAATATCGTTAAAATTTTGCATAGAATTTAGTTATTATCAATGATGAAATTAGATGAGCTGTTCGGTGAAAAAGAAAGCAGCACTGCAAGTATACTTATCTATTGTAACCCGATTGTAGTAAAACCAATGCACATTTTCAACGACAGTACAATCAATAAACAATTGCATGAATATCAATGAGTACAATAAAATACCAAATATACTAATTAATTATAACGATCTCTTAACTACACATATTACAAATTCATATAATTCTCTCTTCATATCTGGAATAAATTTAATAAAAAGATTCCTTTACTGTTAGCATTTTGTTTATAAAACAACAAATGAAATAAACGTATGAATTTGATTTATAAATTAAAGGGTAGAGTGAAAAAGGTGGCCAAATAATTTCAATTTATTATGTAAATGATATTAACAGATATTTGAATCAGATTCTGATGACGGTGGTCTGGTGAAGATTATGTATTTGCCGTTATGATAAATTCTTCAAGTGTATTTTCATCAATATTATCCAGTTACCACATCATATTCTCTTCTTCGATAACATGTTTGATACAATTAATTTGTGTACACATGTTATTTTAAAAGTACTACATTGCATAAAATAGCTTAACTAAATGTATGGAATGCATGGAGATTTAAATGAGCAATCAAAGTGTTTTACACATTTTATTAATTTATTAGGCAAAATCAGAATCTGATGTATCTGTGGATGAATCTACATCTGTAGTTATAATAAATTCTTCAATCATATGTTCAACTTAGCCTCTGCCTGCCGCCAATATGTTTCCCTTGAGAGTTTTTCGATAGTCCTGCAATTGCATGTACTACTGCTTCCTCAGCCATACCGAACCAAACCTGTAATAGTAGAGTAAAAATTATTTTGTTTATATAATTGATTGTGTAGTACCTTAAATTATTAAATGATGAGATGAACGAGTTTATAGATAAAAAATACAATGAAAACCTGCAGGAAACAACAACACGAAAATCGTAAGTAAATTTGACAACCGACACAAATTTCATATGAAGAAATTACATGAATTTCTCTTGTGTGAACATGCCTCGCTCAATGGCAAGCCCGTATTTTAAAGCCTATCTATTCCAAGTCTGCATTCTTAACGTGAATGGAGTATAGATCTGGTAATTCTTCAGGTTATAGTCTGGTCCAGATTCTGTTCTTAGTTTCTAAAGCTAGCGTTGATTCTTTACCGTGTAAGATTTTTGGTTTTGCGAATTATATGAAAATGTCTATTGTCTGTTGCTTAACGATTTTTTAGCGTAAATTTATAGCGTGCCGCAAATAAATTTAAACATCTCTAAACGTAGGATTACGCCTATCAGGAAAATTATTGTATTTAGCATTTCATTACACTATTTTGGAGCATATAAACACTCTAACTTACCGAACGTATAATCTCGTCTACAGAAACGGATTGTTTATTATTGTTATTTGACTTGTTTGCAAGATCCAAATCCGAGAACGCTGTGGTAATGTAGTGTTCTATATCTATATGATCCGTATATACATGTGTAACTCTCGCATCATAGCAATCCAAAAGCATTTCTTAAAGTATTTGGACTAATCTTATGTTTTATTTCTTCAAAATTAAGTCAAAATCAAGTGAAAAGTTTTTGGTTAATTACATAAATTATAGGATATACTGCCCATGGATTGTAAATATATAAACTGCATTTTCATGTGCAAGATTAACTTCTTGATATGGGATAACATTTTGTTTACTTTTGTTGTAAAAAAACTCCTGTTCGCACTACCTTCAACAATTTTAATGCCATTTGCAAGACTCAAACGTTAATTACAATTATACATTACACAATATAAAGCAAGTTTGTTGTATTTTACTCTGTTTGCTCCTTTCTTTGGCGTTTGATATATCAATTTTAATTTTGCAAATTCGTTTCTGTTTAGTTTAAAAGGAACATTTAATGTATTTTCTGTATTCGACCAATATATAAAACAGTTGAAAAAAGGATTCAATAGTTTAATTCTTTTTTTTTTCCAGAAATTATACCATGCCGCTACATTCTGGCAGTGCTAGGCTCTATCGCCCTAGCTATCATTTATGGACTCAAAGTAAATTTGAGCGTGGCTATTGTGGGAATGGTTAACCATACGGCTTTAGAATTACAAGAAGGGAAGACAGCTAAAAATAATTCTCTAACTTTTGATAGCGATGTAGTTTGCATCTTTAATGACACAGACACCACAAATACAAGTACCCCTGCCACCGTTGAGGTTAGTAAAATTAATTAATAGTTAATTCACTCATGTAATGTTGCAATCCTTTTCATATTCTTAATATGTTAATTTCATGACCTAAACAATCAAATTAGTTTTTGATTCTTTATGTTTGAGTAAATTATACGTAAATTCTATTTTATTGATTTTTCGCCGTTTGTATGTCAATAACCTCTCGTGAATTAGACGGAATAAAAGCACAGGTCAGGTAAATAATATATCAGCCATGAGGCGGTGTGTACGAGGGCGACCTGAAATGTTTCCCGAATCGACAAGAAAAACACGGTATTATTGTGGTTTTTGTTTCTATTTTTCGATTAAGTCTCCTCGAAGATCAATACGCTTTCTCAAACGGAGCTTCTTCAAGCCGTCGGAAAAGTAGGATGTTTCGAGGCTTGCAAAGTAGCCATCTGTAGCGACGATGACCTGCTCATTTAAGACAAATCTCCTTCCTCCTAGTGATTTTTTCAGGTTTGGGATAGTAAAAAGTCGCTGGAGGCTAGGTCCGGTGAATATGGAGGATGAGAGACTGATTCGTAGCGCAACTCATTCAATTTGGACACGACGATGCAGGATGAATGAGTCGGTGCGTTGTCGTGGTGGAAAAGCACCTTTTTGCGCTGCGAACGAGGCCGTTCCTCCTTTAATATTGCATCGAATCGGGTCAATAAATCGCTATAGTATTATCCCGTGATCGTCATTCCCTTCTACAGATAATCGATGAGGGAATCCCAAGAAATGGTCGCCATGACCTTTCCAGCCGATGGAATGGTCTTTGCTGTCTTCGGAGCTGATTCGCCCGGAAAAGTCCAATGCTTCGACTGTTCCTCGAAACATCTTACTTGGATTGCATTGGATCCTAGTCAGACACTCCTCCGAAACTGTCACCCGATTTCGTTTTTGCTCCGGTAGCCGAAAGCCTTTTAATACCCAAAATATGTAATGGTGGATCCAAGTCTCATCCACGGTTACGAAACGCATGAAGAAATCCCTTGGATTGCATTGGATCCTAGTCAGACACTCCTCCGAAACTGTCACCCGATTTCGTTTTTGCTCCGGTACCCGAAAGCCTTTTAATACCCAAAATTTCGTGTAGGATATGCCCAACGCATTCATCTGAGATGCCTGTTGTCTCTACAATCTCTTTCAGCTTCAATCGGCAATCGGCTAACACGACATCATGAATCTTCTCGACCATTTCATCGTTAGTAGCGGTTTCTGGGCATCTAGTGCGTGGTTCGTCACTTGTGCTTATGCGGCCGCGCTTGAACACGTACACCCAGAAGCTGATGGTCGAAAATGATGGTGTACATCCGCCATGAAACTCTTGCAAAATATTTCGAATTTCCGTGGCCGTTTTGCCAGCCATCCAGAAGTGTTTTATCACTGCACGAAATTCGATTTTATCCATTTTTGCGAAACTGCCTGAGTTGCTCCGCAAAAACACACTCTTAAACAACAACTATTGTCAGTAGACGTCTGAAATTTTGACAGTTTCCATAAAACGCTTGCCCTTGTTGACCAAAAAATCCACTTCAACCTTTGTGAGCCATCTCTTGCCGATTCCGGAAACATTTCAGGTTGTCCTCGCATACTAGTGGTCTTAATTAATGTCTGCCGCTCTGATGGAGAGAATGTCAAAATTACTTTCCCATTCGCAGACAGTTCCGTTTTTATCGGTTATTGCAGGCATAAATCGTGTTTATTTTTTCAATTGTAACTTTCGAATCTAATGTATAAATTCAACATTAAAGATGTTATGGGCAATTAGGGGATTACTATAATTATCATAAATAAACATTGTGCGTAAAGTGTATTATTTCTTATTTATAAATACAATTTGTAAATGTAAATGTGATTATTTTATGAAATGAATAAATAGAAATACAAATTTGGAAGGAATATATGTCGGATATACATTTACAGTTCTTCAACTAACAATTAATTTGTGCTTGTAAATTATGTTAGTTTATAGTTAACCCTTAACCACCGTAGTGCATATACCGTAACGTCTTCACTGTTGTGCGGTCTTGATGACCGCATATATAAAACAAACTTCAATTACCAAACTATATTTTTTACTCATTGGGAACATTCTTATTGGATTGAGTGTACCCTAAACTAAAGCGCAAGAAGATGACTTTTAACATAGTTCGTTCTTTAATTAACATATATTAAACAAAAAATCGGTAAATCTCATATTTTGCTCAGTTTTTAACACAAACGCTAGAATTTTTCTTTAGTAATATTCTATACAAAAATTAGAACAGATTCTTAACAATAAACGATCATGCGATTAAAAAAAAACAATAATTTAAGAAATAACCTAAAACAAATAAAATATCGTAGAGGGTCAAATACCCAAAGATTGTGTTTACAATTTTTACAAATTTTTGACGCACCTGCTAAACATGTAGGCATATGGCAAATTTTACACACGTAAAAGGTTTTTCTTTTAATTCTAGAAGAACAAGTGCAACATGTTTTTCGTTTTTCCAGTTTCTCTTCTAGAACTACTGCTCAATCATATCTAAATTCTGCAATTCAGATCTTTGAGTACTTTCATATGTATATTTCGTTCTGATGGTGTATAATATTATATTTGTCCACTGCAATACAACTTGTGGCAGATCTGCCATAAATAAGAGATTCCAGCGAATAACTGCATCAACTATATTTCCTAATCCGGTCGATCGTCGCAATCCTGGAAGCTGGATAGCGATATTGTGCTTCTGAGTTCTCGCGCGAGAAACAAAACTTTGCGATGACCACTTATAGCAATTTTTCCCATAAAAGAATTTTACATTGTTTTGAGAAGTGCCGCCGCTAGTTTCAGTTTCGTCCGACAGTTCATTAGTTTCTTCTGTTTCTTCTCCCTCATTAAGTTCAATTTTTGAGTCTGTTTCATGTTCACTTTCTTCATAACTGTTCTCATTTACGCTGTTTTGGTCATTAATATCTCTACCATGCTAATAAAATGCTCTCATGATCAGGATCGCCTCACCGAACCGTTTTGGTCGTGGTAGGATTTTTACTCATTACTTTGTGCAAAAAGCGCAACTCAAATACTGGCGTTAACACCGTAGACCTGTCCCTGTGACCACTTCTTAACTTTAGCCGTGTGTTTATTGCGCAACTTCAACTTTTTGCAACATACTGGCAATGCACGCAGTTGAAGGTAACGAGAACACGGATCCGTGATATTAAAGTCACTGAAACCGCACTACAGTGGCTAAGGGTTAAATAATTCCGCAAAAGACTCTTTTAATACGTTGTCATTAATCTCCTTCATTATCATTTTGACGGTATCGACGTTTAAAAAATCACAAGTGTAATACAATTATGCAATCGTAATAAATGAATGAAGTAGTGCAAGTAAAGATTATAGAATTTAGATTTAGCAGTTATTGTTCCTCTAAAAAGTGAATATTGTTAATAAAATCATTTAAAAATTGAAATCCGCACAATGATCGTTGGTTTGCATAATCTTGGTCGAAGTAGCAGAGATATCGGAAAACAATTGAAATTAAGTCACCGAACTGTGGACTATAACGTGAAAAAATGCATGACTCATTATTAAATAACAAACGAACAGGGTGAAAAATTATGACAAGTGACGGAATAGACGAGAAATCGGGCCTGAAATTGAATGTTTTTGTCTCAAATAACCTCTATTATTCAATAAATATTATATTATTCTATTCCATAGTTTTAAGAGTATTTTACTAAATACAATACTACAGTTTCTTTTTTAAATAGCGCTTCCTTTATTTAGGAGGAGGGGGCAAATAATTGGTAGTATATGTAAATGATAATAAACTTTTTATATGCTCTCTATATAAGATTTATACTTGCAATAACCGATAGAAGCCGAACTGTGTGCGGTATCATAGGGAAAGTTTTGATATTCTCTCCGTCATAGGGGAGACATTAATTAAGACCACCGCTGTACATACCACATATGTAGACGTTACCAAGCAATATAAAAATATTTTTGGACTACCGTAATTTTCGTGTAATTAAGGACTTTTTCCGATTTTTATTAAATATTTTGGCAATTCTTATTAATACAACGATTTTAAAGGATAATTTACAATACATCAGAAAATCTTTCTTCATATTCATTTTTCTCTGACCGATATTATATTTAGAATGTTATAGAAGATCATATATAACAAGCCGGCCCAAAATTGTAACGTCAATAAAGAGATCTACTTATAACAAGTAGCGACGTGGCCAAGTGGACATGATACATGGTTTTAAATTAATCTTCTCCAATTTATGCCAGTTGTACTCTAAATATGACAGGATTTCCTTTTGCGTCAAGGTCTTATATCAATACAATACTATTTAAATGTTTGTGTAAAGATGTAACTTCTTTTTCATAAACCGAATTAATGTGTTTCTTATGATGTAAACGTATAATATGCCATATTATACTTTTACATCAATTTGATATATCCGTCTTTTTTCGCACTTTTCGCGAATTATACCATTTTTCAAGTTGAGTAGGGAGTTCCTTTGAAAATATGACAAATGGCATCGTTTTAGGATGGACCGTTTACATGGTCAAGTACTTTACAAGGCATGATTTTGAGCTCATATTTTTGGGGATACATCGTTGCTCAAGTGCCCGGCGGTAGAATAGCGGAGCTAGTAAGCGCCAAATGGGTGATGTTCTTCTCCGTAGCGATAAACGTTGTTTGCACAATTCTTACGCCGTTGGCGGCGAAATGGCACTACGTAGCTATGCTTGCAATGCGTATAGGTGAGGGTATTGGTGGAGGCGTAACATTTCCGGCTATGCATGTAATGTTAGCTCATTGGGCACCACCTGCCGAAAGAAGTGTAATGAGTAGCATCGTATATTCCGGATCTGCTTTGGGTACAGTGGTAAGTCACCGTATATACTATGTGTAGCAATTATCTTTAACTTTAAGGAATACTCTAGTTCACTTTTATATTTCTTCTTCCTTTTCGTAGATAAGCATGCTACTAGCAGGTGTTATAGCTGGATCTCTAGGATGGGAGGCAGTCTTCTACATAATGGGAGGTCTCAGCGCTATATGGATGTTACTTTGGGTTGTTTTGATAGCAGATAGCCCAGAAAAACTATCTTTAATTAGTGAAGAAGAGAGAACTCTCATTGTCGGTGCGTTAAATGCTGAAGCTGGCGGCAAAAAGAAGGAAGTATGTTAACACTCTAAATGCTATATGCAAATTCTCCCGATACTAATCTTATATGTATTCATCAGGAGCATCCACCAGTACCTTGGAAATCGATATTCCTCTCAACAGCATTTTGGGCAATTCTAGTTGCTCATACTTGCTCCAACTGGGGTTGGTACATGGTACTAATAGAGCTTCCACTTTACATGAAGATGATCTTGAAGTTTAAGATAGCCGAAAACGCAGTTTTAACAGCTGTGCCGTTCTTGTGCATGTGGATCTTCAGTATTTTGCTAAGCAAAGCGTTAGATACAATGAGAGCTAAGCATATAATATCTACCACATTTGCAAGGAAGACTGCGACATTGATTGCTAGTGTTATACCAACTCTATGCTTTGTGACACTTTGTTACATTGGATGTCAAAGGTCTCTATCTGTTTTCTTAATGACCGTAGCTGTTATGTCTATCGGAGGCATGTATTGTGGGTTCTTGTCTAATCATATCGATATCGCACCAAACTACGCTGGAACCTTAATGGCTATTACCAATACTGTTGCTACTTTACCAGGAATCATCGTCCCTGTATTTGTAGGAAGTCTTACAGGCGCAGATGTAAGTACTTGATTGCACGTATATTGGCAAATATGTATAAATAAATATGATGCATCTGCTTTTCTTATAGCCAACAATGAGATCGTGGAAAATTATCTTTTGGGTTACCGCGGGATTATATTTGATAGAGATTTTAGCATACGCTCTATTTGGATCTGGAGAAGTACAAAAATGGAACAATCCAATTACCAAGCAAAACGTGGAAATTCAACCTCTCAAATCGCCTCAATCCCCGGACTCTACAAAACCAGGATACGAGTCCACCAAGACCACTTAAGCTGAATTGCATAACCTACACTTCTAGTCAATATAAGGTACAGGAAATAAATTATTTCTTTTTAATTATTCCGGGAAAAACAGAAACTTTATTAAAAGAAAGCTGTTTACCCACTTCAAAAACAATGATTGTATGAAAACTAAAAAAAGTAGGCATTATGATTTTGAATAGCTTAAGCAAAGATAATGCATGACATTAGTGCAATAAAATGGGCGCTCGTTACAATATTATAATTACGGGTAGCCTTAATTTTAAGTATCTATATATAAGTTGTTAATAATTAATAATTATAATTGTTTTGTTTGAATACTTATAAACTATTTAATATGTCTAAATAGAATTATAGTTTTATTATTATTATAATTAGAGTTTAGATATTCATCTCGGAGACGTAGAGAAAGACAGAATGTGCTTCAGTAAGGATGCAGAAGATAAAATTGAACCAAGGCATTTTGAAGGCTTGTAAAAATGGCATTTTAAATCAATAGAATTGTTATAATATTCAATAGAGTTGGAATCATACCGATATTTTACCATTTATGATACGAATATGTGCATAAAATAATGCTGTGATGCCTATAGTCCATTCGCAACTTAAAATTCAGTATGGCTCTTATGGAGCGTTACCTTTTCTTTCTATTGACATAGAGTTTGTGTATGTACATCTTCTTTCAACATGGACAGAGTTACGTGATTTTGTACGAGTGACTTTTTTGACAGCTACATTGCCGATAACAATATCACGATAACGAATTATTTTATTTGCTGATGAAAAAAACATTTTATGTTTACGGGCATCATAATTGTGCAATGTTCGTTATTGGTCATGTAAAAACATTCACCACCACTAACGCAGTTTCCGCAAAAATGTTATGTATTCTTAGGGATGAAATAATTAGAGCCTCTTTTATCATCGTTGATTGTTTAAACATCCAGAGATAGAACCGGGCACATTATTAACAAAAAGGGATTGAAATAGAAGGAAATGACAACATTGCTTGTCATTACAAGCTTCAAAATTGCGATCAAATAGAAACCTCTAAATGCGCGCTTGTTGAAGCGGATTCCATTTTACTCTATATTCCTGATTCGAAATAAATGTTTTTTACGCTGACTTACTGACAACTTAGTTGAATTTTGCGACATCTTGGGATTGGCATCTCTATAACAATTCAAAAAAAGACTGATATAAATTTAGTGAAAAGATAATTCACCTCAAACTATTTAGCGGAACAACACATGGAAGTTATTAACTGACGCACGCCACACTAATCATGATTACTATTGTCGAAATGTATTCTCGTAGGCCAGATTCATATTGAGTGTGCAGCAGCCTCATCAGTGTAATTTAGTAAAACGGATGAAGCGTAGAGTTATAAGTTAGTATCGAGTGGATCATTGTATAAAGCAGACATATAAGTATTAAGTATGACGAACGTGCGGAAGGGAAAGACGAAATCATTGGGCGATGCAGTACGGGAACTTTTTGATGAACGCCCTCATTTACATTATAATTATGCTAGAACTGTTGCCGGGACAAACCCTACTGTAAAAAATCATATAAAGAGTGAACAACGCCAAAATAAGAAAGGTACCGTGCTACCTAAAACACGAAATTTATGTTTGATTTGTCGTTCAAAATATTCGATAGTATTATCCAGAGGTGGATAGATTAATTTGAAATACGAAAAAAGGTGTTTTTGAAATCTCCCAAACGAAGTCGGGAATTCCACAGGCGATGTCGTGGTATTCCTAATCTACTGTAGCCAATTCTTACACATTGAGAAACATGGTTAACAGCGGCTTTCTGTTATTGCGAGAATTTGAAACAAATAAAACCTGTGGTTCTACGATTTAAAGAAATACGGCGATTATAAAAGTTTGTTTGACCCGATAGAAAAATTTCAAAACATTGTCAAGACACATGTCAAAACTAACCTATTTTTGTTAATTCCACTTGCTTACTGTACTGTTTTACGACCATAAGCAGCATTATCTTGTTAGTTATGTAAAATTATGAAATTCATTACAATTTTTATTGGAATCTCTACTCTTTTGCTTAACTTTAAAACAAATCTAGGATGGGCCGCAGTAAATATACCTAAATAATTACATCAATGAAATGAAGCCTCAGTTGAACTTGCATCGTGGATATCTGGATGTACATGAGGCTCTGTGTTAGTAGTTGATGAAATATATACATTTCGTATAAGTGTATGAATATAGCTAAGGGCTTAACGTAACTCCAAATGGTGTAATAACATACATTAACCACCCGTATTCTATTTCACCAGATAAAGTGTTGAAGACCTAATATTAGATGATAAAATATTTTAATTAAAGACTCCTCCTTTTTTAGGTACATCACTACGCAGCTATTGCACAATAATATTTCAGCTTTGGGCAGCATTAATCAATATGCAATTTTCTTTAATTTCAAAGGTTAAAAATTTAGTTTAGAGTAGAATTTTATATTACATCACTCTGTGAATATTAATACAGAAATTTCTTTTGAACAGTTTGTTTTATTATTTAAAACATGTCATCAAGCTATAATTATAAAAATGTATAGTTACATTTGTAAAAAGTGATTTATATGTACACATGAACATACAAACGTGGATAATTACTGCAGAGTGTTTGATTAAAAATCCTTTACTAGCCAACACTAGATCATTAAGCACCATATTTTCCAATACATCACCATCTTCAACACTTCCCTTATCTGATGTTAAAGTAGAGTGTCAGTGGTTAATATAGGTTACCACACCATTTAGAGTTATGCCAACAAGTCCTTAGGCAGTATTCATATAGTTATACGAAATGTATGTTAATTTTTGCTAATCAAGTAAAGCAGGCTTTTTGGATTTGATCTTAGTATATTCAAGTATAATACGACATCTTGTAAATGTACTAAAGCATGATGGTCTACATCAAGTATGGGCAACCATCGACATGTTGCGGGCCAAACTTTAGTGTGCAAATACGTTTGCGGGCCGCGTTTGAAACTAGTGCATTTTAAAGTAGTGTGCATAATTTTTAGCGATAGATATCAGACATGAAATAATACAACAATTTTATTATAATGCAATTTATTAAAATAAGAAAATGAAATGAAAAGGTACAACATTATAATTAAATCGTGAAATTTTTCTTTAATTGGGTTTTACAAAATGTCTCGCGGGCCGGATCAAATCTTACAGCGGGCCGGTTGTTGCTCGCATATGGTCTACATTCTATTTTTTTTAGATATGTTTTAAAGTGACGCAAATAAGTAGAGATTCTAATAATAATTATAATGAATTTCGTAATTTTACTTGACGAACAACGTAATGCTGCTTTCGACCGCAAAACAGCACAGTAAGGAATTGATAGGAATATGTTAGTTTTATCACGTGTCTTTGTTTTCTTTGGAAACTTATCCCTGTAGTACAATACTTAGTGACGTCACACTTTTCTTGTCCAATATGAATCTTGTACACTCATTACCATGTGCTACGAGTGACATAAAAAATATGCGTGTCGTAGAAAAGTTAGTGTTATAAACAAGATTCTGATTTTACCAGATCAAGACAAATTTATGATGGATGCATTTATTACTATCCATTTCTAAAGATTATTTTAATTATCCGTGTATTACATTCGTAGACGTCGAGCGTTTATTTTCTAGGCAGAGGTCGCTCGTTTATTCGTATACTCGCTTGATTACGAACCTGGCACGCGGGAAAAATAGCGCAACTTTAATGACTACAAATACACAAAAAAAGGTTCAAACAACATACAAGAACACAGAAGTTTGGTTGCTTTTAAAATTAGACAACAATATTTTATAAGTTAAAATTATTTGTTGTGGAATGACGCCACAATTAAGAATCTCTATTTTATATTTAGATTTATATTCACTCTTATTTTAATATTTCATTATCTATTTTTTTATTTCTCTTAGAATAGGTAGATTTGCCCTTTATCGTAGTTTATTTAATTGTCTCTGTGCTATAAATCGTGCTTCAAACGATCGCATTATATATTATTATTATTTATTACGTTTAGATAGTAAACGTTCAGATTTTATTACATGTTAATGTTGTGAAAACTATTAATGTTAGGTGTTTAAATATAATAATCAATTTATTATAATCAATGTGTGTTTAAACTAAAAAGAAGCTTTATGCGAACGTTCTACCTACATATGTACTTCTATAATATAAGAAAAAAGTATTCAAGCTGTTATTACTGTGTTTAGTATACTGCAACAAAACGTTGAGTTAACCAAAGGTTGTAAAATGCAATCACAAACACAACACGTACCATATACATGGGAACCATAATACAAAGGAACCTTCCACTTTTTTAAGGTAGTTCCTATATAAAAATTATTTACAGAAACAACACTTCCAGTAAAATACGTTCTTGATTAGTACAATGCTCACCAAACTTATAACTAAATATATATTTATATAATGAATTTTTGGTGTCATATATAGGCTAAATCTTCGGCACGTCAGGTTTGAACTCGCCCGTACGCACGACCTATACGAAAATTAACCGAGTTCGTTGAAGCATCTGTCTCCATTTCCCTGTGTATGCACGTATGGCACATCGTATTACATGTATTTATACTTCATTATATGGAAGAACATTTTAACAGTTTATCTGTATATATTTTGTGAAGAATAGTAATATCTAAAGTTAGCCAAATCTTTGATGCGCCAGATCCCCACCCAGGCAAATGCGGAAAACTATCGCGTTCGCCGGGTCACAAATACAACTAGAAAGAAGGTAAGTCTTTATGCTTTCGGCATATGTTCTAAAAGACAGAGGATATGTATTAATATTCCGTTAAAATCAACACACAATTTAATTTGCAAAACAGAAGTTTAAGTTACAAACGTATTCATTTCAGAAGTTTAAGTTTTTAACAAAGAGAAAAACAATTAAACATGTTTACATATAGAAAAGGTTATCGTATTCTCCAATTAGATTTTGTCGAGCCGAAATATTTGGCTAGCCCTATTTTACAATTACATATTACCATTCTTCATGAAATATATACAAATAAACTGTTAAAATGCTCTTTCCTGTGAAGTATGAGTACATGATAACGCGTAATACGATGTACCATAGTAGGACACACAGCAGGGAAACGGAGACAGATTGCTTCAACAAACTCGGTCAATTTTCGTATCGGCCGTGCGTGCGGACGGGTCCGGTATTGGCGCGCCGAAAGTTTGGCCAACCCTAGTCTTATATACTTATAAATGTGCTGTTTGCTACAATATAACTAAAAGAAATATTAATATTCTATATATATATATTTAACAAAACATATGTGCCATTACGACACTTTTTATGCGATTTATACTAACTGTATTTTGTTTAATGGACGTATTTATTGCTAAATGTGAATCAGTTAATTTATACAAAAGGAACTTCAGACATATTTTATTTACCTTTTTCTTACATTTATTTTAGAATATAATAGTTGCCTCCAATATACGTCAGATATAGAACGAAATTTTTATTATTTCATAACAAAAGTCAAGTTTTGTGAGATAAGTTTTTAAGTTTTATAGATACCGATTGCTATTAACCCACATTAAAGCAAATCGCATTAAGGATATAGATTTTTGTATTTTCCGTCTCGATAGTTTAGAGTTTAGACATAATTTCGCAATCAAGTACATCTCGAAACAGGTAAATTATAGGAATGTAATGAGAATTTCTGTCGATTCTACGGTGGAATGCAAGAGTGGATTTTTCTTGGAATAGTAAAATTTGTAATTTTAATATGGATTTTATTTTCTAAATTTCTGAAAAAGATCTCAGTCTCGGTAAGATTTGAACTTATGTCCTCTCCTTTACCGGGAGAACATCATATCACTAGACCACGGGACTGTGTATACTTAGTTATATTTCTATTCTCTGTGTGTGTTGCATGTAAAACTATAAACTGTTTATTGTATGTTCTATGTAAATATAAATGTATCGTAAATACATATTTTATCTAATAAATGCGTTTCAATGACACTGCGTATTCCTAACTGTTGCCAATAATTGAGTACTCGGGTATCAGCTTAAGAGTTTGAATATAGATTGCTTATGGCACCGAAAATATTTATATTGTTGCGTTATAAATAATAAATTATACAATTTACTACACACAAGTGGTTGATTACAATAATAAGGACGTAAAATAAATATTAGATGAACGAAATATTTGTGAGAGTGAAGTTAGCTATGTACAACCCTGCCTAGAGGAAGAAGCCCAAATCGCAATTTCTTAGCGGCCAGTTTTGTTCTCCAAAATGAGCTGACACAGTCTGGATTCTTTGTTTGCGATATCTCTGTTTCACGTGCAATGCGCTAAGTTACGTCATCCTATCAAATCCATGTTATTTCGTTTCATTTATTCTATCCAATTCCAATCGCAAACAGTTTGTTAACAACAGCCAACGCCATTGAGAGTTATGGGCGCACTTATATTATTTCCAAAATAAGTATGGTCTTGCTCATATACCACACCAAACTGCCACACTTTCAGAGTGTATTGTTATTTCCTGTACAATACGTTTGTATTCTGTACCCCAGATCCTAACTTAACTTAATTGTTTAAATGAAACTATACCACATCACTAAAGATTATTTTGTTGAGGACAACATCCTGTACATACGAGGTAGGCGCCATAAATTCTCAGTCTGATACAGAAAAAAGAAACTTGGAACAATATAAGAAATTTTATTTTTCAATGTAATCTCTCCTAACTTTTGTACATTTATAACAACGATTAATTAATATTTCATTCAAAAAATTCATCAAAATATTCTGTAACAGCTGCTCTTTAAAACGACGTCCCCTAAGGTCTTTTTTTAAATAAAAAAAAACAAATAAAATCATTATGAACCATATCTAGACTATACAGTTGATGTTCCCATTCTTGGAAGCCACATTCGCGAATGACAGCTTGTGCAATTGACGTGCAATAATCGCACACCTTTTCTCAATTTTCCTCGACGGTTTGCACGAATACTGTCCCTTAATTTATGCAATAAAGACGCATAATATGTGCCGTTCACAGTTGTATTGCGCTCTTTAAAGTCAGTTAGCTAAATATCAATCTCAATATATTGTGGCCATCACCTTTTTCGTGAATGAAAAATTGAACGACAAACTACGTAGATATTCAAGATTGAGATCAATTTAAGTTGACAATTATTGACATGTGAAAACTACCTCCTGCATTTTAAGAACGTTGGAGAAAAAAAATACCTTTACCCTAATCTGTTCAATAAATTTACCACATGCTGTATAATCGTTATAGATTTGTAAGTACATTCAAATGCTGTATAAATTGGGGAAACAAAATTTGAGTAGGTTTTATAATTGTCAATATGACATTTATAGATAATACTACAATTTTATGTTAATTATAATGTAAAAAGTCTTCATGATTGTCAAAAGAAAGCAAGTGTTGCCATCTTTCTAAAGATGGGTAAAATGTTTAAGTTCTGAGTGGTGTTAAAGTACTTTCTATTTTCCGTTTTCAGTCGTAATACCAATGCGTGTTGTGTTTACGGTACTAGGATTTTTTGGTATAATGTTTACTTTTGCTCTAAAGGCAAATCTAGGAATAGCTATTGTTAGCATGGTAAATCATACAGCTATTGCAATACGGCGAAATCAAAGCAAAGAATCATCGAATATAACCGAATTTCTTGTGATAGCATTATCTGATGATGTAGAACCAACAGTAAAGGTATAGATTCCTACTCTTTTGAAATCAAGATATGTGGAGTTTTTGATGGAACGAAATTAAGAAAGATTACTATTGACCAAAATATTTCAGGATGGAGCGTTCATATGGTCTTCACAACTGCAAGGAGTTATTGTAAGTTCTTATTTCTGGGGCTACCTCATTGGGCAAGTGCCCGGCGGTAGACTGGCTGAAGAACTTAGTGCCAAATGGGCCTTCTATGGAGGTGTATCGTGTCATATTATAGGTACCCTACTAACTCCTCTGGCGGTCTACCTACATTTCTGTCTAGCGATAACGGTTCGTGTAATCGAGGGTGTAGCAGGCGGATTTACATTTCCGTCGATGCACTTCCTTCTAACTAAATGGGCACCACCTCACGAAAGAGCCACTATGACCAGCTGCATTTACACTGGAGCTCCTATAGGTATCGTTGTAAGTTTTTGTAACATGTTAAGATGTACAAAATTATATATCACGACAAACGTTTTTCTTGTGGAAGTAAATCTTGTTTGTAGTCCCTCCTGAATAAGATCAAGGACTTTTTATCCAGAGAGCATATTTTATGCTTTATTTACTTCTGGAAAAAATAATTAATGAACTGTATTATAATTCCTGTAGTGGATGTACTTTTTATCACTTACACTTTGGCAAAACGCTAAAAATTATTTAGTGAATTTATAAATTTGTAGAAAGTAATCTGCTCTTACAAACTCTAGTAAAGGATCATTACTTGAACAGCATGATATGCGATAGGTTTGGAAATTGTTCGGAGTTAATGAAATAATTACAATAAATATAATTACAGTAGCTTATCTACAAAGCGTTTATGAAGAAAGCAGCTCACATCATTGAAGTCTGAATATATGCAGTTCATCAGCAGCTATAGATATAGCGAGGTCCTAAAGTACAACCCGTTATGGAAACTTTTGAACAACAGCTAGCATAAGTGGAAAAATTACGTCCACTTTTATTTTTTTGTAAACTAATTTGGTAGCTTAATTCCATTTCTGGTGTCATTGGAAACGATATAAACTTTATTAGTTTAAATAGAACACCTGTATTCTTCCTAGGTAACGTACTAAGCCCCACACCACACAAATTAACTTATTCGGAACGCTGCGTTTCAAGAACATAAATTCTCATTATCAACTGAGTTAGACTGAATTATGAAAACAAAAATACATTAGCAAGCAATATTTCCTACGTAAGTTTAAAGAGCTCTTAATTACGCTGGTAATTACAACCCATTAAAGATTGTAGATCAAGCAATAACGAATTTTACTGTGGACCGTACGAAAAGTCCAGTATAAACAACACATCAGAAATTCCATGACCTTGACACCAACAGACACCTGTAATAAGAAGTTCGCAACACTACCTTTCCACTCAGCGGTAAAACGGTCGAATAAAATGTTCTGCCGACAAAATATGAACGTGTCTTTCGCATTAAAAAACAGTTTGAGAACCCTTTTAGGCAATACCAAAAATAAACCTGGTACGTTTTGCTTTAAAAAATGGTGAAGTTCAATAAATTA
Organism: Trypoxylus dichotomus; assembly: GCA_023509865.1. Taxonomy (NCBI): domain Eukaryota; kingdom Metazoa; phylum Arthropoda; class Insecta; order Coleoptera; family Scarabaeidae; genus Trypoxylus; species Trypoxylus dichotomus. The sequence continues at coordinate 20,638,444 of CM042080.1, forward strand.
GTTCCTTTATTAATAGAATCTGGAATATATGTATATGTATATACAGTGAAATTCCCCTTCGCGGACATCCCTCTTACACGGACATCTCCCTTAAACAGACAGTTTCTCATGATCCCGACCGGCTCTCATATAATTTCCATTGCATTAACTCTTCCTTGGACGGACATTCTCTTGAACGGACGCGGACACGAGAAAATGCTCTCTTAACCGGACAAAAAATAAAATAAAAAGAAACGCCTTATCTTATTTTTATATCGAGAGTATTGCTATTGCATTTCTCAATCGCGCCGCGCGCCAATTTCGCTGAGACTTCCCCAAGTAAACCAAAGATTTATCGACCTTAATCTTTCGGTACAAACGCAGCCAAAGTCGTGCATTTCTGCCTGGCGTGAATTAGGGACTTCTCCAAGTTGGTCGGGGATTTACCGTTGTTATTCTTTGGGTGTACGCTTTCGATTGAATCTGCTTTCAATATTAGTCTGATGTCTATACGGAAAAGACACAGTGGGCGACACATTCATTGTAGAAATGGCTCCAAATAGAAAAATTCTCACGCTTAAACAAAAAATTGAGATTGTTGAAGTTTACAGTAAAAAGAAATTAAGTGTGAGGAACTTATCCAAGCGTTTTAATATTGGAAAAACACAAGCTGCACATATAATTAAACATAAAGAAATCCTTCTAAACAAATGGATGTCGAACAGCAATTTCAATGAAAAAAGAAGCTTTTTGACGGGTGATGGTACTAAAATTAACAAATTGTGTTATGACTGGTCTACAGCAGCTCGGCATAAGGGGATTCCTTTAACAGCTATGCATATGATTTTTTAGATAAGGTTTTCTTGTATTAATGCGTTGATTTTCTTTTCATATTAAATTCTAAAATAGATAAAAAAGTGAGATTACCGATAGGTTTGTCGTGACAAAAACGCAAAAAACTTATTTTTTTTAGGTCCGCTGATACGATGTAAAGCAAGAGAAATAGCCGCTTGTTTGTGACATTCTACATTCAGTGCTTCTTCTGGTTGGCTCAATAAATTTAGAATCCGCCACAATATAAGTTTTAAAGCGATTTCGGGAGAAGGAGCTTCGGTTAACGCTGAAGATGTTTCATCGTTTTTAAAAAAATGTCCTTTTTTGATTAAGGGATATTCACCGAGAGACATCTATAATGCCGATGATACAGGCCTGTATTTTAGGGCTCTACCCGACAAAACGTTCACATTAAAGAAGGAAAAATGTGTTGGGGGTAAGTATCCCAAAGAGAGGTTTACAATTTTGCATTGTGCAAATATGGTGGGTGAAAAAGAAAAACTCCTAGTCATTGGTAGGGCAGCTAAACCCAGAGCTTTTAAAAACATTAATATAAATAACTTACCTGTAACTTGGAAATACAATAAGAAAGCTTGGATGACAGGACAAATTATGACAGAGCGGTTGCAAGACCTAGGTTGGAAAATGGCTAAAGAAAAAAAAAAACATTTTGTTATTTTTAGACAATGCGGGATCTCATCCGAAACACCTTCGCTTAAATAATATAAAAATATTATTTTGATCCCCTAATTGTACATCAGCTTGTCAACCACTTGACCAGGGGATTATAAAGAATTTTAAAACTTATTACCGAAGTCTAATACTCAAACATCTGCTAGTAAACATTGAAACTGCTGGTACAGCTTTTGAGTTAATAAAGAAAATTACTAATTAATACCACTGGAAGCAGTTTATTTGGCAAAAACCGCCTGGGACCAAGTAACCAAAGAGACAGTTCAAAATTGCTTCCGCAAAGCAGGATTTAATCATGTAAATATGCAAAGTGAAGACCAGTTAACTGAGGCTGATACATCTGACCTAGAAGATGATTTGCCTCTTAGTGTACTTTCAAATATCCTCAAAAATAAGAATTTATTGAAATTGACGGATCATGAAAACCTTAATGATTTTTTGAACGTAGATGAAGATTTGTATGTTGAAGATCCAGATTTAGAACAAGAAATTGCAAATCCAGTTGAAATACAAGAACTTTCGGAAGATTCTGATGTCGATGAGGTTCCAGTGCCAACAGTAACTATCCCAAATTGTGGTAAAGCTATTACCCTGACCGAGCAGCTCAAAAGATTTGTCGAAAATCACGGAGATACACAGTCTTTGGAGCTTCTTTCTGAATTAGAAATACGATTTCAAGACGCCATTTTAAAGAAAAAGAGAAGACAAACAACAATATATGAATTTTTGCGTCCTTAAAGTAACTATTCATTTCATTGTTTTCTATTACATACTACATCTATGTACATATATTATATTTTGTATGTATATATCTAAAGGAAATAAACTTTTTTTTCTTAAGTTTAAAGTTTCTTATTTATTTTTAAAACATTTATATACATATACGATTTAAATGTCCCAGTTTCTTTAATATATTCATTTTTCGTTAGAAGACGATTTTGCGGACACCCCTCCTGAACGGATATTTTCAGTTGGTCCCGTTGGTGTCCGTTCAAGGGAGATTTCGGCGGCCATATAGTTAGCAACGGGCATAAAATTTGTTTTTCTTTTGGAATTATTTCACCTCAGTAATAGAAAATTTTAACACTATTTTAGTAATTAAAACGATCTTTGTTTTTAATTTAAGTAAATACAAATTTTTGTGACGTGTCTAATATTTTGCTGGAAATCCCTTCCTACGAATGACCGCTCGGCAACCCTTATTCAGGGATTTTGCAAGCACTCTGCAGAACTCTGGTGGAGTCGAATACCATGCTAATTCAATTTCTGCGTAAAGCTTATCCAAACTTGAGCAATAATGCTCATCGACTTTCTTTTTCACGTCATACCACAAGTTCTCAATTGGTGTGAGATCGGGACTGCACGCCGGCCAGCTAATAACCTAAACAGAATTAGCTATCACAGCATCTTTGACGCTCCTTGCAGTATGTTCTGGGTCATTGTTGTGAACCAGTTTCCAAGTAATGAGCAAATTTTATGTATTTTCATGTCATTGTAATTTTGGTTTTGAATAATTTTTATTATTCCAATAGTTAACAGAGTTGCCATACGAAGTTTTAGAACTTTGTGTTACATCACTTGAAATATTACACGTACCCTACTTACGTGTAGGGTAAGAGTTTTGTTGTTATTCGTGTATATCTTTATGTTATGAAATTTGTGCATTGTGTTATCAGCCGTCAAGTTTGGGCATTCCTTTAACATTTAATTTACACTAATACTATTTGCAAATATATATGCTTATAGCTATTTTACTTCCGTTTGGAAAACAACTGCTTTTCTGCACTTATCGCACTGTGTAACAAAAAACGCAGGGACCAAATTCAAAAAAAGAATTAATGAAAAATAATCTATATTTATATTTTTAAAATGAACATATTCAAAGATAATACGCGATGAATTAAAAAAGGGTTCAATCTCCATTACTATCCAGAATGGCTTGACAACGTTTTTCCATGCTTGCTACCAAATTTTCAGCGTAAAACGTAGGTAATGAACGCTATATTTTTTTTATGCTACGAGATAGCTCTTTTATTTTATATACATGTTCACTGCGGCGTTTGTGTTTCATGTTAGCCCACACATTATTGATCGGATTAGTATCCGGTGACTGCGAAGGTCAATCCAATGTTGTAATATGATTTTCCATCTTCTAGCCCGTACACAGTCTGCTTCGGTGTTTTGGATCATGACTCTCTTGTAAAATCCAGTTCTCAATACCACTCTTAAACCAGACCATTGTAGATGTCAACACTCCGCGTTTGTATAATTGCGCCATCCGCTGAGCGGCTATATTAGTATTAAAGACGACCCAAAGCCACGAAGAGTAAAACATTCTCAAACATGGACCTTCACTAAATGTGTTACAGTTCATTCAACAATGTGATTTGTACGGCTTGACCACGCTTTGCTTCTTGGTATCCCGGCCCAAAAGGAAGATTCGTCCATAAACACCACATCCGTCCAGTCTCTGACGATATTTTCCCGTGCCCATGTTAAGCGTGCCTGTCGGTTTTTGTGCGAGAGCAATGGTTTTTGTAGCGTGCTGCGGTAAGCAATCTCGTGCTCAAGCAATCGATTTCTAAGAGTCATTACACTAATATTTATATTTCTCCTCGCCAACATAGATTGCCCTTAAGGCAATGTTAATGCGTCACGGGCATGTTAAATGCGGTTTTCTACTGAATAAATTAATTATCGCTTAATCTTGTCTGGTTGTCGTCTTACGACATTGACCACGTCCTGTAACATCGTCTACTGCTCCTGTCTGTTTATATCGTCTTGTCCAGTGTTGTACATAATCTGGTGTTTTTTGTAAGTATCTGGCAGCTGCTGCAATACTTATTCTTATGCCCTTTGGGTGATTGCACACAACCACTGCTTTAAAATGCTTTGCATACACTGCTCTCATATTTGCCTATAGTACCAACGCTTCCACAGGCGAACAAGAACTAACTTGCAACTTACTACGGATACTAAGGGAATGGTCATTGTTATCTGCTATATCATTACCGCCCCTCTATCTCTTCTCCTAGAAAAGATATTAACCTGCGTTTCTTATTATACAAACTGTATATACATATACATACGTAGTATACAATATATTATAACTTCATACTAGTTGAGTGAATATTTATAATTAATAAAAATAATTTACATAACATTATATATTGTTCTTTTTCATAGACAAGCCTTCTGTTAACTGGCACAATCGCTCATTATGTCAATTGGGAAACTTCTTTTTATATACTGGGAGGAATAGGTTTGCCATGGATGGCATTATGGCCGATCTTAGTATCCGACAGTCCTTTAAACAATAAATTAATACGAGAAAAGGAACTAAGATATTTACGTGCGGCATTAAATTTGACATCTGATAAGGTAACTTTGGATATTTCAATTCAGAATTTGTAATTCTTATTTATTTTAGCGAACAATGACAGTCCCGTGGAAAGCAATTTTTTCAAATGCAATAGTTTGGATCTTAATTATTTCACATGTATCATTAGCTTGGGGTTGGAATATTAGCCTGACTCAATTACCCCTTTACATGAACATGGTTTTGAAATTCAAAATGGACGAAAACGGAGCAGTAACTGCTCTTCCCTTCTTCTGTATGTTCCTCTTTAGCATAGGATGGGGAAAAGTTACGGATTTATTGACCAAAAAAGGAAAACTGTCCGTCACAAACATTCGAAAGCTTAGTACTGTATTTTCAGCTGGCATGCCAGTGATATGCTGTACGATGATTCCTCTTTTTACCAATAGGATTCTGGTAGTTGGTTTGATGACTATTCAGTTGACGTTTCAGGGTGCTACATTTTCAGGATTCATGCAAATGCACATGGATATCGCATCCAATTTTGCAGGCACATTAATGTCTATTACGAATACCTTCGCTACCATCACTGGCATATGCGTACCAATCGTTGTGGGCTGGATGATTGAGCGAGATGTAAGTATGATAATAGAACACAACGATTGCAAAGACTGTATTCTTGTATAACACACAAATTAATAATTTATTCAGAATCCAACGTTTCAAGAGCACATGGACTCTCATTGTCAACTGAATTACCAATTGAATTATAAAAATGTATTTGCTATTGCCGTGCAATATTTCTTACACAGGCTTAACAAGTTCTTAATTACCAATTTATACAACCTATTAGGTATTCGCGGGTATGTTGTATCTTTTCGGAAAGAAGGAAACGAAAAGACACCGTATCTTATCGTGGCTTTATGGTAATAAATCTAGCAGATTCGAGTGTACAATTGGGGGTAGTTCTCTATTCAGCAAGTGTAATGTTTTAATTTCCCCCTATTAGCTTAGAGGCAAACTCGAGTAGAATATGAAATTCGAGGAAAAACAAATCGAGTTCGATCCTCCCATACAAGACAAGTTTCACAGACAAATACGTCAGGCAAAATTATCGAACGTTGATGAATCTGGGAAGAAGGAACACCTCTCTCAGACTGTGAGTGATGACGGCAGTAGCCCGAACACAACTCTAATTAAGATACAATATACGCTGAAATTTCTAATAGGTTGGTATGAGGGCTACCTGAAATTTTTCCGGAATCGGCAAGAGATGGTGCAAGGTTGAATTGAAAGGGTCATTGGTCAGGAAGTGCAATCTTTTTTATGGCAACTCCCAAAATTTCAGACGTCTACTATCAATAGTTATCGTTTAAGAGTGTCTTTCGCGTAGCAATCCAGGCGGTTTCGCAAAAATGGATAAAATCGAATTTCGTGCAGTGATAAAACACATCTGGACAGCTGGGGCGGAAATGCGAAATATTTTGCTAGAGGTTCATAGCTGATGTTCTCCATCATTTTCGAACATCAGCTTCTGAGTGAACAAGTTCAACTGGCCGTACAAGCACAAGTGGCGAATCATGCAGTGGACGCCCAAAAACCGCTACCAACGATGAAATATCGACAAGATTCATGATGTCGTGTTAGCCGATCCCCGATTGAAGCTGAAAGAGATGGCAGGGACAACAGGTATCTCAGAAGAACGCGTTGGCCGTATCCTACACGAAATTTTGGGTATGAAAAAGCTTTCTACGCGATGGGTACCGCGTTTGCTCACACAGAAGCGAAGACGAAATCGGGTGACCGTTTCGGAGGAGTGTTTGGCCAGTATCCAATGCAATCCAAAGGATTTCTTTATGCGTTTCGTAACCGTGGATGATACTTAGATCCACCACTACATACCGGAGACCAAGGAACAGTTGAAGCAGTGGACTTTTCCGGGCGAATCGGCTTCGAAGAAAGCAAAGACCATTTCATCGGCCGGAAAGGTCATGGCGACCATTTTTTGGGATTTCGAAAGTGTGATCCTCATCGATTATCTGTAGAAGGGAAGGACGATCACGGGGCAGTACTACAGCGATTTATAGACCCGATTCGAAGCGGTATTGAAGGAGAAACGGCGTTGTTCGCAGCAGAACACCACGACAATGCACCGGCTCATTCATCTTGCATCATTGTGCCCAAAGTGAATGAGTTGCGCTACGTATTAGTCTCTTATATTCACCGGACCTAGCCCCCAACGACCTTTTCCCTTCCCAAATCTAAAAAAAATCACCGGGAGGAAAGAAGTTTGCCTCAAATGAGGAGGTCATCTAGGTAGTTACAGATGACTATTTTGCGGACCTCGAAATATCCTACTTTTCCGACAGCTTGAAGAGACTGGAGCACCGTTTGAAAAAGTATATTGATCTTCGAGGAGACTACATCGAAAAATAAAAATAAAAAACTACGCTAATACCGTGTTTTTCTTGTCGATTCCGGAAACATTTCAAGTGATTAAGAATTTGTTAAACCTGGGTAGGAAATATTGCCTGCCGATATATTTCAATTCAGTTGGTAACTCACCTTATAATAAGAGTTCATGCGTTCCGAATAAATTTAAAGTTTTAACGTTTTTTAAAAATGACATGAGTGTATCTGCTGGGTTAAAGTATATTGCTGAATATCACAAGAATAACTTCTTTATTCACCACGTTATTTAAATAATATAATCAACATTTAAATAAATATCTCTCTAAGATTTTATACTCAAAGGTGCATTTCATTGGTTTTAGCCGTCAATAACTTCTTGGCGACTTATTTTTTGGCTTACTGCAGGGCTTTATTTGTTCCAACTAGTTACATTTTCGATATTTGGAACATCGATAGAACAAAAATTCAATCAATCTTCAGACTCACAAAATATATCAGAGCAAATGTAGTACGTTAGTATTAAACATTTGAAAAGGATATTAAATATATGCCATTCAATAACATTGTGCGTTTTATTGTGGTATAATATATCGTAATTTAGGAGGCTACAGTAGCCATTACAGCATTTCTATAAGTTTGCAAGGAGTGTAGCTGATCTCGGCACCGTATTAGATTAATATTTTAAAATTTCAAAATCATCTGAGATATACAGGATGCTTCACAAATATGTATAAGTCTCAAACGACTGATACTACTTACAAAACGAAATTATTTTTAGAAAAATAATCTACATTAATACACATAAACGTTAATGTATTAATTTTGAAATGATTTTACGAGTAGGTTACAACTACGGCCTTATTGTAGCAAATACTTTTTAATTTAATAAAACAAAATAATGATATAGTTGTGGGCGCTTGATAAGGTCTGTCCAAAACTGTCACTATACGAAAACCTCTACTTTTGTTATCGTACTATCTTGATCATATATGCAATATGACTTCTTAGATTTGCATAAGAACGCTTATCCGAAATCACACCTAATTTGCGCGGCGCTCCTAAGCAAAAACATAGTTTTGCAATTTTAGGAGAAACATGAATAGCATATAATGCATGAAATAGCAGTTGACGCCTATCGATAACCGGGTTAATGATATGATGAATCGGCAGCCCTACTCATTCAGCTAGAGACGATCTCTTGCGTGATTTCATTCTATGTAAATTGCTATGGTTTTTACCATACCTCCGGTACTCTTCAGCCCCCCAAAAGAATAGTATCGGTTTTGCCATCCACCAGTCGTATCATAAACTTTATAAGAAATTAGTTGAATTTATATTGATACGATGGCGCCACAAGGAATTTTAGAATTTAGGAATTGAATCGGAACCTGTTCCAGTTGCTTCTCGCATCCATTACAGACATATTAAGTATCTCTTATCTATGCATATTACTAGAGACCGAATTATATGCAAAGTGCAAAAATTTAATTTAATTTATTTATTATATTTTACGTCTATATGTAGATGTATTACACTGATTAAAGTGAATTAGCGTTAATTAACTTTAATTAGTGTAAGACATCTACAAATAGACGTAAAATATAATAAATAAATTAAATTAAAGTTTTGCACATATAATCCTGTCTCTACATATTACAGAGTTTACTCTTTTCGTGTTCGTTTGTACTAGAGGTAAAAGATACATAATTTTTTGTTGTAGTAAGAAATTTGGTCTTTGGATGACTTCAAATTTAAATATTCCCGTATAGTAGTTTTAGATTGTATATATAAAGATATAATCTAAGCAAAGTCAACGACGGGAAGGTATCTACAATCCTACGTCAATTTGAATATCCCGGTTAGCGTGGTTCCTCATTTACAGAGTTCCTTTTTTACCCATACTACCAAATATTTTATGATATGCTGGTGAGATGGCTGAACCAAACAACTTTTCAAGAATTTTGTGGTGGCTAGCTAAGCTTTGATTTGTTTTTGTGCTTGTTTTCATCCATACTCAGGTTGGCATTCGTATACGTCAAAATTTTGAATTGTTTTAATGTATTAATTATGAAATTAGAATATTGGTAATATGTAAGTTCTAACAAATAATAGCTTATATGATTCACATAAGTTTAGATAGAGTAATATAACTGTTACACTTTCGGTGAGTTAAGAGCAACTCAAAACATACCGAGGTTTCTGTATTTAACCTCATTGCAACGACACGTTTGAATTACAAAGCCAAAACGCACTTGCTTTGCCACGCATAAAATGAATCCACTTATGCAAGTATACGCAACATTTCGTTTCATTATTGATTATATTATTGACTTTATATTTGGTTTATTTTTGAATGGAGAAAGAAAGTTTATTTCAAGACCAAAAAACAAGCTAGTTTTACAAAGTGCCACATCCTTAGCAAGGAAGATAAGAAGAAAGGAAGTAACGTCCGAAGAAGTGGTGCAGGCATTTATAGACCGTATCAAAGAAGTAAACCCTGTGCTGAATGCAGTTGTTGATGATAGATTCGAAGAAGCATTAAAAGAAGCACAACAGGTTGACGCTGATATAAAAAGTGGCAAAATAGATGAGGGCGATTTTAAGAAAAAGCCATTTTTGGGTGTACCTTTTACAACTAAAGAATCTACTGTATGTAAAGGTTTGAATATAAGTTTTGGTTTGTTAACAAGAAAACATGAATTTGGAGAAAAGGATTCTGATGTTGTTAAATTAATGAAAAACGCAGGAGGTATTTTAATAGGTAACTAAAATAATTTTTATATAATTTCGTTCTGTACTAGAGAATTAGTTATGTAAGAAATATTGTAAAAGTTGAGAGACATTAGTTGATTTATCGTTTGTTAAAATGAAACTTGTATCGGAAAAGCTGCATGTCATAATATGCAATTGTTATTGCAGAAAAATTATCATCATTGATTAAAACAGAACAATATCGCTAGAAAATTAAACTGAAGGAGTTTTTGTTAAAGATGGTTTTTTCAAAAAAAGTTTTGCAAAACGTTTTGAAACTTGATTTATTGGTTGAAGTATTTATAGAAATTTGTTATAATTCAGTATTCATAGTGCAATCTAACTGGTCATTATATATCTTTTAATAATAATTACTTTGCCTTTACTTGAAGCATACTCTTCCTTTCCTTAAAGATCAAATCTGTTGAGAAATATATTTGTCAAACTCTGAAATATTGTAATGTGATGCATAAGTGGACACGCGTGTATACTGGTATACTGTACCTCACCAATTTTCCATTGTAAATAATTCCGGGTTTTATTAATTGTATTTACCACAAAAAGTAAAACAATGTAGGATATGATCCAACTATGTATTAAATACAAGTTCAGTGGTTGCTTATCACAAATCTAAACGATACCAATTTTGGTAGGCGTATTTGTGTGAGGATGTTTTGATAACATTCAAGTCGGGGAGTTGTCAAAAAATTAAAGAAAACCGGTTAACTGTGCGGTATTGCCTGTGGAAATGGCTTTGTTTAATAAGACTCTACCTATTTAACAAAATGACAAATGAAGTCTATACTAGAAAAGTGCAGCTCTACTATTATGTACACTACCGGCCATAAATGTTTACCCGCCCGCATAACTGGAGATTATTCAAAGAAACCATTTTTTGATCGCTATCAAAATATTTGTATTATTACGTGGTTGAAATAAAAGAGCATTTGTTCGTCGATCAAAAGAGGAACAAAAACGAATCTTGTATTACACCAGCAATAAAACATGAAGGAGAATCAGTCATGATTTGGGGTTGTTTTGGCGGTACCTCTTTAGGCGATTTGGTTTAAATAGATGGTATCCTTAGAAAAGAAGCTTATAGGGAAATTTTGGGGAGGAATGCCATCTTATCTGGAACACGATTAATCAGTGAAAACTTGAAAAACACTGCGAAAATATGTTGTGAGTATTTGGAACAAGTGGAACACAGAGAGAAAATTGTTAAGATGTGGCCATTTCAAAGTCCAGATCTCAATCCGATCGAGCTTTTGCGTGAAGAACTCAACCAATAGCTAGTACTTTGGGCGCAGCTACAGTCAAAGCTACTAGAGAGAATGCCCAGATTGCGTGAGGCAGTAATCTAAGCCGCAACTGGCCATATTGACGAATCGCAAATTTAAGTTAATTTATGATTACCTTTGTTAGCAAATTGTTTTTGTAACTGTTACAGTTCTTTGTACTAGTACAGAATAAAGGTTTATTTTATAACTAGTTTTTGACTTGTTATATTTTAAACGTGGGCAAACACTTACGGCCGGTTGTGTATGTATACTCATAGTTTTATTTTGCCAGCGTTCGCTTCATTTGTGAACGCAACTGAAATGGTACGATATAACAATTGAATATAAGCTTTAATATCAATGAGGTGCGCCACTTCAGGAAACGCTTCATACCTGCATTTCTTACGGACGTGTATTGATGATGCATGTTAAAAATGTTGTAGCTCAGACCACACTAGTTAAAACAGCACTATAATTTAAATTGCAATGATGTATAGCAAACGAGCGTACCTTATATATTTATACCACGATCGTATCCATTTACATTTAAACATTCTGGAGTAGTACCAGAAAATGTATATCTATACAAGTTATGTAGCAGTAAAGACAAAGATAGGCCTAGGAATAGAACTGCAATTGCGCACGGTCTGCAAAAGGAAATGTTGTGCAGGCAGAGGATATAGGCAAAGGTAGAATATGCTTCACTCTGCGCGTAAACGGTAAAATCGAACATTTTTTAAGTTTATGAAAGTAGGAAATCAACAGAATTACTATAATACTAGTTTTTGGAGTTGTATATGTATCGACATTTGTCCTTATATGATGCGAATATACTAATATAATACCTAGACTGAGTTAGCCGTTAGATAAATTAAAACTATTACAAACAAATTGCCAGTAAGCAGCAAAAAAGTTAATACTCCAAATATGATTAGTATTGAGCTATTTCCTACTGTCGTTGAACATTCAAATACATAACAGCGAATGTTGCGCTGTTACTATAAACTACTAAAATTATAAATTTTCAGATAAAATTTGATTTTGTCGAAATGGGTAGCTCTTAAACCTATAATGTGGTATACTTAGAGAATTTGTATTTGAAATTGTTATTCTATAATAATCCATAATATACAGGTTCTTTATTAAAGATTTGTTCCCACTTTAGTTTCGTTGAGTATGCAACCAATAATATGAAGCAGTAGTGGTACCAAACTTATTGATAGTATGTACATATTTCTTTTAATATTTTGCATAAAAATACATTACTTGTTTTAACTTTTTCAATGATTTTAACTCTCTATAGTAATACCACTTTTTCAATTTTTTAAAATGGATTTATTAAAGCATTAAATGTGAACGACAATATGATTATTTACCAAGACAACAAATAAATATTACACTTCAATTCGTGCAAATGTTGAAAGTGCTATCCGTTATTTTCTAGACAAATGCACACTCTTCTCTTCAAGTTGCCGAAGAGATGCTGTCACTTATTGACAGTGATATTAGTAACTTCCTGTCAATACGATGTTGTATCAACTTGTACTGAGTGATTTTAAATGTTTGAGGACAGTTTAAATTTCGCGCCTTGCTAAATTTTTGTCACGTTGGCGATTTGGTTTTGAATTCGTAACCAGTAGCGTAGCAAATAGATTTTGGATGGGTGATAAAATATTGACAACAGATCTTCAAAAAATCAATTTCATATTGATTTTCTAAGGAAAATGGAAAATAACACTGAGAAACAGTAGCTCTAAGAAGAACAGATACAAGTAAAAATGAAGCAAATAATAACGAATAAAATGAATATAAATAACAAATAATAAATAACGTATCGCACAGGCAGTTGACAGGACCGATACTCACAATGGCCACTCTTAACATGTCAAATCCCCTAGAATCCACCACGCGAAATTTAAACTGTCCTCAAACATATAAAATCACTCTGTACTTCTATTGTATTAAACCTAGCGGACATTAAACAATTTAATGTCATTAGATGTTTTAACTATTTTAATAATCGATAAACGCCGAAGTAATACGACGAGAAGAATGAAATATGGAAAATATAAGAAAATATTGGAAAAACAGTAAATGGTCAATCCACTGTCAAATGATTAAAATCCAATACTCATAAAGATTTTTGAATATTTTATCCGTAACAAACGTTGTCCAAAACCAACATTGCAATGGTTATAGCCAAACACGTTTTCGAAAACATTGCATAAAGTGCTTTATTTGAAATAAAAGAAATGTCCGGGTCATGTTTAATCACGAGTATCGTGAAATTGAAAATATTCTTAGAAAATAAATCTGTAATCATAATAAACTCAAGAACCCGTTTCGGTACTTTTAGAAGAATAAACGGTCTTTGTAAAAGACCTTTTTTTGTTAAATGTAAGCCAACATTACGTCTGGAAATATACATTATGACTAGTTTAAAATATCCTTTTATTCTAGGAGTAACAAATATTCCACAATTAAATAGATGGTGTGAATGCTACAACCCGGTATATGGTGTAACCAGTAATCCTTACAACACATCCAGAAATGTCGGTGGCTCTTCAGGTGGTGAAGCATGTATTATTGCAGCAAGAGGTTCCCCGATTGGAATAGGTATCTGTTGTATAAGAAAATTTTATGTAAATTATCTAATGTTTGCGTGTAGGTACTGATATAGCAGGGTCTCTACGAATTCCTTCCTTCAGATGTGGCGTATTTGGCCATAAACCATCCCATGACTTGATATCTACCGCAGGTGAATTATTTAAAATTTGCTATTTGAATACATTTTAATGTATTATTCATTTTCAAGGTTTAACCTTTCGAACTGGTGCAGAAAGTCCAACAATGGTCACTGCAGGCCCAATGTCTGCACATTCTGAAGACTTGATACCACTATTGAAAGTGATTTTAGACGATAATGTTAATAAATTACAGTTAGATGAGGAGGTAGACACTAAGATGATAAAGATTTATTATATGACATCCTCAGGTTGCCTTAGATCTAGTCCCATACCTACATCCATGAAAAAAGTAATTCTGAAGTGAGAAACTGAACAACCTTTTTTTATTTTCTGTTTATAGTTGTGGCGGGGAGACATTTAATTTGTCTAACATTTTTTTAGATGTGTAGATTATTTCAATTCATTTTCTGAAACAAAGCCTCGAGAAGTTAATTTTGAAAATATAAAGTATGGAGTACAACTATGGCTGCACATGCTGACAAAAGAAAAGGATAATTTCCTTAAACAGATCAAAAATAATGATGGACAGGTAAGTTTTCAAATATCATGGTATTTTTTTCTTATCACATTTTAATTGTTTATATTTGTTACTAAAGTTTGCAAAAATGGCACCAGACTAAGGGAATGTTCAGAGATGGGAGAGTCTCCGATAATACCATGCACCGCGAAAGAGTGTCATTCTAAGAAATAACTTGTATAAGTTACTGCATGTTGACCGTAGTTCGAAAGTTTATTTCAAAATATTTAAACTTCCAATACGACGGATATCGTGTTAAGTGTTTGGTGTGGTGGATTTAATATTTATGAGTGTTTAATATCAATCAAAATGAACATTTTGCGTAAGCTTTGGGATAAATATAACCTTGACTGGAAATTGACAAGTGAATCGACGTTGCAAAATTATTTACCTTGTGGACGTGAAACAATAGAAAATATAAGTCAATGGTAAAATGGTGGCTGATCATTGATGAAACAATGAATTCAAAGTAAAACTCAGTGGTAGATGTTATAGTTTAAATATTAACACCAAGTGGATCTCCACCTTTATGTTTCATAGCAAGTGAAAAATTGCAATAGTAAAACCATAACCGATTTACAAAAGTTCGCAAAACCAAATGGATCCCCACTTTCATATTTAGTAGTCAGTAAAAAACTTCCAAGAATATCGATTAGAAAATGATTAAAACCCTCTTACATTTTATGACCCAATATAATAATTTTCAGAATAGTCCTCCTTGCCACAAATAGGATTATTTTTGGGACAATATTACAGGTAATAAATTTACAATACTCTTTGGGGTGGGAGCAGGCTACCCAAAAGTGTATTGATAAATGCATTAGTTTCTAAATAAACCTGCCTGTGCGTACGTTATTGTTAAGAGCGTATCTTTTTGTGTGAACATGATTAAAGTTATTAAAATGCTGTGAGCAAACCGACAAGGTTAGAAAGCGCTCTGTAATTGTTACGTTTCATCAAAAAAGTTTTTCAGTTCGTCAAAATTCTGAAAAAATACGTGTTAATAAATCGTCTGTTAGTGATATTACTCGGAGCCATCAATGCATGGCCAGTTTAAGAGATCGGGAGAAATTTCTGTTACTACAGTGAAAAGAAGATTAAAAGCTGCAAATCTTCACGGTTGCAATGCAGCAAAAAGCTCCTACTTCAACAGGGAAACAGGCAAAAACGGCGACAGTGGGCAGAAACAGATAGAAATTGGACAGTGGATGATTGGAAAAGGGTGCTATGGACTGATGAGTCAAAGTTTGAGGTGTTCGGACAATCGAGGCCCGTTTTTGTAACAAGAGCGAAATGCCAAAGAATGTTGCAGGATTGTGTAGTGCCAACTGTCAAGCAGGGTAGAAGTTCTGTGCTTGTTTGGGATTGTTCTTCCTATGTCGGTACAGGAGACTTGAAGCGAATCGGAGATATTTTGCGAAAAGAGGGTTATTTAGAAATACTGCAAGAAAATGCAATACCAGCGGGGCAACATCTAATCAGCGAAAATTTTGTATTCGAGCTGTTATAGGATGAATTGAGGAGAAGGATCCGAAAAGTATGCCCTACCTCTGTAGGCGACCTGTGGGACATTTTAGAAGTGGAATGGACTAATATGGCAAATAGAGTCCTTGAAAAACTAGTGGAGCGGATGCCTCGGATTGTGAAAGCTGTTCTTCGCGCAAAAGGGAGTTTCTTTGATAACGGAATGTTTAAGAGGTTTTCGTTTATTTTTCGTTAGAATTACTTTTTTACTTTTATATTTTACTTTTAATCGCTATTAGTAAAATGCAATAAAAATTTTAAATTCTGGAAAAATGAGTAAATATTTTCTGGATATTTTGACGTAAGCTTTGGAACATTGGTCACCATGTTATAATTTTTATGAATTCTCCATTTATATTTGTTGCTAAAACATGGTAACGTCTAATGATATTTGCCGACTGATATTGTTTACGCCAGGTGTTCTCTAAGTATGCGTATAGTGTAGAAGTAAGTGCGCCGCAGACTGATAATGTTTGCAAACGCCTATTCTACGCGATTGTTACATTTACCCCATTTTAGGTATGTACGTAATAAATATTTTTATTGGTTCGATGCATGTATTACCGGAATATCACCCGCCTCTCTACACGCCTCTGGTCTGGCACCAGTTTATTTATTACTTATAATTTGATATTTTAAATTACTGGTAAAAATTAATTTCTTCTTTTTAAGGCTGACGTACTTGTGGAAGTTGTTAGATATCTCACAATGCGATCAGAATTTAACTTTTATACAATTATGAACATTTTGAACGAAAAAATATTGCCCCGACCTGACCCTGAATGGGCTGCAAATATTATAAAACAATTGCAGGATGAAATTATGGTAGGTACTTTTAATAGAAACACTAAACAATTTTGTTTTTAATAGAATAATAGACAGCCGACATAATTCGCATTTAATAAATTTTTAGGAGACACTAGGAGATGACGGGGTGTTATTATTTCCATCTGAACCATATCCTGCCGGTTATCACTATATTTCTGTATGTCGTCCGTACAACTTCAGCTACTACGCCCTTTGGAGTACTTTAAAATTTCCGGTAACACAAGTACCTTTAGGTCTAAATGAGGAAGGAGTTCCTGTAGGAATCCAAATAGTTGCTGCACCTCAACGAGATCACTTAACCTTGGCGGTAGCTAAAGAACTGGAAAGGGCCTTCGGTGGATACGTTCCACCTTTTGCCTTGGAAGACTGAGAGTTTGCTATTCTAATGGAGGAGGATGCAATCTTTTTGGGCGCTTATTATTTTTATCACACTTTTATTTATACATCAGACTGGTTAAGGTTAATTATGTTAGTAGTGAAGTGTATCACTGTATTATTTTACAAAGTAAAGTATAAAATATATTATGAATATTATTTTTTCTTATACAATAGGTCTTGTGTAAGAAGCATCATGTCTTCGATATAAAATTCCAAATACCTGTATTTACTAAATGTTCTGTCGCTTGTGGTAATTTAGAGCCTAAATGTTTGAAGTCAAATTAACTTGAAGATAACAAATGCAAAAGAAAATTTAACACTATATAATTTCTTAAGTGAGCCTGACAATTATGTAATTGTCTCGTTAATGTTTCTCCATTTTTCTTTGTATGGACGAATCCTTGGTTTCTCCCGTCAATAGGCATATCCTTATCCCAAAGATTGAGCTATGGATGCCTTAGTACGAATCGTATTAAGGTGAAACCAACGCTTACTAGAGATCTAGAGTTTCTTAAATCATATGCACATTTACTTGGTCAAAAGTAGTCTAGTAATACCATACGTGATAATACGGGCCAAAATCAATTGATTTGAGTTTTGCTTGTTATTGTACATCTTGACGAATAACTTTTTGCTGATCGCACTGGCGACGTATTTTTCGATACTAGACTCTGCGCCTGTTATGGGTAATGAGAAATCGAGAGTTTGATTCTGAAAAAGGAACCTGAGAAACGGCTACCATAACCAAAGGAGGTAACAAGCCCGCAAATTATCCATTACTCTAATCGGAACGAGTAGATTTTGAACTCTAACGAGGATTAATTGGAGGGCAGTACTGCGGTAATTCTAGCTCACTACTACATTATTAATGTTATGGTTAAAATGATCATAGTTGAATTTGTATTTTCATTGTTCACGATGCTTAACTACTGTCAGTTTCTTCGAGGATGGTCTAGTTTCAGGTTCTCCTTCGGTACTCTTTACCGAGTGTCGAGGTGGGCCGACGCATTTATTTTAGACAAATTAGAGTACTTAAATCTGGCTAAACATTTGCCTCAATACTTGCACATGGAATAGGACATCGGTTCTATTTTGCCGGTTTTCAAAACTCAGAGGTAATGTTTAGTAGAAACAAATGAGAGGACTTATATTCTGACATTAGAGATGAAATTCTTGAATCCTTACAAGATGGACAAAAACATTTACCAAAAACGTTTCTATTAATCAAGGACGAAAGTTAAGGGTTCGAAGGTGATCAGATACAACTAATGACAAACCAATAGCGATACGCCGACGTTCTTTTAATGACAGAGCGGGCAATTTCGAAGAAATCAAAGTTTTTGGCTTCTTGGGGAAGTATTGTTGCAAAGCTAATAGAAGAAAAATATATGGGACGTTGAAAACCAAACAAAAGCGTCTATCAAGAATATCTAGTGCCAGTGTGATCTTCATTACTCTAGATGCAACTAGTGCTTCTTCAAGAAGTATACTTACGACCTGACAAACATGTTCTGACAGTTGAGTTATTCTGTGCACACTGGCCGCCCACTCCTCTTTATCAGTGAGGCAATGCCACGTGATTCTTGCTAAGCATAATGGCTTTACTTCAACCCTTTTTGACAGTGAGCAATTTACCAATTTTTTGTTAGACTACCTATGAAGAGCTTATAACCAAAGAAGAAGATCCCATTACAGTCAATGACAGAATTGATGAAGTGCCAAAGTGTGTGGTATCTCCTAATAAGCAAACTGCTAACACCTCGAAAGTGACTATAAAATGCAGGTTACATGTTAGGAAAGCAGTACAAAAATGGAATCTATGACAACATTTAAGTGAAGAAGAGAAAGTTATGCTTAAAATTTTTACATGTGCATATATACAGTTAGGTTAGCTAAAGAAGGAAGCCGCGAGTAGTTACGAAAGTGGCGTGGTAGTTGATCGCTGTCGGCTAATGTAATTGTAGATATTTTCAGTATACGCATATATATGAACCTACGGGGATATTGTTCAACAAATACACGTTGTTAGATAAGAAAATGAAACAAAAACTATATTCGATTAAGCTATATGAAATTATAAAACAATTAACGATTTTTTTGTGATTGAAGTGCTATTTTCTTTTTTGATAATTTAATTAGTAATCATTGTCATGTAATCTTTATTAAACCGATTTGTGCAACGTAATAAATATCAAAATACAATGAATTATTTTACAGCTTTGTACCGGATCCTGTTTTTGTCCGAATTGGTCCTGTTATGGTATAAAAGAACTAATATTTTCAAAATAAAATTATTTTTAATTGTACCATAATGTATAACAATCAAATAACTCATATTAAAAGCTTTACTGTACGAGTAAAAGTTTTGGAATTTTTCAATTTCATACGCTTCAAAGCTTAGTGCCCTAAATCTTCCTTTTTAGTCGGGAGCTATTTCTTAAATCAATTGCCTTCTGAATCTTATTTATGCTGGAAGTATTACCGCCAGTAACTTAGCAGACCATCTCGCATAACAATACCTACGCAACAACATGGCAATAATTAACCGCTGTATAGGGCGTTTTTACTTTTTTACTTGTCGTTTTATGCTATTTGTTCTTTTATGCATTAAAATTGTCATCTAAGCAAGTGCCATTAAATGCCGAATGGACACTTTTAATATGTACTCGATCCACCAAACAGGTAGACTGCTTCAGAGGCAAGACAATTGCTTAATTCGTAATAAACTGAAATTGCAAAAATAAAGATATAAATTCCGAGGAAATACAGTTGTGCCTGTTTAATCTATTTTGTAGCCATGTTCAACAAATGGAATTTCTACAATAAATTGTCCTAGCAAAAGAAAATGTCGATACTTTATTATACGACATTGATAGGTAATAAAAATTACGAATTCGTTTGGTAGGTCATAAATCAGTATATTGTAAAGTAATATGATTTTTAATTTATTTGCATAATGGCGTTATAACAAAGGTGTTTTACAAAATTTAATTAAATATATACTCTGAGCGAGAGATTTGTTATTATTGCTTTTTTTAAGGCGAAATGGCTTTGCTTTTCGATAACGACTTTCCATTATTCCATGTGATGTTTCCGAAACGGGAAGAATATTTTAAAACATTCTACTAATAAATGACTCCAAAAGAGAAAATAATTGTTCTTAAGGATTGTATGTTTGCATGAAGACAGATCAATTGTAATCACGATTATGGACTTGTTCGTAAAAAGGTCTAGATATCGTTATTAAGTTCTTGTTTTTTGCTTTCAATGCACAACTTTATATAAATAAACAGCGAATAAGGAATAAGAAAGCTTAAAACGATATATCACCTTCAATTCGTAGGAATGTCTAGGAATTGTTTGAAATCGAAGCTGATAAACGTTTATTTGCAAAACGATTAAAAAAAAACAGACTCACCTATAATTCATTTTCAAATAAAATGATTTCAAATATAAACGTTTACCTAGTACATATGTCAATATCTACAAACTTTAAAGTTGGCGGTCATTTGGTAGCGTAGAACAGTCTAGAAGTCGCTGTGCGCATTGGCTTCCACGCGTGGTTAAAGTGCGCGCGCAAAATCGTATACCGGCGTTCCGGCAAAATTGGATTTTCATTTATTACAAGTTTGAATTCCGTTTGGTATGGCCGCAACGGATGACAGTATGAGTGATAGCGTACAATTTTTCGAAGGAGTCGAAAAGCTCCTCGAAATTTGGTTTACATCGAGTGACAATAACAGCATATGTACTGACTTAAGAAAAATCCCAAGGTTTGTGACAGAAATTTATGTATTTAAAAGACCTTGTATACATTTAGCGTTTTTATGATTCAGAAATGTTTAGATCGTAAATGTTCATCACGTATTTACCCTTTTATTATCGATTTTTTTTTCAATATTAAATAATATATGTTTGAACTATCCAAATTTGTAAATATACATTAATCAGCTGATACACTGACTAATTCATTTATGTTATCAAAGAACTTGCATGATTTATTGATAGTTTGTCATTGTAGATTTTTATCTCGCGTAACCCCCAGATAAACCTTAGAAAGTTTTCGTTTTAGACGGCTATAAAAATATATGTATCCATTGTAGGTTAGGTGTTGTTGACAATTCAAAGCATTGTGTATATTTACAGAAATAAATTGGATAGTTTGCTGAAAATCGTTAGATGTGAAATCATAAGCTTCTGCAGGAATGAACAGGTCGATGCCTATGTTTTGAGGTGAGTTTTATTTTTGAACTTATAACTTTTTTATTTGTAAATATTTTATTTACAAATAATTTTTTATTTATAACCTTTCTAATTTGTTTTCCGACAACAACTTACAAGCATAAAACTGTGGTATGCATCCCTGGGCTATTAGTTTTTGGAAAATATGTAGTTTATCTATTGGCATTAATAAAAATTAAGTAGTTATTTAGATGATATGGTATATCTAACATTTTTATTTTATTTAATTTGGATGAAATATATGTCTTCTAGAGAACTACTATGAACCTATGGTGTCGTATACTTGTTTCTGGATTCTCATGTTTTTATGAGTATTTCCAAAATTCTATTGCTATGCTGGATGGAGTTTTATTCAATTATTTATAAAGCTTCCTAATGATTTTGAATAACAAAGTTATCTTCAATATGGATTCATGCTCAAAATAATTATGTGAAAACATCACATGAAGAAATATTTCTTAGTGTATTTCGGATTTCAGATGCCTTTTAGGAGTTTTGTGGATTTCATAATAATTTTATATATATAATGGCTAGTCACCCCAATAGGGTATCGCCGCTTTTAAAGCTTTCTAGATCTAAATTATAAATAGTTAATTATTCATTAATTTGTTGCTGTTGAAACATACATTCCTTTTCAAGAAATTGTAGTATCAATATGTATAGGTGCATTCTTTTCACTAGTAAGCTAGATTTTAACTTTTTTTTTGAATGCCTGAAATTTGGATGAGAAGAGGTTTTCAAATCGAATTTTCAGTTGATTAAATAATTTTAATCTACTAATAATATATACAATTCCTTGATTAATGAAGAGGTTGATACACGGGTATATGAAAACAAATTTTCATTCATGCTTGTTATGCGATTTAACTAGAGCAGTGCTATATAACTTTCTCTAAAATATTTCTAAAATTAAACTTTTTGAAGATCAGTGCCAAATTGTTCTGATAATTTGGGTCTTATGCGTTTTGTTCATTAATTTTGACTGAACTAAATTGGACCGAGCATTAACTTTTAATATGAATTATTATACAAGACAAACAAATTGTATTACATACTTACAAAAATATATATTTGTTTTATGCATTTTACTTACATATATTAGTTACTTGAAATTCATTTTATTTCAACATCTTGCTAATACAAATCGTAAAAAAGAACTAGTACACATCTTGATAATTACATATAATTGGCGATATTCAATTTCTAAGGCGTACACAGTAGTCACGGTTGTGGTGTTGTTATACGCTTTAAGTTCAATATCAAGGATTATGTTACATCATTGCATCATTTCTCCGTACAGTTTATTGTTTTTAATCCGGCCTGATATTGTTGATTTTTTAAGTGGTTTGTTTAATGTGGAATTTAAAAAATGCGAACTTCATTGAATTGCGGAAAACAATGTTACAAATTTTATTTGTAGGTGCAGTAGACGCTCAATAGTGTGAACAAATGATTGATCTTATACTTAAAATAATAAGTATTGTTGTATGAGTAATCGTTTACTAATTTATAATTGCAGTTTCTTTTAATTTGAGAAAGATAAAAATACATTCTAAAAATATGGTGTAATTTTTGTTTGTTTTTTTTTGTGCTTTTCAAATTTTTGTGTTACAGATGTTTCTGTTATTTCTTTTGATGTTTGAAGATTTTTCAAATTAAGTCCACATTCCGCTGCCCATTGATGGATGTGTTCGGTTCATTTATTGCACTGTCTGGTGTAATTTCGTTTTGTGATTTTTCTCTTCAGTTTCTTTATCTTCTGTTTCATCTTCTTCGTCAAAATTATCTAAGTGTGTATCCATTTTATTCCGTGCAATTATGTCTCTCTCATCCAGTTCAATCTACGAACGGATGTGATACTTATAGTAATGAAAGTTGTGTAAATACATGGATATTAAGTATATATATGTGGCAGTAATTTGTTTAAAATATCAGTTTTTCAGCTAGAACTTTTGTCTGACCATTTTTTCATTTTTGCTGCAAATCATCCTCGTTTTCTCGATTATTGAAATCTATAATTTTTCTCCAGCATTTAGCCATAATTGATGGATCTAATCGGTTCCATGCATACAACAATTTTGTCAAATCTTTTAATATTTCTAAATTAGACCCATTTGCAATGAGTCTGATCATATTGTAATCCATTGGCTAGATAAAGGGTATCACATTTGGCGGGAGATACATTGTAGCAATTTGCCCATCTTTACTCTATAATCATTCTATTGGGGTATGTGATGGAGGAGGGGATGGGTTCAAAATGAGAAGAATTTTTATTGGGTGTCCATTTGATTTTTGGAAACGTGTAACCTTCCAAAAAAACCAACAATGACTTGTCAATAACTTTGGGTGATTCATATTTGGTAAATTAAATTTATATTATAAACTTATCTGATGAACAAAAGAATTATGAAACCAATCCTTAAAAATTGGTTCTGCCATCCAAGCTGATTTGAAGTAGTGATAGTCCACAGGAAGAGAAAAAAAATTGAAAACTAGGTTTTTTTTCGCCTTACCGATAACCAATAGCTTAATTTTAGGAGTTCCACTGGCATTAGTACATGCCCAAAAATATTAGTCGTTGTTTCTCATGTTTTTTACCTGGAGCAGTCTTCTCTTGAGGTGAAACAGGGATTTTCCCTGGTAGAAGCTTGGAAGGTTCTATGAAGCTGATAAACCGGCACTATACTTATAATTAATTAGGTGTAATTCCCATTTGTTCTATTTTATAAATGGACTTTAAATGGATCAATTAGTTCTGGCTGTGATGATAATTTTTCACAAGAAATTTCTAAATATCGAATTCCGAATCTTTCTTTAAATATTTGCAAACAATAAACAGAATAAGATTAATTTAGTTTTATTCGTTAAGTATATGTGTAACAAATGAAAATATCAACCACTACATATAGCAAAATACACACAAAGTTGGAATGAAAAGTCAACATTTCTGAGTCTTTTCTTACAGATTTTTATCAATATACTTATACATTCATATTTTGTCAATACAGAAAAAGGGAGAATTGAGAAAACTAATGAAAATACTACGAACAATTTTTATTCAGTTAAAATTGTAATAAAATACAACGAGAAAATAGTGTACCCTTAATATTTTCATGTTTTAGATATATTCATATCATATTGATTGAAATATTTCTACTATAAATTTAAGAATAACATATTTTTAAATATTGTTATTTATATTAATAATATATTAATTTGATTGATGTATGTTTTGCACTGTAGCTTGTCATATATTTTCAAATTACACGGACTTTAATTATAATGAAATGACAACTAATTTAAATGCTTGTCAGTA
This sequence comes from Trypoxylus dichotomus, assembly GCA_023509865.1. Lineage (NCBI taxonomy): Eukaryota > Metazoa > Arthropoda > Insecta > Coleoptera > Scarabaeidae > Trypoxylus > Trypoxylus dichotomus. The sequence continues at coordinate 20,663,264 of CM042080.1, forward strand.
ACGACGTGCAACGGAATTTATAAAATCTGTACCAAACTCACTAATTTCCCGCGATGTGAGGCCGCTTCTCCATAGAAATATAGTACCGTTTCTTTCGCTTTCTTTGGAAAACTTGCTACTCCATTTTCTACAGAACTTGTTTGTGTTTAGAACAAATACCTAACCAAATACGAAATGGAAATGTATACTTGTATACAACAAATATTAAAATCCAAAATGGGATTAATTTTATATAAATCTAATAATCTTATGACCTACTTATAAATACGAATTAAGAATTATACAATTGCATAATTTTTGATCCGAACTTTAATAGGAAAATAGGAATAAAGGATTGTATTTTTTAATATCCTCGATAATGATATAATAGTAAAGTTTATAATTAAAAATTCAAAAATATTTATATTGCATTTATTGTTATTCATCTTATATTATCCAAGAGATTTTGAACTATAGTCCAATTATTTGCACATCAACAATGACAATGACTCCAGGAATAACTCAAACATTTCATTGTTAAGGTTAGCTTATCATTTGAATTCTTTAATTGAAATGATTAAATAGAACAAAAATTAGATAATCCTCGTTTATTGCAATAAATTATTCTTATTATATTACATATTATTATTCTTTACATATACACTAGGGTGACAGAATAAAATAGACACGTACTAATTTAAAAAAAGATTCTATTCTCGTTATGTATACAAAATATTTTTAAATTAGACTAATATTTATTATTATTATATATCCACCTTTACTTGCGTGAAGTGCTGCGAGTCGTCGTGGCATAGAACCTATTAAATGATTACTGGTGGTATATTTAACCACTCTTCTGTAACAGCTGCCACGAGTTCTTCCTTATTGCTGGGTTTTCGGAGTCGTTTCGCCATATTTGTCTGGATTATGTGCCAAACATTCTCTATCGGATTCATGTCTGGTGATTGGCCTGGCCATGGTAAAATCCGAATCCCCTGTTCCTCTTTCCATGTGGTTGTTGTTCTTGCTTTGTGGCAGGATGCTCCATCCTCCATAAAAGTGGCGTCTTCTTTACATAAAATGCCGTTGTCGAATATCGGTAGTAGTCCTTCTGTTAATATTTGGATATATTTTGCCGCATTTATATTTCCGTCGCAGATTACTAATTGCGATCTTCCACCATACCATATCGCGCCCCACACCATGATGTTCACACCGCCGTATTTCACCGTCTGATGCAAAAATTTGTCGTCCAGTTGCTGTGACGAACGTCTCCATACCCACGTACGACCACTATCACTGAATTGGCAGTATCTGCTTTCGTTTGAAAAAATGACAGACCGCCAAAACTCTTCGGGCTTTGTTCGCATTTCGATTGCCTAAGCCATTCATCGCCGTTTTTGAAACGCCGTAAGGAGAGGTTTTTTCTTTGCCACCCTTTTATACATCCCCACACTGTGGAGGTATCGCAGAACGGTGCGCTGACTTTTCTGTGAAGTTACCGCAAGCTCAGCTGTACTTTTTCGTGGTTCTCTTAACACTTCGCGCACAAACACCCTTTTACTTCTTTCAGGTCCGGCACGACCTGGTCTCGTCTCCACTGTTGTTTTTTCTTTGCGTTTAAATTGTGTAATCACACGGTTAACTGTGGACAACGGAATATTAAAAAATTTACTTATTTCACGTTGCGAAGCGCCGCGTTCACTCTGGCCAACGATGCGACCCCGGGTGAAGTCGCTAATATCACTTCAACGTTGTAAGCGAGGGATAGTTGTAACGATACCAAACTATGACGAATTCCTTCCGATACATCTACCCCTACCCTAATGACAAGAGAAAGTTCTTAATTCGTTCTTAGAATTTAGCTGTTTACATATTTACACCGCTTTACCTGGTGTCTATTTTATTCTGTCACCCTAGTGATATATATATGGTTTGCAAACATACATCAGTAATGAACATCCTAACCTACGAAGGCGACCTGAAATGTTTCCGGAATTGGCAAGAAATGGCGCACGAAGGTTGAAGTGGATGCATTGTTCGGCAATGGCAACCTTTTTCTGGCAACTATCAAAATTTCAGACGTCTACTGTCAATAGTTTTTTAAGAGTGTGTTTTGTGTAGCAAATCATACGTTTCGTAACCGTGGATGAGACTTGGATCCTTGGACTTTTGCGGACAAATCTGCTCCGAAGAAAGCAAGGATCGTTCCACCGATCGGAAAGGTCATGGCGACCATTTTTTTGGGATTACAGCGACTTATTGATCCGATTCGATGTAGCATTGAAGGAAAGACGGCCTCGTTTGCAGCGGAAAAGTGCTTTTCCAACACGACAATGTACCGGCTCATTCATCTCCCATCGTCATGTCTAAATTGAATGACTTGCGCTACTAATTAGCCTCTCATACTCCATATTCACCGGACCTAGCCCCCCAGCAACTTTTTCCTATTCCCAAACCTGAAAGAATCACTGGGAGGAAAGAGATTTACCTCAGATGAGGAGGTTATCGTCGCTACGGATTGCGGACCTCGAAATATCCTACTTTTCCGACGACTTGAAGAGCCTGGAGCGCACCGTTTGAAAGAGTGTATTGATCTCCGAGGAGACTACATAGAAAAAATAAAAATAAAAACCACACTAATACCGTGTTTTTCTTGTCGATTCCGGAAATATTTCAGGTCATTGTTGTATGTCGGAAAAATAACGGAACTTTTTAAATTTACAAAAAATATTAATGCAATATATAATGTAAATATCTAAAATAATATAATCTAAAAGCTGTATATCGCTTCTAAAAAATGAGACCGTGAGTATTAAAATCGATTAAGTTCTAATTATGTTATAGTACTTAAAGTGACTTCTTTTTATCGGTTCGTTATAAATATATGGAACAACGACCTAATATTAAATTTTGTTTCAAGCGCAGAAACATTTGAATTAATGTTCGCGTGGATTTGAGAGGTATAAGCGATTTCAGGATGGTCGTGATGCTTCGGAAGACGACCCAAGAAAGTAAAATCATGAGAAGTTGGTGGAAAAAGTATGTGAAATTATCGCATGCGATGCGAATTCTACTGTGCGATGAATAAGCGGAGGAATTAAATACGATCGAATTTACGTAATTTTGACGAAAAATTTGAACGAACGAAAAGTCTGCGCTCGATTTATTCGTCAGGCCTTAACTGAGGGCCAAAAAATTGCTCGCGTTGAACATTGCAAGAATCTTATCAAAACAACCAGACGAAATCGCACATTTATAAAATCTATTGTAACTAGTGATGGGACTAAGACGATCGTCAAACAAACCGCCAAAGTGCTACGTGGATGCCAAGAAAAACAATATTGAATTGTTTTTACGTCTCTAAAGGTATTCTATATCGGGAATTCGTTCCGCAGGATCAAAATATCACTGGAGAATGTTATGTGGCGGTAATGAAGCGAATATTGGTTTTTTGTTACACAAAAAAACGAGTCTGTGTATAGTAACACCCTCTGTTTTAAGAATTATAATTAATAAATACCTCAAATATAGCATCGTTAGGTAATGGACCCCTCCCATTTTCTTCCCTAAAATATACCTAGAATTTGTAACTTGCAATGTTTATGAAAGCTTTAGGCATATACATCACGAAAAAGTTCTAACAAGAACTGACTAAAACAACATGAAGAATGGCAATAAATCGTTATACCAGTGTCACTTATGACGTGCATTCATTCCTGAAAAGATTAAATTATAATTTATTAGTTTAAGGCAAAATGAAAATATTGGTTGGAATTTACCAATTAAGTATGTGAATAAACTTGTAACATTTTATATTAGAAAAGTGTTGATCAGATCTTACATAAAAAGGCTATTCATTCTTACTTTCATATGTAATATTCATTTGTGAAGTATTTATTGTTGCTCCATCCTTTTTATTAGATTTCTTGTTTTTACTCTAAGTATATTTAACTCTAAGGATGAGATACATAAAACGTTTTTCGATTTTAATTGAATATAATTACTACTAATACTAACAATACATGGTGTTGATTATTTCGGTTTTCGATTGAACAGAAGCTTATGCATAAGTTGTGGGGAATATTGAAAACATTATTCACTACCAATCATCTTACGTTCTTGGAAAGCTCTTACATCTGCGAAAAGAGCTAATCATTATATCTAAATGCATTTTAATGAGCTTTCGTATAGTTACTCAGCGATATAGACGGAATCATAGAACTGTCGGTGTGGGTAAGTTTCAGTGCATCTGCTCGCGACTGCACTCTAGGTGGGGGTAGTATTATTGACGCTGAAGCATAGTCTCAGGTTTAATATACAAATTTAAATTTCTAATTTATATAACATAACCACTAAAACTACCATTTGATGTGTATTCTGTTATATTTGGTAAATATTAAATTTTGTAAATAACGTTGTTTTATTCAAATTCTTACGGATCTTACTTTAATCTTGTATCAGAATTAACTGAAAGTGAAATTTCGACGTGAAATAAAACATAAACGTAAAATCCAAATTAATATTTGGACCTACATATGTAAACATCAATGGATGCAGCAAACAAGTGCTCTAAAAATATGCACGCTACCGTCCGTATTAGTTCGGACAAATGTTGTAAACTACTAAAAGATAATATAATTGTTTTTATATATAAATAACATTTGTTCGATTAGAGAATGATTAAAACCTATTTGACTTTGGGATGGGAGCAGGCCACCAGAAAGTGTATTGTGTATTGATAAATGCTTTAGATTCTAAATAAACCTGCTTGTGCATGCGTTAGTGTTAAGAGCGTATCTTGTTCTGTGAACCCGATTAAATTTATTAAAATGCCGATAGGAAAACTGACAAGTTGAGAAAAGCGCTTCGTAATTGTTGCTTTTCATTAAGAAGGTTATTCAGTACGTCAAATTCCCGAAAAAATACATGTTAATAAATCGACTGTTACTGATATCATTTGGAGACATCAACGCACGGGCAGTTTAAGGGATCTGGCACGTTCAGGTCGTAAGAGAATCAACTCAGGCCGTCGATGAGCGTATAAAATTGCTGAGCAAGCGAAATGAGAGACTGATAGCACCAGAAATCGTGCAAAAAAGTTTCTGTTACTACAGTGAAAAGAAGGTTAGAAGCTGCAAATCTTAACGGCCGCATTGCAACAAAAAAAAACCTACTTCGACGAGGAATCAGGCAAAACCGGCTGCAGTGGGTAGAAACACATAGAAATTGGAAAGTGGATCATTGGAAAAGGGTGCTATGGACTGATGAGTCAAAGTTTGAAGTGTTCCGACAATCAAGACGCATTTTTGTAAGAGGAGCGAAAGGTCAAAGAATGTTGCAGGATTGTCAAGCAAAGAAGAATCGAAGGTATTTTGGGAAAAGAGGGTTATTTATAAATACCGCAAGAAAATGCAATACCAGCGGGGCAACGACTAATCAGCGAAAATTTTGTATTCGAGCTGTTATGGGATGAATTGGGGAGAAGTATCCGAAAAGTATGCCCTACTTCCGTAGGCGACCTGTGGAACATTTTACAAGAGGAATGGACTAGTATGCCAAATAGAGTCCTTGAAAAACTAGTGGAGCGGATGCCCCGGATTGTGAAAGCTGTTCTTCGCGCAAAACGGAGTTTCTTTGATAACGGAATGTTTAAAAAGTCTTTGTTTATTTTTCGTTAGAATTACTTTTTTACTTTTAATCGCTATTAGTAAAATGTAATAAAAATGTTAAATTCTGGAAAAATGAGTAAATATTTTCTGTTTTCTTTTTTTAAAATTTATTTGCGTGTCCGAACAAATATGGGCGGTAGTGCATGTATCTATGTACTTACGGTTCTACAAATAGCGATTTATAAGGCGCTATCACCTGTGATAAAAAATATTAATTAAAAATGTTGTGATTCGCAGCTTGCTCTGAATCTAGATTATGCAATTCAGTACGTAAACTGACCTAGAAATTGAGTTTTTTCACCAACTTACATACGTTGGCTGATACCACTACAGCGCTGCCGGTGTAGTGCATCTCGTAGAACCAGGGTCAGATTATCTAACATGCTTTTGTATGATAGCAGGTTTATTTTTAGATGTATACTTTTTTACACCTCTATAAAGTCGATGACGTTATTTTTGGCATTACATTTTCAATAAATTCTATTTAAGTAGCCTTCCTTACAGTGCATTTAAGTTTCGTTAATGTGTTGCAAATAAGTTGATAATTAATTAAGAATGGATACAAATTGGCGCGGAGTAATCAGCTTTTATCTTATGTTTTATTCTTCTCGGTCCATTCAACCTAGATCTATACGCTAGGTTATTTAAATCATTCTTTGTACTTTTTTAATTCCAACGAAGCATCGCTTTTGATGACTTTTAATGTCTGTTTTTCATATATGTATGTCCTTGACCTATCAACCATTAAATCATTTAAATTTTACTGAGCTTGTTGGACTAATAACAGCTACTTGACCTATTTCTGCTACGCTAAAGTCTTTGTTGCTTTTATTCCTTAGCAGCTAAATCTAAATTCAGCTCTTATTTTTTATACTTAAGGTCATTGGAGATAAAGAAGCATATCTCACATTTCAATATTAAAATCTATTTACTGGGACGTTTTACTATAAAATCGGAATATAACATTATATCTATTAAAGTTTGATAAGAAGCATTTGGTGAGGAGTTTTGGGTTTCTTTTCGAATATAGGTGCCGGATTATTAAAAGAAATGTATTTGTAAAAATGGAGTTTGCCTCTATACTGTGGATTAACATTCAGCGATTGCACATGAAAATTTGTTTAAAACTCCCAATTTCATTGAATAAAACGAATTGAAGAAAAGAAACGGTCGGGTTTAATGAATAAATGTTTTCATTAATAATGTGTTCCGTTATTTTACTGGCACTGTTTTAAACGTAAGGCAAAATTTCGAGAACTGTTCGGTATATATTCTGCGTGATAGCAATTTGCCTTCGAATATTCTTTTTTAATTCGTTCAGAGAGAGGAGTGTTGCTGTATACCTTTGCTTTAAGGTAGCCCGATAGGAAAAAATCTATGGGTATCAAGTCATGGCTACGTGGCGGCCAGTTTATGTTACCGCATCTGGATATCAATTTTCCAGGAAGAATTTCACGAACAACTAGTAAGAACACGTTAAATGTGTGAAATGTGGCTCCATCTCGTTGGATTGGTATTCCGATTAGAACAATTAAAATCTTGCAAGGCTGGCGTAAAAAAGTTGTTAAACATCTCTATATGTCGCTCAAAATATACGATTACTGTGCGACCTCTGTCATCTTAAAAAAAGGTCGATAATTCCTTACACCAACATTGCAGCCCAAACAATAACTTTTGGCAAGTGAAGTTCTCATGCTTCTGTTTTGGATTTGTTGAACTTCAATAACAGTAGTTCTGAGAAGTTTTAGTAAAACTCACGCACACAGCACGCACTCTCCTCTCCCGTAAAACGCTCCATACTGTTAAATTCCTAAGGACGGGGTTAGAGATTGGCATCCCCACTCAACCAAAACAAATGGAGAAAGGTACTCCAGTATTGTTGATCGAGCCCATGACATAATTCCAGACGATTCTAAATATCTTACAAAATGCATTGAAGTCTTTCGTTTTTTATACAGTGTTCTTCAATAACCTTCGGATGAAAGGATAACATGCAAAAATATGTTAGGTAACGGAATGTAAGACCGAGAGTCACTTAAATATACAACTGGACAACAGTTTTTACCTATAGTTAGTAACTAATAATAACAGGGAGTAATAAATAGATCGTTTCCGGGATTGGCCTTGTGATAATTAAAGGTTTTCTGGTGTGGTTAACACGTCGAATTACCGTATTATTTGGTTCTCATCTCTCTCTTTCTCTTATGAAGAAGTCTCCTACAACAAAAATGAAATGTTAAGATCCCGCTTTTTTAAAATTTCTTTTTAGTATAACGGAGTACAATTCCAGTCCGTTTAGCATATACATATATTATCCGAAAAATGTTGGCTTTGCCTTGGTTACTGGGAAAATGCAGGTTGAGATTTATTGTAGACGTGGTATGGCGCGTTCACTCAAGGAGACGAGCAAACACGTGCTATATAAAGAATCCGAGCTTAATTGCATATGCCGCGTTTGTGTAAAAATAATCCAAATAATTTGTGCTATGTGATAAATTTGCCCCTTTAAATAAGAGTCAAAAGTTAACTACGAGAATGTTTCGAGCCTATGAATTTTATTTCGGTATGACCGTCAAACATCTAGACTAACACCATAGGCTTCGTGTGTAATATGTACAACATCCGGCTGATATTTGAGGTATTTGCTATCTAGACAGCGAAATTCTTTACCTTTTCTATGTCGCAGAGAGAACAAAAGAACCATTTACATTATGCGAGTTTGATTTGGTGCGGGATTTAAACCTATCAAAGCTATGAGCAAAACTTCTTCAATCGTGACTACAACGACTTAGCGACACTCTTAACGAAAGAAACATGAATTAGTACTTTTAGCAATAGATATGTGAATCTTGCTGATTTCAATAGTATGAACGGCAATTTGGTCTACTGCAGTAATATAACCTTTTTCAAGCTTTTGTAAAACATTATTACCCCAGTTTATGGAACTTACTCATAGATGGGTTAAAGACCAACGTGAAAGTAGTTTTGAAGGATAAAGTATGAAGACTTTGCCTGGAGTATTTGTGCAGATTATTAATTGATTCCACCTCTTTTGAGCAGAGGATCAGGTTATATAACACTGTTGTCTTTGGCACAGTCATAACAAGAAAGGTTATTATATTAAGGTGGTTGGCTACTACAAATGAACTTTATGTCAGGAGAAGGCAATGTATGATATTATCCTTCAGTGGAAGAAGAAAAGATCATGATTTTGTTAAGGCATTGGACGTTTTCAATATCTCTGACACAAATTTCCAAAAATAACAGAAGGAAAAATAGAAGAAGATATTTTTGTTTGACCTCAATTACGATAAATAGCAATTTTATCGTACAAATTTATATTTGTCAACATTGGAAGTAGCTCGAAGAACTTTAAGTTCACAGACCCAATTAAATTGTACCAGATAGAACTCTAGATGCTATTTCTTAGATTTAAATTAAACGACTACTTTTATCCAAACATTTGAAAACGTGCCGCTAAGCAAATCTTTCATTCGATTCAATTAAAATAGAAGTCGATTTTCAGTATTTTTAGTTTATAGCTCCCCAACAAAACATGTCATGAATTTTATTAAGAAGCTTTTATTACATGTCTGTTCAAGTAACGTCAAAAAGACAGAAAGAAAATAATTAAAGTATCATCTTAAAACGTATCTTGTTTATAGCAAATTAGTTTATTTTAAGTTACGCGAATATTCAAACACGTATATTTAGCGAAGAAAAAAAAAAGAGAAACGTGTGTAGACGATACCACAAAATAGATTCTACTTTATCAAATTAGTACGCGTAACCTTTAACATTTAATCTAGTAATACTGAGAACGTTAACACCGTGCCATTATCATCACCGAATGATACTGACAGGAAATCTTTTCGATAAAGATTTCAAGGGTCACCACAAATCAGAGGAATCTTTCATGCTTTGTGTTCAATAATTCGTACATTTCGAATGTACATATCTATCGCGGCAAGTAAAAGAGAATAGCTAGTGATAATTTTTGTTTGCTTAAATATTATCTTCTATGTGGCATAAACTTTTGACCCCGATAACATAGAGAGTTATATGACAAAAGAAAGCCTAGGAACAGTATAATTCAGGAAATACAAGGATAGTATGTGATGATAACATTAAGTTTAAATATTTTCCGGTAGCCGACTCATTTTTTTATCGTAAAATTTTCCTTAATAATTTATAACAAAGGGCCTTTAATTATTTTGGAAACGAAGTGTGTTATTAATGTTGGACTTGTTTGGTTTAACGGGCTTGGTTTAACAATGTTTGGTATATCTATTATGTATTTTATGTAGATATCAGATTCATCTGCACTTTTCGGTGAGTGACGTTCCTCACCTTACGATACAAAACAATTTGCTGCGGAGTTCTGTCCTTAGGTATATTAAGTTGTTTAAAGTTTATTGAACACTATATGTTTATAATTTGAAATGCCTTATTAACTTGGTCACTGTTTTCGAGTATGATTTTTATTGGACGCTTCCTAACAGACTAAACACAACGACCAAAGTAGACAGTATTTTACTCCTATCACATTGAATGACATATACATAATACTTCTTTTAGTACGCTGATATGTTGCTTGTAGAATGAAGGCCACCTTAAGGATCTATAGTCCAATTTTGAATACACAAAAGTACAATAGCGGCAGGATACAATGTAGGCAGTTCTAATATTTAAATATTTCAACTTCTTTATAGCTGTAAACTGAAGTATATGAGATGTGGTTAAGAGTCGATCACGTATAAAAAACGATTGGTAATACTGGAATGTAACCTCCATATTACCATCGGTTCATTGTTGTCTGCTTTCATAAGCGTGTGCTAAAGTGAGTGCGGTAATAAGGAAGTTGAGAAATTCGGTCAGTGATTAGGTTTCTAAACGCAAATGAGGCAATGGTGTTATAAGTTTAGGGAACACTGTCCAAATGTTTACGAAGAACAGAGAGGTAGTAGTGCTAGTCTTTGGACTGACGGTCTCGTGGAGAGTGTGGATTTCCAGGAGATTTTAGAATGATGTTGAGAATCGTGGCTGAAATATAAAGTTGTCCGAAACGTGTGCGTGGTGGCTGCCGATCGCATATGCTCACAAAGATCATAGAATGTCATCTGCACGTGATTTTCTCGACCGCCTTAACAATGAGGGAGAAGAATATGTCCCGTATTCGCATTGGTGATAAAATGTGGATTTTGCATGTCAATGTTGAGACAAAACAACCATCCATGGAACGACGTCTTGACGCTCCACCAAAATCTAAAAAATCACACAAAACCAGTTTCAAAAGAAAATCATGGCGACGCTATTATGGGATTAGAAGGGTATGCTCTTGATTGATGTTATTAAATTTGGAACAACCATTACAACAGAAGGCTGTTGTGACTTTCTAAACTGCTCAACTGCATGCCACTGAAAAACGTTGACAGAGAATGCCGTAATCAGGAATTGTTCTCCTTTACCCTAATGCACATCCGCTCATGGCTTCATGTACTACGCAAACAATTCAAAATTCGGATGGTATATTTTTGATCGTTCCCACTAAAGTCCTGATCTCGCCCCCAATGGCTATTACTATCGCTCCCGACATTTAAGAAACTAGTTGTTTTTATTTTATCGTCCCTTAATTTTGAACCGCGCTAGTATATTTTCAAAACAGGAAACACTTCAATATTGCCACAATATGAAGCTACCAAGTTGCGAACAATGATTGCAGTAGGCATGCTACGATGATAATAGGAGTATTATTTTCTCGAAAAAAGATCGTATGTATATCTGTTACACCTAATACTTCAAAACAATATAAAAAATGAAATATGCCGCATATACGTATTCGCAAAAATAGCCCGACAAAATTTTCCACGCGAGTAACTTGGGAAAAGTAGTATAGATACGATTTATTTACGAATGTACACATTCCCTGTGAATTTGACACTGTTTTAATAAATACGTAAGTTAATTTTTCATATTTCAAAACTAAAAATAGTCTCCGCATATATCTAATTTATTTATATATTTGTGTTTGTATTACACTAGTAGAGAACGTACGCGACATTCGTTGCAACAATGACCTACACTTATTAAACATGCATATTTTCCTAGCAAGTATCTGAACATGTGATTGACCATTGATAATGGACTTACTGGATTATACTTACAGTGAGTCATAGTGAAAATGATGTAGTGATATATAATTTGTTTTGATAACGAAAATACTGATAAAATTAATTATTTGGAAAATGTAAATAAAACTATTTGTTTCTACAACTTACCAAATATATTGTAAAAATGAAATAAAGTTAGTTCATAAAAATCAGAAATTCTAATAAAAATTGCTGTAAAGGTCGCACATTCAACGTCACAATGAAAATGATGCACATGAAATAACTAAATAAATTAATAAATATGAAAATGCACAAACAAATTCTTGGTATTTAGTATGGTTTCCGTGAGCTTTTATAATTGCTCCCAATCTATTTGGGATATTCTGCTAATTTTCTATAATCTGGCGAAATTTTGTGCCACTCTGCTAGTAAGGCGTTTTTAGATCGTCTTTATTGGATACTACATGATCTGTATTTCCAGTATATGCCACAAATTTTCAATAATATTTTTGTCTGGTGATTGAGCCAGGGTTTCTTTTTATAGTACTAGAGCAATTATACAGCAACCATTCTTTTATTACGCACGCAGAATGCTTTTGACCATTATCCTGGTAAAACTTAAAATCATTGGCAATACCCAGTTTTTTGGCACTTGATTTCAAATATTCGTTGAGAATGTTTAAATATATAAATCTGTCCACGTTGCCTTCAATAAAATGGAGATTTCCTACTCCTCCAGCTACAATACAACTCCACACCATCACATGTCCAGCTCCATGTTTTACTGTTGGTTTTAAGCGCTGAGATTTCAATTCTTCATTTTTCTTTCTGCAAACGTTAACCTTTCCATCAGAACCAAAAAGCGTAATTACTTTAATCACAGAATAATACCGACTTCCAGAAGTCGAAACCTTTGTTTTGGTATTCTTTTGCAAACTGTAAACGCGATTCTTTTGGCTTATATACGGCTTTTTGAAAGCTATTTGTGCATGTAGATCCGCACGTCTTAATGTTTTTCGAACCTGTGAGCAAATTGTGCTTGGCGGTAGTAGTACGCACAAAGGGGAACTACCTACACATGTGGGGAATTTTCCTGATTATGTTTAAGCGTGGATCAAGCGAATGCATCATTCTCACTGTGATGTTGAATGTGTGACCTGTATAATGATTTTTGTTAGAATTTCTAATTTGTTTTGACATAAGTCTATTTCATTTTTATAATATATTTTACAAGTTGATCAATATTTTCGTTATTAAAACAAATTATATACCACTGCATCATTTTTACTGTGAGTCACTGTATATAACTAGTATACTATATACTGTATCGAATAAGGCCGTGATTGTTGTCTGGCAGAGTCTAGAATCTGTCTGCTATATGCAGTAGGCCATAAAATACAAATGCCTTTTCGATTTGGAATTTTTGGGTAAATATATGTTTTTGTTTGGTAATTGATATTGGATCGTATGTGAATTAAACGTTTCTAATTTTATTTTATCTCAGTTGTAAAGCTTTTGCCAAACTATTAAGAACAATTCCAAATTTCCTATGAGATCGCATTGTATGTGTCTTCATATAGATTGTTGATGAAACATGTTTTCGGTAAACGTTAAATTTGAAGTTTTGCCAAAATTTGCTAATTTTTCAGCTTTTGCAAATGAAAGTAAGAAATATTTGGCAGCTGTATTAAGTAAAAAATCTAACCAAAAGATGTGACATTTGTTTCGTCGCACAACTAATGTTTCGAATGTATTTCCTTCTTTCTCTAAATTTATTTTTAGTTTGCGCAAATCCAGTGGCGGCTCTTAACGTTTTGTAAACGTAAACAATATATCAAAAAGTTCTATATTTCAGTAGGCGTTTTACATTATAATTGATTAACCACCAATGTTGAGTTTTTAGGATCTTCTAGATGAATTGAGGTTATGTTTAATTGTTTAGATGATTCTCAACGATTCTTAAGTTTTATATATCGGGAGAGCAAAAAGTATATGGATAAAAGTATGTCATTTTTGATAAAATTCTGATAGGTTGTGTCACACTGACATTAATATTTGTACATAACTGCGAAAAGTGTGATACTTAGCCTGTCAAAATTATGTATGCAAATGAAATAAGCTAGGATACAGATTTTCAAATTCCATGGCATACTTTTATCAATATAATTTTTGCTCTCTCGGTGTATTGGAAATGTAAATTCCTGATAAAAATTAACGCACCACTACAAATATTGTTGTCTTATTTTTATTCAATCTAGCATTAGAATAATATAAGTGAAGGTAACTTTTATTTATAAGGTTGGGTCAATTAAGTAAAATTAAGGTATCCCCTATAAAATGGCGCAAATGGAATAACGTGGTCTTAAATAGTATTTTCCAAATAGAATTCTGCGTTCATAGATGAATACGCATTAATTCTGTGCGTTTGCCAAAAAAATGCCTCTTCAGAATATTTTTGACCAACACGTACCATTAGTGGCGGAAAAGTCCAATAATTAAGTATACTTTCTACGGTTCCATCCATTTTCACAAACCACAATCAAAGAACAAGCAACCAGAAACACGATCAAGTAAACCGTTAGTTTATCATTATCTAGTTCGAATATATAGTTAGCGTAAATAAGTACAACTACTAGCACATGTTGCCTTATGAAAATCCATAGTAAAGGGTGTTGGAGTTGTTTCGCCGTTTATGGTTCGTAACTTTCGTATAAGCTTTATTTTTCAGTTGGTTGGTGACGGTTTATAATGAAAAAAACAGGTATCTTCACTTATTTTATTAATAAAATGGAACACTTATACCCGTGCACACAGCACAAAGGTAAGACTCAAACTAACTATTTAAACTAAAAATACAATTAATTTTTCAGTCTTGATTATTGATTACTTAATATTTACTCCTCTACTTACTCGACTTGTTTGAAGCTTGCTGTATATATCTTTGAATTGTTGGATTAAATAGCTGATGAATTGAAAGTTGACTTCTAAGTAGCTTCGTAGAAAGTTCCTGAAGTGTTTGACGTTATTATAATGGCGAGGGATTTCTAAACTGATAAAAGTATAAACAATTTTCTAATCTATTGTTTAATAACGGGAATTGATAAATGCATACATTAAGCCACAAAGCTCATTTGCTAGTAAAACCATGGGGTTGCAAAATTATTAATCACTACGTCGAGTATCTACCAGAATATGGAATGTAAATATGTAAGATATGTTTATAAATAAGAAGAAAAAGAAAACATGTGTTTATAAATAAGAAGAAAAAGAAAACATGTTAAATAAAATATAACTTATATCTAAATATTCGGATAATGTCCGAATAAAGGACTTTAACTGTTTAATGCTCGATAATACCATAGATAATAACACCGTTACCTGCATAACTTAAGTTATTACATAGGCATTTTATTATAAAGTATATTAATGGTCATATTGATCGGTTGCAGATGCTTGATGTAGATCGTATCATACAGCTTATTACAAGCATAATAAAATCTAACTGATTTACTCTTAATAAACAACATATTATTCTTTTTGCAGTAATTACTGTAACTAATACTAAAACGAGAATTTATAATCTAATGAATACGAGCACAAAACGATTTTTTACGGCAGAAAACGTACCTTAGCCAAACTTCAAAATTAAAAGTACAGGCATAGCGTGAAGTTTTTATGACACGAATCGGCACAAAACGATTGCATAGTCGAATCTTAGAAATAAAAAGTCCAGGGCAAGCTCGAGTATCTTGAAAATGGAATGAACACAAAGTTGAGCCTTTACGGCAGAAAACGATGGGATAGTCGCTTTATATTCTGTATTTAAGTAATCTTAAACAATCGGAGAGTTATGGCAAGGGGCTCCATCCAGTTGAAGTAAGTAAGAAGTTTCCAGTAAAAATGCGAGTTGATTCTGTAGAAATCCTGTTAAGATGCCTTGATAGAAATATGGGTTTATTAAATGACGCCCACGCCGTACATTTTATGCTGAAATGGTCCTCTCCTTGAATTACATTCACGTTATAACGTTTTCATTGGACCAATAATGGGTATTTCTTCTATTTGGAAAACTGGCTAAATAAAGGGACTCTCGTCTGCCCGCAATATATGGTTATACAAATTTGGAAAAATACAATTTTGTCACCGCCCAATATCCTCAAGGGGTGTCTCCTGCAAATTGTCTATTTTGAAATCATAATATTTGAAGCTTCTTTTATTGATGCTCCGAGATAATTTGAAAGTAATTTAAAGTGATGGTTATATTTCGGTCGATTGTCGGCTGTTTTTCTTCTCTTCTTTTACGTTTGATTTTGACGTAAAATAGTCTCTCATTTTGAAAATATTTTTCTTCCGGGATATCTTTCTTTGTGTAATGTTTTCGTGACTATAGGATTTTTCTGGGTTTCCCCATATGCACTCTATCGTTCACAAGTTTGATTGCACCTAATATATTGTGTTACACTTAGAACTATTTTAAAAATGTTTAGAGAAATTATACTAGCGTTAAAATGGTATTTATAATCTAATGTTGAGAGTATATGTATGTTCGTAACAATAAGACTTATTTACAAAGTCAACTCAAACACGAAAACAATGTGTTCCTGTATTAAATTTTATGATAACAATAAAGCAATAATACGTTAATAGTAGGAAATTGCGGTTGGGTGCAATGTAAAATAGAATTTGGGAGAGGTACTGAATCATCCACCTCTTTTAAAATAAAATGCACATTTAGTATACTTGCATATAGCGTATTGCCGAGATATTGGAGACGTGTGTGATTGCGTTAGAAACTGTTTCAGATTGTTTGTTTATTTGATCGAAGATATGCCAAAAAGAGGGGAATTTGATATTGAAACACGCATCAGAATATATGCTTTACATGAAACAAACGTTTCAAATAGAGAAATTACCCGACAATTAAAGCGAAGTGGAAGGCCCAGATCATCGACGGAACGAAATGACTAATACATCCGAGTGATTTCCCTAAGTAATCGCCGCCTTACCGCACCGCAAATTACGGCAGAATTCAATTTACAACGCTGTCAGCCAGTAAGCGTGCCGACAGAAGAACGAAGACTAATAAAAGCCGCTCTGAGCGGTCGTATAGCAGTAAGAAAACCACGGTTAAGTTCTATACACAAACAGAAAAGACTAAATTAGACAAGCTGGAGTGTAAATGATTGGAAAAATGTGTTATGGATGGACCAATCGAAATTCGAATTATTTGGAAGTAAACAACACACGTATGTTCGTTGCCGCTCTGGAGACAAAATGTTAGAGAAGTGTATTTCAAAAGCAGTGGAACATGGAGAGGGTAACATCATGATATGGAGTTGCTTTGGAGGCGGAAGGATTAGAAAACTAGTTAAAATAAATGAAAAAAAGAAATGACAAAAGATGCGGTTCCAACTAGATGTGAATTAGTTGGGGAAGGGTTCATTTATCAGCAAGGTAATGACCCCAAACACACTGCAAAGGTGGTTAAAGCTTACTTTCAAGACACATTTTCCGAAAGAGTCCTACCCTTCGTGGAGTAGCCGCTACAAAGCCCTGACTACAACTCTATTCAGCTCTTGTGGGATCACTTGGATCGTGAGGACTGGAAAAGGTCTGCGCCTGGCAAAGTAGCATTCTGGAATCCTCCCACAATGTTGCTGGGTAAAGCAAAATCAGTAACAACAAGATTAGTGTGTCAAAAAATATGGATAAACCTAAAATACTATTGCGATGATAAATCATTAATTCGTATTTAACGGGAACTATACTGATGTTCACTTTTTTGTTTTTTCATCCAACCCAGTCTTAAATGTCGCTTTTGTTTCTAAAGCCTGCCCTGTAGCCGTAGACGTCATGGAACATATAATAATATGCGTAAATCATGCGCTCAGTGTGGTCTTTGGCTCAGATATAGTCATGCGAATGAAATCTGCAATATTCAAGGTCATTGCAAATTTGAATTATCTTCATTGAGTCGATTATCGAAATAGTGTAGTTCAATTGTTTTTTCTTAATATATGAAGTTGTTGCTACATTAAAAATATGCAAGGCTTTTATCATGCTTTCTTTCAGTGGAAAAAGTGGGTCACACTTTATGTATGTTCCAAAATTAAATATCTAAGTATTTTCGTATATTAAATATACGCTGATTCTGACATGTTTGAACAAATATTTATTGGATTACTCATTAAACAGTTTCAAAAGATTAACAACCATTGTTTTTGTGAATATGGATACTTATTTCCTTAAATTGCATCGTACTGTGACAATATTAACTAATTAATAGTTATTCGAAAAGTCTCAAATTAGTCGATAAGATTGGAATCATAATGTGTAATTTTTATAAACAAAACAACTCTTCATAGTTGATAATGAAGCTTATATTACAGTTAATTTGTTGACAAACTCCTGTTGATAACAACGGTATCCAAGCCTGCTTTATAGTGAGGAATGTACATGTAATGCTTACAAGCTGAAAAATCTATTTTCTTTAATATTATAGCACGTACGATTTTACAAGAGGTCCAGCAGGGAAGTGCTTACGTAGTTTTCTTGAAGAACTCTCATTTTTTTATAAGATTATATACATAATGCAATTTAAGAAACCTAAAATAAACAAGAAAGTAATTTAGTTGTGAAAAAATTGTCTGTAGTCATTTTAAGTATAGGACATGTACTTGCTCAAATTTCTCTAGTTATGATTTCTACAGCAGCTTCGTGGTTTTTCGTTACTTTAGTTTTCGGGTACCCTATAAGAAAATATCGCACGGTGCAATACTCGGCAACCGTGTTACTTGCGATACGGAAACTATCCTGCTGAAACCAAACCTTATTAAGAGTAATCGAATATCTTCAAGCGCCAAAAATTCTTGCAACATTCTGCTGTGAGTTGACCATCACAGTGCGTTCATTTTTCTGAAAAACACAGACCTTTGATTGCGTTCTTTTGAATTAGTTTTCGTTTAATATCGGCAATTTTGTTTTATTTTAAGTACCCTATAGTGAAAATCTTACTCGTTGTTTTTGAAGTTGTTGAACGACCATGATTTTGTATGAATGAAAGTGTAGCCTGAAATGCAGAATTCAACGAACTAACCTATCTAAAATGCGGCAAAGCGCGAGTGTGTCGTAGTGCTGAACGGCGAAGGCTTAGTCCATATCCTGTCGAATTCTTCAACTGTTTTCTGGTCTTTCTTGCGTTCTGAACACCTCCTCAAGTTATTCTTAAGTTGTTGAGCAATTTTAGTATTGTTGGGTGAAATCGAACGGCGTATTGACCAATATCGAAATCAGTTCAAACACTCTGCTGTGTTTGCATTGCATGCGATAGATCGTAAACAAAGAAGCGTTGTTGAGTCATACACTGCTTCCTGGTTACTAATATTGTGTCTAAGAATAAATAAATAAATATATATATATATTAGCCATTGCGCTTCCGCTAGTTCCCTCACCAGTAATGTTAATCCGTCTGAAACTTAATATTTCCCTGTCGGACCGGACCATGTATGTACCTAAAGTGAAATTCTAAATTTCCGATATATTAATTTTCAGAAACTACTACTTTTACTAAATATATGTGGTAGCATTAGCAGCTGAAGAATCCAGTCTTCCCAGGTGCAATAGTAAGCTCTGTGGGGGATCTGGTACACTTCTTCCTGTTGGGAGGTAATTAACGGTGCTGTATCGTTTTTCAAAAGTAGACGACGTTATCCATGCCTTTTTATTGAACCTGTAATCTGCAGATAGAGTTATATTTTTGAGGCACATAGGCTTCTGAAACTTACCTATTACTAGTGGCTCTTCTTTCGTTCTCTCGAAAGCTTCCATCCATAACATTTTTCACCTCTAAATTTATGGGTTTCAGCTCTTGTGAGATTGTAAAATATCCCCGTTTCATCTTTATTAAAGATATTGTCTGAAGAATACACTAGGGCGACAGAATAAAATAGACACCAGGTAAAGCGGTATAAATATGTAAACAGCTAAATTCTAAGAACGAATTAAGAACTTTCTCTTGTAATTAGGGTAGGGGTAGATGTATCGGAAGGAATTCGTCATAGTTTAGTATCGTTACAACTATGCCTCCCTTACAAGGTTCGAGTGATATTAGCGACTTCACCCGAGGTCGCCAATGGTTGGCCAGAGTGAACGCGGCGCTTCGCAACGTGAAATAAGTAAATTTTTAAATATTCCGTTGTCCACAGTTAACCGTGTCATTACACAATTTAAACCCAAGGAAAAGACAACAGTGGAGCCGAGACCAGGTCGTGCCGGACCTTCTGAAAGAAGTAAAAGGGTGCTTATGCGCGAAGTGTTAAGACAACCACGAAAAAGTACAGCTGAGCTTGCCGAAACTTCGCAGAAAAGCCAGCGCACCGTTCTGCGATACCTCCACAGTGTGGGGATGTATAAAAGGGTGGCAAAGAATAAACCTCTCCTTACGGCGTTTCAAAAACTGCGCCGAATGGCTTGGGCAATCGAAATGCGAACGAAGCCCGAAGAGTTTTGGCGGTCTGTCATTTTTTCAGACGAAAGCGGATACTGCCAATTCAGTGATAGTGGTCGTACGTAGGTATGGAGACGTTCGTCACAGCAACTGGACGATAAATTTTTGCATCAGACGGTGAAATACGGCGGTGTGAACATCATGGTGTTGGGGCGCGATATGGTATGGTGGAAGATCGCAATTAGTAATCTGCGACGGAAATATAAATGCGGCAAAATATATCCGAATATCAACAGAAGGACTACTATCGATATTCGACAACGCCATTTTATCTAAAGAAGACGCCACTTTTATGGAGGATGAAGCACCCTGCCACAAAGCAAGAACAACAACCACATGGAAAGAGGAACAGGGGATTCGGCTTTTACCGTGGCCAGGCCAATCACCAGACGTGAATCCGATAGAGAATGTTTGGCACATAATCCAGACAAATATGGCGAAACGACCCCGAAAACCCAGCAATAAGGAAGAACTCGTGGCAGCTGTTACAGAAGAGTGGTTACATATTCCAGAAGACACCATTAATCATTTAATAGATCGTATGCCACGACGACTCGCAGCACTTCACGCAAGTAAAGGTGGACCGACAAAATATTAGTCTAATTCAAAAATTTTAAAATATTTTGTATATATAACGAGAATAGTATCTTTTCTTTAATTAGTAGGTGTCTATTTTATTCTGTCACCCTAGTGTATCTGTTATTAAGCGGTGGGCAGACATCTACAAGCCAATGGTCGGTGACCGTTTTATCAAGAGAACCTGATTCGCTACTTATTTTACCGAATACTATTGCATCCCGGTTTTTTTATTTATTTTCCTAACTATCCACTACTGCACTTAAAATCATCGCCACCTAATTTGCCAAATTCTTCGGCTTATAATTCTAACATTGTCCCATTCACTGAAGTATTATTTGCTCTCTGCCGCTGAAACCATTTGATCAATATTGTATCCACTCTTGGATATAACGAATTACGCAGTTATTTCTTTTTAGCATTTTTATGCATTTCGTCCTTAATTTTTGAGCGATTTACCCATATATTTGATACCGTTCACTTTTTTATTTAAAATCTTACACATTGAACTTTCCGATTTGCTACTTTCAATAATTTTGAACGTTTCATTTAAAGAAAATGATTTGTGATTCTTAATATGCTTCCTCATTTTATCTGAATATTAGTTATTAAAAGGCGCACAAATAACTGAATGCACCACCTCAAAAAAAGATGGTTTGAATTTCAAAGGAAATTACTGATTGTATTGTATATATCTAGGGGAATTACCAATTCCGTTTAAAGTGGATTTGCTGTGATTTTATAGTCCGTTATAACCGAAAGTCTGTTATAAATGAGTTAATTATAAGGGGAGTTAAAATAGATATCTTTAAGTAGGATTGGAATCGGGACCTAAAAACTTTGTGCATTATATCCGGATTTCTATTATATCCAAGTCCATTATAAGCGGATAATACTGTATTGATATTCTTGTATTTTCCAGTCTGGCATTCATTTAAAATGAAAATGTTGCTGCCGAAACGCTAACTTCATGGAAGTGTATCCACTTAAAGGCCAAATATATCTTATAAAATACTTCTTCATAACTTGATTCCATTTTTTTTTTCAATATTCTCAATTTGGAGTTTTAAATGTTTTTCAACAGAATCTCACTTAATACTTATAGTTGCACAACTTTGCTCATTCAACCAAACTTATATACTTGATAATAAAAAAGATACCCATGATAACTTAATCTATCACATGTTGTATATACTACATTTATTTTGTCTTGATAAAATTTCCATAATAAAAGGCAACGTTAGTTTGCGTCGTCTAACTTTTTGTTACAATTGTTTACTACCCCGTAGCTCTACTTTTATATCAATAATATATCTTAATTGGTAGATATCAATACTCTCAAGATTAATAATTATTACCTCGAAAGCACATTTATACGCGAGGATTAAGACATTCGTACATTTAAATATTTGCTGAAATTTTCCAAATCCATTCACGAATAGATTAATTTAATTCGATATACCAATACGAGGATATTAAGCAAATTACAGTGAGGAACAAGGAATTTAGATTTATCTCATTAGAATTTGAACAATATTTGTATCCATAATTATTTTTCAGTATCGATCATTCCTAGTATAACCACAGCCTACTTAATAAAACCACACGTACATACATATGTAAGTGCCTTTGTACTAGCTGATACACTTTTTTATTATATGTATGTACGTTTAAATTATAAAACCAGATCGTATAAACCAAACGGTGTGACATAACCTTGCCCTTGACAAACCGTAAAATCAATAGCATTGGTGTAAATAGCCAAAACTGTACTCCCTGTTCCCAAGACGTGAGCAGGAATGACCTAAATAACAGCACGCGCACTAGGTATTTGGATGTGTGTGCAGATAATTCGAGAAGTCATAACATTCGTTAAACCAACAATAAAATTTCGTGGAAATTTTAAACAGAATATTGTGATTGGTTTTGAGAGTGTGCATTTTAAATTATTTCTATTTCATTATAAATTTGCGGGATTATCGCGGCACATAGAATAGGCCCCTGTAAAATTTCTAGCTATGCATATCAATGAAATTATAAAAATAGAATCCGAAACTGTTCTGTGTTCAGCGTATATAAACATATATATGTATATATACATATACAGGTTTTATAAATACTTCTATATATTTAGACACCGCTTAACATAGAGTTACGTAATCGGTGATTGCCGGTTTTTTTACTTATGTTTTGTCGGCAATGTCAATATTTTATATTTAGACTAAACAAATCGTTAGCTTACTTGGAGCAATGTTTGGAATTTCTTCATCGAAACAGGTGTCTACTTTACTTGGTTGTAATTAACCTTGATGAATCCATTGCACCTATCTAACGTCTTTGCATGGATTCATCTATTTAGTTTATATTTTAAAAAGGAAGGTTCGACTATGCAGTAGAGAAGAAAACCATAGCAATATTGGAAAATTTATAAATTGATATGTGCAATCGTACGACTGCAGTACTTGTATAAATGACATTATCTTCAAACGGAAATATACTATGAAAAGTGTACTGCATCGTCTGTATGGTTCATATCGTTGAGCAATAGCACTAATTTCAATAATAATTGTAATTGTAATTAATAGATATAAAATAGTAACAGTGCTATGGTAGTTAAGAGGAAAACTCAAAAATATTGGGAGGGTATTTATGAATAATACTAAATATTTATTATTTTTCTGTACTACAGCAATTGTTGATAACGGTCTATCTAATTGTTGTTATATCCTCGGATTTTCTTTGAAAATGGCTTTTTTGAGGTCCGTCTAAAAAATTTTAATAACATTGGGATCATGAGATTGTGCCGACCATTCCAGAGCCTTAATCCTATTTTGAAGTAACCAGTCTTTCGTTTTTTGGTTAGTATGTTTGTTATCTTGAGATAAGAGCCACTTTAACGGCATATTCTCTTTAGCATTGGGTAACATAACGTTTTCCAACATATCCATCTTGATTTAAAATGTTTTTAGTTCAATATAGAATCCCTATACTGTATTAAGAACTAAAATTTTTACGTTTTTAAAGTATATTGTGGCAGTATTGGTAGGTCTTCTAACAAAAGTTCTACGTCTTCTAGAACTAAGTAAAACGACTTTGCTTCTACCAGTCTAGAGGATATTACTCATTTTGTTATTGACCATTTCACGTATTCCTTAGCAACGCCAGGCGACGGTTCATGTATTACTTTTCCAATTTTCCTTCAGCCGTATCCGGAATGATATGGTTACTCCAACAGTATCTGTAGTGTTAGCAAATAACACATTGATTCAATCAAATCATAATTAAACGGATGATATTTTTAAAGCGAACACATTTTTATTCTTGTCCCTTTAAGATTGATTCAATAAAAAAAGAATGTTGGAGCCCATTCAAGAATTTTAAGCTACTGATTTAACGATGTATGTATACTGCCTCTTCAATGTTACAGGAATTAATACCAAAAAAATGTATATTCGGAATATACTTACAGTAGCGAACAAAATATACGGAAATATTGTCAGTACAAGATAAGACTCAGGCCGTGAAAGCCTAATGTTATTTATTACTTTAAATCAATGCTTTTCATCATTAACTGAAAATACATATGCACTTGAAATGAGACTAATTTAACAGATATGCATTTACGCTAGCAGTATGTGCCGTGCCGGGGCAAACTAATAGCAGTATTCATTAGAGTGCCATCGTGTGCAGATTAAAAGGTCTTATTTGTTCAAATATTTTATTCTAAAGCCATTAATATTCAGTTACGATTAAGTTTAGTTATTTTTGAGAAAAAAGCATTGAAATGAAGAAACGCGACAGCTGATTATAAAATAAAGGAGTGAAAGAAAAACGTATCAATTTATTCAAAAACTTTTAATATGTTCGACTCAAACGATTTTCGGTTACCATTTCGAGAAAAAATATAAACCCGTGGTTGTAAAAGAAAAACAGCAGTTTGCGAAGATAGTTACGGTACATAAAGAAAAACCCATTTTTGACAGCTCCTCAACTTAAAAGAGAATTACATTTAAATATTATCCCTAGAACAATTCGGAGACGGTTAAAAGCAAGTGATTTGATAGTTGGAAGTTCAAAATGTGTGCTACTGTTAAAAAAAGGCACCATATTAAGCGTAGTTTGGCGCTTGCTAGAGATCACGAAAACTAGCCAGCAACGAAATAGCGTAGTACCCTCTGGTCTGATGAGAGTAACATCGTTTTATTTGGCTTGAGTGGAAATAAAATTAATTCTTTCTATTAAATTGGCGGGTGTGTTGCTTTATCCTGTTTAACTGCGTGTGCAAGTGCAATGAATGATTATACATACTCGCAGCTGTTATTTTTCAGAAGGAAGCGAATTTTGTTCTCTTAACATTTCTAGTTTATGCAACTTCACATTTCACATTAACATCGGCTTTGTTTGCGGAAACGATTCAAAACTCCCCTATCAATCATATGTGGACGTTATATCTTAGCTATAAGCAAAGCATTGAGTTGAACATTTATTATCACTCAGTCATCTGCACATTAAACAAACACTGAAAGCGCTTTGTTTGTATTAAAAAATAAATAGCGTTACCCATAATAGTGTGGGAAATTAATAGCTTTTTCGTCTATATGGCACAATATTTTTTCGACCAATTTTCCTTTTTCAAAATAATTGTTAATACCTGCTGAATGCCAATGAATGTGTGTACAGTGTAGTCTTGATGACCTGAGCTAATTAAGGACGACTGTGTTCATATATTCGAGAAGTTCATGTTACTGGATAAATGTGGCATTAAAACTAACTTAAATGTGTAATACATATGGTTAAAACATACTTTATTTAAAAAACGAACAAATCAAATAAACTAGTGTAATTAATTTTTCTTTAGAAAGTAACCCAATTTTGTTTGACGGAAACGTTGTTTGGTTGAAAGTATAGTAGCATGTTCACGTAATTTTTGTAAGAACGGAATATCCTCGATGTTAGCATTATTTTGCTTAGCCCATTCCAAATCTCTGTCAAGTATACAAATTGTTTCTACGTGGCTGATTTTGTCTACACCCTTAGACAATCCTTCGTTTTGATGTGTTCGATTTCAGAATCATCAGAATGATCTATTGTAGTACAATTTTCATCATGTTCGTCGAAGTTATCTTTATTCCAAAACGTAGGCTAATTCTGGATATTTTTTTCCGAATAATTCGCGGCCTAATACAAAAGAACTAAACTTACCGATAAAAGATGCAAAATATTCTTGACGTTCATGTTTTGGAATACGCGCATATCAATTTGTCTGTTCATGTTATCGAAACTCTACTGTAATATGAAATCGGTTCTAAAATCAGGATCAGATGAGTAACTATTAGTAACTATTATCTTGTTCAGGCAGAACACATTCTGTATACATCAACTAGCTGAAGGACTCGTTGATACTTATTTAGTTAAGTGGCTACTGTTACTTTCAATAAATTAATAATTTCTTTAACATGCTCATAGTTTCCTCTTGTTATTATTTAGTCCGCTCCTGTAAATTTCTATGTTGAAGAAAACGCGTATCAATTTAAATTATTGAATATGTTTAATTATGTTTGAGATTTCTTTAATTGATAAGATATCTAGATTTCTCAGCACAGAAGCTTTTGAATTGATGTAATCGATAGAACTAAAACAAACAAAATTAATGACAATGACCAGTTAAAGCTGATTTCAACATATTTAAATTCGAATTAAAAATGTTAATTGGAGGTGATGCATAGACACAGAGAAAAGTTGTTAATTGCAAAAAGTATACGTGATCCGTAGGTAGTGATCATTGTTTATACAATTTGCTATTAGCACATTTCTTCCCATAACTGTTAGAAATTACCTTTTCTAAAAAAAAACCTTTATTTTTACGTGTTTTTATATTTCCAGCGAAAGTTCGATGTTTGTGTCAAAACGCCGCTTTATTTTGAAGACATGTGGCACTACAACTCCCCTTCTGTGTGTCGAACCACTCCTATTGCTGGCTGAACAGTACGCTGGATTTACTGACGTTGAAGACTTATTTTACAGCAGGAAAAACTATAAACGGCCTGAATTACAAGTATCGCCGCATCAGGATTTTGATCAGGAAGTAATAATACGTTTTTTCCCCTAATTTTACGCAGTCCAAAAATTTTTAGAAAATTAAAAAATAAATAATCCACTATAATTGTTTAAGGTGGCATTATTGGATACAATATTCCCTGACGGTGCTGGTTATTGTTTGGGAGCTATTAATAAGGATTGTTGGTTTCTATATACGTTAAATCCATTTCCGGAGAAAGTTATTAAACCGTTGCCGTCGCCGGAACCAGATCAAACTTTGGAAATCTTAATGACTGATTTAGATCCAGACGTGATGGCCATATTTTCAAGGGATGAATGTTTAAACGCATCCGAGGCTACCAAGGTAAATTTATTACTATCGATGTATGTACGTATAAGTCAATAATAATTTTCAATTTCATTTCGCAGAAATCCGGAATTGATAAAATTATACCAAATATGGTTATCGACGACTATTTGTTTGAACCATGTGGGTATTCTATGAATGGAATTACAAAATCTGTAAGTAATTTTTATATTCCTATTTTTTTTTTCGTCATAGCATTTACTCTTAATCATTACAGAAATTTGCTGTTGATAAAAACAATAATTATTGATTGTTAGAAGTGCACTATTATCGGATGAGTCAGGATCAGTTTTCTTTTATGAATCAGTGTTAACAAGCAGGAACAACTGTTTAATCCAGTTACTATCTTAACAAACAATGCTTACCCATGTAACCCAATTTATTAAGGCCACTTGCTAAAATAGCGATTTTGTTGAAATATATAATGAAAGACGTATTGTACAACGACAAGTTTATTCAGAACTGTTTATAGACATCGTCACAACTATAAAACTAATATTTTGCAATGCTTCCTTTGGCTTCTATAATTGCTCTTATTCTTTTTGACATACTGTCTATGCAAGCGTTAATGGTATGTCTAATTGTAGCGTCATTTTGCAACACATCTCACGCAAATGCTCTTTTGTATTGTTTCTTCTCGAATACACGCATGATTTTAGAACACTCCACACGTTCTCAATTGCATTGAGGCTGGGAGAATTTTCCGGCCAAGGTAACACTGGGAGACTGTGCGTTTCCAAAAAACTTTGGATGAATTTGGCCATATGGCATGGTGGCTTATTGTGCATGAATGTGCAAGGGCCTTTATTCGAATCTAAATTATTGATATATGGCATCAAGACATCCTCCCATACACGCTTGTATTGGTGTTGATTCATTGTACCTTGGCAAAAATACAGTGGTTCCGGATCTTCGACTGATATACAAGACCATACCATAACTGTCTGAGGTTGTTTCGCAGTTTTTAGTACACTAGTGTCACCAAACCGTTCAGATGGACGTCGTCAAACAAATTGAGCTCTTTCGGCCATGGCTTCTAGTTTTGATTCATCGCTTAATACTATCTTTAACGAAAAGACATTGTTCAAACAAAAAGAATTGTTTGATTTACATATTCATTTAAGTTATTTTGTCTTATTTTTCGGTAATCATCTATTGTGCAATGTCAGGGACGTCCGCATTTTAATCCGGGTTCGTACAATCGTCTACGTACTCTACGCGATACTTACGCTCCTTGTTGAGACATTACATTTCCTATTTCTTTGGCAGAGAAACCTCGGCTTTCAGTTGCTAATTGCAGGATACGACAATCACCTTGATTAGTAGTGATCCTTTTCTTGCCGCAAAACTCTCTTTCGGTACTTGTAGTGGGTATCTTTTCTTCCATTAAAACGGCGATTCGCTGCACTGTTTGTCGGGATACTTCTTCTTTCTTCGCGATTGTGCGTAGAGAATACAGTCCTGTACCCAATAATGCCATTACAATTTTTCTCATTTGGTATGTCCTTTTTTATCCATAACGAAAACGTATAAAGCGCTTACTAGCAATAACTTAAGGTACAACACTTAATACGTAAACACGGAAAGAACGTTGTTACATAAGCAGATAAATATTCTTTCTATAACCGATTCAAATAATATTCTACGAATTACTGTGTCATTCAATCTTGTTTCTACCCATTTTCTATACAGTATAGAATGTAGCGGGATAATAGGTAAGAGGTCATTAAGTACTTTTTCAATTTCTTAGAAAGGTATTTAGGGAACAAATTTAGATAGGTATTGTAACCCCTATTTATGAATTTTAATCGTGTATTGGTAAACTATCGTGTTGGAAACACATAAAAGTTTAAATTTATAAGGTGGCCCTAATAAAATGGTCAGGGACTGTTTTTAAATATCGAGTATTGGTGTATTTTCCCGTTTATGAAGATGTGCCTTAAATCATACTTCTATAATGTGTAGGGATACAAAATTCCCTGAACCCTATGTAATTTATTTGCCCTTGCTATACCCACGTCTCTCCTTCATTTCCAAAAAGCCTGAAACAATCGATATATTGCGTTGTAACATCTGACTTTCCAATATTAGGCGGGCCAACAAAGAGATTTTTAAGGGGATCATCGCGCTGTCCAAATTTGTCGTTCCAGCCGGCCGATCTAATTCGTAGAGGGATAGACATTTTGCGAATTTGTGTCCCATTGGCCAGATCTGTCATTCTTTCTCTTTTAAACGTTTACTGACTACACGGATACATATTTTTAAAATTAAAAACCAGAGTAGAAATTTTGATGTATTATACACATATCACTTTACTTGATATAAGTAAAACATAAAACGTCAACAACTGTTGGTTATTTTTATGTTATTGATTTTAAGTCCACCTGAATGTAAGAGCAAACGTGATGTACTAAGAAAATCACACAATTGTGGAGATAAAACCTACCTAAATCCAAAACCTCGTTCTTCTCAAAGTATAAATTAGTTTGCGATGTATTTTACGGAAGCGTTCACAGATTCTAAATAGAGATACGGATCGCTCACTGCATGTAATGTTTGAATGTTGGCTATTATATTTTTTTTATTACTCCCTGTCTCAAATTATGATATACATTTCTCTGAAATTTATGGATTAAGAAAACTTTGGGGAATTAACGAGTTTCAATCCATTTAATGCAACCTACATGCGGTGTTTCTAATAAAGTGTTAAGCGGCTATGTTTAAAAACAGATACAAGATACCCATTGTGTCAAAACTTAAGGAGATATGTGTCACGAAATGTGCGAAATAGACGTAGAGACGAAGCAACTAACGTATGAACAGCTGAAATTTTGCAGTTTGTTACAACACAAAACCGACCGCAAATTGAAGCATGGTCAAGCTGCAAGAAAGTTTGATGTTTCCCGACTAACTGTTCCGCGTATTTGGAGTAGGGCGAAAGAACAGTACAGCGAAGAAATTATTTGTGCCAATGTGGTATTCAGAGAAAAGAATTGCTGCCGAAACCGCAAGAATTACTCGCAGAATTTGTCTAAACTCAAAGAAACTCCACTTAATCACCGTGGCACAATTCGGAGTTTGTCGTTTGCAATTAACATTCCAAAATCGACCGTTTTTCGCATTTTTAAAGAAGGACGACACTTTAAAAGAATATTCTCAACAGTGAAACCACTATTAACGGACTGTAACAAAAAAAAAAAAAAAACGAAAAAGGGTTCTGTTTCTTGAAGGTTAAATTAAATCGATGTTTTGAAGATATGTACGACTACGTACATATAGACGAAGAGTCGTTTTACTTATCGCAAGTTAAACCTACACACATACTACATCACGCTGGACGAAGTAGAACCAGAAAGGCACTGTAAAAGCAAACGGTTCAAAAGTTATGTTCATGGCTGCAGTGGCCAGACCACGCTGTGATAGTGACTGAAAACAATATTTCAACGGCAAAATAGGAGTCCGGCCTTTTGTTTATAAAGAACCTGCAAAAAGAAACAGCAAGAACCGGGCAAGAGAAACATCTAAAAACATCGAGTCCATTAACGCAGCAGAATGCAAAAAGATTATTATCGATAACGTTTTACCACCCATTACATCCAAATTTTCAAAAGCGCATAAAGCCAAGACAATTTACGTTCAACAAAATAATGCAAAACTGCAATCTTGTGACAACGGTGTAGAATTACTGGCCGAAGGATGGTGTACTGAATTCAAATCACAGCCACCGAATAGTCGTGATTTGAATGTTCGCTAGACCTTGGCTTCTTCAACATTCAGTCTTTATAGCACTAAACATCGCCAAAAACTATGTATAAATTAATAGATTGTGTTGAAAGTGGCTTGGATGCATTAACTAAAGAAAAATTAGATAACGTATTCTTGACACTACAAAAGTGCATGGAGTCAACCACCATGCCCCTGGAGGCAACAACTATAAAATTGAGCACATGAATAAAGAAAAACTTCGCCACGAAAGGCGATTACATGTTTCTATTATGTGCAACCAAACTGCCATTGGAACAGGTGAATTGTGTTTAAATCTGTAAAATTTTCATTAATGTATGTTTAAATTAAGTTATAGACTGAATTGCTAATTTCATAAATACAGTAAAGCAGTTTTCAAAATTTTGTGTACCATAATTTGGGACAAATGTATACCATAACTTGAGAAAGAGGGAGTAATTTGTTAGATATTTTGTAAGTTTAGAAACGAAATTAATTCCTCCAGTGTGGTATATATACAAAACTATAAATCTGTTTTTTATATACATATATTGATAGTCTACTTCCAGTATGCAGTTTTTATACAGTCTTCGTAAATAAACTCCGATTGATGTGCTTGTCTTAAGGGGACCCTCATTCATCAAATTCGTTGTTTCGGCCAGATAGTTAGATAGATAGTTATTTTCTTGTTGATATTACGCGATTAGTTGAAACTAAGTAAACCCACATCAGAATTGACGAGCTGCTACTTGTTTTGAAGTAATTGGCGTTTTTAGAAACAATAGAAGTTAATATAATCCTGGTTTTTGAAAAGTATGGACTTAAAGGAAAGTTTTATAGTAACTTAATTTAGTTTTAAGAAAATGATAACTTTTTATGTATTTGGCGTTACTACTTTATTTTTCGGATACATTTTCTTCTCATATATACGTACATATAGCTGTGTTCAAGAGAATAGCAGTACTTCGAAATATTTAGAAATACAACGTGTGTTCTGGTTTGTATTTTGAGTTCGGTGGGCTGCGAACATACAAATGGCAACCATTAGAACTAAAAAGAACCATTTTACTCTCATCGTTCCATAATTATTCCTCCATTTGCGAGCAGGCCATTTCAAATCATCCTCGGCGAACTTAATGCGGTTGCGGATATGGCACATACACTAGGGTGACAGAATAAAGTAGACACCTACTGATTAAAAAAAGATACTATTCTCGTTATATATACAAAATATTTTAAAATTTTTAAATTAGACTAATATGTTGTCGATCCGCCTTTACTTGCGTGAAGTGCTGCGAGTCGTCGTGGCATAGAATCTATTAAATATTAATTAATGGTGTCTTCTGGAATATTTAACCACTCTTCTGTAACAGCTGCCACGAGTCTTTCCTTATTACTGGGTTTTCGGGGCCGTTTCGCCATATTTGTCTGGATTATGTGCCCAAACATTCTCTATCGGATTCATGTCTGGTGATTGGCCTGGCCATGGTAAAATCCGAATCCCCTGTTCCTCTTTCCATGTGGTTGTTGTTCTTGCTTTGTGGCAGGGTGCTTCATCCTCCATAAAAGTGGCGTCTTCTTTAGATAAAATGGCGTTGTCGAATATCGGTAGTAGTCCTTCTGTTAATATTTGGATATATTTTGCCGCATTTATATTTCCGTCGCTAATTGCGATTTTCCACCATACCATATTGCGCCCCACACCATGATGTTCACACCGCCGTATTTCACCGTCTGATGCAAAAATTTGTCGTCGAGTTGCTGTGACGAACGTCTCCATACCCACGTACGACCACTATCACTGAATTGGCAGTATCTGCTTTCGTCTGAAAAAATGACAGACCGCCAAAACTCTTCGGGCTTCGTTCGCATTTCGATTGCCCAAGCCATTCGGCGCCGTTTTTGAAACGCCGTAAGGAGAGGTTTTTTTCTTTGCCACCCTTTTATACATCCCCACACTGTGGAGGTATCGCAGAACGTTGCGCCGACATTTCTGTGAAGTTGCCGCAAGCTCAACTGTACTTTTTCGCGGTTCTCCTAACATTTCGCGCACAAGCACCCTTTTACTTCTTTCAGAAGGTCCGGCACGACCTGGTCTCGTCTCCACCGTTGTTCTTTCATTGCGTTTAAATTGTGTAATCACACGGTTAACTGTGGACAACGGAATATTTAAAAATTTACTTATTTCACGTTACGAAGCGCCGCGTTCGCTCTGGCCAACGATGCGATCCCGGGTGAAGTCGCTAATATCACTCGAACCTTGTAAGCGAGGCATAGTTGTAACGATACTAAACTATGACGAATTGCTTCCGATACATCTACCCCTTTCCTAATGACAAGAGAAAGTTCTTAATTCGTTCTTAGAATTTAGCTGTTTACATATTTATACCGCTTTACCTGGTGTCTATTTTATTCTGTCACCCTAACTTCTGCCGTTGAGGTTAGCTTCAGCTAACCGTCTTCTAACTGTGACAGTGCTTATAATCAAGTGCAACTTATGTTTTATTTGTCAGGTGATTATACATGGTTTCTTCTTTGCATACTACGCTATGAGTCTGTCCTCTCTCTTCACGGTTTCCCTTTTTCTGCCACGCCTTTCTCTTTTCTCTCTTCCACTTCAAAGCATTAGCAATCATTTTCGCTAAATACTTATAATACTTTGCACGAACCTATAACTTTTTCCTTTGTTAATTAATTTCATTATTAATTCGCATTGCTTCCGGTGTGCAATATTTCTTTCGGCCAATTATTTTATTTAAAAACGTTAGATTTTGTATTTATTGGATGTTAGAACTGCTTTCGTTAAGGTATTAACTAAATTAACGTGTGTAGACCTTAAGAGATTATTTACTACTGATTATATTTCACAGCGCTGCTATTTGCTTGAATAGGGATTACATGCGCTGTTAACATAAAACTTGGAATTTATTTATAAAAGAGCTCTACCATATGCGTGTTATAACACCTATGTAATGGAACTACTTGATGAAGAGATAATGTGCAATAAATATACTTCAATTCTAAAAGAGCCGTCCTTTACACTTTAAAATACGCTGCTGCTATTTTATTGAACACAACTGTATGTACATACGTATAACAATAAATTTCGCTAATATTTCTTTTGTCCATTCTATT
The DNA here is from genome assembly GCA_023509865.1 of Trypoxylus dichotomus. Lineage (NCBI taxonomy): Eukaryota > Metazoa > Arthropoda > Insecta > Coleoptera > Scarabaeidae > Trypoxylus > Trypoxylus dichotomus. Next base: position 20,697,371 of record CM042080.1, read on the forward strand.
TCACAATTGTATTAATTCTGATAGTAGTTTAAAAAGTGTCTTTAGATATCCATACCTGTAAGGGGTTTTGGTATTTTATAACTGACGCATTAGTATCATGATACTAACGTACAGATATTAGGGAAGGTATAGACTCACAACGAGATAAATCTCTTAAAAATCACTTACTTGCGTGGCCTCCTAATATTAATCACTAAAAAAATTACATATGTACTTGTTTTCTCATTGTTGTTTGAATTTTACATGCTTACAGAGTTGTCCTGATAGTTCATCTGTAAGTATTGTACGTTATATATATTCTATATTTACACACTTTTAATTATTGTATTCAGTGCTGAAAGAGCAAAGGGTATCTTTTTATAGCTTTTGATTCTATAGAACTCGTCGGTGCATAGTAATTCGCAACTCTTGTATGTTGCCCTTAGTTTCAATTGATATCAAATATCAATAGATACTATAAATATACGCATTTATTTCCTTCAAAAGTCATCATTTAACTGATTTATCGGTGAAGGATGCGCTGATGCTTCCACAAATATAATAATTTGTGTTTTGATAATACGTCACTTAATTACGTTTATGTAGGTGATATTTTATTAATCATCAACTACATTTGAAAAAGCCATTTATATGTGATGCTTCCGCTTTGTGAAGGAAATGTGGGCCGTGGAAAGACATTAACAGTAATAGAAAATGCTCAAATTGATAGTTTTTTTTCTTTCTTCTTCATAGGGTTACTACGTCACAATACATATAACACCCGAGACAGACTTCTCATATGTTAGTTTTGAAACTAACGTACCAGCTTCGTCTTACAGGGAAATAATTACAAAGGTATTAGATACTTTTTTGCCGGGAAAGTTCGTTCTTACCATTTTCGCAAATCAGGTAAGCTCTATTGTGAACATTACAAACGGTTTAGTATTTTCTAATAACTTGTGTTGTTATAGACTTCTCAAGCAAAGGGATCATCTAAAGAGATGCAATATCTCTGTAAAATAGGAGAATGGACTAGAAGAGATATACAATTGTGCCAATTTAAGAATTACGATCTTACCTATGCATTCTATTCAAAATTCCCAAGCTGAGGGTGTCAGGAAGAGCTGTGTGCATTCACAGCTTTAATCTTCATTTCACTTCCTCCCTTCCTTCCTCCTATAACATCTGTTAATCTCGCTAACAAAAATTCATCTAATTCCGTCTTCCTTTCGTCTTCAAATCTTCATCAAGATGTTAACCATCTCCATCCTTCTACTGATCCATACTCTTCCATTACATCGTTGTGGAGTGCATACCAGGTTTCATCGGAAATTTTATCTAAATTGACCTACAATAGTATTAGTTCTAGTTTGAAGCAATACAGCAACCTGTGCACTCGAAAAAAGTTGTCAACCACTAAAAGGAATTTTGAACATTTTAGAATTTCGCCTCTTTCTATTCACGTTTATGTATCATTTATGCTGTTCATTCTGGTTTTCTCTTTTAACGATTTCAGTTCACCTCTAATCCTGTTCTCATGGTGGCGTAATAAAATTTCGTGAGGGTTGCTAAAAAACTTTTAAGGTAGTGGATAGTGCTATGACGTGTTTTATTGTTTTTATGCTACAAGTAAAACATGACTAATCCTTCAAACCTATGAGGGTTAGGGTTAGTAGTATCGTATGCCAACTAAGAGTACTAATCTCCACTACTTTAAAAGTTTTTTGCTGTTGGGTGATTTTTCAAAAATAAATGTTTAACAAAATAAAGTAACCAAAGTTAAGTTTCTCTCAGTACTTCACCATCAATTTCTATCCCGAACATTCTCGGCAGTACTGATGGTTACTTTTGTAATAATTACTACTGAACCTTGAATAATAGCATTTTAAATATATGATTTCAGCATTTATAGACGAATTCTAAGCGTTTGTTTTAATTATCGCGTTCGTAGATACAAGGTTCATTTTATATAGAAATTATATCTAAATGTTACATTCAACAATAATTGTGGCGTATTAATTAAAGTAGCCACCAAACCTAAGGGGTTAAAATTGCGAAAATTTTACCTTATTGAGCTCGTGTCAACTATTACGAGCTGTAGTTCCTAAACTACATAAAAATGGCGTATTTCTTATTTGTACATTACTAATATTATTATTCCTAGTAGCATTAAGTAAATAATTTCAATTTTACGATACAAAACTTTTATTGTATTTCTTTATTATGATTAGTTCATTTTGCGCTTACTATTTTATATTTCCTTGTTTATTTACATTAATAATAACATTGCTTTATAAACTCCGATCAAATATTTTAAGGTGCATTGGAACTGGGAATTGTAATATTTATGTAACGCTTCAAGTATTGTTATTGGTTTCATTCTACTTTTGATTTACTGCACTACTAAATAAATAAAATAGGTAAAATTGATAAGCCTTTTATGAGTTTAGGAACTGTAAATGAAAATTTTATGTCTTGTTCATAATTAATTGTTCATGCAACAATGCAACTGATAAAAAGGCTGCCGCCTGTTAGTATTTGACGACTTGATATTAGTCCTCAGTTGCATGTTGTTCAACTATTAACAAATAGATTGTGAATGAATAGATACATGTATATTGAGAATATATTGTAACTATTGATAAAGAATCTTTAATATTGTAGAAAATGAAAAAAAGTACGTTTGTCTCGATATAGATAACATCAAAATTTTACTTAAGGTGCAACTTACGTTAGGATCAGGGTATAAATGTTAACAAGTTTGATGTCATTTTAGAGCAGTTACGCCAGCTTAAAATTATTACATTATTTTACTAAATGTGAAACGTTTTTTAAGCTGGCCTTACGCCTCTAATCAGAATTTAAAACGATACAAGGTAGTTTCTAAAACAAAAGTACATACTAATTGTGAATATATCAAATTTTGGTGATAATATTTGTCTTTAACAGTGTGACGTAAGTTTTGTCTTCTATATATTATATACATAAAGTATTTACTTATTTCAGAAATCGAAATTTTAGAGGATTATTTTTTGGGTGTATTTGAAGAAAAATGATTTTTTATATTATAGCTTTTATTTTTTGTAATTGCACATATTATAATCAAAAATAGACTTAGATTTCAAATCGTGTTGATGTATAAAATATTCTAATAAAGTATTAAATAAATAATATTCTATGACTGTTATGATATAAATGCACTTCTAGGGTGTAACTATAAGTAATCGACAATGAATTCGTTTCCCCTACTGAATAGCGTTAACAAGTGCTATCGACTTCTCCAACATGAGATTTTTTCATTATCAAAAATTGACGAGAAAGAGAACCAAGAGTGATTTAACCTCGAAATCAGTTCAACTTGCATTACGTTTAAATTGTAGTTAAGCATGCTGCAGGCATGTTGCGTCGAATGCGTCAAATGTAAATCAATAAATGATTGTAAAGAATTACTCATTGAGTGTAGCCGCTTTATCAAATTGATGTGTGCACAATCCCATGAAGATTGACGACAAAATCTATGGACTACTTTCGGTCATCGCTGAGTATAACGTGCACGCGCTAGTCTCGGCGAAGTGAGGCAAGTTACAGTGCAGTGCGGAGAACAACGTGGAGGGGCCAACCAGCCGTATCAAGGCGAGTGTTCAGTAACGTTTACGTACTCCCACCATTTATGATTGTGACCTTAATGAGTGAGCATAGGCGATGTGGACGCAGGAATGTTACATATGTTACATACTCCAGACTCCACAATATTTTTTAATGATGAAAACAACCGTTCCACTTCGAGTGTTATATTTGCAAATTTAAAGTAATCCTTGTAACAACTTAATGGATCTTTTGGCGCACCTTCATAAATTTGTTTTAGTATGAGAAAATCTGAATCCTTGTCAATAACAGCTTCTCAAATTTTCGTATTACACTTTCATTTTTTTCGCCTTCCTCCGTAGATATGAGGTGTGAGTGAACATTCACAATTTGAACAGAATCCACAAACGACATCGAATCACTGTAATTTTTCAATTCCTTCCTCTAGTCCATAGTAGTTCTTGCGACTACATTCTAAATCACATTTTATCTATCTTCAAACATTTTCTGGTTTTTCTTGATAGCTTTGGCGTGTCTCGGATCGAATTGCAAAACTACTTTCTTTATATCATCAAAATATTCGTAATAGTAAAACGCAGCATTTAGCCATGTTTCTCAACACGCACTAATCGTCTGTGGTGGTTAAGGCACTCTGGGACACAGTTCGTGAAATCTTTGTGCGTTTTAGGGATTTAAAAAATACTGCCTTTGTATGAGCTATTAAAGCATTTACTCGTGGATAACATTTAGGGATCAATTGCGGCACAAAGTTCAAAGCATGGGTTTTACATGTTACATGTAACAGATTGCCACTCTTTTCTTTAATAGCTGAAGAGCGTGAACTGATAGCTCGTATCATATTTTTTGTCTTAAAAGGGTTGTAGATAGAAAATAGATTACAATTTGGAAATATATTTCTAATATAAAAAAGAACGTCGTATGTAAATAGATGCGACATGCTCTACATAATATTTCGGATAAATACGTAGATGTTATCGATATAATTTTTTTGTACAGAGTGTAATTTCGAGATGGCGATTTAAATGCATTTTAGCGGAAATCCCACTTCCCACAGAATTCAAAATGTCATTTCTTTGAAACGTGGTTTCTCAGTAAACATAAACTGCACCCAGAAGTGTGTTATTATTAGCTTTGTTCAAGTAACGAATAAGCATGATTGACGATTGGAAATTGTACGATGCTTCCGTAAACGTAGTTGAGAGTTCAAGTAAAATTGCACATATTTCAACAGTTAGTCCGCTGTTCAAGGACATTTGATTTGTGCGACGAAACTATGTTCTGAACGGTTAAAGTAGTTTGGTGTGTATTGCATTTCCTGCCGATCAGAGGCATTCGCATCGCAATTTACATTGATACAGCTGATTTACATTAACAATTGTTACACGTTTATAGTAGGTAGTTTCTTGTCTGATATCCAATCACTAGTTTGTTAAAGTTAAATATGTACATATTTAGATTATCATCCTATACTCGACGGATTTGCTGATATGGCTTGGTAATAATTCAAATTTCTTCAGTATATTTACTAAGCTTCAATAAAAAATATTGACTGTTTTCCCTATAGTGTTTTTATTCGAAGGTTTTGATTACTAACATCATTCACTAGATATTCAGTATAATTTTTATTATTCAAAGCTCTTCAAGTAAACAAATATTTATTCTATCAGCAAACCTCGCCAAATCGCTTGTAATCCAAATGGAGCTCGACATGCGCAATCTTGAACAACCCTGTATTATTCTGTTCGTCTTGAGTAGGAGGTTCTAACTTTTACGTTTAACACAGATACTAGTTTTCAATATAATTCGTATCTGCGCTTTGTCAGCGAATTTACTCTAATACTAAAACAATTGTTTCTCAAACAGCGGGGCAGGATGCTTAGTATTACATGTATACAATACAATTGGGGCAGTTGGCACAACTATCAAAACAATTAAGAAATATGTTTATTTGTTCACGTATAACAATCGAATAACAATAAATCTTTTACTCGTCAGAAAAATGGAGGAGACCGTCAAATCAGTATTAGTGATCTCATTAACAAACAAACGATTTCCGAAAGAAAATCTATGTGGCATGTATTTACATAAAATGAAATCATATCATCAATATTTTTATTATAATTATATTTATTTTAACATTACAGCTATTTGCTTGTCAGAATTAGCCGAAAATCAGAGTAGATCCATATCTTTCATATTTCGCAAACCAAACATTTATTAATTGATATTTTATGAAAAATGTTAGTTACGTTTTAATTACTACTGTCTTATTTCCTGAGAAAATTAATATTTGCGAAATAAATATAATTTAAAATTTATCGGAATGGATTTTGTGTTATAACAAATGCGCTCTCTATCTATGGAAATCAGAACTTGATACAGCTTCAGAATTTAACTTACAGGAAACTATTATTGATAATTGCCATTTACCGATGAAATTTTGAATCATTTTCATATCGATTAAATACGTAAGATGACGCTAAATGCTTCAGAATAGAATAATATAAAGATTTGACAGATCCAATTAAATTATAGTGATTAAAGTAAAAATACCAATTAATTTTATTAGTAAGGATGCCGTTCTTAGAGGTAACAATAGCTGATGTTTTGTTTGATAATAATCACTTGAAATAGATTTTTGTAGTGGCGTAAATTCACATTTTTCGAGTTGAAAAAGGGCGTTGATGATGCAAAAATTAGAGAAGCATTAAAGGTTAGTTATTTATTATTATATCTCAAATCTATGTTGCATTATGTTATTTTTAGGATGTTGATATTACAGTTACAACTAGTGGCAATAATCAATTAGTTTTAGGAGACTCCAAGGGACAGATATATTTAATTTCAAGATCATGGAACGTTACCAGCTTCAAAGCTTATGCTATAAAAGTTTACCTAGCACATCAATTAAGAAATTTGCCATTACTAGTAACTGTTGGAGTACGTATTACATTTATTTAAAACCATTACTTCATGCATATTTGCAAAAAAAAATTACTCTTTTAGGATGATGAACAAGGTATTAATCCTGTGATTAAGGTTTGGGATACCAGCCAATGTGAAAAATCTGAAACACCGTTTTGCAGTCGAATAACTAGAGCCATACCTAATAGCCGAGCTGTTCAGGCGAATGCTTTATGTGTACATGAAAATTTACAACTTTTGGCAGTAGGCTTTGTGGATGGATCTCTGTTATTATACAGGTTCTAAAACAAATAATCTTTTACACAAATATGTACTAGTCTTAATGTATCTCGTTTTATTAGAGGTGATATAACCAGAGATAGGACATCTAGATCGAAATTATTAAAGGATCCTGGATCTCCAATCACTGGTCTAGCATTTAAAACAATGTCGACAGCAACCTTGTTATTCGTAGCAACTGACGTTTCAGTTTTTGCTTACAACATAACACTAAAGGATAGAGAACATAAAGTAAGCACATAGTATGACAAATTTATAGAACAAAGTTAAGATTAAATTTTAGATTCATCTGGATAACATTGGATGTGCAAAACAATGCAGTGTTTTAGCTGAATCAGTTCAAGAAAGTCACTTTGTTATTGCATCTAATAATGTAAGTTTAACTTTTTTATTTAGAAATTCCAATGCTATAGAAAACATTGTCCATATCAGCATGATCAACACAACCCAAACATTGAATTTTTGACCAACTAGCAGACAGGATTTTCCCTGCTGCTTAGTGGAGCACACTGGAAAGAATCATGATGATAGTTGTACAACCCGTTTATCCTTTCATAAGATACATGAAATCGCTGTAACTTATTTGCTTTCTCCTCTGGACAAGATCCTTTTATCTGTCGGGTTAGATTAAATTGGCTTCCTGGCATTTCACAAATCTTGGCCGGCCCTCTCTGTTCTTTGCAATTTTCTTAATTACATCCCAAGTTTTTCCTTTCTTATCTAAGATTTTGGCTATCTCTTTATCCCAGCTTCTTTTTGGCACCCCTCTGTATCTTTGCTTTCCAAACCTACTTGGCCAGAATTGTATTATTCATTTGTATATGTCCTAACTATTCTTACATGTTGATAATTGTTCAAATTTGTCTTGTTTCTAAAAAATTTATAAAATGACAAATCTCATTTGAAGAATTCTCCAAACAATTCACTTGATTTGGAAATTTTTGTAAGAAATAGTCACAGGAAATTCCTAAACATCATGAAATTTGCGATAAATTATAGAATCAGGTACAATAATTGGTTTTGCTGCATATCTGTATTAATTTTCTCAATAGAATGAGTTTAACCGTAATTAAATTTTAGGCCGTCTACTTTTACACATCTGATGGAAAAGGTCCTTGTTATGCGGTTGACGGCGAAAAGGTTATTTTGGAATGGTTTCGAAGTTATCTAGTAATAATATCAAAAATCAGTAGACCAAGTTCTATTTCATCTGCGAATAGCGACTCTCAAAATGTTACGCAATCGCATATGGTCACCGTATTAGATATTCAAAATAAGTTTATTATTTTTTCGGCAACTATAAATGACGTCAAAGCCGTTTTTAACGAATGGGGAGCGTTTTATATATTAGATTCGGATTACAATGTGTATCATTTGGATGAAAAGGATTTACAGACTAAATTATCTCTTCTTTTTAAAAAGAATCTTTATGATGTCGCAATACGAATCGCAAAATCAGAACAATACGATTTAGACGGCTTGGTTGACATATTTCAGCAATATGGTGATCATTTGTATTCAAAAGGTGCTTATTCTAGTGCAATAGAACAGTACATTAAGACTATTGGTAAATTAGAACCGAGTTATGTTATTCGAAAATTTGTTGATTCTCAGCACATCGAACTATTAACAACATATCTGCAAGCCATACATAAACAAGGACATGCGAACGAGGATCATACTACTTTACTATTAAACTGTTTTACGAAATTGAATAAAAATGATAGCTTGAAGGATTTTATCCTAATGAAAGACCACGATCTAGATTTCAACGTCGATATTGCAATAAAGGTTTGTCGACAAGGAAGCCCGCAGGAAGCGTTGATGTTAGCTAGAAAACATGAAAAACACGATTGGTACATTAAACTATTATTAGAGGATCATTCTAAACACGTAGAAGCTGTGGAATACATTGCAACGTTGAAGTTTAACGACGCCGAATTATATATGAAAAAATATGGAAGTATCTTAATACAATATGCTCCCCAGGAAAGCACGCAATTTTTACAAAAATTATGCACAAATTACAGACCATTAACGCCGTCTAAGAATAATATAATTGAACCCGTACAAAAGGCCGATCCAGAAGATTACATTCATTTGTTTTTGAACAATTCTGCTCGTCTGGTGGAATTCCTAGAACATCTTATAAAAGAAGAGTGTTACCTAAGTGCTCCTGTTTACGATACTTTATTAGAACATTATCTACATGTTTGGGATTTTTTCATTGATGGCCCAGAGAAAGCAAAATATTCACAAAAAATATTAAAACTATTGCAGAATTCGGAAAGCAAGTATGATAAACCACAAGCTTTAGTTGTTTGCCACATGCATGGATTCAGTGCTGGTATTCTATATTTATACGAAGAACAGAAATTGTACCAGCAGATTTTAAGGTTTGTACTTTAGTATCAATTCATGCACTGAGATTGACATTATTCTTTTCTTTATTTGGAATCTGTAGATACCATATGTCACAGGACGATTCTATTTCTGTACTTTCTTGCTGCCGGAGGTATGGGCAACAAGAACCAACATTATGGATTCATGCTTTATTTTATTGTGTTAGTTCAAAAAATCCGCCAATGGATATACTTCCTGATGTAAGCAACTATGTCTTTTTTCATACTTAAAATTGTTAATTGGCTTTCTTTTGTCAAGAATCATTAACAAAATAGTAATGCCTTTCTTACCGACCGTGAAATAATTTAGTATCTTCTTCTAGATACTATCGGTAATTGCCAAAGAACAACTTCTCTCACCACAACTAGTCATTGATGCAATAGAACTAGGATCTTCAAATATCACCTTAGGACATATATCATCTTACGTATTAAGTGAATTGAAAAAAGAACAAGATATAATCAATAATGATTCAGAGTTAACGCATAAGTACCGTAAGGATATAGATAGTTTAAAAGAGCAGCTGGAAACTTTAAAACATGGCACAATAGTAATACAAGGTTCTAGATGTGCTGCGTGTAACCACCCACTAGAATTACCAAGTGTACATTTTCTCTGCCAGCATAGTTACCATCAACATTGTTTCCAGAGTTACTCGGAAAACGAAAAAGAATGTCCCGCTTGCCAACCCGAAAACAAAAAGTTAGTTGAACTACTCAAAGCGAGGGAATACACGAAAGATTTGAACGAAACTTTCCATTCAGAATTAGATAAAAGAAGTGACGGTGTTAGCTTAGCCGCAGAATATTTTGGCAGAGGTGTGTTTAATAAGGTCAAAGTTATAGAAGATCTGGCAATCGACAAAACGCTTTCGATTTTCAACAAAAGAGAACAGCAAAAGTTTCAACCCGACAAACAGATTCCTACATATGGTTTGGGTGCTGAAGCTAGAATTCGTCAAGTCGAAAATGCAAGGTCAATGCAAGCAATTAAACCTCCAAGTGAAGGGCGTATGCGCGCGCAAGAGAATCAAATGATGAGTACGTCGTACGAGCCAAATATAGTAACCGTGGTTTCAAAGAAAATCGAAACGCCAAAGAGCAGTAATCCTTTCGAAAGTGAATATGATGATACTCTGAATCCGTTCAATAAGTATGATGAAGCAAGAAATCCGTTTAGCGAGGAGTATGATAAAAATTTAAATCAATATGCTGCTTAATGTTCTTTTGTATAGTCGTAAATTAAGTGATAACATTCCTGCATTGAAGTGTGTAGTTTTATGTATCAATATTTTTAACAGATGAAAATGTAATTACATGTGTGCATTAAAATATTTATATGGAATATATTATTAGGGTAATATGTTTCTTAAACTATATATGAGATTTACTGCAAATATTATACATAATAGCAATACATTATGTATTTAAGAAACCTGTAGTTGATTTTAGATTATTGACGTAAGTATAAAGTATCCGTTGATGTGTTTTTGGAGTGTGCTATTTTCGCTTTACTCAATTGGTAATAAAAGCACGGATTAACACGAAAATTAGACCAAAGCTGGTAACATTTCTAAATTATATAGAGTGCCAATAATTAACATAAATAATAAAACAACTACTACATTCCAAGTACTCCTTTATTATTTTGAATAGCTTTCATAAAGCTTTTAAATATTTTATCCTCGATTTGCTCTGGTTTGATTGACGGTATGTTCTTTTCCTAAAACTTCATCCTCCGCATTTCTTTTCTTCATCCGTTATCTACGATACAACGATGCGCAAAGCAAGAGGATGTTGTTTGAACTGCATCCCTTATCTGCATGTGAACTCTGTCTACTTGACATTCCAATACCTTGACGCGTTTAATAGGAATTTGGTTTAACAGTTGTATTGTTTAGTTTCCAATATGCAATGTGCTTTCTTAATTCATTGAATGGATTCGTAGTAGCTTAGTGCTATTAAAATCGGAAGAAACTTACGCAGATACAAATTTATACACTAAAAAGAGATAGCATTATGAAATTGAGTGAAAAAGATATACACTTCTCGTGTTTCTTAGCACTCGGTATTCAAGGAGTCCTTTTCAAAGATATTATTTTTTATATTATACTCTGCAGTGGTTGAAACCAGTGTTTTAATTATAAAGCGTGTTGCATAGATATCCCATTGTATGTACATCAGTCTTATACAATTATGTGTTTATAATCATATAAAACAATTTTATTAGATTGTTGATTAGAATGCCAGGAGTCACAAGGAATGCGGGTTATAGGAGCATTCCAAAGAAAAGAATGATTATTCTTGAACATTCTCGAAAAATAATCTTGAATGTCTACAAGTTTATATTTGTTTAAAACGAGACATATTGTTTTGTAGGCAATATTTAAAAAAAGTATATTGATAATGAACACAATGGATAATTATTCTAATTTTATTATTAATTTATAAGATGATATCTTCTAATTTTCATAGGATGTAGAAAATAACTAATTCAGCGCCAAGAAAGTGTGAAGCAAAGTCACCCACTTTTTGCATGTGGGACTAGATAAAACAATTAGTTTACTCTGTGTCTAATGAGGGCATAGTCAACGATAGAAATAATTTTAACAATGATTTTAGTAGTGCTACACAAGTCTCGGGAATTTGTTAATGGATACGAAGCTTTGAATGAATTTTCGTTATTTTAGTTTGCCGTTTATTACTTGCGTTATTTTTTTTTTAATTTCAAAACTGAAGGTTTTCGATAGTTCATTAAATTTTTGGATTTATTATAATAAGAATTGTTAAAGTATAACCCAACCAAGCTGGGACACCTGTATTATACTTTAGACTTTTTCCTACCACATCCTCTATTTTTGAATCATAGGAACGCCAATTGCTTGAGAAAAATGGATCTGGTTCTTCTAAAATCGCAAAACTGCACTTCTAATTTTATATAAACACATAAAAATTTGCCGACTAGAATAATGCGTAAGCGGATAGCGCGATAGAATTGCTTTAGACTATTTTTGCGTCTTACATGTTTGCATTTATTTATTCCTTATTTCTCTTGGTGTTGTGCTTCGTTTAGTTTCATTTTTTTTTCGTCTCATATTTATTTTTGTTTATTTTAAATATGGTGGTGTACTCTAAGGAACACACATTCAGTCTCGTGGTAGTGGTCAGCACGTTCCGCCGGTAACGCAGAGGCCGTGGGATCAAATCCTGCCTTGAATGATATTTTTCAAGGAATTTACAACGTTGGTAAAATGCAAGGAAATCGTAATTTTATGACTACTAACACCAACGAGAGTTTCATATTAATATTAAGTTAATTAGTGAGAACTTGCTTTTAATAATACTGTATCTGATGGGATATTACGATATATCTACAGACATTGTGACATCTTGGTATTAAAAGCGATTTAAACTCGCATTCAGTTTTATGATGTAATGGTCAGTAAGTTACGCCAGTAACGCAGAGGTCGTGTGTTCAAATTGTACTTTGACTGATATTTTTTTTAAGAATTTAAAACGTTGGTAAAATGCCAGGAAATCGTAGTTATTATTATTAACACCAACGAGAGTTTCATGTTAATATCAATTTAACATTCTAGCTTACTTGGCTTGAAAGAGCGCACAATGTTAGATTTATATGATAATTAAATAAAAGATTAGGCAATGAAAAGGCAACCATTCTGTATTAAATAAGAAAGAATTCTATATCGAACAATATACAGGTTGTAATATTTTTTAATGCTTAAAGTATTACGAGTCAAACAAAGAAAAACAATATAAATTAACAAAATTGTTATTATGAAAAGGGCAACTACTTTTTCAAGAAGGAATCATTCCCTTATTGCGCTTCCATTGAGCTCCAGTTTTTCTATTATGATTCGCCCGACTTGACTTGTGTACAGTTTTCTTTTCCCTATTATGTAATACATTTTTATCCTGTCCTTGACCTTTCGGTTTCCCCACAACATCGTGATTTCTTCCTTTATTAGTTCTATTGGCTTCTCTTTTAGCTCTAAGGGCAGCTGGATCTTCGCAAAAAGCATTTTTCGGTTTAGAAGCGCCAGCCCCTTCTCCCTCTTCTTCGTCCGAAGAACTTTCGCTAGGATCACTGACCAGTTCGTATTCTTCGAAACGTTTTCCCATATGCTCATACATGCTTGAGTCGTCAGTTTTATCGTAAAACTTTAGTACCGGTTCATCATCATATCTGTCATCATATTCATCATCGTAGATATCGTAGGATATGTTGCTATTGAATTTAACACATATAATAAAGAATCTGAAGATTGAAGTTAATCGTAACTCACCTAACTTTTAATACAAAGTCTTTCACTTCTTGTATTTCTGATTTGTCATTTAGGAGTTGGGTAGCGTCCTTATAATCCGGTTTTTTACCTTTATACGCTAGAGTAGGTTGTGGCGGTTCGGGTTCTGGGGGAACATAAATTAAATCACGCGGCAGGTTTTCGAGATGTGGTGGTAAGTTTTCATCCAGTACAGCCGATATTACTTCGCCTGTGTTGTAGTTGTATGATTTTAGACATTCTCTAATAAAACCTACACATAACGAAAACATCTTATTAAACAAGTTTATAATCAACATACTATGGGCAACCTACCATCACCTAAATGTGGTAATGTGTCAGCAACAGATTTAGTTAAATCTAATATTTCAGTCTCTGTATAAACATGTTTTTCATTTTGACCAGGATCATTAAAACCATTTTCTTCAGATGTGCTTGCTGGCGGCGGTAATTTGAAATCCAATGTACTTCTTGTTTGCACTTTCATTTCTTTTAATGTCTCTAGCGTTGGCAAAGTACTCAGACATTCTAAAATATAGTTTGTGCGCATATGGTCCCTAGAGTTAGTGTTAAGGCAATATGCCAGTAATAATTTGCACGATTATAAATAAAAACGTGCATAAGAAGGTCACAAAATATTGATTTTACAATAAACACGACCAGGAATGTTTATTTTCTAGAGCTAGTGCACAAGAATCAAAGGATACATTTGAGGGTGGAAATCAGATAGTGTTTGTAGTTGCACATCTATGTGATGAGCATGGTGGTAGTCGGTAATAAATACTTCATCTTCGAGGGCAGCTGATATTAGTGATAAATATCGTTCTAAATATGAATCTTGTTTCTTATTATCACCCCTTAAACAATTAAATTTATGTGTAACAAAATGAATTAAGAATTCCGTTAGAAATATAATAATTATTGACAACTCAAAAATTGCCGTTTATTGTCCATATGATTTATCATGCTTCTGTTTTGTTTGAACTGACGTCTGAGTATTCACACGCTAACAGGAATATTTTTAAGTGTTTTTCGACATACATGTAACGGACACACTCCGGTATAAACTCAATTTTGCACTTTTCGAAACACCAATAACTAAGTTTGCACTCGTTGCAGTAACAAGTCGAATGGTGAATGCGCGTGGTAGGAATGTATAAAGTAAGTTCACGCGCATGTATTGATAACACGTATTGAAAAGTTTGTAATCTCCACCAATCATCCCGCGAATTACAAACAACGTAAAAAGCATTATAATTCACATTACAATAATAGCTACAATAGAGGAAATATCGCAAATACAATGATTATTACTCGAATTTTGAGTTTCACTTAAATCGAAGTGAAAGTCAATAAAGAAAGACCGCAGTGTGTGTTCTGTTTAAAAGTTGCGACTGAGTGTATGACCCCAAGAAAGCTAAAGCGACAACTCGATTGCTCTAACATGATTGAAAGATCTCGCGAATTCTTTAGTAGGAAGTTGCAAAATGCAAAAGCAAAAAGTATATTTACTAAACAGCCTCAGTACCAAGCAACGCACTGCTAATATTTTTTAAGGTCGCATACAGAGTGGTAAAAATCCTCGCACCATCGCAGAAGTATTTATTTTACCGGCTACTCTTGACATAGTTAATATTATGCTGGGAGAATCGACGGGAAAATTAATTTCTAAGGTAACTTTGTCCAACAACACTATTAATCGAGAAAACTATCACATAGTTGAAAATCTCAATCATCAATTAATAGAGAAAATGAGGCATGGAATTTGGTTTGCAACTTGATAGAGACCAATAACAGGACGATCCTCTGTTTTACAACAGCATAACAGAAGGCGGAAAGGCTTAAGACTTATTTGAGATGCTTGATAAGTTTATAACCGAAAATGATTTGGATTAGGACAAGTGCTTCGGTATATGTATTGGTGGAGCTCGACCAATGTCTGGTCGGAATGGAGGATTGCAGGCAGTTATTCGTAGCAAAGTACCGCATGTTATGTGGGCCTATTACATCATCCATAGGGAAGTATTTGCATTAAAGTCGATGAACTCCCCATTGATTTGATATTACAACGCGTCGTAGACGTAGTAAACTAAATAAAAACTAGACAACTGAAAGCCGAATTTTTCAAAAAGCTATGCGTGGACATGTGAGCTGAACACAGAGCTCTGTCGGCACGATGACTTCACGTGGCAACGTCTTATCCCATGCATTCCAGACACGTCAAGGATTAGTAAATATTCTTTCCTTGAATTGCACTAATACGTGGCCTACAATAAAGTCGTTGTTTCACTTTTCGAAGAACCCCTCTCAAAGCTCACTGATTGGTTAGCAAAGCACTTTAAGGAAGACATCGTCGAGAAATTTGTGTGCATCGTTTCCGCGCTCAAGTTCCACCAGATTTCATTTTGGAGGAGGAAAGCCTAATTAAACTCTCTTGCGACAACAACCTGAAAACAAAATTTGCTTCTTTCCATTTAGTGGGAATTTGAACATCAATTAAAGCGAATATCTAACCCTGAGTTCAAAAGCTGTAAGGATCCTCATTCTCTTTGCAACAACCTATCTATGCGAAGCTGAATTTTAAGCCACAGCTGAAGTAAATACCGCTCAAAACCAAAGCATGAGAAAGGAGTGGGAGTGGCAGTATTAAATTTTATTCCACGTCAGTTTGATGGTTCTTGTGATTTAATTTATATATATGAATACATTTATTAAGATAGCAACGAGACAAAATACTAAACCTGTAAGTGCACAGCAAACTGATAATGTTTGGGAACCCTTGTGATAAGTAATAAAACGAAATTGATAGATTGCTGGATGCATTTTTAATAAATTTAATAGCTAATAAAAAATCTATTAAAGTAGCATTTGTCCTATTTGCGCAATAAATAATTTTTGGCTGTTAGTGTAATGTTTTTGTAATACATAATGATTATTTTTATAGGTATATTCAGATCAGAGCAGCGACAATTTTAAGAATCCAATATCTTCGATTTATAAAGTTAAGGGTGACTATGTAAAGCCTGTAGTTTACGAAGATGCAAATTTTGTGTTATACATACATACTAAGAAATGTTTAGTTCTCTTCCTTCTTGGTTGTTTTTCTTAATTTTGTGTTGTTTAATGTTTTAAGTCGAATGCGAAACCATACATTAGTGCGGTTTAGTCTAAAATTCTATAAAACTTTCCGAATTTATCAAAAACTTATTTGAACAACATGTTTAAACAATAAAATATTCCACACAAACTATATGCTGATATACAGCATTTCAATGATATGGATTTTCCATCCTTTCCAAGTAAATAGTGTATGTAAAATATTTTGTACAGTTGGCAATTTCAGGAACTCTAACATATAATAGTCATAAAAATACTTACAATGATTGAATAATATCATCAATAAAACGTGTGGCAAAAGCATGAAAGGCATTCACAAATTCACTGCGAGTCATTGCAGTATGATCTAAAATCCTGTGTTTGAGATCAGGTGGTATATCAGCTCTGTCTTGCATCATTTCGTACAATGCCGGAAAAATGCTGTTGTAGAAATAAGTTAACCTGAAAAACAGTTAGTTGTGTTGTACTGAAAGGAAATTAGAGTATACTTTACCTATAAGGAAGTCCTAAACTAAATGCAGACTCAATCGAAGGCAAACAAGATGACAATATTGCATTCAATGCAGCTGCAGTATCTAGGACAAAAGTTACCACTTCTTCAAGCCAATATGGATCGAACATAGGTGGTCTCGATCTAATACCAATTGGTATGACGATTGAGTCAGGTTTAAATCCACAAATTTGTCCTCCAACCATATCAAAGATCTAATTAAAGTAAGCTTTAAATAGAACTTATTAAGGATGAAATACATTACGTTACCAGGAGAAAGTGATTGAATATCTTTACCAATTCTTTTGTGTATTTAGAACTTTGGTTATCACTAAAGAACAATTCGTGAACTTTAGTTATCAAATCAGGATTTGTTTTATTATATAGCATAAATATATTTATAATATCTGCATAAGTAATTATTTTGTTGACTTCAAGTAGTTTTAATACTGTATCTTTAGACATAAATTCAACCTAGAACAAAATTTTATATAACTTGATAAATTTTCAAGATACTTATTTACATTCGATTCTTTGTAGGTTAATATTCGTAAATATATTGCTGCTACTTTATTGTAGATATCATTGTATAGCTTCAAATATTCTCCTAAGTATTTTAATTCATACATTTGAACTGGATTAAATAGAAAACTTCTTAAAATTGTTTTAATCCGAGGTTCAAACACAATATAATTCCAGAATTGATGATAATTGCAATGAAGTAAAAACTGTAGATTTTCTAAGAATAATGTATTTGATGAAGAAAATAATTCATTTTCTTCTTTAGCAACTTCTGAATAATATGGTTGATATTTGTAATAAGAATGTTCTTTCTGGATCCAACAAGAATGCTAAAACTTAGTGTTTAATTACTTTATTTTTATGATAAATTTAATATTACCAATGCGGGCTTTTTCTCCAATCTTACATCATAATTTTTGCTTACAGTATCTTTAATGTCCTCGATATTCTAGAAAAATATAGGCATAAAGTATGGCCAAGTGTGGAAAATAAAAGGAAAATTAACCTGATCATTTGGTAGTTTTTTCTTTCGTTTTATTGTTTTTATTTCCAGTTGTAATTCGTTTAAAGGTAATTTATGTGGATTCTATAATAAACACAACCATCATTCAAATTGAAGATTCTTAAAGTAGTGGACATATTAAATACCTTAAAAAAATTTGGTTGCCGACATACGAAATCCATTTTTTAAGAACAAAAATAACATATGACATATTACATTACAGTTGTCAACAATCATCTAGGTGTATTTGGTGTATTATGTTAGAAAGCAGTGTAACCAATCTTTTTTTGTTTCTGATTTAAATACCTAAAGAATATCAGTTTGTTAAGTATTGATTCTTAATTTTTGATTCGAAGAGCAGGGACTTTTAAATAAATATTCGTAGAATAGAAATATAAACTGTAATGATATGAAATATTGTCTATTAATTTTTTTCTAAATTTTACCAGTTGTCCCTTCAACAACACTTGCAGAGGAGACGTAAACTTTACTATCGTTTATCATATATATCGCTTTTGGTAAACAAATTTCTTTTATATAAATAAATATTCCAAAATATCATCCTTAAAAGACGTTTAATATACTGTACTCACATATTTCAATTACATTGTATAAATATGTATTATTCCAAAATTATACTTGTGATCTCCAAAATTTCTCCTACGATGGAAGGATGGCACGACTGGCAGCATTTTCTTTATAATTTCACAAGTATCAAGTATGTGTGTACTGTGTGGCCTACCATATAGGCGAACAAATGCGTTGCTATGGAGATAAAAACAAAAACAGGAGAAAAATATCGTGTCAAGTCAGACATGTTGGCATCGTTTCTCTGAGAATAATTTTACAAATATCTTCGTTATATCCAGTCATAAAGTGTATCAGTTGATACTACAAATAAATTCTGGAAGTTCCGGACACATATTTTGGAAGCCGAAGACCAGTCCATCACACGAGAAATCACGTGCGAGTGAGTACGATTTCAAAGATTAAAGACGTCGAATCTTCTTAAGTTCTTCAAAATGATTTGTATCTTTCGATCTCATTTATGTTCCGTAAACTAATTTAGAATATTTAAAGTTTAGCTAGACAGGGATTGCCTTAGGTTTTCTCTAGAAAACATATTTGTAAAAAAGCGGTATGTTTTTATTAATTTGTCAATATATTTATCTTTTCACCTTTATATTTGGTATTTTAATTAGAAAACATCATCTATTAATTTAAATACAAATTAATCAAAATTTTAAATCAAAGAACCCGTTTAAAAAATTTAACAAGCCTGAGATTTTCCACCACAAAACATATATATTATTATATAATACAATACAGTAAAACACAGTATAACATATGCAAAAGAATGTTATGAAATTAGTAAGGCACTGTAGAGGAAATTTTCAAAATGTAAAACAATATGAAGTAATTGAGTTGATAATCAAATCTAATTTATTACAGAATTTCAGTTATAAGAGAAAGAGTTTCATTTTCATTCTAAAGATTCCTTTTTCGAACTTATTTAATGCGGATCATATAAGGTGTTTTTAGCGCCATAATTAATGTTTTAGTGAATATGAATTGGATTTTTAGTTAGAGAATGAACAGATAATCTTGATACTTCATTTAAAGTTCTTTATGCGATTTCTTTGTGATGAAATTGACCAGTAATGAAGACAAAATGGACAGCACAACATAGGCGTGCGTTTGATAGTAGGTAAATAAGGTAATATAAATAATAACTTAAAAGTCATTTTATGCTTGTACCGTTCCCAAGATATTTAAGCTTAAAAAGCGTTGGGCAATATATTCCTTATAGTAAATACCATGCATTACAATTCTCGCAGTTTTCCTGAATATATTATTTGCAGTATTTTACATGCCCCCATCTCTCAGACATTGGTTTGCTGAGATAATTTGGCAGCTATACAAATGAATTCAAGAACACGTTCAGATTTAGTAAATTATTTATAGGAATAGCTTCATTCTGAGCAGTCTCAAATTAAGAGATAATCTTTAAATAAATTAGTAAAAACAGTGCTAAAGTTGTGTGAAGCTGTGTGTACGTATAACTAGTATTTTTAGTATTATGATTTATAGGAGATATATATGTTTCCCCTTATTGAACATGTGCTCGTTTGTTTTTAATTAAATCTTAATGCAGATTTCCCTAAATTTATGAGCGGTAGTGCTCATATAGGCGTAAGGGTACAAAGTCTGGGGAATATCTTGAAAAGTCTTCTGAATTCAACGTTTTTAGTTGAACTTTTCTGTTTCGATTAGATTTATGGTAGCAGTAGAAATAAAATTAAATTGACCGATTTCCCAGAAAACATATTTTTAACAGTCAAGTGGACAAGAAATATTTGTAAAGATGTTTTTGGTACTATTGACGAGTATCGTATTTACTTTGGTTTCAAGTACCTTTTACTTAAGCTAAATAAAAATTATATCATGCATGCACCGGGTATTTGAATTTTCTCGATGATACGTTGTGAAATTATTATTCTTTGTTAATTGCACTCTATCAACATTAAAAACATGACTAAATTTCTAATTTAACCTACATTGTAGGATTTATTTAACGGAGAATACGGTGGTGTAGGTTTAACTTGAATATCCATCAATCCTCGAACACATGAATAAAGGCATAGAATAAATACTGTATTTTTGAACGGATAAAGTTAACAGTTTTATTTTATACTCTGGCGCACATACAGACAGTACTTTTAGTTTAGGTAAATTGATAACAGAAGAAACATTATAGCAATAAGGAATTTGTGTATTTAAAAGACGGAAGATTCCTCTTGTTTCGTTTAAATCTTGACGGCTGAGTAAATCTACAATTTCTTCAGACATTGATGATTTATAATTATTGAGTACACTCTTGTATAGCTGAATAGTTTTGTGTCATCAACTCATATTTTATGTATTAAATATGCTTCGTTTATTGTATATTAGTTAAAATAATTTCATCAAGGTTTACACGCGAATATATAAGAGAATAATCTTTTTTCAAGTGTATATCTTTATTTATTGTCATTTTAAATATACGTACATGTGTAGAAAGCATTTATGTCAACAAGTTTTTTCAAGCGGAGCAGTTATCTTGGCTGACTTTAAAGAAGTACCTTGGCTGTCCTAATCCACGCCCTATTACAACATTTTCAGCATTTCTGATGACATCATCAGATGGATGTCTTTGCCTGGTCAGCACCAAAACGTTTTCTGGAAAATGCGAGAAGTACAAATGAAATGCGTGTAGTGTAATGCAAATAATAGGAACTTACTGTCATGAGCCGCACCAAGTATATCGAAACAAATATAAGCAATAAGATAACTCTGGTAATCCGTACCCATTATATAAAAAGGTGTGGAAACTGCAAAATCCAAAATGTACGTTTCACCAATAACAATTGAACTTAATAATTACGCTGAAAAAGTCCTTGTTGGTTGAATTTCGATGTTTGTCCAATTTGATCCAACCTACATGTAGTTGTAAAATATTGGCCACTGCGATCAAAAAAAAACTTTTATTCTGACATAAGTTACGATTATAATGAATTCGTAGGCTTTGATGGTGAGAGTCAGTAATAAACGAACTGTTTCCGGAATTGGATCGTTTCATGATAAGGTATAAGAGGAGAAAATGAAATAAAAAGTCCCGCCTTTCTCCTTTCTTTTTCTCTTTTTTCTGTTCCTCTTCTCTCTTTTCTTTTCTTTTTTTCATCTTTTTCAAGTCGCTTATTAGCTACAATTATTTTTACATATACAAAAAGAATAGGAAGGTTTGTGGGAGGGTATGCCAATCCCTAGCTCCATCCTTGAGAATTTAGTGACTAAAGCTTCTCAGATGAGGCACATTTACTTCTTAATGGCGATGAAACAGACAGAACTGCTGCTATTGAACTTCTACAAATTCGAAACAGAGGCTTGATAGGCCACTTCATTCGCCAAAGTTACTATTTGGGCTGTAATGTCGGTGCAAGGAATTATCGGCCTGTACCCTTTTGCAGATGACAGAGCTCGTATAGTAACCGTAATGGAATTTTTTCTAGAGTATAATAGAGATACCTTAAATCAAAAATATACAGCAACACTCTTCACTCTCTGAATGAATTAAAGGAGAATATTTGAAGAGAAATGGCGGCTAACACGGCGAATATGTACTGTGAAGTTCTCGAAAATTTTGCCTCACGTTTAGAAGAGTGCTAGCAAAATAACGGAACACATTTAGAAGACATAATTTTTAAGAAATAAATTCCCAAAGCCTGTAGCTTTATAAAAAAAATAAACATATTCATTAAACCTTGCCGTTATTTTATTACATTTTTTTTACTGTGAAAAGGGACACCTTGTACTTGTTTCAGTAATAGATATTGCCTCTCTTTCACTCCTTTAAAAAAAGTCGATAACATTGTTTAATTTAGCCAGGTATCCCCAAATTATATTTCGGGCTTAGTAATAAATTTGAATTTGGTTACTACAGGAATTTGACACACATTCGCTATACACTGTTCGTAAATTTAAAAGAAAAATATTTCTACTAGCATCACGAAAATAAATTATAATTCTATGCTTACTTACATTATGCCATTTGAAACAGTCAATACTACTCGCGAGCTGGTATTAGATGGCTTTTGGAAGTTAAAGGTCATACATTTTGTAAAGACACCGATAATTTCATTTACTTCATAAACGTACCATCTTCCAAGGATCTGTAAGAGTTTATATCGTCGCGAAATTAATTATTTTTAAAAGTCAACTGTTTTACTTACATCAGTTACATTAAATGGAGTTATACCATCGATATCGGCACATTTTCCAAAAGCTAGATCGGCGTTACTAAACTCTAGGTAATTAACGATAATAAAGTAGAACACCCACACCTTCATGTTGAGTTTCCGTTGGTTATACGCATCACTCGTTGGATATTAAGACGTAAATGGCAATTTTTCCCTTCCGTTTAGAAAATATATGCGGGCATGTGAAAAATTTTGCAATAATTTTTTGTCGAAAACGAAAACACTTCATATACGTGCATGTTTGTTATGAAACCATAATGCAAACCATTAACATATTTTGTTCAGTTGAAATATTCATGGATTCTAAAGTATCAGTTAGAAATGTATAGGGTATGACTTGCAAGTATCCAATTCTAAGTATCGATGATTGATGATTATAAGAAAAATTGTTAGTAGCAATGTCATTGTTATAATTTATGAATTGCTTTGAAGGTATGTATACAACAATTTAGTTTATAAAGATTCGTTTTCTTGTTTACAATTAGGATTGTCAAATCATATTAGCAAACCAGTGTCTTCGGGATGTGAATGAACATACATACAATTACAAAATTATGCAGCCTCTGTGCGCGATAAGATCGAAACAATATTAAATTCGATTCAGACAATAATAACATTTGATTGATTGATGTAATTTTTATTGTTATTACCTAGTAAAAATTTACTAGCGAAACAATTTTGGGGGTAGTGCTAAATTTTTCACTTCAGGTTTTAGACGCTTTGCCCGTTACGATACCAATCTTTTATTTGGTCTGCCTACACTTTGTCTTACTAAACTATAAAATCTCGCTCTGGCTGGCAACCTCGTAACTTGCATCCGTTCTGCGTGTTCCTTCCGCTTATTTTTATTTTCCTTTATTCTTTCATTTATGCCGAAGATGTTTAGTTCTGTTATTATATCTCCATTTCTTATCCTATCAGATCTTGTGCAACCTTTCACTTTTCTTAAAAATTTGATCCCCTGTGTCTGTAGCCTGCTTTCTTCTTTCTTCGTTGTCCATGTTTCACTACCGTATAAGAGAATTGGCACTCTACTCTCTTGTCAAATTTATTCTGTATCCTTTCTTGTTTTGTTTTTTAAGGTTTTGTTGATTGTTCCAGGGGTGTGTGCGAATTTATTCAGTTTTTGTTCTATGCTTTGTGTCATTCATAAGATATATCACAGCCTAAATACCTAAAGTGCTTCACCTGTTCCAGTACAGTATCGTTTATGACTATTTTTGTTCCAATTGTTCTCTGTTGTATTCCCTGTGCTTTTCTATAATTTGTTGAACAGTGAATATTCCATTTGTGGTTGATTTGCCTTTTCTAAGGCTAATTTTTTCCTCATTTATTAATTCTTCTGCTATGATTTTCAATATCTTGTTTAATATTCTGTCGTAAATTTTATAAGCGGTGTCTAATAAGCACATTCCTCGATAATTTTGAGGCTTCTTCTGATCGCTTTTCTGGACAACGAGACTCATTTCGCTCTTTTCCAGTCTTTTGTTTCTGTGCATTCTAATATTTTATTTAATCTATCCTGGTAGAGCCGTCTTATACTTTCCTCTTCAAGTAGGTATTCTTTGAAGACTTCATTTGAATTTGTTGTAATTTTGATTTTTTTTCCGCTATTTATATATTTCAAGCTACTACTAAGAAATGACCTGATCCTACGTCTGGTCCTCTATATATCCTTGTGTCTTTTGCTTGTTCAGCTAGTTTTGTTATTTGTAATTATGTAGTCTATTGTCGATCTGCCGTCCAAGTACATTTGTGTATATCTTTCTTTCTGAAGAAACTGTTTGTTATTTCTAATATATTAAAGGCAGCAAAGTCTCGAGTTTTCCATTTTCCTTACCATAACATCCAATTACTTGTGTAATAGATATATTTGCTATACGGCCGTTAAAATC
Source organism: Trypoxylus dichotomus (assembly GCA_023509865.1). Taxonomy (NCBI): domain Eukaryota; kingdom Metazoa; phylum Arthropoda; class Insecta; order Coleoptera; family Scarabaeidae; genus Trypoxylus; species Trypoxylus dichotomus. The sequence continues at coordinate 20,722,188 of CM042080.1, forward strand.
TCCCATCAAAATTACATTGCCAGTTTTATTGAATTTATCTTTTAAAGCCGGATTATATGCAAAGTGTATATATTTTATTTTTTGCATATATTTAATTATAGTCTACATATAGACGTATTACCCCAATTGAAGTTAATTAGCGGAAATAAGTGATTGCATATACTGCATATTTTTACAAAAATTGCATATATTGCATATTTACGCTTTCCTTTCCATTAGTAAAAATTCCTAGTAGTTCCTAATGTAGATCGACAACAGACAATTCTCAGGACGATAAATCTTTTACATTGGTTTCTCTTATACTTTTTTCCAAGAACTGCACATGTTTAATTTCGCCTCGCAGAAGGAATGTGTTAAATACGTTTTATTATTATTAATTCCCAAATAAACTATTCATTCATTGAATATCTTTGAGCGAAACAGCACGTAATTGTGTTACGTTTTTAAATACTGTGCGTACTACAATGAGTATAGCGAACAAAATTTCTTTATGGATGAAGCCGTATCCTGAACTGGTAAAGGATGGCGACAAAATATTTTGTCGAGTCTGCAGTAAACTGGTAAGTTCAATTTTACTAAAAGGTTTACAATTGTTTTTAAATTCTTTAACTTTTGATATAAAATGACAATTGTTGTTGTAGGTGTCTTGTGAGAGAAAATACCTGATTGATTAACACGCTAAAACTCCATCACATATTGGAAAATTTGAAAAACTAAAGCGATCCCCATGTGTACCGCAATCTATATATCAATGTGTAGCATCAACTTCACGAAACTCAGAACAAGAAGAATATAATACGGATCTGTGTAACGCATTCATTTCGTCTAACATACTATTAGCAAGATTAAACAATATTAATTTCTGCAAAAATATTGCAAACATAATATACCTGACGAAAGTACCTTACGAAAAAATTATGTCACATCTTGTACCAGCAAACAATGGCAGAACTTCAACAATTGGTAGGGAATAATTTTATTTATATCATGGTAGATGAAAGTACGAATAAGTGTGGCCGTTATAGTGCCCATTTCTTAATAGGAATTCTTCATGAAAATATTGTAGGTAAATCAACAAATAATGTGACAATTGCCCAATTCGTTCAAGAGGGTTTATCAAATTTCTTTTTACCTGGAAGTATATCTTGTGAAAAATTTTACTAATGTTGTCCGACGCTGCACCATACATGATAAAAGCCGCGCAAAGGCGCAAAATTTAAAAATTTTTTATAGTAACATTACTCATACCACTTATTTAGGTCATGGGTTCAATCGTATAGCCGAAGACATTAGGAATTAATTTCCTTTGATTAATGATTTAATTAGCAATGTCAAAAAGGTATTTTTAAAAGCACCTTTACGAATCCAATTTTATAAGGAGCGACTTCCCGGTGTTAAGTTGCCTCCTGAGCCGATTATTATGAGATGAGATATATGGTTAGACGCTGCAATTTTTTACGCCGACAATTTTGAGGGAATAAAAAATGTATTTCTTGAAATCACTGCTAACTGCATTACTCTAGAAAACTGTAAGAAGATAGTAACATCAACAGAATTGCTACAAAACGTTTTGTATATTTAGTCAAATTATAGCTTTGTTTCAAGTTCCATTCGTAAACTAGAAACGCAAGGGATGTCGCTTTTGGAATCAGTTGAAATAATAGACGTAGATAAATAAAAATGCGGGGTATTTGAAATTGAAGAAAGTTAAGAAAATTTTGGAAGGTGAAACAGTAAACGATATCGACTTTAATTTTAGTTTAGAATGTAGTGCAAAGTTAAAAAATGCGCCAATTACATCTGTGGATGTTGAAAGAAGCTTTTCTATTTAGAAACATATGTATTCTGATAGAAGACAAAACTTTCTTTTACGCAATTTTGAAAAACATTTAATTATAAATTGGTTTAGAAATATGTTGTAAAAAAATGTTGTGCAATAAAGTTAATGTTCAAATTTCTGCTCTTATTTATTTTATGTAAAAATTTTGCATATTGTCGCAATTTTTTTGCATATATGTCCCAGGTTTATGCATAGTTTCTCAAAAATCGATGCATGTATATGCGCATATATTCCAGTTTTTCTTTGCATATAATCCGGTTTCTAATCATTATAGTCTGTAGTTGTTCATAAATGGTTTTGGATTTGTCAGTTTCTCCTTCTTCAGGTGCATAGATGGCCATCAATGCCATATTTCCTCTTTCAAATTCTATTCTGGCTGTGATAATGCGTTCGTTGATGTATTTGTAATTTTTTATATTTTTTCTCCATCTTTTGTGTATATATAGTGGTTTGTCCTTACTTGCTCTTTGTTCCCTCCGTACTGCACTATAAATTAGCATATATTCTTCTACTTGTTTTGATCATTTTGTTTTTTCTTTGTTTCAGGTATGGCTGCAAAGTCAACTATCATGTGTGCTAAATGTTTAGCTAATTCAATTTCTTTCAGTGCTATTATCCTTACATTCCAGGTTTTTTCAATTCATCTCTTGTTCTTTTTCTTTGCGTTTGTCGACATCTGTATATCTGACCTGTTTTCGAGGCTAATTTGGGTACTGGAAGTATTTCAGAACTTTTATGAGAATTGGTTACTGGTCAACTGCTCAACCCTCCAACTGTCGCGATCAGGCTCTTCTGTTGGGGTTATCTCCCTTAGAGGAAATGATTCATGGAAAATTTGTGCTGTATCGTTGAAGAGCGTCAATCTAGACGTTAGAGAAAGGATACCAAGCAATAGAAACTTATTCAAACTTGGAAACCACGTAAGCGAAGAAAAGGGTTTTTATTACTTCAAGGCTAGTAAAATCCCTGCAGGTACGAAAAATAAATCCTAATAATTTAGAGGTGAAAGTCGTAACAACTGAGACATGCCTAGAGAAGCTAAATCTTTCATCATATATCACACCTAAATCTTTAATAGAAGACTGGCGGGCAATATTAACATTATTAATGTAATAATGAGAATCGATTCTATGTACTCTTCTTGTAATAGGTATGAAGAAGCATTTGTCTGTGTTCAATTTTAGATTATTATGTAAGCACCAGGTATGAATCTTCCAGTTTACGTTGTAAAAGGTCAACATCAGTGAAGGTGTTAACAGCATGATAGATCTTTATATCTAAGCTAATAAAAAGCCGTTAATAGATTTTAGCAAATCATCGATGTATGTATTAAAGAGCAATGAGCTTAGGTTCGACTTCTAGGGTACCCCAGGAGTGGAGTAGAGAAATTTAAATCCATTAAAATAAACGTACACGTGTAGGGCTAGATTAAAGATTATACACTGAGGAGTGGTAAAGGTAGTAGCGCAATCTTTCACAAAAAAGCAAGGAACGTTGTCATCACTAGCTGTGAATTTGTTCTTTGAACTTTTGATGCATTGTATTACTTCCTCCACCAAAACACACTGCAAACACAACGGTGGTAAGCTGGAATCAATATCAGGAAGATCATAGTCCAAAGACTCAGGTAGAAAAATACAAGAGAATAATGCAGCGAAAGTATCAACTAACGATATTGGATTACTGTATCCTCCAATGGCATCTTGGCAAACTTTACCAGGAATTCTGGTTGTGCCTTGCCTGGAACGAGCAAATTACTAAAAACAACGTGGATTTTTTATAAGGCCCAGTTCGCTGATGCCAACGTATGAATTATAAGCTAAACTAATGTGCATTTTAATCAATTTGCGTAATCTCTGAAACCGCATTTTATAATAATTGTTTTGTGTCGCTTTCCATTTTTTTGTGGCAATAGGCCTTCATTCTTAGGTTTTTTTTTTAATTGCAGGGGAGAACCAACGGTGGTACTGAGTCGTATAATTTGAACCATTTATGATTATTGACAAAAGTAAAACCAATATATTGAGTAATATTTGTTTATTTCATTGTGAAAATTACAATAAAATACAAAAAGAGAACAGATGTTTAAGTTATAAAATATACAGTATCCTTTGTTTTCGCATTTCATTTAAAGTTAATGAAGGTAACGTTAAAAAGATAAAAAAGATAAAACTGAAAAGTCTTTTTGGCACTTGTTTTGCCCAATTGCAGCTAAAAATTACAGTAAACTCTATATAATTATAACAGGACTGCTTAAAGTTTAGATAAGACCAGAATATTTTAACATACAAAAATATAAATAATAAAATAATATAAAAACTAACATACAAACAACATATTTACAAACATCACTCACACTTGTCGTCATATTATGTACTAAAGATACAAAAATGTCCTTTTACCAGTTAAATATGTATACATTTCTGTTTGTGTTGGAACCTAGTTTATATTTAGAGTAATATGTACAGTATTAAAGAGGTTACACGTTCCTGAAAAAATAGAGCTATGGCCAATTACATTTCCAACGAAATTTTTTTTAACAACGTTATTCCTTGGTTTTGGTATAAAACTGTTATAAGTTCTTTATAGATACTTATTAGTAACACAGGCACACAATTTTTAAGGCACATTTAGTGATTTTGTATCACTTTAGTATCGTTTTGTATTTTGTATTACCTATGCTACAGGGATTCGAAACCGGATATATCACTTCCCTACAACAAAAAGTATATGTACTTGAATATTGGATTAAGCTTACAGATTCACGTTACCCTATCTGGTTTGTACAAATGTGTATGCGGAAGTAAAAACGTCGAGCCCAGATCTCGTTCAGCCATGGTATTTGCCTCCTAAAAATTGTAGAGAGGTTAAAAACGCGTAACTCCTTTTGTAAGTAACTTACATCATTCGGATGCTGGGATGATGGTTTTGAGTCGTAGTCGTTCCTAAAAGACTTCGTTGGTGGTTGTATTGTCGTTTCGTCGTAAGATCGTGCTTCTGATACGGTCCTGTAACAGACATATTGTTACAAGTGCTAGAAATAATGGCGAAGTGCGATCACATTCCTAAGAACACTGTAGCATATAAATATTTATTTAGCGTTGATGTTTTTATTTATAATTTGTGGTTTCCTATAATTACTGTTTATTGTTTTGCTAAATTAGTTTAGTTTCGTAAATAATTCATTTTTATTTAAAAGATGAGATCCGATTGGATAGTAACGATATATGGTGTGGTTTCACAAACTTATTCTTGTTGACTTTTTTCATTTTTATTGTCATCTGGAGTTTTTAACGAATATAAGAACAACGCTTTCGGTTAGAAGCTTCTAATTTTGTATTTATGGAATTTGCAAGTGTTTTTGATATTTTTCATGGAAAGTTTGGTTTAGTAAGATATTTTACATTATGTAATTTAATAATTCATTCTCTTCAGCAGGGTTGAGATGATTGATAGAATCGGAATTTAAATCAATGTAATTTTTATTTAAAATTTCTTTTTTACTCGCCATAACCTTTTATATTTTTTGCTCTACGAGATATGTCACGGAATTAACGAGAATGATTAGTTTTAAAGTATCTAGTTGAATTTATCTATAATATAATATTGTCCCTTGAAAGTATGCTTCTTTAGAATCAACACAACGTTTCCAGCGAGTTTTCAATTCCTGATAACAATTCTGGAATTCTTGTTCCGTTAAGTTGTTTATTGTTCCGTAATGTGAACCATTCAATGTCCACTTAAGTATTAGAAAACAAAAGTAATCACCTGGAGCCATGTTTGGACTCTCTGCCAAAAATTCTTTAAGCGAAAGTGAGCTGTGATTAGGGGCATTATCGTGATGCAAGATCCACGAACAATGTCAGGTCGCACACGCAAAATTGTTTTCCGCGAACATTCTGGGACCTTGAGATAAAAGCTTTGATTCACTGTCTGGCCCTGCGAATTCTTTGTGGACAAATCCATAAGAATCATAAAAATGATAAACATGGATTTGATTCGGGCTTTGTTCATGCGAGCTGGTTGAGCAGTCGTTGCTTAATGGAGGAGCGATTTTCGTTTTGTACATCAGATAAATTCTTAGGCACCAGCTTTGCACAAATTTTTCACATGCCTAGTTTCTTTGTCACAATTTGATGAACAGCATTTCCTTACTCATACTGATCTCATGTGAAATCAACCTGAGTGTCTATCCGGTGCTAATACAGAACGCTCTTCGCCAAGCTTTCATCGGTTATCGACGTGACCGACCGTACGGAGCAGTCTAGTCGTTTCGTGGCTATTTTTGAAAGTCTTGTACCATCTGAAAACCTGTGTTGTCAACAACACAGCATTTCGATATGCTATTTTTATCATCTGTAGTGTATTTGAAGCAGTTCTTCCCAGTTTAACATAAAATTTAGTTGCATATCGATGCTGGATATTTCCCTATACTTTATACGAGGGTGAGCTGAAATGTTTCCGAAATCGACAACAAAAACACGGTATTGGTGTGATCATTTGTTTTTATTTTTCGATGTAGTCTCCTCGAAGATCAATTCACTTTTACAAACGGTGCTCGAATTTATTCAAGCCGTCGGAAAAGTAGGATGTTTCGAGGTCTGCAAAATAACCATCTGTAGTGGCGATAACCTCCTCATTTGAGGCAAGTATCTTTCCTCCCAGTGATTTGAAAAAAAATGGGTTTGGAAATAGACAAAAGTCGCTGAGGGCTAGTTACGGTAAATATGGAGGATGAGAGACTAATTCGTAGCGCAATTCATTCAATTTGGACACGACGATGCGGGATAAATGAGGAGGTACAATGTCGTGGGGGAAAAGTGCTTTTCCGCTGCAAACGAGGCCGTTTCTCCTACAATACTCATTGAATCGGGTCGTTAAATCGCTGTAGTATTGCCCTGTGATTGTACTTCTCTTCTGCAGATAGTCGATGAGGATCACACCTTGGGAATTCCAAAAAATGGTCGCCATGACCTTTCCGGCCGACGGAAGGGTCTTTGCTTTCTTCGGAGCCGATTCGCCCGGAAAACTCCATTGCTTCGACTGTTCCTTGGTCTCCGGTATTTTGTCTCATCCACGGTTACAAAACGGATGAAGAAATCCTTTGGATTGCGTTGCATCTTGGCCAAACACTCCTCCGAGACGATCATCCGATTTCGGTTTTTGCTCGGGTGTGAGCAAACGCGATACCTATCGCACCGAAAAGTTTTTCATACCCAAAATTTCGTGTAGGATATGACCAACGCGTTCTTCTGAGTTGTCTCTGCGATCTTTTTCAGCTTTAATCGACGATCGGCTAACAGGACATCATGAATCTTGTCGACCATTTCATCGTTGGTAGCGGTTTTTGGGCGTCCACTGAGTGGATCGTCACTTGTGCTTGTGCGACCACGTTTGAACTCGCTCACCCAGAAGCTTATGGTCGAAAATGATGCAGTACATCCGCCATGAACCTCTAGCGATGTTTTTCGAATTTCCGTGGCGGTTTTCCCAGCCATTCCAGAAGTGTTTTATCTTTGCATGAAATTCGATTTTATCCATTTTTGCGAAATCGCCTGACTTGCTACACAAAACGCACTCTTAAAGAACAAGTATTGAGAGTAGAGGTCTGAAAATTTGAATGAATCCACTTCAACCTTCGTGCGCCATCTCTTGCCGATTCCGGAAACATTTCAGGTCGCCCTCGTATGTGGTGTGGGATTGGAATTTAACGATAAACCCCCCGCGCTTACGCCATTAACACGAAACTGAGCGGCTTGGTTGCGTACTTACCCTCTCACATGTAGTCGACTCCAGTTTGCTGCAGTATTGTCACACTGAGCGTACACAATTCATTCTCATTAATTCTGAGACACACCTTGTATGAATCCATATGATTAATTGTTTTACGAAGGAAAAATGGAAAAAGGATAACATGTATGATACATAATGAACATAGAAGAACCATGTTCATTTGACTTTTATACGGTAGAGTGGGATTTAGAAGTTTCGATATGTTTGATGTCTGCGGAAGAATTATTGACTTGTAGAAGTAAATATCTTATGAGTTTTTTTTGTCAATTTCAGATTCTTATGGAATATTTTATCAATATAATTTTATGGTAAATAAAGTATAAGATACTTCTTTAAAGTACTTACATTAAGTTTTTATTACTTAATTTTTGTCATTTCTAGTATTATATGTAGACAATTATATGAAATCATACATCATATACATCAAGATAATAAATTACTCACGTTATTCTCGTGTCCATCCAATTCGCCATGGGATCTTGCATATCTTCGTCACTACAATCCAGAAATTCGTAATATAATAGATTACTTTCAGGTATAATTTTATGTAACAGAATTTTAAAGGATATTTTGTGATACGGGTACATAAAGCACAGAACACCTGTACCTAATATAGACGGCATCCCATAAGTTACGGATAAACTGAAAGAGGGCGAGAGGAGGGTCATATCCAATAAAGCAAGACATATATGCTAAAATAATATCCAAAAGTTTGGAAGCAGCACTGAATTTTACAAAAAGTCACAGATGCAGTAAAATTCTATTGTGATTGTTAATGAGTTTATATAAGTGACTGTCGTCAAATTAAAGTAAATTAATTCAAACATAATAATATTTATGTATTATTTAACTCGTAAGTTTATTTTTGTCGATAATTTTAGGCATTCTTCGAAGTAATTTTTCAAGACAGTGCGCGTCAATTTGTTGCCATGCGTTGTATATATATACCTATAGGTGTCGGGTGTTCTGAGGTTGTCGCAATCCAGCCCTTCGATCAGGCTCATCCCATAAGAGCTCTATGGGGGATATATCCGGACTTTGAGGAGGTCAAACCATTAATTTTAGTTCATTTCTTGCTGCTTGCTTTCTCCTCTAAAAAGTTTTTACAGATTCGAGCCGTATGCTTGGGGACAATGTCTTGCTGGAACACAAACGGTTCACAAACAAAACGCCTTCCACACGGAATAGCATGATTTTGAGAAATATCAAAGTACTCTTCTTTCTATATTATACCACTAATTTTCACTAAATCACCTGTTTCAGCAAAACAATTCCAAACCACAACATTTCCACCTCCGTGCTTGATGGACGGCACTAAGCAGGCCTCACTAGTTCTTTCCCCTTGTCGTCCATGAACAAAAACTCTCCGTTGCGTACCAAATAACTGAAATTTTGACTCTTTGGTCCATAAAACTGCGTTCCAATCATCCAACGACCAGTTTGCATGGTCTTTTGCCTATATTAATCGTGTCTCTTTATGAAAGCGTTTTAAAGCTCCAGAAGTCACTCGTGGCCACCCACTTAGTCTTCTGTCAAGATTTTGTTCTGTCTCTTTTCGTGGGTGAATGTGTAACGCACACCTTTCGGTGAAAGCCCTAACCGTAGAGCAATTTCTTTCTCGGTATATCTTTCGTTGCGAAGAGTACAAATATTACTACGTTGTTCTTCAGTCAACTGTCGTGGTTTTGGTATTTTACGCTCAGTACTTTGCCAAATTGTTACAATTGCGCACTGATTTCAAAAAACTAATTCCACACTGATTTAAAAATACTAATTCCGCACAGGAATGAAATGGAAACCGTTTATGGGGAATAGTGCCCTAGTAAATCAATGATTTATAAGTGGCATGGTCTTTCTAAACATGGTCGGGAGTCGATTTAGGACGACCCCCGCTCAGGACGGCCAGTTGAGGCCACTACATCAGACATCGTCGAAAAAGTGCAAAAATTTCTACTGCAAGATGCCCGTTTGAAGAAAAAACAATTATCTGCATTAGTTGGAGTATCAGATACCAGCATTTTGCGTATCCTACATGACTACCTGGGTATGACAAAACTCAGTGCAAGATGGGTACCGAGAATGCTTACGCCGCTGCAGAAACAGCAGCGCGTCTGTGCGTCCAAACGATTTTTGGAGCTGTGTGGAGACAAATCTGCACAGATTTTGGAGCGGATTGTTACCGGAGATGAAACATGGGTTCATCACTTTCAGCCTGAGTCCAAACAGGAGTCCATGCAATGACATAAAAAGGGAGACACCACCGCCAAAGAAATTCAAAGTGTCAGAATCGGCTGGAAAGTTGATGGCTACTATTTTTTGGGATTGTGAGGGGATATTATTGATTGATTACAAAGAAAAAGGTGGGAGCATAACCGGAGAATATTACGCAGCGATATTAGAAAAATTAAAGGAGGCCATCAAAGAAAAACGTCGAGGAATATTGACCAAGGGTGTGTTGCTCTTGCAAGACAATGCGCCGGTTCACAAGAGCAAAGTGGCAATGGCTGCTCTGCACAAGCATGGCTTTCAATCAATAGTCCATCCACCCTAGAGTCCAGACCTGGCACCTAGTGATTTTTATTTGTTCGCCAATTTAAAAAAAGACTTACGTGGAAGAAAGTTTTCCGACGACAATGAGGTAAAGGAGGCAATTTTGGCCCATTTTGAGGCGAAAGATAAAAAATATTTTTATGATGGTTTAGAAAAATTAATTCATAGATTTGTTGTATTGTGCTTGTGAGTGATTATATTGAAAAGGAAAAATAGATTTATTATTTTATTTTATTTAAAACCCTTTCATTCCACGAACTTCTGGACCTCCCCTCGTATGTGAAAACTTTTGCTATATTTAGTTCAGCGATGTAGTTACAGTATTATTATTTCATGTAATAGTGATAGTGACGTATTGATGGCAAGTATTACTTGTAGTGGTACTGTTAATCAGCTCTTTTTTATGGTGTTAACCAATGATAAGGACTCAGTTGTCAGTAAGTAATGATCATTTGTAGTATCAATAAAAAGCTGAAGTAAGGATAGCATCATTATTCTCTAAAGGCCGCTTACTGCTCCCTTTCCTTTTACCTGAGACCTGTGGGATACCCGCTATAATTAAAATTTAAAAATATCTGCAAGAATTTGTTACTATAAATTTAAACGATAATATAGAAGAGGTGCATACATTAGCGCGTCCCTTAAAGTATTAAACTGAGACCGCGTTCCTGTGGTATTAGACAGCAAATCGGCGCTAATTTTTTGTATAAGTGTGGCATTTTCGCTTCTATCTGCTTCAGTTCCGCATGTAGTACCCAACGTGCCCATATTATTACCCATAACCGTTGCGGAAACTTCAAATCCAGCTGAGATTAAAGCACCTGTAACATATTTGGTATAATTGTTATAATAAGTTTTCAGTTTTGTATGTTATTTACCGGAAGTTTTGCGCGATAAAGGCTTCTCTTCGATATAGGATTCAGTATGCGCGCTGCTATACTTTCTTGGAGTAGCTTTGTCTGGTGATGGACCGGCATCCAAGTAACTCAGCAATTTCGTTTCATTACTGCTAGCAGCTGACGTTTTTCGCTTCTCGAATAATGTTAAATTAGTGGACGGTGAAGTAGGCGGTGCTGGATGATACTTTGCTCTCGGAATCATGACTGTGAGAGATCTATCCTTTTGATCCGGTATCGATAATGTATTGGTTTCGTTTTCGGTATCCGATGTCATGGATTTAGATTTGGGTTTCTTCAGTGCTCCTTTCAGTTTCTTCGGTTTCTTTGAATATAAGAATAATTGATTATTATATTCGGTATCATGTTTTCTTTAATATCATTTCACACTTATCTTCTGATGTATGATATATAATAGGAGATTATAAGCGGTTACAAGATATACGAAATATCTTTCTATAAGAGGAATGGAAAAAAAACAAACTGAACAGTGATCTATCGCTTTTTACTCAAATTGTAATTTAATCAGTCTCATCTTACATGATTGAAATGTTAAATTATTATACCAGGTGTATGCATTTCCGTTTTTTTTTGCGAAAAAGAAACACGTAATTCTCAAGGAAGTTAATTTTTTTTTATTCAAAATATTAGCCATCGGTTTCTACCCGTATTTCAGGAAATTTATGAATACCATGCCAGAAAAATTGCTTGTCTTTTCGGAAAACCATTCGTTGAGCCATTTTCCCACTTCTTCGAAATTGCTGAAATGCTGCTCTGTGAGCGCATACCCCATTAATGCGAAGAGGTGATAGTCAGACGGCATCAGGTCTGGGGAGTACAGCAGGTGCGGAAGGATGTCTCATCTAAACGATTTCAAAGTGTCTTTCACTAGTTTTATTGTGTGAGACGACGCATTGTCGTGTAATAAAATCACTTTAACATCTCTTCTGGTCCATTTCGATCGTCTTTCGGTTAATGTGTGGTTTAAGTTAATCATTTGTTGGCGATAGCGTTGTGTACTAACGGCTTCGTCGGGCTTTAAGAGTTCACAATACACAATATCGCTTTGATCCCTCCAGACACACAGTATGATCTTGTATGCCGAAGCGATTTGGCCTTGGTCGATACAATTCGATACAAAAATGATTTCCTTTCGTAGCGTTGAAGCAGCATTTCATGATTGCGATTTTCTTTTTGGCGTTCATTCAAATCGTGTGGGACCCATTTATCAAGTTTATTGATCTTCTTCATTGCACGTAAACGTCTGCCGATTATTTCTTGTGATACACGTAATGCTTCTGATAATTGTCGTTGAGTTTGAGATAGATCATCATTCAATAACTCCTGCAATTCCTCGTCTTCGCATTTTTGTGGTCTACCAAAGCGCTCACTTTTAAATTATCAAAATCATGTCTCACATGTTCTAATCGATGGAACGTGTTCCTCATACGTTTCTACCAACGAACGCACTTCCAACAGTCTTTTTCATTTGATTAGAGCAAAGTAATGGGTCCCGCAAATGTTCTTTTTCAGACAGAAAACTCGACATGATCACTGAACGATAAAGCAAAGACGCTAGTGTTTGGGGGACTCAACTTGTGTGTATTTGTACTTGAAATGTGAGACGAACAAAATGACGTATGTGTCACATTAATACGCTGCGTACTTTTCGCTGACCACATACTTTAGTTAAAAAGAATAAGAAAAAACTTATGCATACACCTTGTATTAACTCTTGAGCCTGTCCTTTCTCGCAGAGAGTGTTAGTAGGTGAAATGTGCTTACTCTTGATCATCCCATTATGAAATATTCAAAACTGAAAAGATTTTTTGAAATACTTGCTTTTTGCACGTAGGACATAGTATTAGTTTCTGACTGCCCGCTTTCTGAGCTGGTGTCCTGTATCATAGCTCGTCTATCTAGAGTCCCGCGTCTGCTACCATGACTAGTTACCCTTTGTGGCAGAAAGCTTAGTCCGTTCGCCATTCTCGTGTGTCGTGGTTTCCTTCGACAGCAGGTTAGAATGATGCACACCAATAAGAGTGCAAACAATATTGTTCCTAGCGTAACCAACGCAATTAATAAAACTAAAACAGATTACATCGACAATTATAGGTGTGTATAATTTTATTTAATAATACCTTTCAAATTAATGTGGCAACTATGACCAGCGTACCATTGGAAACATTCGCAAATAACCTGATCTTCGCCACGGTTATAGCAGGTACCGTGATAATTGCACAATTCACACCCGATTATTTCAGCTGAACATATTCTTCCCGGATACAGAATATTTTCGGATAGATCCGCGTAGCCTTCTTTACAACTGCAAGTGTATGTACCGCGTAAATTGAAGCAGTGTGCGTATTCGGAACAATCGTGATATAGTGGATCAGAGCATTCGTTGAAGTCTTCTGCTTCCAGCCTACCTATTGTTTCCGGAGAAGAGTAAAGTTCTGTTCCACCTAAGCTGTAGTTGTTATTTCTTAGGTATCGTTTGAAAATGTCCGTTAATCTTGTTTCTTCAGTGTTGTCCGATAGCTGAATTGAAAAAAAATATTAGCGGTGCAAGTATAATATTTAAATGTGAGTTTAGTATTTCAGAAAATGAGGAAATTGTATTTATTGTTGGATTAGAGCACATGGAATATTGAATTCTTGAACACTGGTAGTATTAGTTGACTATTACTTACTAAAAAACGAAAAAAAGCAAGTGTTACCTGCAGATTAAAATTGTTTAATAATGTGTTAACGTTTTGATCATCTCTCTCGAAACCATTGATAGCGACACCATGGTAAATATCGCGCAAATCAGATTGCATCACCATCCTATCCAAGGCTTCTTGCGTTATTGCCATCAGCCTTATATATTCTGTACTGTTCTGATCAGCTAACTTATCTTTATAGAATAGCTTTTCCTTACCATACTTATCTAAACCAATCTTCATGGTATAAGTGTATGTAGCTGCAAAAGTTAGATTTTAATGTCAAATTAATTGGGTTTTATGTTATTTACGTTTGCAAGGATGATCTGGAAACATTCTAGCAAAGCCTGGTCTGCAGATGCATCTCATGATACCTTCGATCTTTTGGCATAACTCGTTTTTGGAAGCACGACATTCAGGATTGCACTTGTCTTTATTGCCAAACATAGGCGACTCAAAGTGTGGCACTGATGCTATGGATATCCCGCCTAATAAGATTTTGTCGGCTTCATTATTATCGATAATCTCATCTATTACTTGTGTTTCCTTGTCTTCTTTATGGTAGACTCCTCCATTATTTTTGTCAGTCAGAACTACTAGGATGGAATCATTGTCATGATCCACTTCGTTGTGTATTGGGGCTTCGGTATCGGTAATGATATCATCTTCAGAATATTTTATCGTATCTATAGATGGCGATATCATCGATGGCCTAGCATTACCATAGTTAGTACCAGATCCGTATAAAGTGTGATGGATATCGTTGACCGTAGTAGTTATTGTTTCCACGATATTAGTCGGTTGTAGTAACGTGGTAACTTCTGTTACAATATCAACCATTGTAATCTTTTCAGTTTTTGTTTTGGTGATAACGGTAGTATAAGTAGATGCTGGTGCGCCGGATTCTGTAACTACTGATGTTTCCGTGACCGTCACTGTTGATGTAGTTGTATACGTTATATATTTTGTAGAAACAGGTTTTATTGATATGATTTTATTAATTACAGTTCTGTTTGGTTTTGTAAAGTTATTACTAAGTCGTGTGTTTTGTATTTCACCTATAAATGTCATTTCATCATGAGAATTTTGTGAGCTTTCCCTAAACTTATTCATAATAACTGAAGGTGTGGTATCAATAACATCAATAGTTTTTTGATTTGCTGTTAGTGAAGGCGTTCCTTCCAAGACTTTCGTTGGCTTATGGACTGTAGGTTCTGAGGGAGTAATTGATGATTCAATTCTGAGTGGTACGTCATTAGTATTGCCAATGTCATATAAAACGTGCATATCCATCATGTCTGTACCTTTAGTTATTATATCAATGTCATCAGTTTCTTGTGGAATTGCTCTTGTTGGTGTTGGTTCAAGTTGTAAGGAGATTGAGGGGACACTGCCATGAGATGTTACTGATTTTGTGGGGTGCCTAATAGAAGTAATGGACTTGTGTGTGTAATTAACTTGGATACTATCCCTTAAAATTTCGTTTGATCTGTTAATTAAAGGATCGTTGAATTCTGCGAAAACAAGTGGCTTTTCTATATATTTATTATGAGATTGGGTATCATTAGACTGATTATTTGTTATCTCATTGCTATTATTTTTCGATGGCATATTCGTTGTAGGTGCTGCATTTACAGTTGATTTCGATGACATCTTAGTGGATTCAGAAATGTTATGTGTAGGGCGTGTTCTGTTGTAATTTTGGTTTAAAGTAAGTTTACTTTCTTCATTAGTATACCAAATATCAATAGGTTTATTATTTGCAACTGGTTTGGTAGTTGATAATCGATTGTTATTTGGAAGTACGGGATTTTCAAATCGCACAGTTGTGCTTCGAGTTGTAGTTAATTTGTATCCAGTCGGCTTTCTAGTGTAAGGTCTCCTAGTTCTTGGAGCTTGCCTTGTGGTTGTGGCATACGTTGACGTTTCATATCTATGCGTTGTTCTTGGAGGATCCAATTTCAGAGAATAAACGGGTTTCACAGAAGGAAGTCTGGGCCTATATGGTGGTCTATGAGTAGTAACAGCAGGTGGACTCATACCAATTACAACTTCGGTTGTTATAGGCGGTGGCATCATTTCTTCAGACGGTTTGGGCATGTAAGGCAAAGGTGTACTAACCGTCTTAATTTTATATATATCTACCCTCCCTCCGAAATCAATATCTGTTTTTGGAGGTTGCATTTCCGTCGATGGTTGCCTGACAATGTTGTTCAAAGTAGGAGGAGGTGGTCTTAAAACTTCCATGGCTGAAATAGGGACGACAGTCTTATTTATTAAATACTTCGGGGGAACTTCGCCTATATTTAGATTAAGCTTGTTTGAACTTGTCGTTGGAGATTTTGGTGTTGTTACCAAGTGGCGATGTGAAGTAGTTATAACATCTTCGCTGTTAAAGTTAAGCACTGGCTTTTCAGATATGTAATCCTGTTTTGGAAACATGCCTTTAAACGGTTTTTCAGTTTGAGTTCCTACATTCTTAACTTCTAACGAAGAGAAATTTGTAACTGGTTTACGCGTTGAACGGCGAACATCTATAGGCAATGAAGTAAATTTAGGTCTTTCAATGCTATGTGCAATTGTTTTGTTTGATTCATCTTTCTTAATCATATTCTGATCTGATATGATAGTTTTTATTGTGGTTGTTCTAATTGTTGGTATAGGTTTTGGAGGTTTCATTATCATTTTTGGTGTTGTTGGAGGACGTTTCTTAATTTCTTCTAAAGGAGTTAGGGTATAATTTGAAGTGCTCCATATTACTTGTATCCTGTTAGACTCAGTTGTAGTCATTGTGGCCTTCGGTTTTGAAATAATGGTTGACTTGTTTTGTGGAATTGTATCAATTTTATCATGGTTATATGAAATAATTTGATTATTTTCTTGATTTTTGGGAGGATTTTGAGATATACTGAATGGCCTTGGTTTTTGTATGATAGGTTTGTGTAAGACCTCATTGTCAAAGTTATTGCTGAAATCATTTGAATGATTTTTGTTTTGATTCCCAATCCTTTGTTGATTTAGCAACTGCACCTTCCCGATGTCACTTACGAAAGATTGCGTAGATTTTGGCGTAGTAGATGTAGTTGTCAAATTCCTTATTCTCTGTATTTCAATAGGAATTTGGCCTGGTCTTAATGGTCTTGTGTTGGATTCTTGTATTACCTCGCCAGCATCATTCATCTCACCATTATGATCATCAAAATCGTCACCATCTAGATCTTCATTGAGATCCACAAATGCATTAAAGTTTTGATATTTATTATAGTTGTTAATATTGTACAGACCATTAATTGCATTTGCATTGTTATTTAATGGTATATCTTTCTCATCTGTCGATAGTGTTGGTCTACGTTTGAAGGGAACTACTTCGGGCATAACTGAGTGCATATTAAATACTGCAGGCATATTTGGATCTTGGAATAGTTCAGTAACTTGCAGAGGAGGAGGTGTCATGTAGTCTGCTATGCCAGAGTTGGTCATTGGGCGCTGAGGTCGTTTTGTGTAATTGGGCCTAGGTCGTGGATAAGTCTTTCTATAGTCATGTGGTGGTCTTCCATGATTATGATTTTCCTTATGGCTAGGTATTTTTGGCGGTTTTAAGACGTCTGTATTTACTACAGAAGGATTATGTAATCTAATATCGTGGTTATTTATCTTTTGCTGATTGTTATTTATTTGCCCATTGTGATTATGTTCATTGAAGATATTGCTTGTTGTTGCGTTTACACTACTAAAACTATTAGGGAAACTAACAAGATTATTAGTGTTGTGAACGTTTACACCTAGATAACCATTCTCTTGTTGTGATAGCCCTGAATGTGATCCGGTTAGTATTCCAGAAGGCCTACCAAGCGTTACTTCAGTGTGGGATCCAACTGCTACTCCAGAATTAGGTGGTATTCCGGAAGACTCGACTGGGATTCTAGAGGAAGATCCAATCGGTAATGCAGGCCTTGTATTATCAATTTTAGTGCCATGTGGTTGATGTTGTATTATATATCCATCAAAATCATCGTCTTTCTGTATCGAACCAAATGAGATTGGCGCAGCATTTATTTTAACGTTTTGCACATCTGATGCACCCATTGGTCTAGAAGGTCTTATATTTATTCCCTCTCCACTAGGTACGTTATTTGCTCCTGGATTTACGACAATCGGTCGTGAATCTACTTTTATAACACCTCCAACTTGTTGATGATCCTGTCCGTGGTAGTGTTTTTGACTGTAGATCGAAGCTATTTGAGGGACACCGTCATTATAGCTTTCAATTCCTGAGAACTCAGGCTCTGGGTATGGAGATGGATCATCAAAGTATTGACCGTTTCTATGTGGTTCTGTAGAGCCCCCGTATATTAAGGCGGTGGTTCTATTATGCGGAATATTTATAAATGCAACTTGTGATGGTTGAATGTTAACCAAAAGAGGTTGGCCGGTAGATCTTTCAATTACTTCCGGTAATACTATTGGCTCGTTAAGAACTGAAGGCTGAATGTTAAATTCATTGATTGGTGTCCCCAAGATTACTGGTGCATGCGGATACTGAATATGAATTTGCGAAGATTCATTTGGAACTATACCTGGTATAGCTATAATCGGTATATTGTAGGGATTTTCGAAATTATTCGGGAGCGGAGGTATGAGAGGTATATAATCATCATTTTTGTACTTATTTTCTTGAGTTACCGCAGGAGGCGGTGGACCTACATAATCATCTTTGTTGGGAGCGTGTAAAATCGGATGCATAGGTGGCTTATCATGTCTAATAGGAATTGTTTTTATGTCATACGGCCGTTTGGAGATATCATTTTTCGGTACAAGAGGCGGTGGCTTCATTCCGATTGGAATTTCATCACCTTTACTCACATCGTGTAGAGGAATTATGGGAATTCTAGGTCCAACTCGACCAGGCTTACCAACTATAACATCAGAATTCGCTGTGATAATTTCACCTGGAGATATAGGGATGCCACCATTTAATAAGGGACTTTCATGCGTTAATTTTCCAATTAATGCTTCATGTTTTGCGTCATTCCATGGTATTTGCTCGTTGATTTGAAAAGTGGCTATGTTTTGGCTTTCTGCGACTTCTATGTCGGTAAAACCACCAACTGGGATATATATAGGCCTACTTTGATTATCTGTTGTTGGCGGTGTTTTAGCTGGTATTTTTGGTTTAATATGCTCCGGTAAATGGACTGCAGGTTTAATTGTTGTAGTTACGGTCTCATTTTTCTTTGGTTTCTTTAAGTTATTTTGTAATAAATCAGCCATTACGTTTAATACGGGTGTTAGTCTGTTAATGTTAAGAGAACCTAAGCTTAAAAGGTCTGATACTGAATTAGTGGGTCTACTAATTTTATTTCCAGGCTTCTTTTTTGGCGGATCCTTATTTATTTTAGAAGAAGTAACTGACGTAGGCTTGGACGCAGTCAATGTTTCTTTACTTGTATGTCTTTTAGAATTTTTTGACGCCTTAGTAACGATTTCTGAACTTAATAGGGAATTTAAGTTATTCTTTAATGTCGTAGTTTTTTCTATTTTGGATGAAACAATGACAGGAGTAGGTTCACTTGCTGCTAATTTAAACGGATCGTCGTCTTCGTCAACAAAAACAATCGTAGAGCCTGTTATTATACTTGGATTTGAAGGCTGGATAATATCTGATTTTGTTAGCTCAGGCATTTGGGTTTTCTCAATTGGTAACACACTGGTGGGTTTAATTTCCTCGTTAGCAACGAACATCACTTCCAGTTGTTGTCCATTAATTGTAGCTATTTTCGTCAAAGTATCACCGCTTTTAATCTCCTTTTTTACAGAGTTAAGAAAGTTTTTCTCCAGAATTGAAGAATCTATCGTCTCAGTGACTACGTTTTCGACTATTCGAAAACGTGAACTGACTACCGTTTCTTCTTCACCGTTTGGTTTCTCGGATAACATTGTTGTGCGTGAAGTGAAAGTGGTTAAGTAGGTCTTAGTTGCAAAGATTTTTAAATTTTCCTCGTCCTGGTTTAAATCTTGCATGGACGCTGTAGAAGTTAGTTTACTTCTACTACTTGTTCGCTTGGGTTGCAAATATATTTTCTCCGTCACCACATCAGTGGATGTGGAAATATTGGTTTGGACGTAGGAATGTCCATTATCCGCCACCGTATTATAATAAGTATATGTGATGAAGTATGTTTTAACTACATCCGTAGTTGTTAGTTCTTGCTTAGATGGTTCAGGATCCTCTACATCCAGAGCTATATACGATGTCATAACAGAAGTTGCTTTCGGAGGTATCGATTCTGTAATCACTACTTGCGTAATAACCTCTTCAGTACTTACGACTTTGGTTTCATCGTTTTCATGTAATGTTTTTTGTAAAGTAACTGTGCTGTAATAGGTATTAATATCTTTCACTGCCGTTGCTTGTTCTGAAGGTTGTAAAAGGAACAAATAATCATCTGCTGCAGTAACGGTATTAGTGATAGTATGCTTAGACTGAACCACAAGAGGTTGTTCACCGTCCATAATGGTATTAAAATAGGTGTAAGTGGTTGGGAAGATTCCAACTGAAAGGTTTGGATACTGCAAGAAATACAGAAATTTTAAAGTGAATTAATCAACTGAAAGAAGAATACTCACTTGAGTTAAAGTAATTCCGGTAGAAGACGTAGGTGAAATCTTGCCAGTATTCCTTTCTTCCGTGGCTATATTTGAAATTACCTGCTTTCGACTGGAAACGGCTGTTGTACCGTTTTCAACAAACGTTGTCAGAAAAGTAAAGGTGGTTAAGCAAGTTTTAGTGACAAATTGGTTTTGATATAGAGATGACGGAAAAATGTCGATCTAAAAGGTAATTAAGAAGCATAAAAATACTATATATCACACATGTTTCAGGTTTACATTTGATGATTCTTGTGGTAGTTGCATCATCATGTAGTCGCTTAATGTGCTTGGTTTAAGAGTAACGGGTTTGTAGATCGAGCTGGGCAAAATTCGTTTCACATCAGGCTCACCGGGTAGTGTACTTTTATCTCCGGCTACTATGACTTCGACACCATTAGACATCACTCTGGTTGCTAAATTGTAACGTGCTTCTTCCAACCACCGAGCCTCTAGTATTGTCAATATTTCAACAAAATGCAAATTAGTTTAATTAATGAGTACAATTAAATGGGTATATGTTCTTACAGATTGTAAGGGATAGAGGAAAACTGATTTTGGAAAACACTTTTGGATACACTATGTAATGGTTTCATGCTGAGTTAGCAGTGTTGAATAGACCCTGTCAGTTAAAATGGATAGTCATTTTCATTGTCAACCAATTAAATTTTACTGTATCCGTCAAGTTAAAATAACTACATTTTTTTATGTTATTTTACGAATCCCTATGTTTTGAGACTCAAATTTAACGTAATATAAAATTACGCAAATTTTATGATTTGTCACTGTAATTAATTTTTGGGATTGTTACCAAGCATTTTTGAATATCTTATTATCCCAACACATTCAACAAATGTTCAGTTAGTTTGCACATATATGCTGGCCAAATATTATTTATATTTAATTCTGATTTTGAAGAAAGAAAATAGTTTAACTTGTATTAAAGTTAATATGAAACTTTATAATACTTTACTTATTTGTACGAGGACCATTCTGAAAGTATAGTAAGTGTTCTACAAGGGACCGCGTGCTCCCATCCACTTCAGTTTGGCGGCAGCTACGATCCTATGTGGTTGATTACTGTTTAGCTGTGCGACTTTAAAATGTGTGAAAAAATTGACGATCCCGCCAAGTGCGATTCATCGAAATTTATAGGTAGATAACAATTTTACGGTAATGTGATGAACGAAACGTCAATTTGGAAGTGGTGTATCATGTTTAATGGCGGATTCAAAGCTAGGATTTGAAAGGAAATCCAAGAAAACAGGCGTTTCACCATTAGCGAACTGCACTCATTCCTTTCAGCAACTTCTAGAACTGTGTTGTACGAAATTATTGGTGCAGATCTGACCTATAATAAAGTGTGTGCCAGAACGGTTCCTGGAATTTTATCAGACGAACAGAAAACCAAACGAATGGCAGCTGTAGTGACATTTCTCAGTCGCTATGACAAGGATGGCGATAAAGTTTTGAATTACATTATCACTGCTGATGAGACTTGGATATCACGTTTCATACCAGAAACAAAGCGCCGCAATTCTCAACGAAACCGAAGAAAGCAAAACAAAATTTGAGCACCAGAAAGATTATGGGTACGGTGGTTTGTAATCATAAGGGTATCCTGCTCATCGAGATAGATACCCAGAGGTGAGACCATAAAAGCAGCGGCCTATTGTCGGACGCTTCAACGACTTCGCCGCGCTATTCAAAACAGCCGCGGCGGAATACTAAACTGTAGAATCAAGGAGAATGACTCCACTGACTTTACGATAGTGCACGTCCACATATAGCGGTAGTGAGATAGAGCTTGCTTTCGTAGTTTCGGTGGGAAATTTTTCCGCCATACAGTCCGGACTTAACCCCAAGTGACTTCACTTATTTCCCAAATTGAAAGATTTTTTGAGTAGACAACGCTACGGAAGTGATGATCAACTTAAAAAAACCGTTAATCAGTGGTTCAACAACTTGGCAACTAAGTATATAGAAGACATAGAAAAGCTGATAAAACGGTACGACAACTGTTCTTTACTTTCCGAATGGCCCTCTTATATCCTATTTACATCATCCAAAGCTATCTGTTAGCTGTTTTGTCCAAAGGTGCTAAGTAATGGACTACCTTCGAACAAAGTCCTCAGTCGTATAAGATTGGCTACTTCCGACCTAAATTAACTAGCAGTTATTATTGTTGCTTGAATCCCATAAAATTCTTTTGCAAAATTTTATCTATCAAAACGCTTCTGTAAGGGTGACGCGAATGTTATTTTTCAGAAGAATAACGATTTTTTTTCTCTGAAACTACAAACTTGAAAATAAATGAATGGTAATATTTATTTATTAATTTATTATATTATATCCATCTATAATCGTTTTTTGGTGTACATATCTTTGTCTGAAGTTACCTAAAATTAAAGATATTTTTTCGGGTATAATCTGTACACATTGAGTAACATTCTCTGAAAATATTTTAACTAAATAATAAATTCAAGGTCGCCTTGCTGCTAAATAAACTAATTCGCATACAGCCGCTTACACCGACATTATGGAACAATGGTTATCATGGCAACGAAAATATTTCCTATGTATTTTCAAAGATGAAGATGTTGATTTTGGATTTGATTTCTCTTAATTTCCGTGTATGTGTGCGTGCGTTTCAAAGATTTTTATGTTTTACGTTAATTATAAATATTTTTGTGATATAGTCCATGATGTGAGAAAACCATGGGAACTATGGGAAGCTTGCTCCAATTTTATTTGCTTGAAATATTGTAATTCAAGTTATTGGTGCTTTCTAACAGTAACTGAGTATTTACTCTATCTTTTTTCATAATTTAATAAAACTGTGCTACATAAATTTTGTTCACGTACTAAAAGAAACGTAGAAAAACCAATTGACATCATTTAAACAATAAAAGCTTATAGTATAAAGACAACCTTATTTTTTAATTTAACAATTAATTTTTCTACCCTAAGTATTCTCTTTACAAATATTTACAATTCTTTTTACCAGAAAATTAGATGAAGATGTATCAGATTTTAAAAATAAAAAAGAGAAACAAAAAAATTGAGATTTTTTGTACAATAATTATACAGAAAACAACAACAAAAAAAACGAAGCATAACTATAGAAAAAAAAAACATCAACTCGATATTAATTAATTACAACTACTCACCTTGAGTGTTATTTTCAGGAGTTACAAATGTGGGTGTGGTGATAGGTAAGACGTCTTGTACGTCCAAGTCCAGTATAGTCAGTGTTGTATATTTTATAACTGGCTCAGTCAGAGTAATGGTCTTTGTATGGGGTAGAACTTCCGTGGAAGAGGTTACAAACTGTTCGTCGCCATTAACCCTTGTTACGACGAAAGTGTACGTTTTATTTTTGCTTTCAAGTTTGGTCTTTGTCTCGTATTCTGTTGACCAAATTACGGTGGTTTTGAGGTTTAAAGCCGGATCTTCCAAGGATTCGGACAATTCGGGAAATTGAAATTCATAAGTGGATTTTGGTGGTAAAGGTTGAACTATATCTTGATTCTCATCTTCGCCGGAATTTGATTCATCTTCGTATTCTTCCGACTCGGTTGTTTCGTGATTTTTGTTTATGCTCTCAATACTATCGTAAAGATTGTCATCGTACTCATTGTCGTTGGTATCCAATGAAATTTGCAGCCTTGTCGGTCCTTCTTCTTCGTGTATTTTAGATTCCGTAGTTATTTCATAATCTAATTTTCTTCCATCCCTTTCATTGACACTTTCTAATTTGCTCTCTTCGTACAATGTATTGACCAACACCTTTTCGTGTTCGTTATGAATAGCAGATACCAACGATTCAGTAGTGCTAGTTGTTTCATTGAACTCTAGTTTATCTTCAGTAAAAACGTCTAATGGCGATGGGGTTAAACTAATTTTGCTTCTTAATCTTTTCTTGACAACCACTTTTCTTCTGCGTTTAGAACTCACATTAGAGTACCCTTCCTTTTTATTGCTTGGGATTGGTTGCTTTTTTCTTTTAATTTTAATGATCCTTCTGTGCTTTTCAGGATCCGTGTATTCGGTTATAGATGATGAATCATTATGATTAATTTCTTTGGAAATGATTTTGTTAGAACTCGATAACCATAAATTATGAGGTCGTACGCTAACTAATTTTTTAACTACCCTTCTTCTTTGCGAAGTAAAAGGATTTGTATCTCTTTTTGATCTGCTTCTACAGTCGATGCATGAATGATGGTTAGTGGATGAAATGCCCCCGGCAAGATCGAT
This sequence comes from Trypoxylus dichotomus, assembly GCA_023509865.1. Taxonomy (NCBI): domain Eukaryota; kingdom Metazoa; phylum Arthropoda; class Insecta; order Coleoptera; family Scarabaeidae; genus Trypoxylus; species Trypoxylus dichotomus. The sequence continues at coordinate 20,746,880 of CM042080.1, forward strand.
CTTTTTGACCTTTGGTATGAGAGGGGCTTCCTCATAAAGGTCTACTGTACTAAAAAAGAACCGGAATCGGATTTTTGTTTACTCCAGAAGGTTGCTTTTACTTTCTTTGTGTGATATTTTTTAGAGGGATGGTTAGATATTTTGGTAGGTTTAGTGTCTAGGAAACTGTACGTTGATGTTGATATATGTTTGTTAACGTCTCCTAAAACGCTTTCAAGACTTTCGGTGGGCTGTGAAGTATCTTCTACATGCTTGATTTCTTTACCAGTTGGCATAACATAAGGATCGATAGCATCCGATACTTTTGTCTTTAGGAAATCACTCATTTTGGACGGTTGCACCGGAATATAGGTAACTTCTCGTTTTCGTCTTTGTTCTTCTCCGACCACATATGTTGAGAGGACTGTAGTAAATTCGCCAGGTTGCCTTCCAGACACGTAAAGCGTTACAATGCTGGTTTCTTTCGGCGGAGGTGTTGGTGCAGGAGTTGGCTTTTTGTTTCTCTTCCTGCCTTTTCGAGGCTTCGGATTTTGAGTAACTGCTATTTCTTCTTCTTTAATTATTTCATCATCAACAATTTTATCATTATCAATATGATTGTATTTATCATTTTGTATTTGCGGTGCTACTGTAGCTTGTTGTTCCAAATTAAATACACCAGCTGGCTGTTGCAAGAGGGGATTACTCGGTTGCTGCTGTTGTTGCTGTTGTTGTTGTAAAAGAAGTGGAACCAATAGGCTGTTAAGTTGGTTTCCGTTTCCAAATTGTGGTAAACCTGCAGTAGGTGTAACTACAACAGTGTCAGTAAGAAATTCCGTAGCTGTTATAACTTCAGTACTACTATCTACTATGGTAGTAAGTATTTCTTTTCCTCTAAATGTAAGAGGTATGACAGTAGATGTTGCTTTAGTCACAGTAGTAACATACGTCGTCGTTCTAGTTTTAAATTCAGTAGTTGGTGTTCCGGGAACAGCGGGATTTTGGAACCCTAACAATGGATTTGGTTGTGGAAAACCAACGTTCCCAAGTAATAATTGTGACAGCAATATATTGGCGAGGGGTGCTTGGGCAGCTATAGCGGGCTGTACAGTACTAATGACTTCTTCAACAGCGTAGACGGTACTTGGAATTACATGAGAATACGAAGTTTTTCTACCTCTAATGTATGTTGGCGTAAAAATTACGCTAGTTGTTGGCGTTTCATTTAAAACAAATTGGGTGATTTGGGTTGCTCCATTATTAGCAACTCCAGTCGACTCTTCCACTAGAACTGTTACATCTTTACCATATTGATTTAGACTCGTCGTGTATTGACTTGGAACTAGCACTTGCGTGCTATATTTAGCCGTAATTATATTTTTGTATTCAGTAATTTTACCGTTCACAATTGGAATTGTTGCTTCTGTTGGGATTTGGTATGTTACGGTAATTGTTCCATCAAAGCTCGGAAGTACGAAGTTTTCTACTTCCGCCGGTGTTTGTACCGGCCTTCTGCTAGAAGCTCTTCTTGATGACTGTTTATTTTCTCTATTATTGTTATTATTATTATTCTTATTATTATTACTATTATTATTATTAGTTCTAGGTCGTTGAGTTCTGGATTCGCTAAATTGACTATTTTTGAGTTTAGGTGCGGTAGGTCTTGAAGGTGCAGAGCTAGAATTTTTACCAGAATTAGAATTCTTAGCTGCATTTCTGGAGGAAGAACTAGATGGGCGCTTGAAAGTTGATCTGTTATTACTACTATCTCTTAACGTGAATTGTGATCTTCCATGACTCGACGCCTTTGTTGGTGATAACCTTTTAGGTGCTTGAGTCGTTGATTTAGTCTCAGATTTATGGTTGTTTCGTCTATTGCTTGAAAATCTATTGGTTTTTGTTCTGGGTGCCGGGGTCGCTTCGGTGGTAGGATCTTCCTTAGGAGCAGGTGTTGTTCTGGCTCCGGGTCTTCTAAACCTCGAATAATGAACTTGCCTTTTGAATCTTCGTCGTATGAAAGGTCTAATTTGTACTGGGGGAGGTGAAAATGATCTACCTATTCTAGCAGATGGTGACTGAGTTTGCACTTCGACGTCTTCTCCATCATAATCACTTTCGTCTAAATCTGCGTCCTCATGTTCTAGATCTTCAATATCATCTACGTCTTCTTCTTCTTCTTCTTCAGGTGGTGGTGTCGTAGTTGTTGTAAACAGTCCTCTTCTTGGGAATAAAGCATTTGGTGGACGTGGTCTATTTTGTAGAGACGCTATTGGCCTGCTGAATGATTTTGGTTTAGGTGTTGTAGTAGTCGTTTTTGAATTTTTATTATTTTTAGAAGTTCTTTGTGATCTTGGTGTGGTGGGTGGTCGAGATAAACCTGGTCTAAATCTCAATAATGGGTTTCTACTTCTCGCTGATGTTTCAGTTGTAGAAGGTAGAGTTTGTGCAGCATCTTCATCTGTGTAAGCTGTTGGATTTTCTGTGAAAGTGGTTAACTCATTTTCTTCATCATTAATTCCAGGAGGAGCTATTGTACTTGCGAACCTATTAAAGCCTATTGCAGGTGTTGGTCGAATTCTCTGTTTTAAGTTATAAATTCCTGCGGATTTAAATTGTTGATTGCCGCTGGTTGATCTGAATCCACCTCGTTTTGAACTTGATCCGTAAATTCCAGACGTTGGTTGAATTCTTGAAGAACTTCTTCTACCTCCACCATAACCTGTTGAACTACTAAGAGCTGAAATTGATGATTTCGGACGAGCAAATCTTCTGGACGAAGTAGGCGATATCACATTATTGTTGAAGGACGAACTCTTTCTACCAGAAAATCGTGGTTTTGCTGGGATGGCTGTTACTGTCGGAACTACATCGCTTCTTGTCACGGTCGATGCGGATTTCCTTTTACCTTGTGGGAAAAATGAGGGCCTACCGTTTCTTTGTGGGGTGAAGGGTCTTATTACTTGTGTGTACGGATTCTTTTTTTGTCCTGGACGACCTTTGCCTTTTGTATTTTTAAAAGTTTCATCTTCCTCATCATTCTCAGTACTATTCTCCTCATCGATTTTTGCAGATTCTGTTAGAGATCCCTCTATTACAACGGGAGAGGGCGTTGTCGATGTTTTAGATTCTATTTGTTCTTCCGGTGCTTTGGTTGGTCCAGGAATAATGTCTTGTACAGATGTTGGAGCGATCGATGCTTTTTTTCCGACTATAAAGCTCGACGTGCTTTCTATAACTTGAGCATAATTACCACCTATTAAAGTCCCATAGACATTTGAATGGTATAATGTAGTGGTATCGTTTTGTATAATAGCCCCTTCGATTATTCTTACGAGGCCGGTTCTATGAATTGGCAAATCTGTAGGTAGCAATTTCTTTTTTTCTTCGTCTATAGCTATTGAACTAGTACTGTCTATAACTTGAGCATAGCTGTCATCGATGTAAGTACCAATAGCTTGCGTTGTGTAAAATAACGTACTAACACCTTCAGCATCTACTATTCGACCTTTATTTATACTGAGAACTCCAGTAGGTTTTAAAATAACTTCCGGTGCTTTTGTCGGTTCAATTGAATCGGTTAATACGAAGAAAGTTCGTTCTTGTACTTGAGCGTATTTTCCACTAATGTAAGTACCATAGATATCTGTTGAAAGAACAGTTTTTGTGCCAGAATTCTCAGTAGTTTCAACGATGCTTGAAATTAAACCTGTAGGTTCTTTCTTGTTGGTTTCACTCGCTTCTATTTCAGCTGAGAGTTCAGCCGTTTTTATTTCTTCTTTCAATTCTGGCGTTTTTGTTATAACTCTAGAGGAAGTTGCGAGGCTGCTGTAGACAGTAGAGCTATTATCATTGAAGTAGGAAGTAGTGTAATAGGTGAAAGTGGAGTATAATGTTTCAACGGTTGGAGTTGGTTGTAAATCAATAATATCTGTAGGCAGTATACTTGCTGTTGGTCTCTCGGTAATTACAGGTGTGGCAGTTTCTACATTTGTGATGGTTTTTTCCGAACTCTTAATAATGGTTGTATTTTTCTTTACACTTGTCGTCCAATAGGTAAATGTAGTGAAGTAAGTAATTGGTACATCAACATCTTCTGGTTTGAGCGTTTGAGGTGTTAAAGTTTCTGTTACTACATTTGTTATAGTTTTCAAGCTACTTGCTACATCACTGGAGGTGGTACCGTGGTAGGTTGTAGTGAAGTACGTAAACGTAGTGTAGCTAGTCTGTAGTAAAAGAGTTGGTGATGGAATAATTTCGGATTCATTATTTGATTCAGAAAATACTTGGTCATCAAGAACATTACGCTTATCAACATTTTCTAAGACTTTAGTATCACCTTTAGAAGTACTACTTCTTACATTAGTAACCATATTAGTGATAATTTCAAATTCGCTTAAATCGAGTGTATTTTCTGATGACTCTAATATTGGGTTACGCACTAAAGTGCTATAACTTTTACTTTTTAAAGTTGGTAGAATATTATTATCGATGTTATCTTTTACTGTATCATACGAATCTGTTTGTTCTTCGGTTGTTGCGGATTTTTGACGAGTAATCGTTGTGTTATATTTATGCAAGTTTAAGAATGATTGTTCGTCAATGTTCTCATCATCATCAGATTCCTTTTTTACTGCTGTTAGTAAATCTTCTAAAATGCTGCTAGGTTCAATTTCCACTGTTGGTGTAGCATCTATGTAATCTGTGTAGACTGACGACTTTACTTCAGTTCTGCTTAAGACTCTGGAATCGTCTTCACCGTCATATATTGTTGAAAAATAGGTATAAGTCGTGAAATAAGTTTTTAACTTGTATGGCAACGACGTTATTGCGTTATCAAGTGAAGACGTAGGTCGTATTTCAAGATCATTTTCCTCATCATCCTCTTTTTCATCTTCCTGTTCACTGTCGCCGTTATCCATATCACTCAAATCTAAATCGTCAAAAGAAATCTTTGTCTTTAAATCATCTAATATAACTGACGATGGTTCTATAGACTCATCTTGTCCAGGGTAGATAGTAGATGTTACAACATTTGTTGCTATAGTTTTAGATGTTGCAATGGAAGAGGTGTTATTGAAGAAGTACGTCGTTAAATAATTAAAGGTTGTATACAACGTTTTTACAACCAATTCTATTTCTTCGCCGCTTTCTGTTGTCGTTTCCGTTAGCTCTCCTTCAGATTCCGTCACTTCATGCCTTTCAGTGGTAATTTCTACAGGGGTTGTCAACATGGGTGTTGTTCCTTGGGAATTGTCAATCGTAGTGATTTGTTCAGTTGTTGGTTCTAATTTTAATCTAGTGTATGCTTCCGTGGTGTCGTAATCTTGTTGACTGAGTGTAACTAATTCTGTTGAATCTTGCGGTACATCTACGACAGGGGAAGATTCAATTGGATTACATGGTATAGTTTGGAAACCTATTTCAGTCGAAATACTTGTTCCTGATTTTATCGAAGTGGACGTGCTATCACCGTCTGGTATATAAAATGTTGTTAGTACATTATACGTTTGATACGAGGTTGTAGCTATAATTTTTTCACCAGTAGTGCATACGATATCAGTTTCATGTTCTTCATCTTGCTCTTTCTGGGTACTAACATAGTCCTCAGTTTCGATTTCATTTTTAATTTCCGGTGTTGTTTCTTGTGTTGGTATTGTAGACAATTCTTCATCATTCGATATTTCGTTAGAAGTTACTGATTCCTTTTGGGTTACTACAGCAGCCTCGGTTGGTTCTTTCTGTTCTCTGTGTTTCTCAGTAACGATTTCAGTTTGCTCTGTAGTCGTTGCCAAAGGCGTAGCTGATGTTTCCTCAGTGAGGGAAGGCGATATTGGCTCTTCAAACGCTGTTGCAAATAGATCATCGAAAAATATAGTCTTGGCGCCAGTTAATACGCTTATGCTATCTTCAGTTTGAGTATTCACAGCTTCTTCTTCAGTAAACGTCGTACTTTTTGTACTTAAAGGTTCTGTAGCGACTGATGATATGCTTTCTTCTTCTAGCAAAGTAGTTTCACTTGTAGAAGATTCCTTGTTCATTTCCTTAGCTTGCAATGAGGCTAATATTTTGGCGATGTCCTCAAATGAAGGTGTCGAGAGCATGGGAGTTGTTTGAGTTTCTGATGGTTGAATAATTTCAGAACTAAATATCACTATATCACTTTCTGTCGATTCAATTATCGTTTTGTCAATTTGTGGTGTTGGTAAATAATCCTTCTGTTCATTTGCCAATACCGAGAACTTAGCGTTTTGATCGATTGGTTCACCATCTTCTTCCGATTGTTTCATCGGTCTGTCTGATGTATCCAGGACCATGGAAAAGTGTTTGGTTGTATGCTCTTCTTCATCCTCCTCTTTTTGTTCGTCTACCCTTTCTTCTTCGATTTCGTCGTCTTTCTCGTCTTCCTTCTCATCTTCTTTCTCGTTTTCTTCTGGGTCATTGTGAGTAACTTGCTCTTCTTTGTTTTCTATTGTCGTTTCTTCATCTACTTCGCCATCTTCATCCTTATTCTCCTCATCTTTTACATATTTTGGAGGTTCTTCCTCTTCTTCTTTCTCTTGATCAGTTTCCTCCTCTTTTACATATTTTGGAGGTTCTTCCTCTTCTTCTTTCTCTTGATCAGTTTCCGCCTCTTTTACATATTTTGGAGGTTCTTCCTCTTCTTCTCCATCTTGATCAGTTTCCTCCTCCTTCACGGCTTCAACTTCTTGATGTTCGGTAGTTGTGATGCCTTTAAAAATAGTGGAAGGCACCGACTTATCGACAACTACTGCAGTTGGTTGAATATCTTCTTTTGTGGTTTTCTTCGGGGTGGATATAAAAGTTGATTGAAGCGTGGGCTCTACTTTTATCTTTGTTACATGGCCAGTCTGCTGCTTTTCTGGCTCTGCGGTAGAAGGCGAAAAGATAATTACGGTATCACCAACGGTTGTTGTAAAATCTGCAAATCCAGTGTATGTTACGGTTTTTAGATCATGTTTTTCTGGAACTTGAGGTCGAAAAAGTAGTTTCGCTTTACGGTCTGAAACTGTAGTTGGTTTACTTTTTTCTGTATTAATTTCGAATTCGGGGAAGTCACCCAAGTAAGAATACGCATTAGGGGCGAACTCATTGCGCACGGTAAATGTTGGAAGATTGTTCCACTCACGTACTTTGGAAGGATCGAGCAAATCATCTTGGTTTGGAATATCGTTTTCTAAATTCTCTTTATAGGAAATAGCTTTCTCAATGTGCAGATTTTTGTACTGTGGGTTATTCTGGAACGATTTAAGGTTATTTTGCTTATTTTTGGTAGTAAATGCTATGAATTTAGCTTCACGATTTGAATTAACGTATGGTTGTCGAGGATTACTTGATGGTGATGATTTCAGCTCTTCGTTTTCTTCTTCTTTGTAAAGTTTGTAAGCTTTAGGTTTTGTGGTGGGAAAAACTATGAATGGTTCCACTTGATTCGGCGATATATAATCCGTATTTTTAACGAAGCCTTTCGTGTTAGCAATATTTCCGTTATCTAGGTTCCACTTTTTGGTTTGATGGTTATAATGATTGGGGGATTTGGTGGGTGCATCATTGTCGTAACGTACTCGCGAACTTTTGGTCAACAGATGGGCGTATAATCGTCCGTTGTCAAGGGTCGTACCGAGTACTTGGGTGGCGTACTCGGTGGTTACGCCCTCTTGGATGAAGGTACGGGCTGTGGAGGTTAGAAGACCCAAATCCGGTTTAACGCTGAGGAAACGACCGAAAGTCGAACGACCCTGACTATCCACCAGCAAAACTGTTGTAATATCTATAGCCAAGATAGATACGTAGATAGAAAGTCAAAATTATATACAGTAAGAGGTAATACTAATTCCATTTGAGAAGTGTAGGCGTGCAGCTTTTTTTTTATTTTGAAAAAGCGGTTCTTGTATGTTTCGTCTCATATAAGCGAAATTAACACTAGCAATTATATTTGGACTCTTATATTTCCTTAGAACCACAATTCAAAATAATATTATACAAATGCTGTGCAGAGCTTCAAAGAAAACCATTATTCAAAGATATTTGTTTAATATAGCACTAAGAAGAAGCTTTTAATAATATTTTTTAATAAAGCGTCGTACGAAACTATTGACATATTTCTTTGTTATTCATGAGATAATTTTCTAACAGTAAAATAATACAACGTACTCTACGTAATTTGGAAATGATGAAAATGTCTGAACTTCTTCTAACAATATTATGCAGAAACGTTTATTTTCTAAAAGCTAGTAAGAACTACTGTGTAGTAGTTGTATTATCTTGTTTCGTTCTTACACAATTTGTTGGTTTCTAATGTAATTTTACTACCGCGATGGTATTGTGGTATTGTATGCATCAGTTTTAGTTTCATAGTCTTCTTTCTAGAGGGTTTTGGTCTGAGTATGTGCAGACTTGCATAAAATCGATAGCCGTTATTCTAATAAAATTTGAGATACTGTGAGATTGGTCCCGTTTTTCATTTTCCTACATATACATATTTTCAATCGTGATAGTCAATATATCAATTTATTGCCAGGAAACAACATCGACACTGAAGGAGTAGATACCTTGATACAATACAATCTCCTTTCACCGACTTTTTACCAATTTCGTACGATTTTAAAATTTGAACACACGGGAAAATAAGACATACACATGAAAACATGAAAGTTTGTAGGTTGTTTCATTGATAAATCATACGTATACGCAAGCGAGATAGAAGTATGTATATAAGTCGTAGCTACCTAAGATATACATCCATATTTCATTCTGGATCAATGAACTAGTTACAGTGAAATAGAATACGGTCGACTAATGCGTAGATAAGAGCTTTGAAAATGTTTACTACAGCGCATGCAACTATTACTTATCACTAGAGATCGGATTATATGCAAATTGCATATATTTTATTTTATTTATTTATTACATTTTACGTCTATATGTAGATATATAACACTGATTACTAAAAAATAACTGAGTTTAATCAGTGAAAGACATCTACAAATAGTCGTAAAGTATAATAAATAAATAAAATAAAATAATCACCGCGTTTCGTTTGCACGCTATTAAAATCAGTTCGCTCATTGTGTTTCGTGTTATTACACGCTGGTCATCCTGAAAATACGGCATCGCAAGTTGAACGTCGTTGTTTACAAATTATTCGCTATGAAGCATTACTAAACTAACTCACACTAGCCTTGACATTTGAAGATGGACTTCTTACCGCTTGTTTATGGTAATCAACGTAGTCATTAAAAAAATGTTCAATGTTTTAATCATCGATGGTGGGTAACGTTTTTTTCTAATTGAAAATACGTCTTTCTGTGATGTATGAAGCGACCGGAGATTCTTATTAAACATTATGTAATTTCTTTGAATATATTAAAAAAATATTGCAAGGTATGTTAATTAAGTGTTTATTTGGAATTTTAACGTTAGCTTCAAATTTTTGTTTACTTTATTATAGCAATAGTGGCATTTAGAGATGCCTATAATGAATAGTAAATAATCAATTAATGTGTCCGTGTTTCAACTGTAATTTATAAATCAGTTTCATGTTGTGATAGTTTTAGAACAATTATGGAGCGACTTAAACTCATAGCTTGTGACATGTCTACCAGTGAAGCGAAACTCTTCCAGAGCAATTAATTGGTAGAATAAGGAACTATCACAATTGACACAGCACATTATTAAGTAGAGTAAAAAAGGCTAATGAATGGAACGAATATAGGAAAACACTTATGGAATATAGTTTAGCCTTAAGAAAGGCAAAAAAGGTTATAGAGAAAGTTTCATGTAGATGAAGGATTTACATCAAAAGAGCGCGGACTACAGAGCCTCCTCGGGAGAATTGACAATTGTAGTAAGCAAAACATCGGAAGTGTTATTGGAAGCACACTTTTTAAGTTCGAGATAAATAACCACGATCTTTATACTGTGCCACAAAGGTCAAAGGAGATTGATTGAACGGATAACAAATAAGAGAATCTTTTGAGCAATCGGTTCCATGAATGCAAATCTCCTGAATCTGATTGGATATTACCTGTCTTGTTACAGCAAGGGAAGGAAAAAATAGTGCTGATGCTAGACGAATTTTTCAAACTCATTTTGGCACTGCATCACATAGCAGTGGTGTGGAGTAAGGTTAAGACTGCTGCGTCCCAATCAACATGCTTATCAATAAATTATGTGAAAGTATACTACATCGGTTTGTGATAAAAGTAGGAAGCATTGCTGAATAATTAGAAAATTGCATTGGCTACCTCTTTTAACATAGAAAGAATAATTAATAATACATCAATTAAACCTGTAGCAAGAGCAACTTTTGAGTGCAATCATGTTTCAAGGCAGACAAATAAAACCAACCTTGATAGATGAGATAATGCAGATCTCGGTAATGAGAGGTTGCTCATAAGGAGGAATTCCATCGCTCTTGTTGTGGGATATGGCAGTTGATGAATTGCTTGTCTTGTTAGATAATGTGAGACATTGCATTCAGGGGTATGTCAATGACGTTGTGATACTCATACTGGAAAAAAACAAGCATAATTTCGGAGGTCATCCAAAATGTCTTGAGATTGGTTGATGGTAGAAGAATGCTGTGAAAAGAGTTAGTTAGTTAGAGTTAAATTCGAAAAAAATAGCAATAGTTTCCTTTATCAAAAGAAGAAAACTAACATTTTATGATGAAATAATACAGATCAGTCAGTAGGCCAAATACCTGTGAGCGGTATCGTACTGTAAGCTGGATCTAGCATCTTTAAAGAATGATCAGCAAATATGAAAGGATGCTAATGATTGCTGGAGGAACAATTCCAAAATCATGGTAGCTTAAGGTTATACAGAAATAGGCGACAACAAAGCTCTCAAATATTCAGAAATTACCTTGTTTATATTTTACCGGAGCGATAGAGTTGTCTGCCAACTGCAATGAAAACTATGTCAAGTTTGTCTTCCTTTGATATTTATACCAAGATAGAGGTAAGAATGGGAGCATACAGTTTAGAATGCTATAAGAACTGGTAGATCCAAAATAACCTGAAACATTCCAGAATGGAAATAACAATACCTCTAAACGTTTCTTCGTTTTTTGAAGTTTGTCCTGTACAAATCTGCATTTGTGAGGGTGTTCGGCGACAGCAATAGGGTGAATAGATTTGAATCCTCTCGAAGTGTTAGGGTGCCTCAAAAGTCGCTGTTATTAAATTACATATCCTCAAGGTGTTTACAGGACCTGGTGATCATATCCGAACACTATAGTGTTACATTTGTGTGGATACCGAAAATACACATCAGTTAGCAAGGGATGGTTCTGAAATTAACTTTGGACTTTAGGACTCGAACCGGATATAGACCAAACGAAAACTGAAGTGCGTGGCATAACCAGAAACGATTGCACAATAACGCCATCTCCTTTAGAGCTCGATGACTGGACAAAATCACAGCAATAGTATTAAATAGAGAACAACTTAAAGCAGCGACATATCTGCTAACAAATGGCTGATTAAGGAAGTATCTGGACAAAAGGGAGTTTTTAACGAAAAACTTATATGGAAACTGTACAATGAAGAGGAGGATGCAGCTTCTCATCTTATTTTCGAGTGTATAGCAAGGCATATATTAACCTAATCAATACAATAAGCCTTTTGACTGCAGTGTAGGAGATATAATGACACTCGTTGCGTCCCAAAACGGATATCTTCCATATTTCCATTACAATACTCCTTTAAATTTTTGATACAATATCTGATTTCCTTTCTTTATTATTAGAGGCATTCGTGTATGCATTTGAAAGATGTTCAATACTTACTGCTTACTTGCTTTAAAACGTATTGAATTCTTAAAAGTTCGCCGCCATCTTCTAGTCATATTACTAGCACATTTATAAAGCATTAATTTCAAAAAGAAAATAACCGGAAGAGATTCCTTGCTTAGGATTTTTTTCAAACTGCAATTCGTTTGAAAAAAATCTAGGATAGTTCAGTAAATGTTCTTAAATGATTTTAAAATCTTGTATCCGTAATCGTTTTATAATAACTACTGTATACGCGTTTACTATGCTTTCGCTTAACAAACTTACCATAAATGATGAAAATCTTTTACCGTATTTAGGCATGTTGATAGTTTTTTCATATACTAAACGCGTAAAATGATTTAAACTTACTGCGATTCTGATTTTCCGGAATGAAATAATAGCACAGTTACATTTATTCATCTTTATGGTAGTCGTTTACGTAACATATGTATATATAAATGATGTAACACGCTATATTGTGATACAATACGGAAAAAGCACTTTATACGCGTGGACGCACTATAATGATGCATTGAATAGAGGGCAGAATATTTCGCAAGATTTTTTCTTCACAATTTTGCCATTAAAATTTAGACAAGTATAAATTATTTTTAACACACAAAAAATATTTATTTTCTTAATACACTAAGATATAGTTGAATTCAAGAATAATTTCTTTTAAAGATATACTTTCTATTTAAGAATATTTTACATTAATGAAATAATTTTATTAAAGAAGAGGTAATTTATTTTACTATAAGGAGAAGGCCATTCCACTTCAACTGATTCGATTTTCAATTGTAGAAATAGTGAATGCAATTTTTTCGTGAAAAACATACTTTCTTTGTAATCTAGAGTCAAGCGATATGGATTCTTTGCAAAGAACAACTACGTATATATTCACCGCGTTATGTAAGACCGTACCTGTACATTTGGGAACCAGTGATATATCACTTATTGTAACTGTTAGATATGCGTTTAAAGATGTTTCTAATAAAATTATTTGTAGGGCTTTAAAACTATACGCCCTACACTATACACGTAATTCCCGAATAGTTAAACATTTTTTTCTAATTAATTAGAGATAAATAATATGAATTTTGATGAGCTCTCGTTAAGTTTTTGCGCGTAAAAGTACTCACACACACGCATTGCTATTCACCCATCCTTGGATCTTCAGAAGGAGTTCAACAATTCGCAAAATGGATGTTCAAAATGCGGAATAACCTAGTGGTTTATTCTTTCAAGTTTAATATCACTTTAAGCTAATCCTTGGAAATGGTATGTGATTATTTTCGTGAAGGAAGTTCACAACAAGTCAGCTTGACGATGTTATTTGAAGTATTTGTTGTTATGCAGCCGTTGCCTTCGCGAACTAAACTTGTTTGCTTTGTTATACGCCACATATACGAGAATTTAGAATATTGTGTGCTTTCAAGTTAATAAAATTTTGCGAGTGATAAATAGTTCTATAATGTGCGTGTAAGTACAACATGCCTCTCATCTTAAGAATAATTTTGAAGAATTTTAACATTTTAACATAAGCTCATTCTTTTTTGAAAAACGATATATGTATATGATAATATGATAGTGGAGTTTACGTCCCCAGTACGCATGTAACTGAAGGGACACTTTTTTTTAAACTGTATCTGGTTCCATAGAGTATATATGATATATGCTTTGGAAAATTAGTATTGACAGTACGTTGTACTAAGCCTATAATATTTCTAAATTTTAAAAATTGGATTGGTATCCAGGGGGCAAATACTTGATTACACTTATAAATATTTATAACTATTCCAATTAGTGTTATATATTGTTTTGCTGTACTGCAAGAAATATTACTTCACTTTAGCGATATAAAACTATAAATTTAAAATCGTAATATACAGCCTTGGACATTTGTCTGGGGCACCCATAAAAGATTTCATTGTACGTTACCGCACCGAGATTCCCTGCATTCCACAAGAACTTTTACTTACTAAGGCACATTTTATGACGTTGAAATGCGGAATTTGGATTTACAATCCCCTATTTAGATAAGTATCGGTCTGTTATTTATTTCACGCATGTAATCAGTATTGATACGTTGGCGATTGAAGGGGTTTCTAGAGCGTTATTTTTATTGTTTGAGTGTGCTGCGTGTTGTGTTCTACTTGCGTGCAGTGGATTGTATGAAGATGCCTAAAAGACGGCAGTTGATTGTTGCAGAACGTAGTCAAATAGTATTGCTACATTCGCAGGGTATGTCACAAAAAAAATTCCAACAACAATGAAGCGTTCGCGATTTCGGGAAACTGTATCGTATGAAAATCGACGAAAAAGTGGGAGAAAACGCAAAACCGCTGCGAAACAGCATCGCTATTTGGAGTGTTTAGCTTTATGGAATCACTTTCAAACACCCAAATAGCTGGCCACTGACCTATCGGTCGAACAGGACGTTTCTGTATGTGATAGAACTGTTCGAAGAAAGTTGGCAGAGGTGAATTTGAAGGGTTGGAAAGCGCGTCGCAAGCTATACCTGAATCACCAACAAATGAAAAATCGTTTGCTGTGGACAAAAAAATATAAAGATTGGACTGTCGAGGATTGGTCGAAGGTCATATGGTCTGACGAATCAAACATAAAGATATGTTAAGCAATCCTATTTTGTTCCTTTGTTACACAAAATTTGCAAAAATGTATACAAATACCACCAATTTGCTAAATTAAAAAAAGTAATTATTGTTAATTATCCAATTCAGATGTTTGGTAGTCCTGGAGCTCAGTTTGTTCGCCGTAGACATGGGGAGGCATTTCGTGCTGATTGTATCACCCCAACTGTCAAACATGGCGGTAGCAGCGTCATGATTTGGGAATGCATGCCCGCAAATGGCGTAGGAGAAGTGTTTGTGTGTGATGGTAGGATGAACAGCGAGCGGTATATCTCGATGCTAGAAGAGGTATTAACAGCATAAGTACTGAAAATATATGGTGGGGATGACGCAGAGTATTTATTCCAACAGGATAACGCGCTCTGTTACAAATCCAGATTCTCGATGGAGTGGTTTCGTGAGAAAATTTGTGGCGCATGCTGAAGCTAAAGCTTTGCAGTTACAAATTCAGTAACAAAAATGACCTAAGATACAAAATTGTACAGGAGTGGGAGGCACTTTCACCTGAAGTTTGTTTACGTTTAGTAGCGTCAATGCCTAAACGGTTAGATGCTATTATTAAAGCAACTGGAGGTGCCATCATTATTTAGTGAATGTTTATGCATCTAGTTTTATTTTAATAGTGCACAATGTATCTGTATTTTAAATATTTTGGGGTGCCCCAGACATATGTCCAAGGCTGTATATTATCTAGTGCGCTATATAATATCTATGGAACCTATAAACTCTTTCATACGATCGGATGAATAATAACGATAAATGTATGTGCCTATATATTTTACGTGACCACATTTTGACATATTTATATGCACGTTCTAAAGAAATAATTTTAAAGACACGCTGCGTTACTTCACGTGGATAGCCCAAGGCAACTAGTAGAAATTATTTTCTTTGAAATAGGGTTAATAAATACGTCAAAAAGGGAAATCAAAAATGTTATATCAGTATCCGCCGTTGTTCACACTTGTGCATGAAATGTAGGGTAACATATTTATTATTTAAAGAAACTAACAAATTTTCTAATTTACTTAGTGAATATTGTAATATAATAATAATAATTACAATAATAATAATAATATAATTATAATATAAGTAATTAATGAAAACTAATTTTGACGAAATATGTCAATAGTACGCATGTTGACACTTATGCATGGTAGAACAATAAAAGTTTTATACAAATTTAAACCCAAAACACCAACAGCATATTACTTAATATCTACATCATACGTAGCATATGTTACAGTGGCAAAGCTTTTGAAATTAGCATTTAGTATATCATGCAAACATCTACAAACTAAGTTTATTCGAACTACTAGCACAAAATGCATAGAGGTAAAATCTGAATTAATTACCGTCTCCATTTTGTCGCCTCTGCCTAGGAGATGTGTTGATAGTTTGACCTGCAAATAAAACAAAGAATTATAATAGTTAATTGTAGTACTAGTAAGTGATTAATAGGGATCGGCGTTCAGGGGTACATGACGTCAATTTCAGGGACGGATCAAGGAGTGAGCAGTAAATCGGCCCACTACACAGAGCGGTTGCGGTTTAACATTATTCGTTTATTTCGATCCTCGCATGTATCCATGAATACCGATCTCTAAGTCACTGATTAGTTAATAATCTATTAGCTTTAGAATCATTTCACAATACTGATTGCACGTTTATTGCAACTTAACATTTCGATTCTGAAATTTTTGATCGAGGAAACGCATGACGACTTATATGAATCATATGGTTGCATTCTTTTTATATATATTTTTGTAGCAATTCCTTCTATAATACATAATTTGTCAAAATCAAAATGCTTTCTTTAAAATGTTACGAGGGGAGGTCCAGAAGT
Source organism: Trypoxylus dichotomus (assembly GCA_023509865.1). NCBI lineage: Eukaryota > Metazoa > Arthropoda > Insecta > Coleoptera > Scarabaeidae > Trypoxylus > Trypoxylus dichotomus. The sequence continues at coordinate 20,763,156 of CM042080.1, forward strand.
TCGTGGAATGGAGGGGATGGAGTGGGGATAGGGGTGCTCGCTAGGTGTCATTCTGATTAGCGAGACATCATTAGTATATAAATTAAGTTGCAGCCCTATACCGTCAATCGTTTGCGATTAGTTGCCTGCTAAACAAGTCAATCCGTAGGAAAACTGAAACTACGACCCCCGCTCAGGACGGCCAGTTGAGGCCACCACATCAGACATCGTCGAAAAAGTGCAAAAATTTCTACCGCAAGATACCCGTTTGAAGAAAAAACAATTATCTGCATTAGTTGGAGTATCAGATACCACCATTATGGGTATTCTATATGACCACCTGGGTATGACAAAAGTCAGTGCAAGATGGGTACCGAGAATGCTCACGCCGCTGTAGAAACAGCAGCGCGTCTGTGCGTCCAAACAATTTTTGGAGCTTGGTGGAGACAAACCTGCACAGATTTTGGAGCGGATTGTTACTGGAGATGAAACATGGGTTCATTACTTTGAGCCTGAGTCCAAACAGGAGTCTATGCAATTGCATAAAAAGGGGACACCGCCGCTAAAGGAATTCAAAGTGATTCCAGACCTAGCACCTAGTGATTTTTATTTGTTCCCCAATTTAAAAAAAGACTTACGTGGAAGAAAGGTTTCCGACGACAATGAGGTAGAGGCAATTTTGGCCCATTTTGAGGCGAAAGATAAAAAATATTTTTTTTATGATGGTTTAGAAAAATTAATTCATAGATCTAATAAATGTATTGTGCTTAAGGGTGGTTATATTGAAAAGGAAAAATAGATTTATTGTTTTATTTTATTTAAAACCCTTTCATTCCACGAACTTCTGGACCTCCCCTGGTATTTGTATTCTCGGTCAACCTCCGCTAAGTTCCATTTAAGATTCACTTATTTCCAATTGAATCGGTTTTATGGTAGGCTTTTTAAATACGTAGCAGATTTAATACTTAAGGATGTTATTCAATTCCTTAGCAACCCTTTTTACGAACTTACTTTTTCACATTCGGAAATATTTTCGTTATTGGAAAATTTTATGTTACCATGTTGAATCTCCCACGAAGTTATATCTTATATATTTTGACTATTTTCTCTTGGTAATGTTACCGTTCTTTTTATCTGTTTGTTATTTATTGGATTACAGATTGTTTTTCATTTCTGATTAACATATTTTAGAAGTAATTCTAACTACACACTGTTTCACCTTTCCTTTTCTGTACTTAACGTTAGCTGTATACGAATCTAGTTCGTCTTATTTCGCCATTAGGTACACTTTTTCAAATCAAAATTTGTCATATTAAGGCTATGTAATAGTTTATAACAATTGCATAACGACATTAATAATTGTCTAAGAAAAGCAAATATTTCAATTTACAACTACCATTTTCTTACTAAATACATACAGTGAAAATGATGCAGTGGTATATAATTTGGTAAGAAGCTGAAAATGTTAAGAAAAGTAAATTAAATATATTATACTACTAAAAACCACTTATAAGCCAGAAGGATAAAAAGAGTCGCTTACGGTTTACATTACAGGATCAAAATAAAGATTTCGACTTCTGGAAAACTGTTTTGTTCTCCTATGAGAGTAAATTTAATCTTTTCGGCTCAGATGAAATGGATAATGTGTGGAGGAAAAAGAATAAAAAATTAAAACCGCAACATTTAAAACCAACAGTTAAACATCGAGGTGGGCATGTAATGGTCTAGGACTGTGTTTCTGCTGCTGATGTTGGAAACCTTCATTTTATTGAAGATCCTACTGATAGGTTTATTTACTTAAACATCCTTAAACACAATTTAGTGTCTAGTGCCAGAAAATTTGACAAAGAAGATGATTTTAGATTTTACCAGGACAACGACCCGAAACATTCTTCGCGTGTGGTCCAAGAATGATTGTTATACTATTACCGCAGTACGGTCTTCGGACATAAAACATTATCGAGAATTTGTGACTTATTCATGAAGCAAAACTGCGTAGTTGTCGAATATCCAATAGGAATGATCTAAATATGTTTTGTTACAAGAATGGAACAGTATTTCGCCAGATTATACGCATAAGATAGTAGAATTATAATTAATTATAAGATCTAAAGGAAATCCAACTAAATATAAATTGTTTCTTTTTTAACTTTCAAAAATAATTAATTCGTTATTATTGTAGGTGTATCATTTTCATTGTTATATTGAATATGTAACCGTTCTAATGTTATCTGATTAGAATTCGTAATACCTGTTCGAATTAGTTTTATTTTATTTTTGTAATGTATTGCAAGAATAGTAGATATAATATATGTAATTTACTTTACCTAACAGTTTCAACTTCTTACCAAATTACATATATTCCATTGCATCATTTTCACTGTGAGTCATTGTATATGTCAGTAGCATGAAAATCTCGCTTCACACCACGCTATAGTAATTGTAACACTAAACACTTTCAGTTTTTAAAATCGCATTATTCCAAATAAATTCATATTTTTCTTTGATTTCCTAAAACTAATTTACAATGTATATGAAAATATAAAATATAATCTGTTCATTTTCTGTTTGTGATTAGTAATTAATCTGCATCACTGCATAATTTAATAATAGATTTAATGCACAACTTGTTGCTTATATCTGGCTGTACTTAGATGTGCTTTATATGAGATTGTTCTTTTTACACTTAATTTCTTGTCAGTCTATCAAAATGTGTAAATTCAAGTCATAATTATTTTTCTTAGACATTACGTATGTACATGCATACATATGTACGCGGTGACGTCAGTAAGGTTCGAAGACTCCATTTCTTGCAACGCCTAGTTTGACATACTTTCAGCTTCAGCATCCTTCATGTTCTCCCACTAATATTTGCTAGTTTACGGTTTTACATTTCAATACGATGGTCGCTGACTTACTTTGTAATAAGCCTGGCAAATTCATATGTATGTATATCGAGCAAATTATCATTTAGGACATACACGGTATACAGGGTGCCTCAATTGTCTAGCCAAGTTTAAGATTTCTTATACCATTAGAAATATAAAAAGATATAATGTAAATAATGAAGAAATTAAATCTTCAATAAGTTCTAAGTCAATATTATAAATGAGACACTGTACGTTAATACGTCGTTCAAATCGTATTAATTACTACTTCACTTCTTGTATGTTCATTTATATTCTAGATTTTCTTATTTGGTCTTCTTTGAGGACGTCATTCTATATCTCTTGTATCGAATAAACTATTCTTATCACTTGTTCCAATTTCATAAATCAATGGAGAAAGTCAGCTTGTAAACTATTAAAAGCTTTATAAAACTTTATTGAAGAAAGGTAACATTAGCTAACAAATTTTTTATCTATGTTCAGCGACTGATAGAATTAAATAGCATATATAAAGTAGCATTAGCTTTGCGGTGGTTACGGAAAAAAAGTGAAGGCTGAAACTTGTTGCAGACGTGATGTGACTCGCTCATTCAAAGAAGGACAAAGTTGTATTGTTGTTATAATGTGAGGTTGGTTTATATGCTTTGGGGTAATGAGATAGGCTACATCGGCAAGGAATGCGAGTTTAACTGAAACAGCACAACATAAAGCCGTGATGGTCAGTACGTTTTTAATAAAGAAAATACATCAGAAAGTGTTATTAGATTTTAATTTAATGCCGAATTTATGGAAAAACAATATAACTAATTTTTACTATGCTTGTGATAAATTTGCTCTATTAGATAGGAATAAAAAATTAACTCTGAGAATATGTCGGTCACATGCACTTTATTTCGGTATGACTGTCAACAATTAAATTAAATTATGAGTTGCTCATATATATGTATGTATGTATTACATCCTTCAGTCATTTAAGGCATTAGTTAACTGCAATGACATTTTTCCTTACGCTATTCCAATGTTGTGGGGAGAACAAAAGAAGGATATTTATTGTATACAATTACTATTTGTGTTTTAATAACAGCTGTAAGAAAAGAAAACATGATTGTATGGAGACAATGTCAGTTCAAGAACTTTCACCACATGACGAATATCATCCAGTTCATCATTGCTAACTGATAAAGAATGCGAGGAGAATCAAATTACAACTGATAATAATACACGCTCTGGAAGTATTGGATATTCAACAGATACTGGTTTTATCCCACGTAGACGAGATTTAATTGCTCCTTTGAAATAAATGACTTGGTGAAAACTTACCAAAATTACAGGCTGAACTTGTTTCCTTGTTTCCCAACAGAAGCAGAAATAAAAGGAGACACTTTTGTAGAAGCTCAAATATGAGAAATAATAAGTAATAGAACATTTGAAACCAAATTAGAAAATTATGAAACTTTAATAATGGATATGATTCAAGCATTTCATGCTGTTGGCTATAATACCTCCCTTAAAATGCGCGTTCTCATTAATTAACGTGTTATTCATTGCAAAGAAAAAAATATATAAAAAGTAATGGCATTCAGTGATATATAACCTATAAGCGTGTATGGTTATAAATTTGAAGTCATACATAGTTTTAACATCAGTTTATTGAATTGGAATTGTCGTAGTATACATTGTCGTTATTCTTCTTATCAATCTTTGATTTCATTTTTTTAACACTCGTTAACAGATTTAATTTATAACAATTCTCTTTTAAATAAAAAATAACTCTATAATCTCCGCTGCACAATTCCCTTGCATAGGGTACATTCCTGAATATTAAAATTTATTTATTTATGTGAAACGATGTTAATGGCTGATAGCGTCAAATACATGTAGCGCACATCAGCAGGCATACTAAACAAACGATTTATGGTACTGCATTTATACACTAATCTTAACGATCTCCACCATTGCTATGTAATGCTTTTATTATTTTGTTAATGTAAACATTTCACTAATTACACAGAAATTTCTAAGAAAAATAAATGGATACCGGTTTCGAAAAACAAAAAGAAATTAATAATCAAATGTAATTATCAATTGAATGTGTATAAAATTACCAGAATAATCAAGCGCCCGTTCATGCTAGACGTATTTTTGTATTTGAACAACACACAAAAACAACCATCTTTCACTTTTAACCGCATTTTTGTGTTTTTTTTATTTAAAGCAATCGTTCTACTATATTGTTATTTACAACTTAGAAACTGTTACATAGTTGGATTTGTGTTATCACGTCCGTATACTTGGGAAATGGATCCTATACGGATTTGCTACATATTTTACTTTCGAAATTTCATCTCGCTAAAATGAAAATATTTGAAATTATAGTCATAATCGCTCTATGGATTACCATAGTAATTGTATTGAATCACTTAGGATTCCAAGCGGAAACGCATATTTCGCTTATAGAAGATGAATATGTCTACCTCCCGATGTTGCAGTGTTAACATAAAATTAATGAAGTTTAGTTTATTTTAGTTTAGTTTAGTTTTATTTTTGTTATTAAGATAGATGCTGGATATATATTTTTTTAATCTATGAAATTACATGCATTGCGGAAGTTTTTAATACTTTACTGACATGTCTAAGAAAACAGATTTCTTTTTGTAGTTTTTCAGATATGCTGTCATATACGAGGTCCACGCTATATGAAATATGACGGTTCGAAGAATACTACTTTTTAGTAGCCAGCTAACCAACGTGACTAGCGCATGAAAATGTTTGAAGTAATGAAAATTGAGTACCGCTCGGTCATCAAATTTTTAACAGAAGAAGAGCATACGCCTACTCACATAAAACAACCTTTAGACGGCATTTACGGTGATTCATCTTCTTCGCATTCCACTGCAAAAAAGTGGGCAAAATGTTTTCGTTTGGGGCAAGAATCTCTGGTAGATACTGAACGGTCGGGTCGACCAACATATCCACAACAAGTATTCGATGAAATCTCCATGATCATTTAGGTATGAATAAAATTAGTGCAAAATGGGTACCGCGACTTTTTTTTGCTTGTCAACGTGAACGTCGAATTGAATGTGCGCAATCGTTTTTAAACATGCATCAACAATACAATAGTAAGTAATCATTTATTATTGTTGATATTGATAGTGATCGAGCCGTACGCTACTGCGAAAGCACTACTTTCTGCAGCCTTAATAATATGTCTTACAACATTTTTAACAGTAAACATAAATAAACTATATACATGTATACATACCTCATTATTTATGAATGTAAAGGGGTATATAGTTTATTTATCTTGAACAATCGCTATTTCTGCTCAGACACATAAAATGTACTCGTAAGCAATGTTGTAAAATAACTATTCAATTTTTGAGATTCCGTTAATGCAGACACATATATACGAGGGGAGGTTCAGAAGTTCGTGGAATGGAGGGGATGGAGTAGGGATAGGGGCGCTCGCTAGGTGCCATTCTGATTGGCGACTCATCGTTAGTATATAAATTAACTTGCAGCCCTATAGCGTCAGTCGTTTACGAAGGAAGCAAGGAAAGAACGCTCAAACCATATTAAATGGAATGGAAACTGTTTATGGGGAACAGTGCCCTAGTAAATCAATGATTGGCATGGTCTTTTTAAACATGGTCGGGAGTCGATTGAAGACGACCCCCGCTCAGGACGGCCAGTTGAGGCCACCACATCAGACATCGTCGAAAAAGTGCAAAAATTTCTACCGCAAGATACCCGTTTGAAGAGAAAACAATTATCTGCATTAGTTGGAGTATCAGATACCACCATTTTGCGTATCCTACATGACCACCTGGGTATGACAAAAGTCAGTGCAAGATGGGTACCGAGAATGCTCACGCCGCTGCAGAAACAGCAGCGCGTCTGTGCGTCCAAACAATTTTTGGAGCTATGTGGAGACAAACCTGCACAGATTTTGGAGCGGATTGTTACCGGAGATGAAACATGGGTTCATCACTTTGAGCCTGACTCCAAACAGGAGTCCATGCAATGGCATAAAAAGGGGACACCGCCGCTAAAGGAATTCAAAGTGTCAGAATCGGCTGGAAAGTTGATAGCTACTGTTTTTTGGGATTGTGAGGGGATATTATTGATTGATTACAAAGAAAAAGGTGGGAGCATAACCGGAGAATATTACGCAGCGATATTAGAACAATTAAAGGAGGCCATCAAGGAAAAACGTCGAGGAAAATTAACCAAGGGTGTGTTGCTCTTGCAAGACAATGCGCCGGTTCACAAGAGCAAAATTGCAATGGCTGCTCTGCACAAGCATGTGTTTCAATCAATAGTCCCTCCACCCTACAGTCCAGACCTGGCACCTAATGATTTTTATTTGTTCCCCAATTTAAAAAAAAAGACTTACGTGAAAGAAACTTTTCCGACAACAATGAGGTAAAGGAGGCAATTTTGGCCCATTTTGAGGCGAAAGATAAAAAGTATTTTTATGATGGTTTAGAAAAATTAATTCATAGATCTAATAAATGTATTGTGCTTAAGGGTGATTATATTGAAAAGGAAAAATAGATTTATTGTTTTATTTTATTTAAAACCCTTTCATTCCACGAACTTCTGGATCTCCCCTCGTAGCAATACTAACTTTGCTACAAGAAACGTTGTGTAATGTTTGAATTGGTAGAAAATACATACGAAATTGTTACAAATTAATTTATTAAAGACATTTAGTTAAACTGTTATAAAATTAATATCAATTTTCTATGAGAAGGTTGTAAGACTAGAATTAAACTCATTTTCTTTTTTCAGTTCTAAATTGGAACACTAAATTATAGAGCATTAAAATTCCATTCAAATTTAATGACACACTTTTAAAATAGGATCTATACAGAAAATCTTACTATCGTATTTGTGCTTTTCTATTTCAAATAATTATAATCTTAATAACACTTTTTCTTTTTCGCTCGATAAATAAATTCACGGATGACACGCTAATTAAAGCCTACGATTATTCCTGTAGCGTATATAGTTTGGGCGCGTATAAAATGGAAATTAGTCATTTTTTGGGTCACTGAATTTTAAGAATAACTTCAAGTAAGCTCGAACTTATTGGAGTGTCCAAGCGTACATAAATAAAAACTGACCTAGATTTTCGCTGCTCAATTAATAATAATAATAATAAATCGGTGTTTGGAGAAAATTCTCATATTTTGGTATCGTAGTCATAAAAGATGCGATAAAAATGCGAAGTAACCGCTATTATAACTTCTTCAGAGGACGTGTAATAGCCAATAATTGCACTTAATAGATTTGTACGATATCGGAATTACTTCATCAATTATTATAAGTTTAGTGTTGCATACGTTAACCAACCTCATCGCCATTAATGTAAATTAAACAGAATGCACGATAATGAGTTATAATGATTTTCGTTAAACAAAAAAAGGAGTTAATTTACAAGATGCAAAAGCACATTTATTTCAAGCAAGTAATTCAATGTGTATTCACAAAACATTATTTGCTCATGCTTATTTGTACACTACCGTTCATAAGTTTGGAAGCAAGATGAAATTGTTGCACATAATTCGTAAAGTCGAAATATTTAGGTATAAATTTCACCCGAATACATTTTATTGCACTTTTTCAAGAATATGACTATTGTTTGCAGTAATTACTTTCGGTCAAACGGTTTAGTACCTCTTCGGTAATCGTTTAGTGTATATGGTAAAGGTGTATTAATCCTTAGCGACTTATAGCTTTCCTGTGCGGAATTAGTTTTTGAAATCAGTGCGCAATTGTAACAACTCAGTAAAGCGTTGGGAGTAAAAAATGGCAAAACGTAGACAGTTGTAGTAATATTTGTACTCTTCGCGATGAAGGATATACCGAGGAAGAAATTGCTGAATCCGTGTTAACAACGGTACCCATCCCGCCAAAAGTACTCGCTCAAAGAAGCAAACAACAAGTTTGCCCAATCACGAGTGCAGAAAGATGATGCATGAGTCTTGGAAGTGCATATATAATCTTTTTAAGTTTTCCTCGTAAAAGGTTCAATACAGTATTGTACGATCACGCATCTATGGGAACTGAAACTAAAATTTCAAAACGAATCAGGTTACATGGTGGGAAATTTGTTCGTAAAATAGATGCGCTATCTTATCGATCACGTCAGACCTAGTTCAGAGCAAAAAGCTTTATTAATCTTAGATGATCATTCAAGTCATAAGAGATACGAAGCCTTAGAATTGGCTAAGAAAAATTTAGTTGTTCTTCTTGGTTTACCGACACATAGCACGCACCACCTCCAAGTATTACAATCATGCTGTCACTTAGTGGTTAAAAGAAAATCCTGATTGTACGATCAGTATTTATCCAATATGCAAACTTTTCAATGGGTCAGTGACACTGAAATCGTTTCGAGTGGTTTCCGTGCAACGGAAATATCGCCGTTGAACGCTATCTTTCCCGACCACATGTTCTTACCTTATTTAACAACACATGCGTCCAAGGCCGCATGTGTCACTGAAAAAGAAGCTTTAAATGAAAATTTGGAAGATACCTAAGAGCACGCATTATTTCTGAATCTCCAAAGGGAGATCAAGAAAGTCCAACAGCAAATATATCTCCAACGGAGCCCCTTGATTAAACTTGTCAACCCAGATCAAAATTTTAACGGAAATATCTCCATTCCCTCGAAGTAATGTAAGAAATACTACTAAACGCAAGACTGGATGCTACCAAGATGTATTAGCCAAAAAACCCGTACCTCCAAAGCCTTCGTGACAAAGAAAATGAAAAGAAGCAGCAACAGAGCAAGAATAAAAGAAATGTTGTTAAAACAAAGCTTGTGGGAGATAAATCTAATGAAGAAATTAGTGAAAAGAAGCAGCAGCAGCAGAGAAAAAGTCAAAGAAATATGGGTAAAATAAAGCTTGTTAAAGATGAATCAAGTGAAGAAGATCCCTTTAACTTTGACGATGACCAAAGAGAATATGCTTGTCTTGATTGCAATGACTTGTTCCGTCGATCAAAATCGAAAGAATGGCGGCTATGATGTCAACTTTGCCAAAAGTGGTGTCTCGTCGATTCCGCAGTTCTATCTAGATAAGCGAAGAGCAATCTTCTTCAAACAATATATTTTTCGACTGTTGCCCATTTCGATTGCATTAGATTTACTCTGTCATTTTGTTAGACTAGTGTGGACAAGGTGTTTTTTTTGTCAAAGAATAGGTTTTGATTATTTACGATACTATTAAGTTTTTAATGAAAATCGTGGTTTTTTTGCAAAACATCTCAGAAAACATCGTTGCCTATCAGTATCGATCAAGCATTTTGATTTAACCCTTTATTTCTTTAAATAATTTTGAAAACAAACTAAATATTTCACCTTATCCTACACTGTATACACAATGATTTTATCACTAGTCCTATGTTAAAATGCTTGGTAAGGTCTTAATAAGTTATGAACATATGTTGCCTTTCACTATCGCTATAACTCAATTCGAAGATATGCCAGAAAGAAAGCAAGCGATAAACGTTAGTTCCTCTTCAGTTTCGTAGTTTTTAAAATTTTTTGAAGGTGACGAAGACGCCTAAAACAATGTGAGAAATAATTTTGGTCGTGCCCAGCTAAATTGGGTATTAAATAATGAAAACGGCGATTACAACGTATGACAAACGTACATACATCAACAGCATTATCTTCGCCGTCGCACTTGAGGATTTAATGGACTCGTAATTTCCCTAAGGCTATCTAGCTTGACCGACTATCAAATGTCCTACATTTCGATTCTTATACATACACGAATACACACGTCGATTCACTTTGCGCATTAAAATTTCTGCAACTTACACACAGTGTTTCGCATAGGTATTCGCAACCTAATTTGTTTAGGAAAAGGTCTGCATGAACGAAGGTGAAATAAAAGTGTAATTTATGCTAGCTTATAGTTAGCAACTTGTTTCGCATTGTGCACACATATAATTAAAGTTGACTTACGATTTGACTTCAATACAAAAGTAATATATTATGAAGTGCTATATTTTGGAAGCCTAATTATTATTCGTATACTTTATAATATAAGGGCATATTTATTTGATGGCCTTTCATTTTATATAATATAAGACAGATTTTAAATAAATAAGCTGCTAACGTTTAAAAATCATCAATTAGATATTAACATAGGTTTGTATGGAGTTGGGAGTTATTTAAAAGAATGCGTTAATTGCCATAGTGACCAAATAAGTGCAAATAAGGTAAACCAGAATGGGTTATGTATGAAATGAATGGTTGTTCTTATCGTAATAAAATCGTCCTAAAAAATAAAAAATTGTCTTTTCTGTTAGGAAGCCGTACTTACAATGTATAAGTTATGTTCCCCAATATTTGGAAGAGTAACAACGGAAATAATACTTTTATTTTGTTTATGTATTCTACCTTTGCATTTACATTTATGCACGTATAAATTTAAGAATTTGATTGATTATTCTGTAACAATACAATAATATAAATAAAACTAGATTAGCATTATATTTTTGTTTTCGACATAGTCTCCCTCTACACTAATGCACTTGAATGCAATATCTCAACAGTCTTTTGGAAAAGATTTTGTCCGACCTCTGCAAACCACCTCTCTACAGCTTACATCACTTCATAATTACTGGAAAATGTTGGTCCGCGTAAGATGTCATTTAATTTGGGGAACAGCCTGTAATCACTAAGGATAAGATCCGGCGAATATGGCAGGTGCTCCACTAATTTAAAGCTTGCTTAGTGTATAGCACCCATAACAATATAAGACGTATGGCTGGGAGCATTATCCTGATGGAACAACACACCGTGCTTTAACTTTCCTCGGCGTTTCTCTTTAATAGTGCCTCGCAATTTAGAAATCAAGTGTGCCTAGTAGGTCCTGTAATGATCTGTCACTTTTGCAGATAGTCAGTCAATATGATTCCTTGAGCAGCTCAGAGTACAAAAAGCAAAACCTTTCCGTCTATTGAGACGGCACGACCTTAAATTTGTGTGGAGGAGGAGAACTGTGGTGTTTCCACTCTCTACTTTGCACTTTGGTCTCGGGGTTACAGTGGTGCACTCCTGACTCCATGATCTATGGTCACATACCGACTAAGAAAGTTCTCATTATTTGCTTGATTGCCTATTTGCCCGATTTCTTTTTTGATCAATGGTTAACATTCGGGGCACCCATCTTTTTCATATCTAATTCTTTAGACAGTATGTTATACATCACATGATGCGGACTTGTCGATCTTGCAGTATTATATCATGTACCTTTTTAATGTTTTTGTCTGTTCACAGGTATACCAGTAAACTCCACTCACACAAATTTATTAATTATGCGGAACGCAGCGTTTCGAGAGCACGTGGACTCTCATGGTCAACCGTGTTATCGACTGAATGTAAAAAACTGTATCACACATGCAAATTATTTTCTACGCAGGCTCTAAAATTTCTAAAACATATGACTATTTACAATCTACTAGGTGGTCTAATATTTAGTATGTGACTCTTTTCGGGAAAGGATGGACCGAAAGCGAACCGTATCTTTAACAGAGCCTATGGTAATAAATCAATCAGACTCAAGTGAGCAATTGGGGGTGGTTCTGGTTCAATAAGTTTCTGTTCTTTTTCATAAATATCGTTTCGTACGCGTCTAATTCTCTACACGAATTTACGTTTTTAAGAAGTGTAAGATTTTTTAAATCAATTTTATGTCCGGATTTTACCACATGCTCTGCTACGCTTGTTAGTTCTGGTTTGTCGAAACGATAGTGTCTAATATGTTCTTTGAACCTCGTTTCGATACTCCTTTTTGTTTGTCCAATAAAAACTTTATCACTATCATTGCATGCGATTTGGTAAATTCCATCATCTCCGGTTTATCTTTTGGATTGCCTAAAAAATTCTTTAAGTTGTTTTTTGATACAAAAGGCCTTGCAATCGTTAATTTTTTGTCTGTTGTTACCGTTATAGGAAGACCACCGGTATGTTGATCTTTACAGGAAGTTCTTCCGTATTTAAAATATCGTCACCGGCTTTTGACTATATCATAAGAAACTGCAGACTCACCAATATTTACCATAATGTCTTTATGAATTTGAGTTGGCGTCATGTCCTTTTTCTGGAGGTATTTTATTACGGCTCTTTGTTCTACAAGATCCATTTTTATGAACAATCACGACACACAATTCAAGAATTGGTCACAGCACAACAACACTTTGAGATACAAGCTTGGTATTATGTAGATATGATCTACAAATGTTAGTTAACTAAATGTCAAAAACATGAATCAAGCAACCAATTAGAAGTACGTGAGGAGTACGGCATGACGATTCGTTCTCGTATACTATCAGAAATATACAAAGTATTAAAAGTACGAGAAAACTAGGAGCTAAATGTAGGTCCATCGAAATGATATTGCATTGGAACATGTATCTAATAATTTGTGATAAACTCCTATCGAACACTCAGCACATTAGAGCTGGTATACTAAATACGCAAATACTCTTTCGACATCGTTTGGGTATCTGAGATATTCGATGGAAATAGTCCGCGTTGAAACACACTGCATGAAAGCAAACCGTAATATCTGAAACGACAACTTCGAAGTTTATGCGATACTTGAATGGTTTATATGTGGAGGCAGTTGAAGGTAACAATACAAAATAATACAAAATTGTTCGGTGTCTTTGCTACGACACGAAGTTTGCCGCTTTACTTGTACATCTACAACGATAATTTTATCGAACCAACTTCTTGGAAAGTTGTGAGGTTAACAAATATTTTGTGTTCCTGCTGGAATCGCATAAATACCATTCTTTGAAAGCAAAAGGAACTTCATCAGAAGTTAAATACATATTGTAAATATTCTGGTTTTCTTTAAAGCAATCTCATTTAAGTTTGGATTACATTTATTTTCAATATATTTTATATATAAGAGGTTGGTTTTTAAACTAAACAATTGCTTTGGTATAAAAAAAATGTTTTTAACACCTTCAGTGTTGTATAAGAGCGCCGACTTTAATCCACTTTGCAACATAATTTCCACCTACTTTAGGGCTCTTAAGATATAACAGGAGGAGTTTCTGAATTCCAACCTCACAGAAACCTGCCATCTAAATCTGTTACGAGAATCAGATGTAGAAATAATATTTGTACTGGCAACGAAGCAAAACAAAGCTATGAAGAAATTATTTTATTCTAACGATTGATAAATAAAACAACATAACAAAGATGAAGTTTAATTTTACAGCAAGTTTTAAAAGTGGCCTCCTTGTATTACAAGACATTAAGCAAGGCGATCTTGGGAGTAACGCAAAGTATTTTTAATTTAAATTTTATCACATGTAGTATCTATACGGTTTTTCAGTTCTTCTAAGTTACATATATGCAGGTTATTATAAACTTTATTTTTTAGGGAAGGCCAAAGAAAGTAATCGGTTGAAAACAAATGGAGGCCATGGTAATTCTTGACCGCATTACTAGAATGTGCGCATCCCCATCCATTTGACCAAGTATCTTTAACATTCAGCATTTCAATTGATGCAATTATGTGATCTCGTAACACCTCTGGAAATTTTTCTGTAATAATGTTTTCGCCAATAAAAAATAGGCCAATAAGTCTATCGGTTAGTATTCAAATCAAGATATTGACTTTTTGAAAGTATTGTGTTCGGGCCAAGTTTTGAGCACGAATAAATGTAGGTTACAAACAGGAACTTCTAATAGTTGAACAATCATTTACGGTAAATGTAACGCGTCAATAAAAAATATTTTATTCAAAATTTTCGTTTTCATGTTTTGTTTAACAAGTTAAACATTGTTTCGTAACAAATTGTTCTTTCTACTTTATCTTTCTCGAAAAGCTCTTGATAGTTGATATTTTGTATGGCTTACACTTGAATTTTGTCAGGGTTTTTTACACCGAACTGTACAATACTTCAAAATGTCTTGCTAGATCTGATGCAAGATCATTCCTGTACGCAACATAGGATATTTAGTTTCACATATTCTGTTAAAATATGATTGGTTTTGTTTACTTTTTTATGGGAACTTAGAAAACATCTGCTTTGAATTTGTTAACAATATTGAAAATAGTTTTCGTACAGGGTAGCCCTTTCGGGATAATTGACTGAAAATGCCCCTAACTTTTCTTAAACCATTATTCCTCTACTATCACGTTATCATTGCTACAGAATAAGTTATTAAAGAAATATTTGACATAAAAGATGTTTTTTTTTTGTCCATAACAAGGTTATTTAAAGAATAATAAATTATAGGCGTTGGTGTATAACTGAATGTCTATTGTGTCACTAATGCAATTACAAATTTCTTTTTAAAGTAACACCTAGGAAAATGCACGTGAAAAGGAGTTCGGTGTGGTGATTTTTATCTTATAAAGCCCATAAGTGAGTAGCTAATACTTTATACTTTTTGAAAGATAGGTCTTCCGACTCACTTTATCTATGCTGAAGAAAAACATTGGTCTTTCAAACAAGATATTTGACGAAGGAGTTGGATAGTTGTAATGATTCTTCAAACTAAAGGAGACGACTATAAGCTGATTGTTGTTACATATTATGCAATTATTATAGCCATTATTTAAATGTTGTGAGGGGCTTCTGATCACCTTGTAGCGGATTGGAATACAGCATTTCTCTTGTGGATTTACAAATCTTGTACCACATGATCAGCTAAGTTACAATTAACAAATTGTAAACTATAATTTATACCTGATATATTTAATTTTTGTTATATATTAACAATCGCTAATGGCTTAAATAACCTATGTAATAAAATTTAATTATAATATGTGTAAATCAATGCCATCGAATTACCTTAATCTTAATTGGTAAGATACTGTATACAAGGCATTTTAGTGCTAGCAGGTAGTTCTTGTTTTGCGACAATCACAAAAAAAAAACTCGTAGACATTGGCAAATGTTTACTTATATGCTTGTTGTGTAGGTTGTATTAGATTTGTATATTATTAAGATGTAACTTTGGCAGCGTAATTTTGGTTACACATGTCTACAAAGTTATGTAAATTTGTAAATTGGAAACGCTCCTTGAATGGAGGTGCGGTCGAAATCAATAAAAGTCATATTCAATGTTATTAGAAAAGCAACGAATAATGTTCTATTACGACAATCCGAGTGTCAAAAATTAAATTAAAAGCAATTAAAAGAGCTAATTAGAAAAATAGTTAAATCAGAAAGCAGCGACATTGATTATAAGATAAAGTTTTATTTAAAATTTCGTTTAATTCTTCTTTATTTTACACACTTCTACTTCAAATAAATCCACTTTTGTACAATCAACGTTATGCATATATGTATATTAGGTACTAAATTCCACACGACAAGCGACAACTTTTTAAATAGCATTGGAATAGCTGTTTCATAAGAGGTCGTAAAGCGCAGATATTTTGCGACAATATTTACTTTTATAGTTACAAAACTGCGTTTGTGTGGATACAATATATAATATGCAAGCTGTCTACAAATGTTACAAGAGCCGTGCTGTACCAGTTAAATGTGAAATATGCCGATTAAAATGTATTCAGTGCTGTAATGTACAATGTAAAAATTGTGTTTCTCATTCGTAGAATTGTTCTGGTTTTCTTTTAAGGAAAACTGTATTAGTACTAGGGATCGACACTCAAGTGTACATGAGCTCAATTCCAGGGACGGATTAATGAGTAAACGATAAATCGGCCCGCTACACAGGGCGCTTGCAATTTAACTAAAGTACTATTGTGCTTCAACGTCACCCACATTTGCCGCTTCAGATGCAATTACTTTTATATATATATATATATATATATATATATATATATATAGTAACTTATAAACAACGTTATTGAAAACGAGGAGGGGGAAGGCAGCTGTGTCACGTTGACGTTTCCGAGTTGGACAATTGCAATTACATTATTCATCTAAGTACCTAATTCTAAAGCTAGTAACTTAAGAGCTTTAGATTTATTTCATAATGCTTATTGTATTTTTCTCAATAAAAACGAATCAATAGAATTGATTGCTGTAGGCTGTTTAAGTTGATTCTATGTACGAAATGAACGTTTACTTCAGCTAAAAATAGTTGCTACGAATGTTTCAGACTTCCTAGGACACTCTCAGACAATTCCGATTCAGAAATTATAGATTGAGGAAACTTTACGAAAAATCAAAACTTAAATTGCCATTATTAGCTTAAGGATCATTTTATGGCTTCTTCGTGATTCACATACCCATTGGGTGCATTTTTGTTCAGAGAAATGAATGTGTAGAATCGATTGCAGTAGGCCTCAATTAATTATCTCCTTAAATTTTTAATTGTACTTTTTAACATTTTATAGTCATAATAATAATTTATTCCTTACTTTTACATCTGTGTGTATCTAATAAGTCCAGAAACGAAAAAAAAGGGCAAAAACTAACATACATTTGGAGAAACAGGAACAAATGTTACATTATTGACTATTATTGAACTAAGTTCTATTAAACTAAGTACTATACAATTTACTGGGCAGTTTCGATTCTGAAGTTATAAATCAAGGAAATTTTAAGCAAAATCAAAATTTCAATCGTCATTATTAGCTCTATAATCATTTTATGGCTTCTTGATAGAAACGGATCTGCAGAATCGATTGCCGGAGTTCTCAGTCAATTATATTCTTCACGTTTTAAGTACAAAATGAGCATTTGTTTTAGCTAAACATAGCTGTTACGTACATTTCAGATTTTCTGGGGCACTCCTATTTAGTTTTGCTTCTGAAGTGATAGATTAAGGGATGCGCAGAAAACAGCGTAAAATCAGAATTTAAAGTTATTAGCTTAAGGATCATTTGATAATTTCTTTATGGTCTACATAAGCGTTCGTTACATTCTTCTCGATAGAAACGAATCTGTAGAATCGATCTTATGCTTGAATATTTTATAATGCTATTAGTAATAATAATAATAATTTATTCATTACTTTTACATCAATGTGTATGTAATAATTTATTGCTTACACGTCGAAGTCCGGTCCTGGAATGTACCTCTAGAATGCCGATCCCTGCATCATCTAGCATTTAGCTGCGGCCAAGATTAGTTTATTTCATAGAACATAATAATTGTTATTAAAAAGAATCTGTTGAGAAGTTGAAAATTGACGTTTGTGTGAATTCTTCGTAACGTAAAAGCGATGACAAATTGTTTTGAGTTTGTTTGTAGGTATTTGTACTCTTTATTCGTTCTAATAGCAGTTCAATACTTGTTTATACATAATTCGTTGGAATATGGTACGGTTGTTTATTTTGATATGAATCCTATCCCAGTCTCAAACGCGGATCCCTGTATAATGTTAAAAGTATATTAATTTGTTGCTTAAAGATTTTGTAATGTTTCAGGTGTGAATTACAACTACAATTTCAGACATTAGCAACATGATTTATAAATAAAATTAAATAATTTATAGATATGTGGTAAAAGAAGTAATTACATGAAGACATAGTCAACATTGTTGATTCACTTACACGGATAAAAAATTACACTTCAGAGAAAAGCTGTCAAGAGTAACTATTTGTAATAAATTAATCCGGATGCTTTCGAAAATGTAAAAAACCGGTATTTCTTCATCGTCTATCTCCCGTTTTGCATACCATGTTTCCTTCCGTATTTACTAATAGTATTAACATACTTCACTTACTCTGAATAACAACGGATTACAGATGGATACTACTACTTTTCTTCTCGTAAGATCCGTATTCGCAGCCCGGGGCGAATCTATTGAAAGTACAACGTGCACGCCCAAGTTGGGATCGTGAACGACTCGAATCATTTGAACCTCTACCCAGTAAGACAAATTTCTTTTATGATTCTATCCACACCAGCGAATCTGATTGATTTCGTCTATAACAATGGGTATAAGACTCGATTTGTAATTTCAAAGGACAGATATAATTACTTCAACAATGGAATCTATGTAACAGTCATGCTATCACGTTAAATAAATTGGACAAGAGAAGCTAGTATACAGGTTATACCAATTCAAATGTAGTTGTATTCCTATATGGAAACAAAGCTTCGTTTCGCTGGATGATATTAAATAGTTTTAATTTCCCACTGAGATACTAACAATTTCTTAATCTGAATTGGAAAAGGATTTTGATTAGTGCAGTAGAAATATGCAGGGTTATTGACGACGACCGTCTATTAGATGTATCTCTAAAAGTAATGAACTATGATTTCGAAATTATGACGAACGATATTGTGCGTAGAGAAGTACAGCTGTGGCCATATATATTCGCCACTCTCGTTTTGAACGTGTTACACGAATATTATTGTATTTCTAAGAAGCAGGGTCGATGACGGACTTAACTAGGTACCTGGTGATGATGGTTTAATGGTTTATTGTAGGCCATTCTGAGTAAATTAGAAAATAGACGTAAAATTGTAATTTCTGAATATTTCTTCAGTCTTTCTTAAAAGTTGTAAGAGTAAGGTTGAGCTAGTTACAGTGAAGATATTGTGTCTGTGATTTTGTCTGTGTAATACGATAGTATACAGTAAAAAGTAATGCCGAAAACACGCGAATTGACGGAGGTAGAGCGGGGACAAATTGTGGTGTTAGAAAAGCAAGGGTTGTCGGTGTCTGCTATTGCCCGACAAGTGAAATGTGCGCGATCCACAGTTAGAATGACGATAAAACGATACAAAGAGAGTGGATCTTTGACAAATAAACCGAAAACTGGTCGAAAAAGGAAGACAACTAGCAGAGATGAGCGAGTCTTAACGCGGATGTCTTTGCGAGACCGGAAAAAAGGGTCTAAACAGCTTTCCAGTGAGCTTTTCCTGCTACATAATGTTGCTATTTCTCCTCGCACGGTTAGAAGACGCCTTTGTGAATTAAATTTAGGTGGATACAAAGCTCGACATAAACCATGGTTGTCTCCGCAACAAAAGAAAAAGAGACTGCTCTGGGCTAAAAGTCACCGCGACTGAACCATTGACAATTGGGCGAATGTTATGTCGACGGATGAGTCAAATATTGAGGTAAGTAATACATAATTATTGTATTTGCGGTATTCTGTATTCAATTCCTGGTATCTACAGTGTTTTTATCCTTTTTAATGGGTTCCAAAATGTAACAGTATTTATGTTTTTGTTGGTAGCTTTGTGGTAAACCTGGGCCTCAATACGTGCGACGCAGGCGAGGAGAGGCCTTTCATCCAGACTGTATCATCCCGACTGTCAAGTTTGGGGGTGGTAGCATAATGGTTTGGGGTTCCATGAGTGCAACAGGCGTCGGGGAACTGTTCGTCTGCGAGGGCCGAATGAACAGTCGCACGTACATCGACATGTTGGAAGAAGTTCTGGAACCGTGTGCGTTAAAATTATTCGATAATGATGAGCCAGAGTATTACTTCCAACAAGATAATGCACCGTGTCATAAATCTCGCGAAGTAATGCGCTGGTTCGAGGAAAATAACGTGCGGGTCCTGAAATGGCCGGCACAATCCCCGGACTTATCGCCAATTGAGCATTTGTGGTACATTTTAAAGCGAAATGTAGCTAAATACTCATCTACCACAAAGCAATGCTTAAAAACAAAAACATTCGAAGAGTGGAATAAAATCAACCCCGAACAGTGCTACAACTTAGTGAGCAGTATGCCCCGACGAATTCGTGCGGTGATAAAAGCCCAGGGAGGAGCTACCAAATATTAAGCAATATCTGTAAAAGACTAAATTGGGCAAAAGCTTACGCAAGCTGGAGTGATGATTGGAATATGTATTATGGACAGATGAATCGAAATTCGAATTATTAAGAAGTAAACGCCATCTGTTTGTACATACATCGTCATCCTGGAGAAAGAACAAACAGTGAAACATAGAGGAGGAAAGATGGTATGGAGTTGCTTTAGAGGGGGAAGAATTAGAAAATTAGTTCAAATAGAGAGAACGTCAATCTGTGTTTGAGAATCCTAGAAACCGATGCGGTACCACCTCGATGTGATTTAATTGGGGAGGGGTTCCTGTGTCAGCAACACCTTGAAACACCGCAAAGGTGGTTAAAGCTTATTCTCAAAATAAATCTTCTGAAGAGGTCCTATCCCTAGGGAGGTGATCGCTAGAGAGCCGTGATTGGATGTTGGAATGTTCAGTACCAAACATACACAAAATATACAAAATTTTCTATATTTACAAGACCGTGAAAGGTTTCAGAGTGCTCGTTTTTTTATAGAAAGTGATCATTAACCAAACAGATTGTTCTGACTTGCTGCTCTTAATTAATATCCATGTTCCTCGTTTACTTTGCCGCTTAATTCACTGTTTTATAGATACAACACATGCAAATGTTTAGCTTAGAGCCCTGCTACTTCACATTCCTATTAACGTCAATAGTATATGCAGTGATATTTTTATTCGAAAGAAATTCGAAGTGTGTTAGCAGTGATTTATTCCTGTTGTGATTAGTTCTTAGGTATGAAGTATGTTATGTACCTCTTTTTGTTGTTACGAGAGCGACCTGAAATGTTTTCGGAATCGGCAAGAGATGGCGCACAAAGGTGGAAGTGGATTCATTGGCTGGCAAGCGCAACCCTTTTTATGGCTACTGTCAAAATTTTAGACGTCTACTGTCAATAGTTGTTGTTTAAGAGTGTGTTTTGTGTAGCAAATCAGGTGGTTTCGTAAAAGTGGATAACATCGAATTTTGTGCAGTAAAACACTTCAGAATGAGTGGGAGAACGGCCACGGAAATTCGAAATATTTTGTTAGAGATTCATGGCGGATGTACTCCATCACTTTCGACCATCAGCTTCTCGGTGAGCGAGTTCAAACGTGGCCGCACAAGCACAGGTGACGAACCACGCAGTGGACGCCCAGAAACCGCTACCACGGATGAAATGGTCGACAAGATTCATATGTTATCTAATCGCCAATTGTTGCTGAAAAAGATAGCAGAGACGACATGCACCTCAGAAGAACGCGTTGGCCATATCCTACACGAAATTTTGGCTATGAAGTCGGGTGACCGTTTCGGAGGAGTATCTGGCCAGGATCCAACGCAATACAAGGAATTTGATCATGCTCTTCGTAACCGTGGATGAAACTTGAATTCACCACTGCATATCGGAGACAAGGAATAGTCAAAGTAGTGCATTTTTCTGGGAGGATCGTCTCCGAAAAAAGGCGAGATCGTTCAATCGGCCGGAAAGGTCATGGAGACTACTTTTTCGGATTCCCAATGTGTGATCTTCATCGACTGCAGAAGGAGGGAATACTACAGCGATTTATTGACCCGATTCGATGCAGTCTTGAAGGAGAAACGGCCTCGTTTGCAGCGAAAAAAAGTATTTTTCCACCATGACAATGTATTGGCTCATTCATTCCGCATCATCGTGTCCAAACAAAAAATCACTGGGAGGAAAGAGATTTGCTTCAAATGAGGAGGTCGTCGCCGCTGCAGGCGTCGAAACATCCTGTTCCGACAGCTTCAAGGGACTGGAGCATCGTTTGAAAAAATGTAAATGATCTTCTAGGAGACAATATCGAAAAATAAAAATAAAAAACCACTCTAATACCGTGTTTTTCTTGTCGATTCCAGAAATATTTCAGGTTGCCCTCGTATAGTGGACCTTTTAGTTGGCTATATTAATGACACGTTCAATGGTGTAGCATACTATAGGTCTAAGGTCGAGAAATTATTGCTTAGATGAAGATATTTGATGAAAATTCGCACGTTGTTGAGTAAGCGTTCCTCTAAACCGTACTGGGATTAAAGCTAGGACTAGATAAAGCTCTAAATACAGGATGTCTATGAAAAATGGAAAGATCTAATTCTATAGACCTAAATCCAAAATATTTTGCGAAAATTCGTTCGCAGACGCAAGGAAAAAAATGATAAGGATATTTAAAATATTTGTTTTATTACTCACAGCCGAAATATTCGTACGTAAACATGTTATTGAACTCTTAGCATGGCGTTTCAAAGATAGACAGTGTTATCTTGCAGTTTTTATAACATCGACAGCTGCGTTTTTGCAGTGGAATGGATGTATTACATATACACATTCTGCATCCATAGGCGGCACACACAAGGTGTTGGGTTCGAGTCCCTTCGAGACTGATATTTTTTCAGTAACTTAATTACGTTGGGTAATTGCAAAGAAATTGTAATTTTATCAGTACTAATCCCAACGGTAGTTTAGTACTAATATTGATATTAATATTAGCATTAATATTGATATTAGTTTATTCTAGTGCTTGCTATAAACTTTTACGACTGCGATTTATTTTTTTTTTAATTTAAAAGCAGCTTCCGACTATTCATTGGTGTGTCGATGCGAAGGAGCTACATATGATAGACACAGAGAACACAATATTAGTTTCATTATATTTCTGTAGTATGACGTAATTTACTTGTAATGCAAACTTAGCTATTGTAAATTACTTTTGCTATTGAATGCTAATTTGGTGATTAGTAGACATTATATCTTCACACTACAAATGAAAGTTATAAATTGGGCTTTGGGAAATTTGCAATATTAATTTACTACAGTGCATTATAATTAATCATTTCGTCACTCTGTTTTGAATGGATCGATTTGCTACCATAATTTATCTTTGTAGCCTACGTACATTATTGTTTCACACGAGTAGGGAGTTCCGACTACTGCCATAAAGCATCGCCTGCGTTAAGCAATACAATTAGTAACAGATATGAACAGGCTGTCCGCAGATGTGAGTAATGACGGGATTGCATTATAAATTTCTATTAGAACTTCACTTTTTATATGTTTGTTATTATGCTTTTTCGCAAATTCAAGTTTGTTACTAATAAGAATTAAAGTGATATATATATATATATACATATACAACATGCATATATATATATATATATATATATATATGTTGTAGCGTATGTTTCGCGGATAAAGGATGCCTTGTTATCCTCTCGTGTTTTGTCCCACGTTCGGCGTTGGTTCTTAGAACCACTGCGCAGTCGACCTCAAGAAGAAGATGTATGCGATTACATCGAAACGTCAGGACGTACAACACCGAACGCAGGACAAAACCCGAGAGGATAACAAGACATGTATATATATAACGATAAGGATAACGTTAACAGTTTTAATGTACCAAAATACAATTAAAATCCTTTAAAATTCTCCTGTGCAAATCTGAGATTTATGTAATTCTTGCAAGATTTGTTTCGTCGATGTTCTAAATGATCATTTTTTCTCTTCAACAAATTTGAGTTTTGTATATTTGTTACTCGATGACATTGTAATATTTTCTCACACTTTCAGATATATTCTATCCATTAAATTCTTTAAATTTTTATTTGTATGTTTGTTATTATACTCATGTCGTTATTTTAATATTGAAACGTCTTTTATCTTGTTTTTTGTGTAATTCTAATGAATTTACACAAGTAAACTAATTCTTTGTAGATATCTGATAGCTCCAGTTTTTAACAATGATAATTTATATCAATTATGGCAATAGGTTTCATCATAACACATTGTACGAATTGTTTTTTAAGTAATTCTTTTAAAACTTTAAACGAATGTACTGGAACATAAATGTGAATAGTTCTATAGCGATATAATATAACAGTATTAATGTAAACATGTACATTTGTCAAAACTACAAAATTTCATATTCATAATATATAATAATGATTTTTGCGCAGCACTGCAGTATACTCCACAGTAACAAATAGGTTTCGACAGTAATTAGGGTAATTGTGTAAAGTACAACACGTAAATAATGTTCTTTTCATAAATTTATTAGCCGAGAGAATAAAACGAAATTTATTGTACGCTCATCATGATTTCTACACGACTTCTCCATGTGGTCTTTGTTTAAGTTCAGACATATCATAACGCTTTGCACGTTTTCTGTACATGTTTCATATTCAAACTAATCACTAGCGGTCTCTTTCGGTTGCGGAGTGCAGATCACTAAGTCGTGGCTATACCGCAAGCTGTGTATTGAATTTTGGGCGACTGGAAAATGAATCGAACACCGGCTTCACTTCACAAAGACTTACGCATGTCTAGCGATTCGTGTCCCTCATCTCGCAGTAGTACAGAATGAGGGCCTGATTAAATCGATTCAAAGATGGATGTGAGGATAGGATTTTGT
The DNA here is from genome assembly GCA_023509865.1 of Trypoxylus dichotomus. Lineage (NCBI taxonomy): Eukaryota > Metazoa > Arthropoda > Insecta > Coleoptera > Scarabaeidae > Trypoxylus > Trypoxylus dichotomus. Next base: position 20,788,168 of record CM042080.1, read on the forward strand.
AGTAACAATTAAACAAGAGTAGAGAATACCGTTAGACAGCGATAGCATACCGCGGATTAGAGATGGTATATCGAATCATACATTCATTTGACACACATTCGCCCTGCAGAATAGCATGCATATTTCTCGACTTTGTTAACTTATAGAAGTCTTATTTCATCCTAGTTTTACTCCCACTTCCGGCAATCGTCAGGTCAAAAGTGCGCTCATGGTATGTCAATATTCAGTTGCATTCACACATGGTTTACTTCAGCGGTTCAGTTGAGAGGTTTTTAAACATCTGCCGTATAGCCCCGATTAGATCCTAGTGAAAGATTTTTTGGTTGGTAGTTACTTCGCAAACGATGATGATAATTGATTTAATAACTTCGCAGTAACCGAACATGAAACAGGCATAGAAAAATATATAAAACGTTACAGTAAAGTATTTCAACATGAACGGAAATAAGTGTAGGAATCATATAGTACGACCAAATGAATTTGACGAGCGGAAAATTTGCGAACTCATTTACCAATAGCTTGGCCCGCCCTCTCGCTGATCGCTTATCAGTGTAAAGTTTTTGATATTTTCACTTGTTCATACGAATTTTCTTTGCTTGAATCGTATTGCATCTTGAAACTATTTTTTTTAAATTACTCAATATCGTGCCCCTGGATTCAAGGTAACGAATCTTGTTACTTTTATATTGTATCATCCCTTTATTAAACTACTACTTTATAGAATATTCCATAATGTCTTCGAAATATGATGCTCTAACTGTTCTGAAGATTATTATTGAGTTCTGTAAGGAAGAAAAGCAAACAGGCCACTATCCTTTTCCTGTAGAAGAGGTTATAAAGCGAGTCACTGCGTTGACTGGAAAATTCCAAAGAACAATGTTACGTATTAAAAATAAAGCATCATTGAAAGTCCAATCACTAGTATCTGTCACAATTATAGAAAGAGTAAAGAGAAAAGTGGCTTCAAAGATAATATTAATTAATATTAAGCATAAAGTAAAAAGGAGTGTTGAAAAAGATGGGGGTGGATCATTTAGTCAAAGTGGTGAAATAGGTTGTTATTGTCGAGGAATTGTTTTTATTTAAATCGAATACAAAGAGCGAGGACTTCCATGATGAAATTAATTACGAATATTTTTCACAATGATTTAAAAAACAGTTAATGCATAATAGTAATCTTCAAGCTTCCACGGCCATTATTGCTGATTGCTCTTCGGTATTCAGGTTCTCTGCCGTATAGAAATTTTCACTTCTGAAGAATATCTCGATAAGATGATCAAAATGTCTACTACTAAAAATGTCTACACAGGAGAGAACTCCAGAGCCGAAAAATAATTGTTGTTATGGACCATGCACCCTACCATAGTGCTCAAATTAAGGAACCACCTGGCTTATTAGGTAGAAGTTATTTGAGATAATGAGACAAAACAATTCAGAACCTCACCATGAAATCGACAATTATGCAGCAGCTATGGGCCATACACTTTTGAGGTTACTACCATATCTTAACACGGATAAATTGGTCTAGAGGATAGTTGAAGAAAATTTGTAGCATAAAGTGTGAACGTACAACAACAAAAATATGATTTATAAATAGCACAATCACCTGTTTAACCATGATTTTGATTGAAACGATGTTTTATCTCTTAACAGTGTAAGAATTGTTGAAATAAACACTTCATTTCTCCTGGTGCACGGACATGAAAGAACAAAATACAGCGATTTCTAGAACAACAAAAGGAAAGTACGTATACCTAGTTTAAATTGTTTTAATAAAGTATCTAAACCACGCAAAACATGTAAAATAAATTCTAATTATGCAGTTTTTTATTTAAATGGGAAACGATTATTAAAACAAGATATTGAAAAGATTTCTCACTAGTTTTAAGTATTTAGAAACAGAGTGCATTGACTCTATTCTGCGAAAATGTAACAATAAGGATATTACGAATTTATATCTTCCCATGATAGTCCAACCAGCTGCTATGAATATCGTGAATGAATTTATTAACAATAGAAAATGGAAAGTGTTTACATTTGCATGTGTCAACGGATTCAAGCACTGAATTTTGATGCATGTATGGCAGCACACAATCAGAAAACCACACCTTCGCTGATTCTATGAGTCTAATTATGTAGTTTGATGAATGAAGAGAATCATATAACAAAATAATTCTTATATTTATGTTATATTGTGTTAATGCGATTCTGATAAATCTTTTGATTACCTACACGTTTATATACAAAATTTAGTGCCTTACCAGAGAAGGTCTTAGAGAGTAACGTATTTACTTCAAAACTTCAAATAAATGTTAGTATTCAGTAGAATTTGAAACATATGTATTGCTATGCTATATGTTGGACAATATCGTCCTATTATTTATGTATAGTTACGTTTAATTAATTGTTATAAGTTTTAAGAGGAACTACTCATATAAAAAACACAAATTTGTCATACATAAAATAAAATTTAATATTTTAATGACGTTTACTTTAGCAAAATGTTTATTCATATGTTTGTTCAACGTTGCTTGTAATCTTTACCTAAAGTTTGATTATAGTTACAAGAAATTTGTCTCCAACAATTTTGGTTCCACTGGGATTAAATTGAACATATATGCTGTTTGTTTATTGCAATCTTCACAAAGCAGCCAATTGCATTATTTCATCATAGGTAATACAATTATGGAAATTGTTTAATATTCATTTCGTATTATATAAAAGTATATAAATTAGCAAACAAGTTTGGCTTATCATCAAAAGAATGATGATGAGCCTTTTAAGCAACGACAATTATTTATGACAAGGAAAAGCGGGATTTTGAAAGATTAAAAAGACCTCTCTATGTAATTTCCTTGATAATATTTAATAATGCAACTATGAATTTTATTTCATGAATGGTTTTCACGCTGCACAAACCAGATATCTTTAAATAATTACATTTATTTGTATAAAAACATTGGAGATCCTATTTATCATCATACATCATATATGAATGATAAATAAATCAAAACCAGATTTAATAATTCCTATAATGCAGCGTAGCGTTTTATTAATGTTGCTCAACAAGTTGTTCGTTAACTTCAAGCGCATCAAAATAGCGAATCAATAGGATCAATGTTAAAAGGTCGAATTGATAGAAAGTGCATTTCAGCGTAGAATGATTGAATGGTATGTAAGTTAAAGTAGGTACATAATGTGGGCGGAAGAAAAAGTGAAAATCTAAAACGATGCGTTTCCCTAGAAAACGTCTACAACGGAAGTGCATTATAAAAAAGTGAAAAAGCGGATACGTAAAAATATGGACTGTAATATGTTAGAAAACGTTTCTTATAGGATAATTTGCAACACTACATTTATTAATGTTGGCACATCATCCTGGATAAAATAATCCATCATCAAATTATCTACGTACATGTATCTGCGGTTGTACCATATTAGCCTATTTGTTAAAGATAGTATCGCGTATATATAGTCGATTTCTAGATTTCAACACGTTTATTACAAGTTATACACGTCTAAGTTGCAAAAAGTTGTAATTTATTAAACTGCAACTAGTTATAAATATCATGTATGTAGAATAGCTTATATTTTATAGTTCTTTAACATGTATTCTACACATATTAATCTTGGTAAGCGACCACCTAAGCAAGAATACGAACTTTCAATCATGATAAGGATAAAAAATGAACGCCTTGTTAAACATTACAAGAACTATTGAGAAATTGCAAAACTCTATACATAGGAAGTATAGGTAGAAAAATTTTTAGCATATTTCCTATAGGTTGTGAAGTTATATTCTGTAAAAACGGAACTAACGAAATCGTTATTAATTATTATTACTGTAACAAGTTCTTCCATGGTTTACGTTGTTAATTACATCGACAAACTTTTCGAAATTATACACCAACTTTTTTAAGCCGTCCAAAAAGTAAAATCTCTTCAAGGCTGCAAAATAGCCCCCTGTTTCGGCAATGATCCCTCCATTTGATGAGAATTTCTTCCTAGTTAACCAATTTTTTTATCTCCGGTAAAAGTCGTCGGGAGTCACATCCAAACAATACAGCGGATGCGGTATCAATTTGTAACGCAAATTGATCAATTTCGCCATTGCAACTGTGGACTAATGGCCGGGTGTACTGTCATGGCGAAAGAGCACTCTTTTTTTTTTCAAATGAGGAGACCTTCTAAACAATTCTTCACGAAAAATGTAATATAATACCAAGCGAGATTAAACCAGGAGATTTCGCAGTCATCCAATTAGCTTTCAAAAAAGATGTTGATCTAATGGTTAATAACCATCGAACATCCGCGGTGTTGTATATGGTGTGCCACCCATGCGGGATTCTCTTAAGATTCTCTCAAGATCAAACTCTGTTCTAGTATGAGCGTCACTTACTGGGAGCAGCAGTATCGCATCAAACTTCACTATATTTACGCCCTCCTCTTGCCTCTCTTTCCCGTTCCCTTATAATTGTCGGCCATTTTTGTAATTATAACGTGAAAACAACATAAAAGGCAGTAGATTCCGGTTTGAGTACATTTTTCTCGTGTGCTTTTGAACTGTGAAATTTATATTATATTGATTCATATAAGTATGGTGCGCGTGTATTATAAAAATACTTGAAAAGCAACGATGCTTCATAGATTCCCTTACAAGAACGAAGAGGTAAGTAATCTATTATTTTTACATTATAAATATCATAAAAAAAGACATATCACATAATTATGATAAACTACACATTAGTTTACACCGCAATTCTGTAGTTCAATATCATAACTGTTATTTGTTTCAAGGTCAATTATAAGACCTTTGAATCACACTAAACCATATATCCAGTTGTAGTTAATAAGAAAGAAATTAAAAGGGCTTGGTGCTACACAAAGTACAATATGTTGTGGGTGTACAACATATGAATAACTCGAATTAGGAAAACCGAATTAAATAGCGTGGACCCAGTTTATAAGAAGTACCGGCTGTGTCACAACCAATCCAGTCATTACTCAAGGTTATTTCTAGAGTAAGTGAGCTAAAGAACTCTTGTCGTATGAAGTATTCCTACCATTGATTTACCCGGTAAGATTATAAAAAAATACTGAGAACAAATGACTTGTAATCAAAAAACACATTGAGAAATTACTATGTACCCAATAAATATCTTAACCATAAGCAAAAGAAATATTTCTATTTTTTATAATAACCTTTATTGTTAAAAAGTTTTAAAGGAATCATTTTTATTGACCATTATCTCTAATATAATTGCAAATAATTGAATTACCTTCATAGTTTTTAATGAAGATCCAACTTTGAAAAATTCAATACCGAGCTGGGAACAATGTAGCGCGTCTGAAACTCCTAATCAAGGTGTTTTCCACGATATTGTGACAAAGATTTGTTAAAGGCTAATTTATTGTAAGGCATATATTTAAGATGGTTATACTTCTTGCAGCAAAGAAATACAATTATCTCTTTTTTAGTGATTTCTCGATTTGGGCCAATACAGAATATATTTTGACCAAACACTCATTCATTCCTGCAATTCAAGAACCAATCGAAGTATTTTACTTGTTAGAAGTAGAATATATGGGATTTATCTATACAAATGAAAATTGAAAAGAGATCCATTGTATATTAATCTGCAATCATTTCAGATATGAATATAAATTTAATTTACATATTATGAGGAAAGTAATTCTTGTAATTAATAACAGAAGAAACAACGGCAGGTACTTCAGGAATTCTAAATCTGCAGTCCCTTGTAGAATTATGTCAGCAAGGTAATAACTCTAATTACATTTATTCTAGAGAATACACATAATTGTATACTTTATTTACTCACAGCACTCTCATTTACGTCAAATGCAAGAATTATCACGGAACATGATTTACTGGAAATTATTGGATATTTTTGTTATTAGCTTTGATTTTTATTAGTAATGTACATAATTTTTAAATTGTTGTTATTTCTATTTGACCTTTATTTGTATATTACCATTTGATATACATATTTACATTTTTTTTAGTTTTAGTATTTTTATTTAACTTTTATTTTTGTTACTTGGTTCCTTTATATATTTCAAATTGTTGCTGTTTGGTTTATGCTTTTATAGAAACCAAATTGTAAATATACTTTGTAATAAAATTATTTTTACACATGTTTTGATGTTTTTAATATTGTAAATGCCGCAACTTAGCTATTAGAATTGCGATATTTATTTTGTATTCTTTGAAATATGTTTGTAATCAATAGATTGTTTCAAGTTACAATTTATAAATGTCTTGTTTGATACATATCTTTTTGATTGCATGCTTCTTTCAAAGAATACAAAACTGGATATTTAATTAATATATTATTTATGATTTCCAATTCCCGCCCATAATGTTTAGTACGGGGGCCACTTTCCGTCAGCGCTGAAATTTGTCTCCGATCGGTAGTATAGGAGTTTCCCCGCATGGTGGTACCTGCCCATCGAGCAATGGACGTGAAATTTTGTAACACTTCCAACCGTACCGATTTAAATTTCCATTGGAAACTTAAAACTCAATACTTTTAATAAACAGCATCCCACACCAAATATTCATTGCTTTGGATGGGCCGTGACCATATAGTGGGCAGTATATTTCCTGGCGGATGTTTTTCGGGTCGACCAATTGAAGTGATAACGCCTCAACAAATTTCAATTATTGAAAATTTAGTGCTAGAAGATCACTGTTTGAAAGTGGAAGAATTAGCAGTGATAACAAACATATCCGAAGCAAGTTTTCGCTGAATTCTTCATGACCATTTGGGTATGAATAAAATTAGTGCAAGACGGGTATCGCGACTTCTTTCTGCTCTCCAACGTGAAGTGAGTTAAATGTGGGCGGTCTTTCTTAAACATGTGTGGAGACGACTCAAAACCGATTTTGGAGTCCATTGTCATAGGAGATGAAACAATGGTTCTGTTTTACGATCCTCTATCGAAAAGGGAGTCCATGAAATGTCGGCCACCTGATGAACCTCATCCCAGAAAGACGAAACTCAATTAATCAACGAACAAGATGATGGCCACAATATTCTGGGATTGTGACGGCATTTTGCTAATTGACTTTAAAGAGCGCAATACAACTATGAACGGCACATATTATGCGTCTTTAGTGCATAAATTAAAGGACAGTATTCGTGCAAAATATCGTGGAAAATTGACAAAAGGTAGGCGATTATTGCACGACAATGCTCCTGTCCATACTGCCGCCGTTTCACAAGCTGACATTCGCGAATGTGGCTTTCAAGAATTGGAATAGCCACCGTGTAGTCCACATATGACTCCTTGTGGTTTTTATTTGTTTACTAATTTAAAAGGAGACCTTAGGGGACATCGTTTTTAGGACGACAGTGAGTTGCAAGCAGCTGTTATAGAACATTTTAAAGGAAAAACTTCAGATTATTGTTACAAAGATATCGAATTATTAATTAATCGTTGTAATAAATATATAGAAGTTAAGAGAGATTATATTGAAAAATAAAGTTTCTCATATTGTTCCAATTTTCTTTCTTCTATATCAGGCCGAGAATTTATGGCACTTACCTCATACGTAACGTTCATGTTTCAAAATAACATTTGCTCAAACTTTTGTTCCTTAACTATAAGATAGATACTTCCTCCATACATCTATTCTTTTTACTTTGTACTAATTCTGAAGCGTATAATTAATTTATACCCACGATTATGATGAAATTATGATATTGCTGCAATTTGAAGGTAGTCACACGCCAATTCTAATCATGATTAATTATTACAGGTAATCAGAGTTAACCATTACGTTGATTGAAATTCCAAAATAGTAGAGTAGTAATATACGGCATTATAATTAACAAAATAAGGAAGTGTAAGAATTAAATTGCTACGCTATAATAATTAATTCTTAGAGCGTGTGCGTAAAAATAGGTTAAACATGTAAGGTCACAATTAACGATTTGCTGCATTCGCAACTTAAGGTATTTGTTTCGAGTTTTTTGTAACGCGTATAGGTAGTTGCCTCCATATTTGTATAATTTAAACTAATACGAGTATAATTGACTATGATAACTAGTGGTGCGGCTTTAAAGGCACAAACGGTTATGCCACTTTCTATAAGTAACAGTAGTTGGGTCTTCGCTACTATTAGTTTTAAACAATGTGTGTTTCATTTGAAAACTATCTATAAATATCCGAACATTTTTCAAGACATTTGATGTGCGAAGTACATACCCGTGTTACTGTTAATGCAATTAACATTTGCCAATTGCCCAATGAAGAAGGTAGTCTTCACAGCTACGAACATTCAGTGAGATACTCATGTTTACAGGTTTCTACTTTCACAAATATTTCGTGTGTATGACTCTCACTTTCTGATACACTTTTAAAATTATAACGTGTTTTTGAAAGACAATGGTTAACAAGTATTATAATAAAATGAAATTCTCTAACTTAGATGTACGGCAGTACGTTTATTTCGGAAAGTCTGAATCTTGATAGTAATTAGATGTCACGAAATAGTGTTCATTGGTATTATAATTTAAATATTCTCCAATGAACAATTTGATGAAATCAATTATTGCACAAGTCATTTTATTAGCACCAATACAAAATGTCGATGTTTATTCCGAATGCGGCTGGCCCGATATTTTGGTATTTAACAAATTGGTTAATGTTGTCGATGTTATATAAGGATTTTTATAAATTTCGAGTAAAACAAGGTTCATAAACGAGTTCTTACATCTTTTTATAAGAAGTAAAAGGAGCCAAAGTTGCATTACACCCAAGGTTGCCAGATCATGTAATAGGCTGTTGTTAACGCGTTGGCCTAACAACAACGAATGATTATTTCTTCAAGAATTTATTGCGAATAAAATATGCCCATAATTACTTCCGTAATCTCAAGAACACGATTGTGATGTGTTAATGATATTATAATGAAAGCTTTATTACAAGAGCTTTTGTAGATAACAATAGTGTAAAAAGAAATATTTTAATTTCAGATTAGGCATTGTGGACATTTTTAGTTGAAGTTTATTCGAAAGTAAACAGTGAAAAGTGTAAAAGTTAACGTTATTGCGATTATGATCACTTTGTTGGTTTAAAAGAAAGGCATTAATTACCTTTTTAATTACATCCCTATTATTTGACCAGCAGTAACATAATTATATAATATTGGTGAAGACATATGTACATATGAAATTTTTATTGCTTGATGTATATACACATATATATATACACTACTGTTCATAAGTTTGATCGCACTATATAAAATAACAAAATAAGCTAGACAGATCACGTCAGCAAGAAACTTATTAAAGAACCAAATTTTACTCATTAATTTAAAATCCTTTATTGACAAAACAACATATTCTAATAAAATATTCTCAACTACACTTCTTCTTTTATCTATTTTAACTAATTTTCCAATCCTTCCACCTTCAAAGTAACTTCATTCCATGATGTTTCCTCCTCCATATTTCACTGTTTTTGAAATACTCGTGTAAGTTCTTTTTCCGGGGCGGCCATGAACAGTGTGACGTTTACTCGGGAATAATTCGAATTTCGACTCGTCCGTACATACCACATTTTTTTCAATCATTCACACTCTAGTTTACGTGAGCTTTTGCTCAGTTTAGTCTTTTCCGTTTGTGTATAGAACACAACCGTGATTTTCTTACCGCTATACGATACCAGAGATCAGATTTTATTGGTCTCCGTTCTACTGTCGACACACTTACTAGCTCACGGCGTTGTAAATTGAACTCTGCCGTAATTTGCGGTGCAGCAAATCGTCGATTTCTGAGGGAAATTACTTGGATGTATTGGTCGTCTTATTCCGTGATTGATCTAGGTCTTTCACTTCGCTGTCTGGTCTGAAGCTTACCGGTCTCTTCCTTTCGTTTAATTATCCTATGCACACGAAACTTTAATTGTCGAACAATTTTACTATTTGAAACATTTGTTTCGTATAAAACAGATATTCTGGCCCGCGTTTCAATATTCAATTCCCTTCATTTTGGCATATCTTCGATCAAATAGACAATTTGGCAATATAAGGGATGCATGCTCAATGTACAGTTTATTACAAGGCAGGTTCTGTCTTATAAGGCATTCATCCCCTACTATTAACGCAATATTCCTTTATTGCCGTTATAAAATTTAATACAGGAATACATTGTTTTCGTATTTGAACGGATTTTGTAAATAAATCGTGTTGTTATGAATACGATCGGAATCGACAAGAAAAACACGGTAATGGCGTGGTTTTTTATTTTTATTTTCCAATGTAGTCTCCTCTAAGATGAATACACTTTTGCAAATGGTGTTCCAGACTCTTCAAGCCGTCGGAAAAGCAGGATGTTTCGCGCAAAATAGGTATCTGTAGCGGGGATGACCTCCTCATTTGAGCCAAATATCTTTCCTCCAAGTGATTTTTTCAGGTTTAGAAATAGGAAGTAATCACTGCGGGCTAAGTTCGGTGAATATGGAGGATGAGAGCTGGTGCATTGTCATGGTGAAAGAGCACTTTTTCCGCTTCAAACGAGGCCGTTTCTCTTTCAATACTGCATCGAATCGGGCCAATAAATCGCTGTAGTATTGCCCCGTGATTGTCCTTCCCTTCTACAGATAGTCGATGAGGATCACATCTAGGAAATTCCACATAATGGTTGCCATGACCTTTCCGGCCGATAGAACGGTCTTCTCGGAGCCGATTCGTCCGGAAAAGTCCACTGCTTCGACTGTTCCGTGGTCTCCGGTATGTAGTGGTGGATCCAAGTCTTATCCATGGTTACGCATTCTTTTGAGATGTCGATTGTATCTGCTACCTCTTTCAATTTTAGTCGGCAGTCGGCTAACACCACATCATGAATCTTGTCGTCCATTTCATCGTTAGTAGCGGTTTTTGGGCGTCTATTGCCTGGTTCGTCAGTTGTGCTTGTGCAGCCACGTTTGAACTCGCTCACCCAGAAGCTGATGGTCGGAAGTGATGAACCTCTAGCAGAATATTTCGAATTTCCGTGACCGCTTCCCCAGCCATCCAGAAGTGATTTATCACTGCACGAAATTCAATTTTATCCATTTTTGCGAAACCGTCTGACTTACTGCACAAAACACACTCTTCAACAATAACTATTTACAGTAGACGTCTGAAATTTTGACAGTTGCCATAAGAAAGGTCGTCCTTGCCGATTAATGACCAATGAATCCCCTTCAACCTTTGCGCGCCATCTATTGACGATTCCGGAAACATTTCAGGTCGCCCTCATATATACTATCAATATTAGATTGTAAATACCATTCAAAGAAGACTAGTAGAAATTTTCTTGAATATTTTTGAAATAGTTCTAGGTGTAACACCATATTAGGCGCGATCAAACTTATGAACGACAGTGTATATGTATATACACATAGATATACACATATACATGCTATAAATTCTCGCTTGTTAACGATTATAACGCAATAAACCAAAGGTGGGCTTGTAGAATGTTAAACCTCTGAAATATGAGAAGTCATTATCGGTTGTCATTTCTTACTTGATCTGAATTTTAACGGGAAAATAGATTTATTGCTTTCATGCTCGCATGTAATATTCCAGCAATACAGAAAAGGAGTGAAATCATCATTCCGTATTTCGGAATACCTTCGTTTCTATATGGACATCTCGTGGCGATCGACAGGTTCGAATGACACAGTTTCATCACCGATAGCTACGGTATTCCAATCGCAAGTCTTTTACTTTTGAGTAAATTCCCCAGGAATATTTTTCTTTTTACTAGCAATTCAAATATTGCAACATTCGTGTATATATAGGGCATCACCACTCTTGTGGAAATTATTCTAACACACGATTGTACTTGTCAGGTAGCGATCATTTTTAGGACAACAAATCTTTACATAAGTTTTCTAACAAATTATTTTACAATACCCAAAAAATGTGTTTGACAACTAAATAATAATTAACTTCAAGCTATAGCTTAAAGCGAGTTAAAGAGCAAAGCAAATGACTAAAAAGAAGAACGTATTCCTAAACATAGTAATATTATCTTATTAATGGAAATGAGAGAATATAGGAGACAGTTAACAAGAAGTAAAAAGCAAATATATCTTAAACGCTACAATTAAAATATTAATTAGGGATTTAAAGACATTTGAATAGCAGAAAGGTTTCTAGTTTTATTTAAATCACATGAGCAACACATTCGACTGTTAGTTTTACATTATTCTTTATAAATTATGAATTATATACAGTTCGAATAAGGCTAAGATATTTAATGAAACAAAATGGTGTCTGCAAAACGTTGATTGGTTGCTATCAGCAATACATCATGCCTTTGTTTTTTGTTTAAGAAAAATTAATTTAACATATGATCTGCTTTTTATTCTAGAGGTTTTAGCTAGCTAAATGGCTATTTGTCAAGCTTAAAGAAAGATATATTAGCATTGAGTACAGTTGTGTTATAGTTACTCAAAACATTAACTATACCGTCATATAGGTAATAATCCTTACAGCAACATTACACCGAAATCCCAAAGAATTAGCTTATCCAGTGATAAGCTGTATCAAGCACAATGGTCATATCTAACAGAATTCCCATAGAGTATCACTTATTCTCAATCCAACGCAATATGCTATTATAAATATCTCATAAGGCAGTAATTGTTAATCTGGTAACCCGGAATATTATCACCTTTTTCATGAATAGATTTTATAGAAGTCACCTTAAGAGACCGAGAATATCCCTATCAAAAAATTCATTAATTAAGCAGATAATAGGTCTAGGTGGTTTATGCTTAAGTGCCTTGAAGGTGTACGTAAGTTGCTTATTTCCGCCGAAATTAACAAAGTTACTGACCTCGCTGTCAAGCATGCGATTCGAGGGTAAAAGTGTTGCTTATAGCTTTTAAGGAAGATTGCACACATAACGTGGTTGAGGAGTGTTAAGAAACCAAAGCCACTGTAACAGTTAATCGCTATTAATACTAATATTAATTAGAAAATACTCCTATTCTAAATATTAAAGTTAAAATGGTTTTATGAAAGTTTTACCTAAACTAAAGCAAAATATGCGTAATGGAAATATGTATTACGTAAAGTATACAAATTCATTTTTCCTAAATAGTAGTAGGCATGAAATAAAAGAATGCATAATAACATGCTACGGAATGAATAGCATTTCTGTTGTTATAGATACCATCAATTAAAGAGAGCCAATAAAAGCGCTAAACGTCGTAAAAAATGATAGTGATGTGTGTGCGAACGTTCGATCGAAGATGAAATTCAAACCGACAGACTTTCACCTTAGCTATTCTTAGACATTTAAGTTAAAAACAGGCTACATAGAATTCAACTGAGATCTCTATCGTTTCTACATTATTATGCTATTTAACTGTTACCCGTACAGTAGTAAGAGAAATTGTTAATCGGATTTTAGTAATTCAATCGAATCGCTAAGGTCTCGTTACGCTAATTGAGAAGAAGGACAAAGTTTAGCGGCACATGGTTAGTAAAATTATGCAAGAGATTTATCAGTTACATTGACATTATTTACCAAGAATCATTTCTACATTTTAAAAGGGCTAAAATTAATTATTGTGAATATCTAAACTCCTTAAAATCCCTGTTTGTATGAGGGCAACATTTTTTAATACGTTGACCGTCAATATAGATTTTTATTTGAATCTGAGACGGTAGCAATTACATAAAGGCATGATAAAACCGTTAAAACTAATTTTAAGCCAAATTATTTTAATACAAAATTCATCAATATATCTTTAACACACGAAATATTTAAATTTCAACCGTTTTATTCCTATATTATGCGAACTAATAGTGTAAGGGTCCATTTGTGTCAATATTTTTTCACTAAATCGGCGTGAAAGTTTTAATTTTTTTTGAATTAATTAAGTATTATAAAAATGCCAATGCACAAACAACTAATTTTGAAAGAACTTTGCGCAATTGTGTTTCCCAAGAGGAAATACGTTTGGAAAAGGCTTTTGCTGATAGATTTGGTGTTTATTTGTAAAAAAAGCATTTATTGACTGTATACTTGAAAGAATGTATTCGGGTAAAGGTACTATTAACACATAGGCTGAAAAGTCCCGGGCCTAACAAAGAAAACACGTTTTTTCTGGTTCAAAATTAGCTTTATTCATCAACGTAATCTCCATCAAGACCAACGCAATCATTCCAGCGCCGCTCTAACATTTCAATACCATTTTTGTAGAACGATTTATCTTTTGCCTCAAAATAGGCCTCAGTTTCAGCGATAACCTCTTCATTCGTGCGAAAGTTCTTACCGGCGAGCATTTTTTTGAGGTCTGCGAACAGCCAGTAGTCGCCGGGAGCCAAATCTGGCGAATACGGTGGATGTGGGAGCAATTCGAAGTTCAATTCATGTAGTTTTGCCATTGTTTTGATTAACTTGTGACACAGTGCGTTGTCTTGATGAAACAAAATTTTTTTCTTTGCCATATATCTTTGCCATATATCGTTTCTTTGAAATTTCGGCCTTCAAACGCTCCAATAACGCTATATAATATTCACTGTTGATGGTATTTCCTTTCTCAAGATAGTCGATGAATATTACACCAAGCACATCCCAAAATACCGAGGCCATAACCTTTCCAGCCGATTGTTGTGCTTTCGGGCGCTTTGGACGAGGTTCACCAGTTGCTGTCCACTCAGATGACGATCGTTTTGATTCCGGAGTGAAGTGATGGATCCATGTTTCATCCATTGTTACATATCGACGCAAAAATTTCGGTTTGTTACGTTTAAACATGGCCAAGCACTGCTCAGAATCATCAACACGTTCTTGTTTTTGGTCAACAGTGAACACTTTGAACAGAGCTCTCTCATAGTCAAATGCTCATGCAATATAAAGCCAATACGTTCTTTTGATATCTTTACGATGTCAGCTAACTCACGCAACTTCACTTCTCGATCATTCAAAACGATTTTGTGGATTTTTTTGATGTTTTCTGGTGTTATCACCTCATTTGGACGTCCACTGCGTTCTGCATCATCGGTGTCTCCACGACCACGTTTGAAGTCAGCAAACCAACGTTTTATTGTTGTTTCTGATGGAGCGGAGTCCCCATAACACTTTTCAAGCCATTGCTTCGCATGAACGGTATTTTTTCCCATCAAGAAGCAGTGTAAAATTAAAAGACAAAATTGTTTTTGATCCATTGTTTTGAAAACAACAAAAGTAGCGTGACTCTTAGCACAATAACTCACAAACTAATGAATAGAATATCATGAAATTTTAACAGCTGTCTTTTGAAGGTTAGTACTATCTGAGAAAAAGGTGACTGCAATAAAACTAGCGTCATCTATGTGTTAGGCTCGGGACTTTTCAGCCCATGTGTTATAAACGTATCCGCAAAGAAAAAAATTGCAATGACAAGAAAATATATAAACTTTAGATAAGTAGAAATAGGTAACACCAAAAGACGAATAAAAATTTAAAAATTTCAGCTCTAAGATGGTTTGGGATCGTTTACTAGCACACGAACTGTGATTTGGAAAAACAACATATTGCCATCTGCAAGGCGAATTCTCGATCAACGGTTCATATTCCAAGAAGATAACGACCAAAGGTATACAACCAGGTCA
The DNA here is from genome assembly GCA_023509865.1 of Trypoxylus dichotomus. Lineage (NCBI taxonomy): Eukaryota > Metazoa > Arthropoda > Insecta > Coleoptera > Scarabaeidae > Trypoxylus > Trypoxylus dichotomus. Next base: position 20,803,796 of record CM042080.1, read on the forward strand.
TGCAAGAACCTTTTGGAAGAAAAAGAGCGGCAGATGAAGTAATAATAATGCCTTGGCCCTTTCAAAGCCCTGACTTGACTCCTATTGAAGTTTCGTGGAATGAGTTGAACAAAATGGTTAAAGAGCGACGGCCTCAAGATGCTCAACAACTTTGGGGCTATTTACAGGAAGCTTCATATTAAATGGATGCCAATTACCTGCAAAAATTAATAAGCAGAATGCCCAGAATTTCCGAAGCTGTCAGACAGACTAAAGAAGAACATATAAAGAATTTTTAATTAAATAACATACCAAAAGTAATTACCTTAGAAGTATTGTTTGTATACACTACATTGTTGTTTTCACATATACTCTGTGTTCATAACCAAAGTTTATATAAAAGCAGCTATGCATATTTGAGAAAAAAATCTTACTGTTTCCAAACTTCGTGACGGTATAGATAATGTACAAATGGCGTGGAAAATTCCTTGAAAGAAAAGTTGCTAAAAAATACAGGACTCCAGCTAACACACTATAAACTGCATTGACAAATAAAAGGTATATTTTACCTTATAATTAGGGAGGAAATAGAACTTGAAGAAGGATAAAAAATAATACAAAAATGGAGCTCAATCATTATCACAGTAGTTGAATCAACAAGAGATGCAAGTATGGTAATGTCTTGGACAATAGTTAAATTAGGGAATAAAAACTTTAACGCAAGTACGGGATGGTTAAATAAATTTAAGCGAAGATATAATAAAGAGGAATGTCAAAAATGGATTACAAACATTATACCAACGATATTGGCATATTATATAAAAGCGAATGTTTTTAATGCAGAAGAAACGGGACTCTCCTTTCACTGTTTACGAGATAAGACTTATAAATAATGCTATGATACCAAACGAAGTAGAGAAAGGGTAATATGCTTACTTGTTTGCAATACTGTGGTTTCGGAAAAATTAAACTCATTGATCATTGGTAAACACCAAGTGGCTTTTGGTATTAGATAAAAGAATTTTCAAAATTTCGAGGCTTTTTCATGAAATTTATTAATAATCATTCGGGTTATCCTCACGTTATACAAAAGAGACTAAAATGCGTTCGTTTGACATTTTTCCCTTTAAACATGAAGTGCCAATTCAAACCATTACACCAAGGTACTATCAGTACCTTAGAATGTCGTTATTGCTGTCATATTGGGTACATGGGTAAACAAGATTACAAACCTGACATTACTTAATTATGTAGAGAATATCTTGAAGGAGGAAAATATTGATATTACATCATAATAATTAGCAAACTGCTCGCGCTTAGTTAATACAGCAAAACCGAAAAATTTTATAAGGAAACAACACATACATAAATCTATCTATATGGATGAAACAAAGCAAATTATTTCTTAGAATATTCAGTTTACCTGATTTAATACAACGGATAACAGGATTCCTTACATCTATGACAAGTAAATATCAACAAGATTTGTATTTTTGAGAGGAATAGTGTTTGTTGTAGTTATTAGATACGCATAGTAACTAGATTTAAATCTTTTGATATATTGTACTGTTGCGCGTATGCTTTGCATATGTTTAAATGGATTGTACTGTATATCGACCTTCGATGCCGAAGAAATAGAAAGCATTACAGATCCAAGGCCGTACTCGTAGCGCATTGTGAATTGCGTTAATACGAATATGAGTAGAGCTGAGATGTCTTTCAACTGTCTAAAATCGATACTCACATACATGCAACTTAGAAGATTTAAAATAGAACTTGCATCGACATCATTCCAATAATTTGAAAGTCAAGTGTTTTAAAATCAGTGAAGTATTCCCTTCCCTTTGCCGATAACTTTTGAACGGCAACAGTAAGTGTTATCAGAAAACAAGTCGATTTTTATTTTCTATAACTTAGTTTTCAGTGTTTAATTCTATTTCCGATGTCACCGAATGTTATGCCATCTTCTTTGTCCTAAATATAATTTATTTATTTCTGTTTTGTCGATTGATATTATTTCTTGTTTAAATTTAAATGTTGTTAGCTTCTCGCTCTGTACATTTTATCTGATCTATGCTGCCATAACAGTCATAAGTGTGGTGCAAAATTACATTATGGCAACGTTCATTATTACATTCTCTTGTTTGTTCTTGTTTTGTTTATTATTATTTGCTTACTTTTTTGAACAATTTTAATAATAACAGTAATCCGTACCTTTGTATCTCCCAACAGCTTTCGCCAATTACAGGGAGCATCGGCCGGTCATGAGTTATTATTAAGGCTGCAGAAACAGGAGCTTCTGGGATGCCTGCGGCTCGGTTACTATCAATACTAAAAATAGTGAATGTAATTGTTTACTATTTTAGTTTAATTGTGTTGTTGATGTGGACTCTACATTATCAAAGCCTACATCAACAACACAATCAAACTAAAATCATAAGTAATTACATTAATTATTTTGAATATTGATAGCAACCGAGTCGCACGCATCTCCAAAAGCACCCGTTTCTACAGCCTTAGTTATTATTACTCCTGTGTCGGTGGATACATATTGCGTTAGCGCCCAAAGAATATGTAATTAAGTACAATATTTATTGCATGCACAGTTAAGAGATAGAATTTGATATTAAAAGAGAAATACAATCATGTTCGGCATCTTAGGCAAACGAGAGGTTATTATCCTTATAAGTAAATACGGAAGGTGTATTCAGTGTCAATACGTCCTAAGACCGATTTCTCTTCTCTCTTGTCTCCTTAAAACATTGTAAGGATCGATAAAGTTTCGTTTAGATTAGTGGCTTATCAATTCGTTCCTGATTATCAGCTTTGTTTCAGGCAAGATTTAAATACGCAACATGAATTATCGTCGTTAGTAGCAGAAAATGAAACTACACTTGCTAAGAATCGATATTAATAGTCAATGGACATTTTTATTGATCTAGAAGATACTTGCAATATTGTAAACTTGTCAATATTAAAAAAGAGACGAGATAAAATTGATTGGCTCAATATTGCGTCTAATATAGTGGAACTATATATTTGCAAGATATTACTAATAAAACCATCAGATAATAGACTTTTAGAACCCAGATTAGCATCCAAAGATTTAACTCAAGAACCAGTATTAAGTTCTCTTAGTGATAGAGTGCACAGATGGCATCGCGGCTTATACAGAGCAACAAACTATGTGTATAAGTTAGATCAATGATGCAATTATTTTTAAACAAAGCAATTACAAATGTAGCGAGTAAGTTTTTTCGAGACACCACCTTTTTAGTCTTCTATGTATTACATTAATATGTAATATATGTAATGTTCACAGGTATACTAGTAAACTCCACTTCACACAAAATAATTACTTATTCGGAACGCAGCGTTTCGAGAGCACGTGGACGCTCATTATCAACCGTGTTACCGACTGAATGTAAAAACTGTATCCAACATGCAAATTATTTTCTACGCAGGCTCTAAAATTTCTTAACATATGACTATTTACAATCCATTGGATGGTCTCAGGGTATGTGTGTATTTTCAGGAAAGGATAGAACTAAAACGAACCGTATCTTTAAGAGGGCCTTATGGTAATAAATCAATCGAGTTTACGATTTTAAGAAGTTTAATTTAAATTTTTCAAATCAATTTTATGTTCGGATTTTACCATATGCTCTGCTACGCTTGATAGATCTGGTTTATCGAAACGATAGTGTCTAATATGTTCTTTGAACCTCGTTTCGATACTCCTTTTTGTTTGTCCAATATAAACTTTCTCACAATCGTTGCATGCGATTTGGTAAATTCCAATTGAATTATTTATTAATAAACCACGATCTTTTTTTTATACCAAATTCTAGTAATTGTAGATACATAGGAAGATGATTTGGTAGTAAGCTTAAGTAGAAAGCTAATTTTATTAACACAGTTGGCAGGTGTCAAAGAGGAAATACTATCTTACGTACGATAAAGTGTCTTTTGGAGCTGATGTATACTTAGCCCATACTGAAAAAATTTAATGCAATACAGAGCAGCACATTTCTAATTTGCTTGGCAGCGATGAAATCTACATCTGTTCAAGCCCTCTATGCAGAAATTGGGAAACTACTGTTGGCATTAAGACGAGAACTTCTCAGTCAAAAATTGATTTTGAAGAATAGAGCTATGGAATCTAGTTTCATGAATAGATATGTAAGATTACATATAAATTATCCAGTTTGTATTAGTGCAAGCAGCCAGATCCTCTTCTTGAACTGGCATTATTTATTAACACCGCATAGTTTGATAGTTGTTATCTCACACAAGCCACTTCCGTTTCTACTCAATGGCATTTAAATTTGTACTTCATAAGCCTAAAGTTTTGATTTCAGATTTCACAAATAAGTCCACAGATACAGATTCATTTATAATGAAATCCTTTGCTAGATACAAGCAATCCATGCGTACGCCACCCAATCATCTCTGCTATGTGAAAAGAGATTCAATAATCTAGATTTCTCTGAAAAAATCAATTGGTGCCAACTCAGATGACCGCGGAGGCCAAGTTATTTCTTCATTGCGCCCTATCCAACGTTGAAGGAACGTTGTATTTAAATATTAATGCACATCTGCAGAATATTGAGCATGGGCGCTATTGTGTTGATACCATAACTAGGGAGATAAGCACTTAAAGCTGGAAGTGTTTCTGTTTGTAATCGCTGTAAATCCTTTTCACTATTTAAATATCCGTCGATAAAAAAACGATTCTATAATTTAAGAGCTAATGATACCTGTCCATAAATTTACTTTTTGGGAGTATTGTGTTCTAGTTTCGTTAAAAAAATGTAAATTTCTTCTGCTTCAATATCGAGTGTCTATCAGTAACAGAAAATGTCGCTTCATACGTAAATACAATTTGTTTGAGAAATTCAGGATTATTATTAATAATTTCAAATGGACGCTCACAGAAAAGATTCCTTTTCTCGTTGTCGCGGTGTCTAAGTTCTTGATGATCTTCAAATCTGAAGCATTGATTTTTTTCACTTTTCAAGAGTCTGAATACACTAGATTTACTTATTCCTAATTGTCGTCAATTGCCTGGTAGAAAGTTGATGTTTTCGGTTAATTGGTTTCTACATGAATGAGTCCTTGCAGTATATGGTCTTCTTCGTTTCCGATAACTTAATTCTACATGTCCTTTACTTTTAAATTTCGAAGCTAACCTTGATATAGTTGAAAAATTTGGTGCTAGCCTTTCTGGGTAGGTATCGTGAACCACGTCAACCGTTGCTTGCAAATGTAATCCCGAAAGGTACCATGTCACCAGCTGTGTTTTCTCTACCTTTGCGTGCATGCTTTAAGGTTAATATTAAACTAACGTATGATATATCAAAATAAGGCTACTGTCAAATTATACTGACATGTATTTTATGTGAATCAACGTAAGCATGTACACCCTGGTTTCTATGGAAGTAAAAAACCAATACATGTTTGTATATTGCATTTTAAGTGAAATTCGCGCTATTTAGAAAGATTTTTGTTAAGAAAAAAATGTTATTAATTATGTTTAGTTTCTGAAATTACAAAGTGTCTGAAAAGTTCAATATTCTAAACAAAGTGACTTGAGAAGAATACGAGATATTTCATTTACTATAGCCTGCCCTGATGAAGTTTTTATATTAGAGTGAAATGTCGACCTAACGTCTTACTTTCATTATAATTATCTACCATTTCGAAGCCTATTTTTCATCATCAAATCAAATTATTCAGACTGGAAATAAGAACCTGCTTTATGCATATATTCAAATTGAAATTATAAATAAAAAATAAACATCTGGGATTATGCATTTGTATTTTTACATTCATCTTCAATTTTTAAAGCACTTATGCATTAAAACTCACTTAGAAATAACTCGTGAATTTCTATTTTATGTATTATGGATCCTACTACTACAAATATATAGATGTAACCAATATACGTATTTATTGTTTATTTTTTTAAACAACTTGACCCAAATACCTTGTTGCTTAATGCTTTCTCTTCACGTTTTAACACAAAAATTAGACAGAAATCCAGGGTACGAAATGGTGATAGTTAATCAGTGTACCGTATATAATTCAAACCTAGTACCTGAGCTATACTCTGTAAAATTTATCCACGGTGGTAATGAATTATTATCGAAATTTTTAATAACCCGTTCATTTGTTTCGTTACACGCATTCGTTAAGAGCATGGTTTCAAATAGAAAATGAAAATCGAATATTATCAGTTTCCTTCGGAGAAAGTTCTTCTCCGTTGCTTGGCAATACTCTAGCAAACATAGGAGTTGCGCGAACAGCTTTCTTTTCTTTTTTACGTTCATAAACAATCCATTCGTGTATAGTATTATATAAACAAACCCTACATTTCAAAAACTTCTTCGAATATGTAAATACTTTCCAAAGTAGAATTTTATCGGATCGTTAAAATTTCTACGTTTATACATTTGTGTCATGGCAAAGACTTGTATAATTACTACAATTAGTAACATTACTACCGTCTAAATGAAATGCATCGTTTTAATTAATATCGCAGCGAAGCTTTCAGTTCCGGATATTATAGATACGTTAGTAAGTTCACTTTTCATTAATTTTATGCCGCAAGGTCGCCGAAGTACGATTCATGGTAATTCACCTTCGAGAATGACGCTCATAACTTTGGGGAATGAGTCATTTCATTTTAATGATATGTTTTTTTGTTTGTTCTTCATGTAAATCAAATGGAAGCGAAGATGCAATGGTGACCTTTTCGATTGTAAATTCCGTTTCAGAAAAGATGTTTTATTGTCTTCACATTTGAAATTTATTGAGTATTGTTTTGTTTTGTTATTATGGAATATTGCTTTGGAAGTAGTACCAGCGGCTCTTTAACAATGGTTATTGTGCTAAGCTACAATTGTGAAAATTCGGAGATGGTGTTAAGAGTGCGTGCACAGTAGAAATAAATAGATGTGATTTGTAAATAATGCATTACGAGGGTTTCTTCTATCTTTGTTATAAACTTACATTACCACTACAAAATAACGTAAACTACTACATCATCATTCGTTTCTGCATATCTAATCTTATTATTTAATCTCTTATGATTTTACTTAAAATCTATTGGGTAGAAATTTGAAATGAATATGCTAAATTATTGTACGCTCCATATGCACATATTTTGTAAATCTCACTTAATTTATGACTACTACAACACCTTCAATTTGTTGTTGTCTTTTTATTGTCATTTACTACTTTGCTATTATACTCAACTCGCTCTAGAAATATTATAAATACGCAAATTTCGTGAGAAAGATAATACTGTAATACATATGTCTATAAAAAATAAATTCGAAATTAAGCCACCTTTATTAGTACGATAGTCATTTGAATGATAACGATTAAGAAGTACAAGAAGTCAATAAAGAATGATGAAACATAAAATATGTAATAATGGGAGCAGCTACTGAAACCTTTGGATATCGAAGATAAAAAATTAAAAGTATAAATTAAAATATTGGAACCAAAAAATCAAAGAAAGGATTATCAAAAAGAAACAAGCACACCTAATATGGATACAAGATAAAACAGAGGCAAACAGAACAGAATATAACAGCTGAAGTGAAAAGGCAGAGAAAGATTGGAAAACAGGAGTGGTAAGGAAGAAGAAGAGAATAAGGATAGAAGTGTGGACCATATAGAATTAAGAGAGCTAGAAGAAGCACTACAAAAAATAAAAAACCGAGAAGCTCCGGAACAAGATAATATAAATGTAGAACTTTTCAAATATGCCCCTGCAGAGGTAAAACTAAGGTTTTTACAACTACTAAATAAATGCTGGAGAACGAAAACAATATCTTACAGTTGGAAGATCGCAAAAATAACACCAATATTTAAAAAGGGAGACTGGTACAACTGCGAAAGCTACAGAGGTATGTAGTTTTCGCAGTTGTGTTTATATACCATACCATAACTAAAACTACAGAGGTATGCAGTTTTAGTTATGGTATGGTATATAAAATATATTCAGAAATAGTGACCGCCAGGATAAATAAACTAGTGGCGAATATACTCCAGGAGGAACAAACAAGTTTCAAAAGAGGAGGATCTTGCACTGATTAGCAGATAATAGAGAAACACCAAGAACATAACAAAAAGTAACACACACATTGTGTATAGATTAATAAAAACATTTTACAATGTAGTAAGAGAAAAACTATGGGACATACTGGGAAAACGAGGAATACCACATCTGATTAAAGTTATTAAAAGCATGTATGACAACTCAAAGATTCCTATAACCGGTAACTATAGATTTAAGACTACAAGGATGTATCTTGTCGCAAGCACTTTTTAACATATACATTGATAACGTATTATGGGAATGGATGACAAACATCAAGTATTGCACACTCAATCTGAATAGACAAAAATATTTGATGGCACTACTTTTTGCTGACGACCAAGTATTAATTGCTAGTGACGAAGACTCACTTTAAAGAGCTGCCTACGAACTAAAAAAACCAACTGGGAAATATAACTTAACTATATCGACAGAAAAAAACTAAAGTAATGGCATTTAATAAAAATGAAACAATCAGATTAAAAATAATAATTAACAATAAGCCAAGAAAACAACTACATTTACTTCCTCGGATCTACCATATCGTGCTATCAAGGCGATATGGACATACACACAAAAATAACAAAATTTAACCGAATAAATGGCGCTGTAGCTAGAACATTGAAAAACAAAGCAAGGCATGATACGTTGGTGAAGCTTTATGAAACAGTGTCAGTTCCATGCGGTATATATGGTAGTGAAACCTGTACCATAACTAAAGCAAATGAAAGAAGAATCCAAACATCGAAAATGGGATTTCTAAGAAGAGTAGCAGGATATACAAGAATATATAGGAAGAGAAACACAGACGTAAGAGCAAACTTGAACTTAGAAGTGTTAACGATATAATAAGAGAATGTGGACAGAATTGGAAAGAACACGTGGAAAGAATGGAAGACTATAAAACACCCAAAAGAGCGTGGAATTATGAGGCAAGAGGAAGCATATAGCTACTTTACGAATAACTATTATAATATATCTGAAAAGGCATCTATCGGAGTAATATGAAAAATTGATGATTCATTAAACTTAGTAGAGCTAATCCAGTTAAAATATTTCAATACCAACATGTTTGTCTCAAAGAATTGGTTTATACTTGAAGTTTCAAGGTAAGTTTATGCAGAATTTCTTCTACCTACATCCAACTTCAAATTATTTAATGTATCAGGAAAAAAGGTTAAGTACATTGCCTGTATGGAAAGCACAAGCTTGCAGATGTTCAATCAAGTGAATTACTATTAATCATTTATTGCGATTTTTATTGCATACCTCTGGTATATGGGCTCTTCCGAATGAGAGAAAATTGAATATTGAATGTGCAAACAATATATATTTGAATATCGTATCACCCTAAGGTAAGTAGGTTAAGTAATATCTGCTAACTAACTCAGCTGGTATTTCAACCAAAAAAATAATTGATTTAAGCTTTATTTATTGACATAATACCAAAAACACTTTCAAGTCTCAACAGTTTAGACTAATTCTAAGTAATTCTAGTACTTATACAAATACTCTAAATTACTATCCAGAAGAGATACAAATATAGATAAAATTATAAAGGAACTAAGGATACAGATTATACCTTCCATAATTACCGCTAAAAAACCTAGAGTTCCAAATTATATGAAAACTTTCTTTTTTTTGTAGTAAGTTGTATTTCCTCTATGTTCTGCATTTGACATGTCATGTTTCTCTCAAAATTATTTATTCTTAAATATGTATTATATAAAATTCCCCATTTATGAACCGTTAATCAAATTAATGTGGGCAATATGTAAATTTACTTCTCTTATAAAATATTGAGGCATCTTCTAACGAAATCCAGGAAGATCTTCTTGCTGACGATCTTATATTTTCATACCTTTTAGAGGTTTGTAATTAACATCAACGCACATAATTAGCACAGAATGTTTAGCTATTAAATAACTGTACCTAATAAATCAAAATCGTGCAAATAACTAACGCAGCCGCTGTAATCAATTCCCAATTGAAAGCACTCTTCTGTTTTCTACATATACATACATAGATACATATACTTATACCTAATACCAGTTTCTTTTTTTCGAACTAGACTGCACGCAAGTAAATGTACAGTTAATTCTACCTGTTAAATGTTTTTATATGTCGCTCCGTTATACTCTATATTTGTATATACATATACGCACGAACGTGGACAATATGATGTAAACGTGTTGTTGCATAGGCGTCAACTAGAATATGCGTCTAGTAGAAGGAAATGAGTACCAAACAAGAATTATTTTATAGTTTTATCACTACTATGGACTTTTCTTGAAAAATTAATTTTTTAGGAGAATCGATAGCACCTATCGAATTATGTATCGCTATTAATTTAGTATACCATTTGACTTCCAAATACAAAAACGGCCTTTGCTGAATCAATTTTTAATGTAACTTAATTTTATTTTAAAATTTCGATTGCGCTGCTAGTCCTATTTCCATCTGCAACACATCATTTGGAGACGAACTGCAAGCCATTTAACATGGCATGATTGATAACTCCGCAAACCATAAGTCGCCTGGTGTCATTCGTTTTCTAGAGGCAGAAAGGGGTATCGCAGAATTAATTGTGTATACGGTATAAACTATTATGAGCATGGTATAGGAAATTTAAACAACCTACGTTCATAATGCACGTGGGCAAGGACCCAAGTCTGTCGCTAGTGAAGATCTTGCTCAATGAATTGAGTGTATGGTTAGAAACACGGCGGATGGCATTAACCTTAACCTTTCCCACACGTTACGTTAATGAAGGGGAACAGCTTTTGAAATCCATCGGAATAGGATTCCTTATGACAATTTAGAATCAAAAGCAAACCCAAAGAAGTTCAAATAGACCTTCAGCAACAGGAAGATCATTGCTACCGTTTTCTGGGATCAGAAACGTGTGTTGATTATAGAATTTATTAAGCTAAGAACTACGATCATTGTACTCCCGCTTATGGAAAGCCATTCAAAGTAAACGAGCGCGCTATTTTCTGGAATTGTTTTGATCCATGTCAACGCGAGACCGTATACTAGTGCGGTAACCTAACAGTTTCTTGAGCGTTCCCTTTGATGCATTCTTCACTATTAGAAACAGGCAGCTGTCACATGGAGCAACATTGGCAAATATGGCGGATGATTGAGCACAGCAATGCGTTTATTTGCCAAGAACTGTTTTATATAGCATTAATTGTATACTGGCGCGTTGTCATGGTACAGAATTCATGATTTGTTAGCCCACAGATATGGCCTCTCCTTCCTCAAGTTTTCTTCCAGAGCTCAATGTAATACAGTTTGCATGATCTTCAGTTTCGATTTGCTTATTCGAGTTTTTTGATCATTGGTGATATGGGAGTTTTCCAGTGACACTTTGTTTCAGGATCGCTCTTGAAAATCCACGCTTTTCTATATACGGCGGCTTTTCTAGAAGTTCCATGAACTCAAAGCAGAAGTCTTTCCCGTTTTCACTTTGCTCACGTGTGAGGTATGTTGGTACCATCTTCGCGCAAATTTTCATTACGTGCAGATTCTTATGCAATCATTTTATCATCTCACTGTCAATATTCGTCATGTCATCATCTGAACACCGAAACGTCTATCTTTCCGCGTAATTTCATTAATTTTCTAAATGTTTGATCAATTCTTAATACCACAAATTGATTAAACGTTCTTTATCTTCAACACTCTTCCGACCTTCCAAAAATCCTTTGTGTCGTTCAAAAACTCTGGTGCGTAACAAGCACTTATCGCCAAACACTTCCTTTAACAATTGATAACGTACAGTTGAGTTTTTTTAACTTCACCAAGATATTCTATTCCATTTTGTGCTTATCATGATCCTTACCCAAGTAAGGATTAAAAAAGCTAATCTAAATGCAAAGACGGATTAAGGCGCCATCTCTACTGAAAGCATCAAGGTCATCTGCATTACATGGCTATTCCTCCTCACTAAGCCTAACGGCTAACGGATGCGCAGTACTCTTATTTAATTAAACAGTGTTTCAGGTTTTCACGGCCGTTTGTCATTGACGTAACGGTTCTTGGGTTTGCCATATCGCTATGTTTTCACACGAGTCCGAGAATCCTTACAATCTTTATTTAATTGTTACGCCTCGTATACATAGATACAGCTAAAAACTTTTGAATTGATGAGAAGTTGATTTCTGACACCGAAAATTCTTGTATTAGTAAGAAAATAAAACTTGTTGTTAAGTATGTAAACAGAATTTGGGTATTATTTGGTAGTTATAGAGGATTTCGCCTTTGTAATGTTTCGGAAATTTGGGTGTACCTCTCCACAGAATATAAATCACTTGCAATCGACGGCATCTTAAGATAATGGCGAATTATGTTGTACGATTTTAACAATAGTTTATTTTCAAATATATTATATTATACGAGGGGAGGTCAAGAAGTTCGTGGAATGGAGGGGATGGAGTGGGGATAGGGGTGCTCGCTAGGTGTCATTCTGATTGGCGACACATCATTAGTATATAAGTTAAGTTGCAGCCCTATAGCGTCAGTCCTTTACGAATAGTTGCCTGCTAAACAAGTCAATCCGGAAGAAAACTGAAACTATGGAGGAAATTGCACACCATGCTGCGATAAAGTTCCTTACAAGGCAAGGAAAGAACGCTTAAACCATATTGAATTAAATGGAAACCGTTTATGGGGAACAGTGCCCTAGTAAATCAATGATTTATAAGTGGCATGGTCTTTTTAAACATGGTCGGGAATCGATTGAAGACGACCCCCGCTCAAGACGGCCAGTTGAGGCCACCACATCAGACATCTTCGGAAAAGTGCAAAAAATTTCTACTGCAAGATGCCTGTTTGAAGAAAAAACAATTATCTGCATTAGTTGGAGTATCAGATACCACCATTTTGCGTATCCTACATGACCACCTGGGTATGACAAAAGTCAGTGCAAGATTGGAGAATGCTCACGCCGCTGCAGAAACAGCAGCGCGTTTGTGCGTCCAAACAATTGTGGAGACAAACCTGCCCAGATTTTGGAGCGGATTGTTACCGGAGATGGGTTCATCACTTTGAGCCTGAGTCCAAACAGGAGTCCATGCAATGGCATAAAAAGGGGACACCACCGCCAAAGAAATTCAAAGTGTCAGAATCGGCTGGAAAGTTGATGGCTACTGTTTTTTGGGATTGTGAGGGGATATTATTGATTGATTACAAAGAAAAAGCTAGGAGCATAACCGGAGAATATTACGCAGCGATATTAGAAAAATTAAAGGAGGCCATCAAGGAAAAACGTCGAGGAAAATTGGCCAAGGGGGTGTTGCTCTTGCAAGACAATGCGCCGGTTCACAAGAGCAAAGTTGCAGTGGCTGCTCTGCACAAGCATGGCTTTCAATCAATAGTCCATCCACCCTACAGTCCAGACCTGGCACCTAGTGATTTTTATTTGTTCCCCAATTTAAAAAAAGACTTACGTAGAAGAAAGTTTTCCGACGACAATGAGGTAAAGGAGGCAATTTTGGCCCATTTTGAGGCGAAAGATAAAAAATATTTTTATGATGGTTTAGAAAAATTAATTCATAGATCTAATAAATGTATTGTGCTTAAGGGTGATTATATTGAAAAGGAAAAATAGATTTATTGTTTTATTTTATTTAAAACCCTTTCATTCCACAAACTTCTGGTCCTCCCCTCGCATATTATATTATATTATAGTCAACATTCGCATTTCAACAGCATTACCTTTAGCAAAGTTTCGAAAGAAATTGCAGACATTGCTACACCGTTCTTCCAAGTATACAACATCAGAGTTAAAACTAAAAGTAATTTTATTAACTATGATATTTTCTGGTATTTATGTATATCTTCGAGATTCGGATCTTAATCGTTCATAATTTCATCTTTAAAACACCTTTTAGAAAAAGCAAGTCTTAGATGACACTTACAAGATATTTACTTTATCTTAAATATCAACTATTAACATTTTATTTGATTTAGTATTTTATACATATTTTGCAATCTGATTGATTCTTTTTAAAACAGCTTCTCATATTCCCTAAACATACCGCGATTGGTTTTGTTAAACAGAGTTACTTACACTTTCTTTTACTTGAGAATTAAATTAATTGTTGTTGATGTTATAGCGGCTATGAAGGATCATCAGAATGTTTGATTATCAATTAGAATCGTTAGTTTCTCGTATGCCAACTGTAATTATCTTTTCTTTTTTATAAGCAACTTTGTACATTACGCCTATTACAATTAATTTCGTAAAAAACACTGATTAGTTAGTAGATTAGAATATGTAGTCAACTTGAACGTGAGTTGAGCAGTAAAAGAAAGTCTTATGTTTGAGGTAGTAAACAAAAATATTAAATATAGAAGTTAACGTGACATTACGATTTCTACAATGGTACATTCGTGCATTGAATCCTTCCCTCTTCTTCCCTCTGCTTACCTACTAGAGGAATAATTGACCAATATATTATATTCGCGTTATATGTGTATGTCCGGTGACAAATTTGTCCATCCACTAGTTTATGGTAGGCATATACCTACTTAATCGTTACGGTAATGTTTCGAGTAACGGAATCCTATAATAGATGGTTAAAGTAATTGTACACTATTTGTCGTGAGGGTAATTAACTACTACTGCTATTTCGTCGCGTGTTTTTCTTGCACTCGGCTTTAATTTGTACTGTATTTTCTTCAGTTGCAACAGATGTCTTATCAAGGAATTCGATTTTGTATATATAGAAAATTTACGAGCACATTCTCTTGTACTTATTTCATCCATTCGTTTCTATTAAGTTACTTAAAATTCGCTCTTCTTAATCATTAAATAATTTCTGCATTGAGGCACGTATTTTTTTTATTTATTATTAAGTTCTTACTAGGTGCCACTTCTATCCCTATTATCACGCAGTCACGAACATATTAATATTACAAAGTAGGTAATGTGATTTTTATTAATACTATCGCTTATTTAAGTGCATATTAATTATTTCATTCACCTGAAAACTAAACAAGTTTTAGTTCTTCCGAAAGATACTATTTCAGCACTAAAAAATTCATATACAAATGAGTAGGTAGATCAATAAGGAAAGGTACCCATTCCAGAAATTCAGAATTCAATGAAATTTAGATGGTATGTAGGCCTTATACGACTATGTAAAATACCAGTTTTCATTTCCGCTGAAAACGGTTTTGAGGGATGAAATTGGTATTTGAAATTCTAGAGTTTCTCACTTTTTCGTTAATTGTTTTCTGTTAGATATTCGTAAAAATTGTCGACACTTCTAAGCATGTATCATCCTTAGACGGCTGTCGAAATACACTAAATTTGATGGAATTAAGGTTTAAAGCGAATGACCTTCACCCCCTCAACCCTATAGTAAAGGAATGTATAATGTGTAGGGTGTGAAATATTTCTAATATTAAGGAAGAACATACTAAACTGAGATTAGAGGTTTTGAACCTTTTATATAAGAAATTTTACTAATTGTATTAGGAAAATTTCTTTTTCATAATTCCACAATAAACTACGACAAGCACTTAACATTCACTACGATCCTGCTATTATATACCACTTATAAACCATTAAAATATTTTATGTCGTAGAATAACTTTTCACGAAAATAACAATCGCTTCTAATGGTTATCAACAAATTAGGTTATATACTTGCTAGCTAATGTGTTTTAGAAACAGGTTAACCTTGCATTCAACTGACATTGAAGTTGGTGAAATTCCAGCGGTAAAGCAAAAAAAAGCGTGAAGGTGTGGAATGACCAACGGCTTAAAAAATGTTAAATTTGTGTACGATGTATGAATAAAACATGCCAGGCTTCTTAATTTTAAATAACGTAGAAAATCCGTTGTTGTTAACGTACGCTTTTTGCACATGCCGGTATATTAAAAAGAACGCGAAAGTAAAGAAATTTGAAAAAATGCGTCGAATTTTTAGTAAATTCATACTATGCCTTCTCTAATAATATTTTTAGAAATTGTAGTTAGATTTATTTCTTATTAAGAACGATGTTTACTGTATTAAGATTGTACGATGACATTTTATAACATTTGAAACTTACGTCATATACACTTTTACTTTCCCCAGCTATTTTGTATATATTGGAAAATATACACTTATTGGATTGCACAGGCATTGCAGTCAACATATTACATACAAATTAATTATTTATTCGGAACGCAGCAATTCAGTATCATGTGAACTCCATTATCAGCCGAGTGTCTAACTGAATTGTAAAAATATGTATTATTGAATTTGAAATCTTTTAAAATATCGATACTTTTCTAAATTTGTCTTATACTTCTATATGAGATATTTTCCCGTTAGTGTATGATTCGCCCCCTTATTTTGTTATTGTTGATGTTGTTGTTGGAGGCAAAGTACCGTTAGGACTCCTTCTTCATTTAATTTATTTATAATATTTATTCCGTACAGTTTTCTTTCTGTGTATTAAATTTTACAGATATCTACTTTAGTTGTTCATTACTGACATATAACTTACAATTTTACTCTTTAAGTCCCTTCAACAGCATGTGCAGTGGAGACGTAAACTCCACTATCGTTTTCTATATATATATCGTTTTTCGTAAGCATATTTTTGTGTTTAATTATAATTTCTTCCAAATTTATTTCCGAAAGACGCCTAATGTATTGTACCTTATCATATCATTAAAATATTTATCGTCCCGAAATTATAACACACTATCTTCAAAATTTCTCGTACGTCGGATGGATGGCATGCCAGGTAGCTTTACTTGTAAATAATTTTATTCCATTAAGAGTGTGTTTACTGTGTGGTAAACCAGCTGAATATAATGCGTGTGTCCCCGGAAACGACCTCTTAAATAACGATTGTGACAAAGTCTCACATGAAGCAAATTCGTTATTTTTCGAATCAATTATATTATTTGAAAATTTTCAAAGTAATTCAAAGTTAAAAAGTATATCAGCTGATATTTTCAAAATAATCTGGAGTTGCGGACACATTGGGGGAAGCCGAGGACCAGGATATCTAGAATATGAGATGGTACGTGTGAATGTGAGTACGATTACAAAATTAAAGACATCAAATTGTAATACATTTTCAAAATTTACTGTTCTTTTGCTCTTATCTTGTATTTCGTTTACAATTTACAAGTTTAGCTAGACAGGGATTGCTTTAGATGAATACGTAGGCTTACACGGCCAGAGTTAGTAATAAACGAACTACTTCCGGAATTGGACCGTGTCATGATTATATATATATATATAAAAAAATAAGAGTAACAGGAGAAAGAAAAAGAAAAAAAGGTAAAGGGCGGGGGGACGTGAAATAGAAATAGAAAGAAAGGTGAAAAGAATAAAAGAAAGAAATAGAGACAGAAGGTAGAAAGGGGGAGGTGATACGAGAGAAAAAAGAAAAAAGGAAAAAGAAAGAGACCAAAAGAGAAAGGTGGGATCTCGAAGTTTCGCCTCCGTCGTAGAAGGCTTTTTCAGGAGAATAGGGGAAACCAAAGTGGCACAGTAACTCGACGTGTAAACCACGCTAGAAGCGGAACCACTTTGGCAGAAGGTTACGGTGACTCGACGTGTTGGCCGCCCTCTATTTTTTAGAATCTTACGATTGGGTATTTCAATTATTTAACACTATTTATATTCGAATTTAAAACAAACCAATTTAAATAAAAGAACCCATTTGGCAAATTAAGAGCCTGAGATTTACCACCACAATATATTCCCTATGCAGGCACTAAAATTTCTTAAATTATAACTTTTTACAACCTATTGGTTGGTCTCAGATATATTGTATCCGTTCTAACAAGGGGTATCTGCTATAGTAATAAATCTATCAAATTCGAGTGTGTAACTGGGGGTTGTTCTCTGTTAAATAAGCTTTTGTCCTTTTTAATGAGTATCATTTCATATGCGTCTAATTCTCCAGAAGAATTTATATTTTCAAGTAGCTTAAGGTTTTTAATTCAATATTATGTTCGGATTCTACCGTGTGCCCTGTTACACTAGATAAATTCTGATTTGTTAAAACTGTAATGATATTTTTTAAATCTGAAAGTTTAGGTAGAACATACGAGTAATAATTATAACTTGTATTATTAATTTCTTCTAATATAAGACGAAGTCTGTATTGTTGTGTGGAACAACGAAACAAATTTTAGCGAAGTGGGAGATGAACCTTCTACTGAAGAAGAAATTGTGGCCGTAGAGAACGCATTAGCTAAGCTTCAACGTAAAAAACGACAAAGTGCATTCGTTTTTTAGACAGTGCCTAAAAATGTCTTAAATCTTAGTAGTATCTGCTTCAAACGAGTATCGTTGACATTGATTAAACACGTTAGATTTAAATATAAAAAGCTGATAATAGACAAGTCAACATGGAGAGACTGCGGGATTCGCGAGATTTGCACTTGAGTGAAAAATTCTAAAAAAGGGCTATTGGGAATAGGATAGGAATATTCTATACATTGGTGAAACATGGTGCAACTCGCATGAGATAGTTAAGAAAGGTTGGATAGATGACTAAAAAACGATACTAGATGTACGAAATTCAGAAGCGTCAACTTTTATCTGCCAAAGAGACAGCAGTTTAAATCGTCATGAAACCATGTCGGCGGGACTATTTTAGTCATGGTGGTTAAAAAAATAATTAGTTCAAAATCTTAAGTGCACAGGATATCAATACAGTCGCAATTCACAAAAGTCGAAACAAATGTAACCTTACATTCCTTCCACGTATGGTCTCTGAGTAAATCTGGTGGATCTCATCTCTATTAAGTATATAAAAATAGGCGGTTGGTAAGAAAATGTAGAATTGCATATTCATTCATTTTATTCCTGTAAGAAATTAATTTCTTTTTGTGTTAAGATCCAGTGTTTACGCTTGCTGACCTTAAAAATGAATCCACTGATCTATTAACACTTAAAAATTATATAAATAATGTGGCTAGGTCGACAGTTAGCTAATAAGTAAACAAAATCAGTGACAGTTATGGTACAGAAAAATACCTTTCAAAATTCTTGATGAAAAATACAGTTGCAAATTAACCATTTCAATGAATTGATTGTGTACGCTTAGAAAACTTAAGTCAATTTCTTTCGTTTCCAATAAAACATCCATAAAACAATTACATATAATTCGACCCAGCGTTAAGTATGACGAATTTAATTGCATAAAGTGTAAAATGTAAAATACATTCCGGACAATATAAAATTGATGATGCACTTTAGAAACCAATAGTTTTGTATCTCTTTTAGTTGTATTATTTTGACCAACATTTTTTTATTTATTCCGCATACTATTCACGATTATGATGTAATGATAGTATTTCTTTCGATAAGTATCAGTAAATTTTTAGATCACGCTACTAAACTTATTTTTAACGCAATTACAAATATGAGGTCATTCACCATGATCCTCTCTAAAATAAAAAAAACTTTTTGTGGTGTGAAGTAATTACCGATTGGTTACAAGTACATCCATATAATGTCCATAAGTAAGCTAAACAACTCTTTACTTTATTTCAACTGTAGCAACCACTTACTACAGCAAAAATCTAGTACCTCCGATAACTTCTCAAACGTGAAAGCTTTCCAAAATGGATTGATTCTACACGAAGAAAATTCTTTTTCAAGGGATTGTATTATTTCCCCGGGTTTCTGGCCGCGTGTGCTGTTGGTTCATCTCCAATCGCTAGTCGAATGGGATCGTCCAGAAGAGGATGAGTGAGATCTCGTCGAAACGTCGACCTAGTCAAAATAACACAAACACAAACAACAGCACACGCGACTAGAAACCCGGGAATATTATTCCCGTATATATATATATATATATATACAAAATTAAAATTAAAATAATAGAAAAAGTCAATGGTAACGTGGGTATCATATGTTGCAAAATTATATAAACACATATTCAAATGTTTCCTGGCACTCGTATACATAGCAAAAACTGGTGCCTGCAATAGCAGTTTTGTGCGAGCTGTAGGAATTACAAAATTTTAAGCATATCTAGATGCAAGCGGTAGTACATTAAGTGGCATCCAAGATAGTAGAAATTCACGGTCTATTTTGTTGTGAAACATATTCTATAAAAATGTATGTTCATCAGCGTTGAGATGGCGACTATTGAAGTTTTAAGAACGAATTAAATCTATGTTTTGCAATATAAGTCACGTAGAAGGAGCGATTGACTGAACTGGTAGAATAGTTTTGCTATCAAATTATTTAATATCCTTTTTCCAGCTGCGTGTAGTGAAATCGAACCATCATCCATTAAGGAGAAAAAATAATTTTCAATAATAATAGTTCGAATAAAACTCACATTGAAAATTAATAATGCAACTTAAAATTTAATAGCAGAAATCCTATTTCGAAAATCTCTTATAATAATAAATAATAAAGGAGTGGAACGCATAACCTTTGATCATTTTTATATGCAACAAGATTTCGATATCGTAATATATTTTTAGCCTCTTAGTGGTACTGAATACCATTTAAATGATTATATAATAGCATTTTCGTATATTTTCTCGCACTATCAATGAAACCAGCCACAAAATTACAAAATGTATACCAAAATTCATTATCTTATAGCACTGCATACACAGTGTTCGCAACCAGAACGCATTTTTAACTATGGGAAACTTAACAAAGCTCAACTATGTGCAAAAATTCACCACACGTAAGAAATTTCGCCGATTATTAAGCTTACAAATTCGCTATGGTTTCGCTAAGTAATCGAACATTTTCAGCGTAATGTATAAGTTTCGGTGCTGTTACGACATAATTTTTACAATTGTTCAGTCAATTAACTACACTTCATAAAATTCTAATTGCATTCTTTTTAACGAAGCGATTTTTTTTTGGAATTTCGTTCAATGAACGATAAATAATATTAAAATCGTTGCCTTCTAATATTTCAATAATTACTTTCGTAGCTATACCTAACAAAAACTGCAATAATTTTTGTGAAGTTTCTATACGAATATTTAGTTAGGGGAAAGTCATTATTATTTCGTAACATTTAACGGTAGGTCGTATTAAACATTTTTATAATTATTTGTTATTATCTGCCTAAGTATGGGTATTGTCGACTTTACACTTAAAAGCAAACACCATCAACATATTTTCATATGTCAATGATGTATGATATGTACACTACCGGTCAGTGAAGTTTGGTCATGCAATAAAAATCTATTATATCACACTGTATAGAATTATTAATATACAAAATTCGAAAAACATTAAGCATACACTCTTTTCTAAGGGATTAAAGCCATTAATTATTATGTAAAGTAGAAATATTGCGACAACCACAATAAAATCTCTTTTATTATCATTTTACTGTTAAACGTGTGTTGATATGCATTTGTCGTTTTTGGGCGAAAGTTTTAAGACAATTTACTTCAAAATGGCACGTGGCAAGCCCACCAGTGTAGAAAAACGTTCACGGATTATAACGCTGTTTGAAGAAGGATATTCGGGGCGACAAATTGCTAAAAGAATAAATATGAGAAGTGCAACAGTAAATGACATCATAAAGCGCGGCCGTGAAGAACAAGTTTCGGTTAGTATGGTAAAACGTCGACTTCAGCAAGCGGACGCATTGCCATTCGAAAACCCTTATTACGCTGGGACAACAGAGCAAAATAGCTACAGTGGCTCCGCTCTCATCTAAATTGGTCGTTAGATGATTGGAAACAAGTGCTTTGGAGTGATGACACAAAGTTTGAGGATTTTGAGCAAAATCGACGAGTTTATGTCCGAAGAACTAAAACCGAAAAAAATTATCCCGGACTGCATCGTGCCAACAGCAAAGGAAGGGCGTAGTTCTGTGTTAGTGTGGAGATGTTTCCCCTTCGCTGGGACGGAAGATTTATGCAGAGTGCAGGGTGACGAAGGAGAATTGTTTTGCAATACTCTAGAATCATGCAGTGCCATTAGGGCGAACAATACGCCGTAACTTTACATTCATGCATGACAACAATCCAAAACATACTCGTTAGCGTATAAGAACTATCTAAAGGATTAATGACATGGCCCCCACAAAGTCCAGATTTGAGCCCTATAGAGTTTTATGAGATGAACTGGATAGGAGGATCCGAGAAATATGCTCAACTTCACAAGAACATTTAAGGAATATTCTGCAACATGAATGGAATAATATTCCACAATCCATTTTAACAAAACTTATCGAAAGAGTGCCTAGAATAGTTCGAGCCGTGACAGCAAAGGAAGTTCTTTCGTTGAAAAAAGAAATATAATGTAACTAACTTAATGAATAACTTTTTATGCATTTATTTTTATCTTTTTTACCTGTACATACAATAAAATTGAATTTTTAGTTTCATTTGTTTGTGTAACCTTTTCACGACAGTGTATGTGAAAACAGTAAGGAATCTCTGCAATTTCGGAATCTTAGAAAAAGACGATAAAAACTTGCTTTTCACGTATGCATGAAAAACGTACACACATCAATCAACTCAACTTGCATTATGCATTAGTTCAGCATTCTATGTATTGTACCGTAGATATAATGTTCGTGATAAGTTTGTTTGTAGAGGGAAGCAAATGACGTTATCAGATCTCCATGCACATACTTTGAATGAAAGACTATGGAATGTTAAGAACATGAGAAGCATTACATAGAAGTTATGTAGTTTTTATATTTTACTCTTAGTAACTTAAAACGTTTGACGCTCAGATAAAATTGCAGTGAAGTTGTACGCTCATGTATGCGTTAAAATAACATCGATTATAACTTATACGTACAGTTTGTACTTATTGATACGGTATAAAATACATGATATATTTCATGTTGAACATTCAGAAAATTTCAACACGTAATCCGGATTTCACTTCACGTTAAAAATTGGTAAACGCCTTAGAATGTATTTGAAACTACTTGATATGCAGCAAGTTATTTCGACATTTCCTTCAAACTATATCAGTCTAGGTCAGTGTGTTGTGTTTTGCCACAATTACATTATATTAAACTTCATTGTTCTACAGCACCAAAGCAATTTAGTTTGTATACTTCTACTTTAAGCGGCTGTTGCAAGAAAGTGATATGATTTATTTTAGAACAAACTATGAAATGGAGCACATTAGTTCCACTTAAGAACTCCATTGTTGTAATTAAATATTACACCATAGATACATACCACACATGAGTATGTGTTAAAATAAGACAATTAATTGTTCGTACTGTAATTTACTGTTCCAAAATATATCAAATATACATAAGTGGAAGTTTATTTAGGCTTATTTTCTCTTCCTATTACGTACAAGTAGTTGTTTGAGAAGCTATTCATATCAGAACTGTAATGATTGATGTAATAAACGAAAAAAATAATACTAATACCAAAAGCCACTTAAAAGAGTTTGATACAGGATATATGGCAATACTACATGTACGTAATATGGATTTTCTGATACAGACTAAAACCATCATAGAAAGTAACAGATGCTAAGTTTGAAGATTAAATATCGTATGGAAAGAATACTAAATTTTCTTCATATTTATGAAAATGTTGATATTAACATTTGTTCAGTATATGCATCATACAATAAAGTAATATTGGAACAATACAGGATGTCCACGAAATAAAATAAAAAAGGATGTCTAATTTTATTAGACTTAAATCCAAAATATTTTGCGAAAATTCAGCGAAAGTCAGCGATTTCGTGACAATCTTTCACGCCGTCTGGAGGTATGGCTCCATGCTGATGGTGGGTCCTTCACATATTGTAATTTTCTAGGGTTTTTTTAATTCGGATGTTCGCGTTGTAATTAACTCAAAATTGTTTGGATTTACGTTTTATACAATCACACATTTTCCGTAGTTTTATTTTTTTTTATTAAAAAAAACACTCTGTATGTTCATTCATCTATAATCATCTGATAATTGAACTCTGTTATAACTCATTGCTTGTACAGAAGCTAACACTAAGGTAGGAGCATATTAAACCTATATATGCGTGGATATTTTTTAAAGCTTCTAGACTATGTATACCATTTTCATTTATTACAATGCCTAGAGATAATCTAGTTTGCCATATATTTGTTTATTAGATAACATAAAAGCGTTATGAATGTAATAAACATAAAATGTATTGGATTAGTATGAAGCTGTGCATAGATCATGTTTTTTCTGTCAAACTTTAGATGATTACTAAGATATTTTTAAGTTATTTATGGACTGAATTATTCAGGTAACCACAAGGCGCATTTTTTAAGTAAGAACCGTTTCAAAATATAGCCGTCAGCTGCGATCGCCCTTCTGTACATGCGCGTTAAGTACCGTCATCTTTGGCTAGCCACAGGTGCTATAAAGAAGCATTCGCTCATATTAGCGTTTATTTATGCATGTGTAAAATGTTTCACACTATTGAGAGTGCTGCAGCAAGAGAAGAGATGCAAAAGTATGAAGAAAGCACTGTGACTGCCGAAATGGCAAGAAAATGAGTTAGAGCAGGATTAGAAACTAATCGATCGTCCGTCTTAATGGCAACCTGGGTGCAGGTAGTTAATGAAAAAATTATACTATTTTATCATTGCCTAGTGAGTTCTCTCAAGTTTCCAGGAGTATTCCCTACCCAATTACGACAGAGCGCTTAAAGTGTTGGAAGTTATATTCACGCTGATTAGTTCCAAAAATGCTAATTGTGTTGCCCAAAACTAATTGTTTAGTAAGTGCTTTATCTTTTCTTGAGAAGTATTGTGACGAAGAGGATATATTTTTAAGCCAAAATATCACTGCTCACGTGGCACCAGAATAAAAACAACAGTCCATGGAATGGAAGCACTCAACATTGACCAAAAAAGTAAAGTTCAAGCAAATAATTTCAGCCCCAAAGATCATGTGTTTTGTATGTGATGTACTCCATCAATCTCAACCATCAACTTCTGGGCGAGCGAGTTCAAAGGTGGCCGCACAAGCAAAAGTGACAAACCACGCAGTGGACGCCCAAAAACCGCTTCCATCGATGAAATGATCGACAAGATTCATGATGTCGTGTTAGCCAACAGCGGATTGAAACTGAAAGAGATAACAGCGACAACAGGGATCTCAGAAGAACGCGTTGGCCATATCCTACACGAAATTTTGGGCATGAAAAAGCTTTCGCCGCAATGGGTACCGCGTTTGCACACCGAAACAAAAACGAAATCGGGTGACCGTTTCGGAGGAGTGTCTGGCCAAGATCCAACGCAATCTAAGGAATTTCTTCATGCGTTTCGTAACTGTGGATGAGACTTGGATCCACCACTAATACCGGAGAGTGGACTTTTCAAGGAGTGGACTTTTGCGGGCGAATCAGCTCTGAAAAGAGCAAAGACCGTTCCATCGGCCGGAAAGGTGATAGCGACCATTTTTTTGGGATTCGCAAGGTGTGATCCTCATCGACTATCTGCAGAAGGGAAGGGCGATCACGGGGCAATACTACAGTGATCTATTGACCCGATTCGATGCAGTATTGAAGAAGAAACGGCTTCGTTTGCAGCGGAAAAACAGTGCTGTTCCACGACACTGCACAGGTTCATTCATCCCGTATCGTCGTATCCAAATTGAATGAGTGGCGCTACGAATTAGTCTTTCATCCTCCATATTCACCGGACCTGGCCCCCATCGACTTTTTCCTATTCCCAAACCTGAAAAAAAACACTGGGAGGGAAGAGATTTGCCACAAAGGAGGAGGTCATCGTTGCTGGAGATGGCTATTTTGCAGACCTCAAAAATTCCTACTTTTCTGACGGCTTGAAGAGACTGGAGCACTGTTTGAAAAAGTGTATTGATCTTCGAGGAGACTACATCGAAAAATAAAAATAAAAAACCATACCATTACCGTGTTTTTCTTGCCGATTCCGGAAACATTTCAGATTGCCCTCGTATAAGTTCATAATCAAGGTTTTGTGAGTTCATTCTAATCAAAAAACGATTAACTCAAACAAAAACATTTAAGGTCGTTTACGAGAAAATTTTTTTCCTCTTTTCTTCATTTGTTTTACCAAGAAAGATCTATCATTTACATTCTTCGCGCCTCTCCAAGGTAACGAACAATTAATTTCGGCTCTTCGGAGGCACTCACCTGCGACAAACGAGCATGCAGAAGCAATTATCTATCTCGGCTTGCGAATCTAGTATCTCAAGCGAACCGTACGCTAATAAGCAACCTCGTCCTCGTTGGTTGCAAAATACTACTATTACTACCACGAGGAGGAAAGGCCGCGAAGCGGTTCCTTTTCTTCGACGAAGCGTTAGAGATGCACCGATGCTACTCAACTGCTGATCGTTTTGCGTAAAAAGATGGTGGGGAACGCGTCACTGACGACCGTTAACCGAGTGTGGGTCAGTTTAGCGGTCGTACGTCTGTAGGTCGAATTAAAGCCGGGATCTTTAGGATGTACCGATAGGTGGTAAAAGAAGTATAGGTCTAATCAAACGATAAACTTTGACTCCCGCTATAATTCTACCTTGCGTTTAGTATAATAATTAATATATTTAGTATGTGAAGAACTTGCAGCATTGCAAATTTTTCGATTCTTTATTAATATTCATCTACGTAACCTAACTGTTCAGCTTTCCAAGTATATTAGGGACTATTCGTCTTGATTAAGGGCTGGTGATTCGTTGACAAAACATAAAGTTTCTTCATTTTGATTTCGCATAAAAAAGAAAAATCCTCCCATATTTTCGAAAAAGTCAGCAATAAATAACGTTATACCTGTGTGTACATGGTGTAGATTTTTCGCTGTAGATAATGTAATTTTGCTTTCTCAAATATAACATTCTCTATATTCACATTGTTGAATATTTCTCCTAACTGCAAATATAATGCTTTAAATGAGGAAGGAGTTATCTTTATTGGTTTCTGTCGAATATATAATTTTTTTATGTTAACTAGTTACTACAGGATGCGAAATTTATTTTTTTTAGTGACAGACCCTGTACATTTTTACAAGATTTGGTTATTCCACCTCCAAAATGAGTTATTCTTTTTTCGGCACACTTTATAACATATTATTGTTTTTTTAGCTCTGAAATAACTTAGTGCTTTGTTTTGCGTACTTATTTTCATTATACTTCTTATTCGCGAGAGCGGATCTCATGTTCCACCCACCCATCCACTTCTAATTGGTTGTTTGATTAATGTTTTTGACGTTTAGTTAATTGACATTTATCTATATATCAAGTTTGTATCTCAATGTGTTGTGCTGTGGCTCATTTTTGGATTGTGTGGCGTACTTGTCCAGAAAAGGGGCATGACGCCAACTCAAATTTATAAAGACATTATGGCAACTATTGGTGAGCCTGCAGTTTTTTATAATACAATCAAAAACTGGTTTCGTGATTTTAAATGCGGCAGAACGTCCTACGAAAACCAACATGCCGGCGGTCCTCCCATAACGGTAACAAGAGACAAAAGCATTAAAAGGGTACACGATATCGTACTGTAAGACCGACGAGTACGCATCAGGAACATTGTAGAAGATACTGGCTTACCATATCATGTGGTGCACAACATACTGACTAAAGAATTAGATATGAAAAATGTCAGTGCAAGATGTCAACCAATGATCAAAAAAGAAGTCAGGTGGTGATTTGTAATCGTCTTTTGGAAAGATACCAAGCAAACAAAGAGAGCTTTTTAGTCAGTATGTGACCATGGATGAGTCATGGGAGGAAGGTAACATCTCAGTTCTCTTCCTCCACGCAAATCTGGGGTCGTGCCGTCTGCTGGAAAAGTTATGCTAGCTGTGTACTGGGATGCTCAAGAAATCATTCTGACTGACTCTTGGATTTATGAATTGCGCAACGTTAATAAAGAGAAACGCCGCGGGAACTTAAGGCACGGTGTGCTGTTTCATCAGGATATTGCTCCCAGTCATACATCTGATATTGCTATAGCTGCTATATATCAAGCAAGCTTTGAAATAGTGGAGCACCCACCATATTCGCCGAAATTTGCTCCTAGTGATTACAGGCTGTTTCCCAAATTAAAAGAAGTCTTGCATTGGGGCAAAATTTACCAGTAATTATGAAGTGATGCAAGCTGTAGAGAGGTGGTTTGTAGAGGTCGGATAAAAACTTTTCCAGGAGGTTGTTGAGATGTTGGATCACGGATGCACCAAGTGCATTAGTGTAGATTGAGACTATGTAAAATATAACAATTATAATGTCACTGTAGGTTTACTGTAAGGCGGCCAGGGCTGCAGCATAGAGATCCACCCTCGTATGTCTAATTATTGTCCACTTGCTGCTTAGCTACGAAGTGTTTACGTCTATAGAATAAAATTCTCATTACGATTAATATATATAAGAATGATATTTGTTCATCGCCACGCTGAAGAAAGAATGTTAGAGGAGTGTATGATATTTAAAAAACAGTGAAACATGGTGCAGGAAACAGTATGGGTTTGCTTTGGAGACGGTAGGATTGGAAAATTGGTTAAAACAGGTGGAAGAATCACAAAAGATGTGTATTTGAGAATCCTAGTAAACGATGTGATACCAACTTGATGTGAATTAATTGGAGAAGGGTTCATTTACCAGCAAGATTACGACCCCAAACACACTGCAAAGGTGGTTAAGATTTATTTTCAAGACAAATCTTCTAAAGGAGTCCTATCCTTGATGGAGTGCCTACCATAGAGCTCTGATTACAACCCCATTAAAAAAATCTCTGACCGGTAAAGCAGCATCCTAGAATGCTCTGTAGGAAGTGTTGAATGTTTCGGGCAATTATTAAAGTAAACAGGCGTTACTTGAGTAAACATTATAACAATATGTATTTTATTAGAATTTACTATTTTGTCAATAAAACAAGTGAATGAGTAAAATTTGTTTCTTTAATAAATTTCTGGGAAGCACTATCTGTCTGGTTTATTTTGTAATTTTATATAGTGCGATCAAATTTATGAATGGTAGTACATACTTTTTGGTCAGGAAATGAAAAGAACCACTAATGCAGGTAATGCAAAACTAGTACAAATGTAAACTAAAATCTTGTTAAATATAGAAATCTGTTTCTAGACTTGCTTGAGAAGTTTGTCCACCACACCAACAAAACTTTGTATTTTAAAACAAAATTATCAAAATGAATAAGAAATTTTTATCGTTTTTCTTTATTTAATTTTTGTATGTAAGCCACTCGAAGTAAACAATAAAATTGAAAGATCAAAGTGAAAAAAATGAACTAACATAATTTTTGCATTTTTGATTTGAAGGATAGTTTCTGAAATTTTATCATTTGTATCGATTGCGTCGGCCGATACTTGTTGGAAATCCATATTGAATAATGGTCGAAGAAATAAAACTCAAATATTTTACAGAAATTTCCAATATATTTATCACAATGTTATTGTAACATGTTTCGCTATCACTGTAGCTTCATCAGATATTCTAGAGATAGAAACTTTTGTAAAATATTTGAGTTTTATTTCTTCCACCATTATTTTATCATTTGCCTTGAAAATATAGTAAATAGTAGTTCTTTACAAGATACAGTGAGCTCAGTACTATTACTGTTTTTGATCAAAGCAATTTTATGTTTTCTAGGTCGCCAAAAAATATTAAATAAATCTGCTATCAGTTTAGTAATCTTCCTTATTTTGTGACTAGCATGTGGTCGGACAAGTATTTTCACAGCTGACTGTATAGTTTACAAATAAAGAAAAAGAGAGAAGAACATGTTTGTTGCAGTTGGAAATTCATCCCACTGACATACTAAAATAGCGGATCGTATACGTAAACCTACCGCGTGACATCATAACATGATCATGCTCGGATACGTATAATTGATTACCATTACTGGATAACAGTTTGGTAATTTGCAAAAAAAGGACAGACAATAACACGGAATAGGATACAAGCACTCGGAGATTAGGGGTACAATCCGGTTCGTAATTGTATTTTCGCATGGTTAGTCAATTGATAAAAGACAAAGTAGGCATCACCGCTACCGGTAATTACATTTATTGCATATTAAGGTTTGTTGATAGAAACCTTTACCGTAAATATTAATAATATCGTTACAAACCATACGCCAGCTTAATTAGTAGTTTGCTGAAGTTATGTAACAAGTGGGACAACGCAACGTATCGTTACTTTGTAATAGTCCGATTGTTTTATTGTAGAGCACACTTATAACTGTTCGATTTTGATATTTGCGTGTTTGGAATCCGGATATTTTTAATAGTACTTAGTTTGCTAGACTTAAAACGGATATTGATATGTCATGTTGTATTAAGTAAATGGTGTAAATATGTAAATTAGAATCGCATTGCATTTAAGTGCGTGAAATATTATTTGCGGAAATATAGCGGATATTGACCTGTAGAATAGACAGATCTAGTCAGAGCTAACTTCGTAAATACTTACGCAGATACTTTATTTCATCATTACAAATACATATTGGACAAGTTAAGCTTAACAATAACAATGTTAGAAATAAACTTTGCTTCATGAAAAGAAACAACACTCGCAATAAACAAAAGAAAAATACCTGTATTATTAATCAAACAACTAATTCATTCATTAATCCGCCATAAAAAGATGTTATAAAATGAGTTTTCCCACAAATACGCATTAAAAATGATTTTAAAGTTTGTTACATGTTTTATGTGTGCAAATATAAGTCAAATACTCAAATAAGAAACTTAAGTTAGATCGATCATGATGAAGCACATGCCGATTTTCGTAGTTGTGCAAGTGGTCCAAGTTTCCATTAGAGCAAGACCCATATTAATACGAATTATTTGCTTCTGAGCTTCGAACACTTTTGTTGCAAGGGTTGCAGAACCAGAAAGTATAACACCGTAGGAGAAGCAGGCTTTGATTTCTGAATGAAGGATTTCGAAAGCTTTGGAGGAAATACGTTCCGTAAGAGAGATTGCTAGCAAATGGTCAATTACAGTATAATTATTATCGCGTGAAAAATACGATTATGGATCAAATAAAGGCAGAGATAAAAGATCAAAAAAATATGGCTGTCGGTAGATGAAACGACGAATGCAAGAAAGAATTGTATTTCAAATGTTTTAGTGCTCAGTTTAAAGAGTATCTTCTTTTATGTAGTGAAATATCACAGAATACAAACGCGGAAAGGGTAGCAGAAACTATAGAAAATACGTTTGGGAAGTTCAGTATATCGACAACGCAACTTGTAATGTTAGTTACAGATAGGAGTTCAAAGATGGTTCAAGCTGGAAAGTTACTGAAACAATCTTATTCGCAATTGTAACCTGTTTGTTCCATGCATGTCATCTTATAACTGAATTTATTAGGAACAATTATCCCAAAGCAGATTAATTTATAGTTTATATAGTAGGTTACTCCAAAGCCTCGTTAAGAAATCTAACAGGTAGTATAGAAAGGTTAACAAGCGATAAATTGTGTACGGTTATAATTAAGAATCCCGATTTTCAAACTATAGCGCGTATGGACAAGAGTTTAACTGAAAACCAAAAGTGCACATATGATGCGGATGTACTTTTTAAATTCGTAAAAACCGTATCATTAGCCATAGAACGTTCCTTTTTCAAAAATACCAACAAATTTTTACCTCGCCGTAGGTGTATGATTGAGACAGGACTATAAGGCATACCAATGACACAATACTATAGCGAATTGTTGCGTCACTATACATCAACGACACAATAAAACTACAATATTAAATAATTACATTAATTTTTATTAATAATTATAGTAACCGAGTCGTACGCTACTGCGAAACCCCTAATCCACAGTAATAAATGAAATAAAGCAGCACCAATTTATGGATGGAATCAGAAAACACCTACTTGGTCACAAAAATCTAAACTATCATTAATGGACTACGTAATCTCTATAAAATAGGCAGTTGTGACTCTACCTTGGAAAAAAAACATGCTTGTTAATAGACAAGGAATTTTTAAGTGAGAAAAATATTTGCAGATTTGGAATAACTTCAAACACTTATAATAAATTAGTTATTCATAATGTTGATGGGCCGATAATTTATCGCATGAGTTTTAGTTCCCTTCCTGGACATAAGAACTATTGTATTGGTTTTTCACCAATCAAAAAATAATAGTTTTAATCAATAAAAAAAATATGTCTCCACCTAGAATGTATATTCAGGTTTTACGGTTGTATTACGACTATTCTGGGCTTTTTATGTTTAACTTCGTTGCAAGCAAGGTCTTGGGGAGATATAATAGAGTAAAGTGATTTGTATTTATTCCTACGTACTCTCAAAAACTTTTTACTATCCGATAGCTGTAACTAATTAACACATTTTGTTAAAAATTCGGGTGTTGTCATTGCATACGTTTTGAGAAAACAAATATATATTTGATTGACATATGACTACTGTGGCCACGTATTATTACCCGATTGTATGTCGTTATTATATATCAGTCATCATCTTCGACCTTAGGCTATAGAACAATGGATACAGTTATCTCAACAGATTCACAATTAGCTGTTAATAAAGTACCATCTGCCGTGATTACACAATGCCGATACTGTATTTAAACCTGTTACTTCCAATCGCCGCATACGTGTGTGTAAGTACATATATACATATACATATCTGGATATACGGTATTGCATGTATATATGCGTTTTGTAATGGAGATATTGTATTATAGGATTCTTCAAGTTTTACAATAAATTTATAACATTTATTTAAATAATACATTATAGTTATTCTAGAAACCAAATTTGTTCACTAGTTAAGCAGGCGATAGGCTTTGAACTCTAATGCTTTGTTACTCAATTAAATTTGTAAAAAAATCTCATCTTCTATTGAAAGGACTTGACTTGACCTCCCTCTTATCTTGAAGCGCCCCCTACAAGTACAATAATGCTATTGTTATATGGGCTTCTTATTGTATCTTTTTTTACTCGAACATGTTATCATAAAACTAGCTGCTGCAAAAAAAAAGTAAATATAACTTTGCAGCAATAGTTCCTTTTCGCCAATCAAAACTATAAATTTTTATTTATAAGAATACAAATGTTTAACACAATCTGTGCTATTTGAAACACAAAAATTCACATTTGTTTCCGAATTAATTGAGTGCGCCATGAAATTAAAAATATTTTTAGAAAATATATATCATATCTATCTTTAATATTGTCTTCCAAAATTTTCAAAGTACTAGTCTCATTACATTTATCATTTATTATTATGCCTAACAGGCAGTCATTGTGAATCACTCTGTATATTTATATTTAGTCGAACTGCTGTAGTAATATATTGAATTAATGTTCTAATTATTTATGTATTGATTTTCTTACTACAATAGTTATAAGCGACTCTGCAAAGTTTAAATAATACAGCAACCTTCCAGAAACAAAACAACGACCATTTTATATTAACATTCAAAATGGTAATAGTCGGTTTACAATTCAATCATTATACTATGCCAAAGAAACCTTTCCAGATATTCATTGTTGCGCGAAAAATATCCTTTAAAAGGGAACATTTTTCCAATACGCCGCAATGGTAAGATGATATCTCCTTCCGGGAATTATCTTAAAACAATAGCACACCCTAATTGGAATATAAGGAGAGACAAACGATACAGGGAGATTACGCAACTCCAGAATCTTACAAGAACGCATATAATACCCATAGCTGCCGTATGCTACGCCTATATATCTGCTTGCGTGTATGTACATACATACATATGTACATATATGTATGTATGTATACGTACTGCTGTTAACAATGATAGCATAGGCGCCAAAGCTGGCAAAAAAGTAGCTTATTGTACTGGCACGTTCGCAGGAAATGTCTTTATGTACTATTGCAGGAAGGATATAGCTATTTAAAGGCACCTGTAGTTGTTTTCAAGTTTTTTTAGGAGAATACATATACCTTCTTTCATTGAATACTAGACAGTATTGCCTTGAACGATTAATGAAACCGTATGCGAATACATAATATCGTATTACGTCAGAAAGTAATATCTAACACACGTTACTTTTTAAATAAGCACTTGAAACGAATGTTAAATGAATCACATTGTCAATTTTTAATGTTAAAATAAAAATTATTTACGAACATTAAAATTTGTTATCATTAGTTCATAAAACTTCAATGTTAAAATAAAAATACAAAAAGCATGTGTATTATGATTTAGAAATTGAAAAACATTAGGTGTTTGCTCAAACTGTAGAATGTATTGTATCTTATATTGCTTTACAAAATTATAAAAAGTGAATAAATAACCAAGATGTTGTTAATTCGCTGTGATCATAATATATGAAAGTCAGCAGTTGCCGCATTGATTTGTTATACAATGTCCAAAACGAAACAAACATATGCAATTGCTTTCATAAGCATTTTAACTTATCTAAAAGTTGGAAAACTTTGTATAAGTTTGAATGCAACACTGGTGTATCTCATCATGTATTAGATATTAACCAAGTGATAGCACAAGGATTATTTGTTAAGTGAAGTCAGTTTGTGCGCGGAGCTCAACGTTATTTACATCCACGGTGTCAGCCCGTTTGCTTCGTAGAGCGATGTTAAAATGTTTAATTAAATCGAACGATCCACCAACTGTGAAATGCAACCAATTATCCAGTTCCTAGCGGCAAGAAAGCTACGGATGTTCATCGCCAGATATATATTCTATACGTCGAGAATACAGTGCGGCAGCAAATTACGAAAATGGTTGAGATTCTTCAAAACAGGTTGGTCATCTGCAATCAACGACGATCTGGTGCAGGCAGTTGATACCAAAATTCACGAAAGCATAAAATTCGCAATTTCCAAATTGTATTTAGAATTGCCACACATTTCAAGGTTAGTTTTGCAAACGATATAACAGCCTATATCTCATCTCATACTTTATTGTTTACTGATGATTTGAAATTGCTCCGCGAAGTGTCTAGTCTTGAGGATTGTAACTTGCTGCAGGTCGATCTTATAAACATATCTAGATGGTGTACATTAAATAATTTAACCTTTAATATCAACAAGCGCCAAGTGATTTCCTTCATTCGTCGATATATGACCATTAACTTCCACTACGAGCTTGATGAAGCGGTTGTTGAACAGGCTGAATTAGTTTAAGTACTTGGGAATTTTCTTTGTTATACAACTTACCTTTGCGAATCATACTTTTAATATATCACCCACCACTAGAAGATCTCTTGCCTTTCCTGTATGTAATTGCAGACAATTTTCCAATGAAAGTGCATCAAAAGCTATATGAGGGCCACCTAAAATATTTCCGGAATCGACAAGAGAAACACTGTATTTTTATTTTTCTATATAGTCTCCTCGAAGATCAATGCACTTTTTCAAACGGTGCTCCAGTCTCTTCAAGCCGTCAGAAATGTAGGATGTTTCGAGGTCTGCAAAGTAGCCATCTGTGGTGGCGATGACTTACTCATTCGAGGCAAATCTCTTTCCTGCTACTGACTTTTTCAGGTTTGGGAATAGGAAAATGTCGCTGGGGACTAGGTCCGGTGAATATGGAGGATGAGAGACTAATTAGTAGCGAAACTCATTCAATTTGGACACGACGATGCGAAATTTATGAGCTGGCGCTTTGTCGTGATGGAAAAGCGTTTTTTTCCGCTGCAAACGAGGTCGTTTCTCCTTTAATACTGCATCGAATCGGGTCAATAAATCTCTGCCCCGTGATCATCCTTCCCTTATGCAGATAGTCGATGAGAATATCACCTTGGGAATCCCAAAAAATGGTCGCCATGACCTTTCCGGCTGGTGGAACGGTCTTGACTGTTTCTTGGTCTCCGGTATGTAGTGATGGATACAAGTCTCAACCACGGTTATGAAACACAAGAAGAATTCCCTTGGATTGCGTTGGATCCTGGCCAGACACTGCCCCGAAACAGTCAACCGATTTTGTTCTTGCTTCGGTGTGGGCAAAGGCGGTACCCATCGCGCCCATCATATCCAAAATTTGATGTAGACTATGGCCAACGCGTTCTTCTGAGATGCCTGTTGTCTCTGCTTCAATTGGCAATCGGCTAACACGACATCATGAATCTTGTCGACCATTTCATTGTTGGTAGCGGTTTTTAGGTGGCCACTGCGTGGTTCGTTACTTGTACTTGTGCGGCCACGTTTGAACTCGCTCAGCCAGAAGCTGATGGTCGAAAATGATGGAGTACATCCGCCATAAACCTCTGGCAAAATATTTCGAATTTGCGTGGCCGTTTTCCCAGCCATCCAGAAGTATTTTTTCACTGCACGAAATTCGATTTTATCCATTTTTGCGAAACCGCCTGACTTGCTACACAAAACACACTCTTAAACATCAACCATGGACTGTAGACATCTGAAATGTTGATAGTTGTCATAAAAATGGTTGCTCTTGCCGACCAATAAATCCACTTCAACCTTCGTGCGCCAGCTCTTGCCGATTCCGGAAACATTTCAGGTCGCCCTCGTAAAACTATTCATTTGATTAACATTCTCAATAGTGGAATCTGCATTCTTTCATTGATAATTTTGATGCGTCTTCGCCTTCCTGTTCTATTGTTTATTCGACTTCTGGCACTTATCAAACAAATTTTAACCCTAACTCATTATGCTTGTTTTTACAGGGCTGATATGCTAACACCTATTAGTTAAAAGTACAATAACGCTATCTCAGAGTGAGTGTTCTCCATTAAGGTCTCGTAAACAGGGGACAAAAATTTGATCAAATGAGATAAATTGTATATCAGAACAAGGCCTAGTATCTAGTAGTACCTGCCATAATTATTTTAAGTTACACATCTTCCTAGTTTTGCGTTATTTGATCGAAGAAGCTGACTGCAATACCGATAACCACTGATCTCTGTGAAACTATAGAAATTGCGCTTATATTTATGGGTATGTTTATATTAAATGCTATTTCTCAAATGTTGACAAAATAATGTAATTGCGATAACTTCACCGAGTGCATTATAGCGCTTTAATATTCTATGTTAACTTTATTACGTATTTATGAATATGACCTTTCGAAGAATTAATGCCTGTACTAGCGTTAAACAATTATTGAAACACTGAGTTCAAAGTAATGTTCATGTATGATGCAAATCTACATATTACATACACATAATAATACATTCACCTGCACATGAAAGGTAAGATAGTTATAAAAGTAGGAACGGTGTCCTCTTAGTCGTAAATGAAACTTTGACTACTAATTGTATACATTCCCGGCAGGCTTACTGTTTAATTAGCCTTTAAATTTTCTAATTAATATCGCCACTTTTTGGCAATTACACATGTTATCGAGTATTACAAAACGATACTTTTTGATACTACATTTAGCTATAGTTAACCTAATTAATGTGGACTACAGTTTATAATAGCAATATTGATTGTAATGGTTACATAAAAATAGCAATAATAGAGAAAGTTTTTATGTTCCCAAATATCTTTCACTATCAAATGGTGAGCGTTACCAAGAGTTGAATGTGGTTCAAATTACCGTTGCTTGATTAGAAGTTACCATAAATACCGGTGGGAACTGATTTTGTGCATAATTAATCTTTGTTGATATTAGATTTAACAATACAATGTTTAAAGAATGCACGTAGCTTTCTAATTAGAAATATATCTTGCCATTCTTTTCCGTGCATTGAAATAGCACTATTATGTATTGCAAAAAGAAGCATAAATGATATATATCTTTTGATATAGCCGTTTTCCTTAGGAGGAACAGTATTTGCATTTTAGGTTAAAACATTTCGATAAATGCAATTCAATTTTATAACCTTTTAACTACCTATATTTTGAAGTTGGTATTATTTCTGTTTGGCTTATCATACTACGTTTAGTGCCATCTATATTATGTTTTCAATTAGACATAATCAGTATATAAATTTAGTTGGTACTAAATCAGTGTCCTTCAGACGAAAATGGTAACAAAGTATTTTGCCTAGTTGGAACGATTTTCGTCAGAGCAATCGCTATTTTTCTTTGTCAGAAAGTGAAAAAGAAATACGAAAGTATTGATCTAAACAAGAGTAACAACTCCAGCTCGAGTATGCAATCCTTCTGTGAGCTAAATTTATATAAAGTAATTAATAAGTTCGTATTATTGGTTGCTACATCTAGCACATAGAAGTTGTTTAAATATTGCAAATATGACAAATATTCTGAACATATCATATTCAGACAGTTCATGTCAAACTAGATACAATATATCCCCCGATTAGATAATCACAATCGTAGATCACATTTTTTTTGAAAATGCCTTCTGCTCTTCTTTATTCGTTACTTTTGTCTGTTGCATATTATATTTGTTCTCCATTTGTAAATGGTATAAAGCTTTATTTCTTTTAGAAAATATTTGAAAATAGCTTAGTTCATCGTTTTAGGTG
The DNA here is from genome assembly GCA_023509865.1 of Trypoxylus dichotomus. Taxonomy (NCBI): domain Eukaryota; kingdom Metazoa; phylum Arthropoda; class Insecta; order Coleoptera; family Scarabaeidae; genus Trypoxylus; species Trypoxylus dichotomus. The sequence continues at coordinate 20,842,228 of CM042080.1, forward strand.
CTTAACTATTTTTACAGTTGAATCCTACAATTAGGTATGAATACTTTAATACGTTACCAGAATATTGAATATTGGACGTCACGAAAATCACAGTACCTGTAAAAAATAAAATACGTTAGTAAAACTCGAACGATTAAATAATTATGTAAGTAATTTTTGTAGCGCAGAGTGTACCGATACATTGTGCTTATTATACGAACTTATAACTATTATTTGATGAATACTGAAATTGCAACAGTCTATGCGACCAAAAAGCAAATACACTAATCACAGTCAAATCATGTGAAATTTTATGACATAAAAATTCGAGTTAAAATATCAAAACATTTTCTGTGTTAAATTGGAACTGCATTTAATAAAATAGTTATAATGAAGATTGTATGGTTTATTTTTTTTTGGGAATGAATGCACGTCATAAGTAACGCTTGTATGACGTTTCATTGCGAATATAAAGCGAAATTGTTTCAAAGAATACGTCTCATTTAAACATGGTGAAATTTAAACAAATTTCAATTTGAAATAATAGCTACTTACATGTTATGTTACGCAGTTATTATTACAAAACATAATTATGAGAATAAGATATGAAATCGAAAATATATTTATATTTATTTTGTTAGTATTGAGACACTTGCAGATATAAAACGCTATGTCGTTAAGCGTTTACGTACTACTAAGCTATTATCTTTCCGGATTGAAACTATTTTGTGCTTCTTAAGTCAGCAATATGTTCAAAAGTTGTGTTAATTTATACTTAATAATAATATATTTATTGGAGACTTTACTAATTGTAAGTAAATATATGATAGTGGGATTCTAATAAATATACGAATAAATTATTGAATAAAACTGAATAGGATATGTTACGTGAAGGAACGGTGTACAAAACAGGTCGGTTTACAAAACCCTGAAAGAATTTAGTTAGACCATACAAACCATCAAAAGCTTTGCGAAGAAGATGCAGTAAAAGGAACAAACTTTACGAAACAGTGCTTAATCTGTTAAATGGAAACCTAGAAATTTTGAATAAAATACCTCTTAGTGATGAAATTACATTTACTGTAAATGGTGAGGTCAAATCTCGGAATTTCAGATTTGTAATCCATATGGATGGGCTGTATAATAGCCAACCTCAAAACTTGGCGCGAATGGAGTGCCCTAAAAATCTCAATGTCTGGATTTGAATAATAAACGATAGACTTATTCGCCCATTATTTATTAACTGCAGCAAAATTTCTAGTTCTATTGCGAAACCACATCACTCTACTAATCAATATGCTAAGTGTTGCTTCCTTACCAATGCTCTCAAGAATATTTTAAACAATGCATTTCAAAGACGCTATATTGGCATCTTTAGCTCCACACCGTAGCCCCTAAGATCAGCTGATTTGTCTCCAAACGACGGGATTGCTTCTAAAATAAAATTTAGAATATCGTGATAATACGCAACTTGGACGAATTGAAAGGCCGTATACATACTATGCATGATGGAATGAACCCAAAATTTATTAAGAATACTTTGAGTTGCTTTTAAGAACGTCTTGTTTAGCGTAGCTAACTAAATGATGTTTCATCGCTTTTTATGTAGTTTGAATATGAAGATATTAAATGCTTTTATTAAAATATTTTTCATCTGAACCAACAAACAACTTTCGCCTATCTTTCAGACAATAAAGAGATTCCTCAAGTGAAGAATTCTATTTCTTTCTTATTTTTGAAGGGGCAATGTCTGGTGAATACGGCGGGTGAGGTAAGACCTCCTATTTGATCCCTTCTAGATATGTCCGGACAGGTTGACCAACATGCGGCCTAGCGTTGCCGTGCTGCAGAATCAGCTTTTCTTGTCTATCGCACTATACCAGCATTAGTTGAAGTCAATACGTTCAGAATTGATAGTTTCGGATAACTTATAGTAGACTACACTCCGCATGTCTCGCTTTGGCGTTGATGGACCTGGTTGACCCGGCTTCACCCATGCTAGTTTGCAATTAGCAGTGAATCTATTTTTCATAGCCAGCGATGATCTGATGCAAAAAGCTCTTTACTTCTCATCATTGAAGCAACACTTAACACGTGACCAACACCTTTCAGTGTCTTTTTCCTTCAACTCGTGTGGTATCCAATTTCCTGCCTTTTAAAGCATTCGCAACGTATGTAGGGGTTTTCCAACGGTGGATCGATCAACAATTCTTCAAGTGTCTGACATCGATCAATATCAAGTAATTTCTCAAGTTCCTCGTTTTGGAGTTCGTTTGGGGTACCATTGCATTCTTTGTAGTTGACATCGAAATCACCACCTTTGAAGCGTTAGAACCAATATCAGCAAGGTGGCTCCGATGGAGCATGGTCGGGATAAACATCCACAAATCTTCAGAAGATAGTAACGGAGAAGAACTTCCCGCAAATGCTGCTTTTTTGGAATAAATTCCGACATTTTAAATCCATGTATCGAAAGGTTAGAAAAGATGCAAGCGATACTATTAATTAATCAATGGGAAAAGAATTAAAACATATTCCCATACCAAATATATTATTAATTAGGTTTTAATTAGATTTTCATGCTGGACCTGCGTCAAAATAAATATGTTTGCATTTTCTCTGTAGGGCTGGAAAACGGCATTGAAACCCACTCATAACAATGATTGCTACCAGATGTTGTTATTTATTTATTTATTATTATCTATTTACATGAAATTTATACCACTCACAATGTAATTATATGTAGTTACGCAACAAGGAAGTCAATATATGCACTAACATTAATCATGTAGGCCAAGGATAACGTATAGGGAACGACATTTGGATTAGGTTGATTTACAGTCGATAATAATTTATTATTAACTATTGCTTTTATAAGCTTTTATTATACAACATGATGACTTATTGGTATTTCCTTACGTAGGGATGTATCAATAAAAATAAAGAAATTTGCTAATTATAAGACTTCTGACATTTAAACGGTATTTTGATATAGTCCTTATTTAGATCATTTTTTGTTTACATAGATTGCAGAAAAAGTCACAGTTAAGCTTAATAATAACTCACCCAACATGTTTGAATTTGACTATAAGATAAGCAAATTTATTTTTATAGTTTTCTATATTTAATTTAAAAGGCAATCCGTTCAATTTCAGTTAATGAGTTGTACTAACCAACCTATTCACAAATATTAATCTGTGTCAGTCTGTATTGATTTATTCAATATCTAAAACACACATGTGTACATGTTGGAAGCCTACTTGTATGTATGCGTAAACATACATAGTAATTAAAGAGATGGTTGAACCGTATTAAGTTGTTCGTGCCTAAAAAAACCGTTAGTAATACTCCTAATAGATTGAATTATCTATTCACAATACATTTCGTTCGGTTCGTGAAATTGTTTCAATTGTACAACTCAACAGAGAGACAAGCAATTCAACGCGCGTATGTTCTGTATGATCAATATATTCTTGACATATTTTCGAGAATAACATGTCCGTTACTAAACTGGGCATGTACTGAAAAATTTAATACGTCTCGATCGCTTCTTGAACGATGTAATCAGGTTTCTGACTTACGTCTATGTTATGTACGATTTCGTGAACCTTAGATATATAAAACTGGTACTCTTGCAGCGGTGTGCTGCATTTTGATTAGCTTTCCGCGCAGAAGTGTAGATATTTGCTGACATTTTGACGTGTTTATAGACCCGGATTTCCATTTTACGATGAATCGTGCTGGGATTTTATGAAAATGTTAAGCGAAACGAGTCGAATTATCTTTAAATACGTATTTACAACTTCCAAAGAGAACTCTGCATACTTTTCTAATAAGATTCTGTCTTAATAATGTAAATATTATTAATGTATGAAGTTAATAATAATGCTTTGTGTGATTATTATACGTCACAAGTCGGATAAAAGTTGATTTTTCACTATTCTACGTGTGTTATCAGTATATAATTCAAAAACTCTTTTGAGCTTTTTCTTAATTTTACCGAATATTTAATTGTATAACAATCTATTTTGCTATGATAAAATTACGATTTCCTTGCAATTAACCAACGTTTTTTAAATTCCTGAAAAAATATCAGTCACGGTAGGATTTGAACCAACGATCTCTGCGTTACCGGCATATTGTGCTACCATTGTACCACGAGACTGAATGCGAGTTCAAATCACTTTTAGTACCTAGATGCCACAATGTCTGTAGATACATCATTATATCTCAGCAGACACAATATTTTTAACTGCAAGTTCTTACCAATTGAATTAATATTAATATTAATGTCAACTGCCCTTAGTGTTAGTAATGATAAATTTACGATTTCCTTGCAATTAACCAACGTCTAAAAAAATATCAGTCACGGTAGGATTTAAACCCACGACCTCTCCCTTATTGGCGCATTGTGCTACCATTACACCATGAGATTAAATGTGAGTTCAAATGGTTTTTAATACCTACATGTTACAATGTCTGTAGGTATATCGTAATACCTCAGCAGACACAATATTATTAAAGGCAAGTTTCTACCAATTAAATTAATATCAAATATGCATTACTCCTAGGCAGATGTTATTTTCTTCTTTATAATAGTGATCGCATCATCTGCGGCTAGTTTTTTATTCAAATAATCAATTGTTGTTTACTATTAAATTAATTAACCAAAGTTGCCCAAGCTTAACAGACAATGTTTGAAAAGTAATACAGGGTTACAAAATGAAGATATTCTCTTTTAATTAAAATTTGCGTTAAAGTTATTTAAAAATAACTTTATTTTTGAGTATTAGCAAATATCATGTTAATCCATTACAAGGGTACAACATTAAGAGTTCTTTACCTCAAACTGTGTCAGTGGGTTTTGCAATTACATCAGCAACCTTATTGGCATACATAAATCTTTAATAGCGCAATTCAATGAGTTTCAATGAAAGGTAAGTTACTGTATGTATAATTCTAAGGCAAGATACCTTTAGAAACAATACTGAGAAAACGCGTCATTTTATAATTTTACGCGAGTCTTAAATATTATCGGTCGTTTTAGACGAGCCCTCTGTATATGCATATCTATACCTTTTCTGCATGCAAAGAAGCTAATTTATTCCAGACAAATTATCTAACCAAATAAAATCACGTAACGAGAGTAGCTTTCAGATGGATTACTTATTTATAATGCGTCGGAAAAACTGACACAAATTACGTGACCGGCGACTGATTCGACGGAACATCGAAACCTATATACTTTTTTCCTATATGTGCTACAAAAATAATTATTGTTGTTGACGGTCCCGTTTCATTCACAAGCAGCGAGCTTTATATGGATTAGTGGTTCTTGTTTGCATGTAACTAGGACTTCTCATACGCGAATATACCGTAAACGAAGAAAAGTGAAAAGAATGAAGAAGAATGGTTAACCAGAACGCGTTTATCCTGAATAATAAGTATTGTGTAATTAATTATGTAGTGTAATTAACAATGGCACTTAAATTCTTAAACTGGAACGCAATTAAGAATACAAAAGGGAGGGCGTTCAAAATTATCTATTACTCCTTTTTAAAGATTTTGTATTTCTTTGCTGATAAAGCGTATATTGCAAGGTATATATGAAACCCCAAAATACATGTGTTATCAAAAAAAGAAGCATTAAAAGAAATCTCGCTATAGCAGATTAATGGTGTTATAAAACTTATTAACAGTCAATGGGCAGACGACATGGTATTCTCCAATAAAATGCACACATCTGCAATGTACAGGACGCGGCATAAATATCTCCCATATTTTGAAGAGGTATAAAAGATGAAGAAATTTAACTCGAAAAAAAAAACTGACTATATTTTTGGAAAGAACATGAAATATAGTTTTTTTTAATGTGTCTTAAAAATTATATCAGGCGACTATGATTGCTGATCGGTTCGTTGAAATGTTGGAAACCCTTCTGCGCATCAAACTGCACGATGTGGATACAGAAAATGTGTGGTTTCCACAGCACGGAGCCACACTTACAGTGATAAGTTTCCATCTTCTTTTCTCTTATATTTCTTATTTTATCACAATATAATTACTTCTAATAGAATCCAAAACAAAGTATTTCTGGCAGTAATTTGCGACTTTACTGTTGCCTTGAATATCCAACACTATTCATTTGCGCTAATACCCAGACAAAAAAACGTTATGCCTTCTAAAAAGATAAATATCTTGACCAAGAAAGTACGGTAATGACTACAAAATTGACACAAATTACCGAACTGCCGCTTAAGTAGTATGCCAGTGGAAAATATGCATGCGTATGTATATGTATTCAAATTCATATTTCATGCAGTTCTTGAACGAAATTATACAACGCAAGCACTGCATCAACCAGTTACCGTTAGATATCAACAAGACAGTCATTGTGTCACTTATTTAAAAATTCTTTACGTGCGCAGCGAGTAGGTAATCGAAAACGCATTAAATTAGGTAACCCGTTGTATTAATATAGACACAAGAAAATAACGGGCTCGCCGCCATAGCAAGGATCGTAATGAGTCTTTACATTACGTTACTTCAAATATTTGTACAAAGTATGGCAATGAAACGCTTCCTACTTAACTTTTATGTTAATGAAATGTTACTTCTATCTGAATATTTGTGGGCACATTACATATCTGTGTGTCTATATATATATAATTGTAATATACCTTTGGCACGTCTTAAATCATAGAAAGGAAGAAGACATTTTTGGAAAGCCAATAATTTTCATTTATTTTTGACGAATGGAAAAAGACATTGTTTCTGTAATTTATTTGTTGCTGATTTTAATATCAAATTTCTTTCTTTTTGCCATTTTATCTGTTTCTTGTTTGCTTAATTTAAGTAGAAAATATCTATTTTAAAGAATTGAATTATAGAACAAAGAGTATCTTATAACGTAAGTACCAAAGCAGGCAAAGATAAATGTAATAACATAATTGAAACACTATAGGGTACAATCCCTGTAATTGTAATCAAATATAATTTTTTTCATTCTAAATAATGCACTTAATATTATGGTATGTGACTGTATTGCTCTTTAGAATACGGTATTTCTAAAGGTTTGATAATAATCAAACAATTATACCATCTCTTTAACAGACTGCAGCACTACAGTAAAGTTCTGTTATCGCTGCTACACTTTAAAATAAAAGGAAAATAAATTTCGTAATGCTAAATTCTTCACACTATATTTCACAAATGAAAAAGTAATAATCAATATTTGGCTTATAACATAATTTCCATCCATATAGTTTTGAGTATAAATTAAACATCTTAAAAGTTATACTAAAACATATTTATTAAAATTCGACAAATAAATTAATATCTACTATGAGTTCGTCGTGGAACTTTTATAACCTTTTATTTATTTTTCTTTTACTATGTGCCACAAACACAATATTGGATTTGTGTTTGTATATTGTGCACGCCAATCCAGAATATACAATCGTGTTTCACATAGCAAAGCTGTGTGGATCCCTTGAAAAACAGTTGACTATAATGGCCTTACTATATAATTTAGGTTCTGTATATATGCATATGCCATTGACTATTCATAGGATCATAACATGTGAATACCTTTCGTACTACTTATCACAACATGCATTCCCATATCATAATGCTGTTGCTCCCTTAGTTGGTAATGTTAGAGAATTTTTGAACGGTTCCAAAATGCTAAAGAGTAGGCCATGCATATACTCTTTTGAGTAACTATAAACATAATCGTGATCATAGTGCTTATATTACCTTTTGTAATCTGCATTTCTATATTTATTTGATTACAAAGCCATTTTCTTGGTCTCCATAACTTTTTATTGACAACTGATTGCATTTGCCGTTAATTTCCGATAATAGGGATTTATTTCTTGCCTTCCAACTTTTTAATCCTGCGCCATTCAAACGTCTCCTAACTGCTATAATAAAGATTTTAATCAATGTAATTAAAAGAAAAGGTCAAAATAATGTAAGTTTAATAGATTTGATATCAAATTACTCACCCATTAAAAAAGTAAACCGGTAACCATAACTTAATGAAGAAGATTTATTAATTTCTGTAGTATTGACATGAAATCATCGCAGCAAGCTTTTAATTTTGCAATAAAAGTTGGTAAAACATCACAAACAGCACAAATTTTAGATTGCGAGTAAAAATTATCTCTAATCATAGTTCGATTAAAAGCAAAGCACGAGTTTTTCAGAAAATAACCGAGCTTTACTTTTTCAGCTTTTATTATTAATCCCACAGATTACTGGTCTTCGCCTTCCTTATCACATACTTTCTCCATGAGTGTTTTCACATCACAAAGTAATTCTGGAAAACTTTTGTTCTTCAATGATTGCGACGAATTTGTTTTAATGTTATTAATGATCTCAAAACGGCGTCCTTTTAACACTAGTTTTAATTTCAAAAATAATAGAAAATCGCAAGGGGCCAGGTGTTAGCTAGCAAGGAGATTGAGGATAGGCAGCTATCTGATCTTCGGCACAAAACTGACGAATTACCAGAGTAGAATGAGTAGGTGCATTGTAATGGTGGAAAGACCATGCGTCGTGTCGGTACAACTGTGGTCTCTTTTTACAAAAGTTTTCACGTAATCATTGCAAAACATTTTAATAGTATCCGCGGTTGACTGTTTAACTTTGAGACAAAAATTCAAAATCCGCAATTGGAATAAAATCAAAAATAACAGTGAGCATCATTGCTTTTGTAGGTGTGGAGCTGTTTGGCCAATACACTGTGATGATGGAGTTTTTGTTTCAATTTTGTACTCATAAACCCAGCTTTCATTTTATGATATGATTTTTTTTATGAAGGATTCATCACCGTTGAATCGTTCAAAAAGTCACCGATATATGTCTATTCGATTTTCTTTTGCTGTTTAATCATCAAACGAGGAAAATACTTTGCTGCAACTTGATGCATATTTAGCTTTCTGTTGGGCACGTCATAGCACGAACCTATTAAGATGTTAACCTCTTGTACAAGTTCACTGACAGACAAAAACGGTTTGAATTTACCAGATCTCTAATCTTTGGAACATGAGCATCATAGCTTGAAGTCGAGGACCTTTCTGGCTGAGGGTCATCTTCAATTGACTGGCGATCACTTTTAAATCGCGCAAATTATTCATACCATTTTGTTCGACCCGGAGTAGTTCAGAAGCTCAAACGTTTCTGTGAAAATTTTCTTCAGTTCTACGGCGGATCCTCATGCCCCACCCCTCACCTACTACCTATTGGTTGTTTCATTAATCTTTTTGACATTTAGTTAACTGATATTTGCAGATATCTACATAATTCAAGTTTGTATCTCAAAGTGTTGTGCTGTGTCTAACTCTTGAATTATGTGTCGTGATTGTTTATAAAAATGGATCCTGTAAAACAAAGAGGCGTAATAAAATAAGATCCAGAAAAAGGGTATGACTCCAACTCAAATTCGTAAAGACATTGTGGCAACTAATGGTGAATCTGCAGTTTCTTATGATATACTCAAACACTGGTGTCGATATTTTAAATGCGGAAGAACATCCTATGAAGACAACATTCCGGTGGTCCTCCCATAACGGTAACAACAGATAAAAACATTAAAAATATCTTATTATATCTTATCATATCATGCGGTGCATATTGACTAAAGAATTAGATATGGAAAATATGAATGCAAGATGGGTGCTCCGAATGTAAACCATTGATTAAAGAATAAACCGGATGTTGACTTGCAAGCGTCTTTTGGAAACGTACCAAGCAAACTTTCTTAGTCGGTATGTGAACATGGATGAGTGATGGGTGCACCACTATGATCCTGAGACCAAAGTAGCGAGTGGAAACATCACAGTTCCTCCACGCAAGTTTAAGGTCGTACCGTTTGCTGAATAGGCTTTGTTATCTGTGTTCTGGGATGCTCAAGGAATCATCCTGAATGACTATTTGATTTATAGAAACGCCGAGGAAAGTTAAGGCACGGTGTACTGTTCCATCAGGATAATGCTCCCCAGCCAAGCACCTGGTATTGCTATGGCTGCTATACACCAAGCAGGCTTTGAATTATTGGGGCACCCGTCATGTTCGCCGGATCAGGTCCTTAGTGATTACAGGCTCTTCCCCAAATTAAAAGAAATCTTACATGGGGGAATATTTCCCAGTAATTATGAAGTGATGCAAGCTGTACTTTGCAGAGATCGGACAACGATTTTTCCAGGAGGCTGTTGAGACGTTGGAGCACCGATAAATCAAGTTCATTTGTTTAGAGAGACACTATGTCGAAAAATAAAAAAAATTTAATGCCACTGTAGTTTTACTGTATGGGGGTCAGAGCTTCAGCATAGAGATTCACCCTCGGATGTAAAATGTTATGTTACATCATTACTCAAAAATAATGCACACTGCTGTAATCACTATGAACAGCGAAACATCTTGCACTCAAATAACAACATGGGAAGTTCATAAGATGTCAACAATCCATTAAAATATGTAGTTATGCGGAAGTTCTACACGACACAATGTTGCCAACCCTATGTCACTAAGTGTCACCATTTTGGCGTGTAATTCAGAATTTTCGATTGTTATCTGAACATATCTCATATTTTATAAGTGAATTTTACATATTTATTTGCGGAGTATTGCAAGCATATCATTATCTTATTTGGAGACATCTGAAACGTAAATTTTTGTTACATAGTTACGTTATTGAAATTACTAGTTGTAAACAATTTCTGAGTCCATCATTACGCCGGTGCTTCTGATATTTGGAAAGAATTAATTGTTGTCATCAATCATAAGGCGCGTTTTCGAAACTACCAATTTACGAGTACGTTATAACATGAGAGTCAACGTCGGTTATCATACTGACGTAAATTGAAATGTCACTTTCGTTTATTATTAGTAATTCCGCTAACATGCATGTATCTAGAAATTTCGTGTTCAACGGTAGAACAATGACGGATAAGTTACACAATTTTCGAACGCCAGTGTTATGAAAACCGGCGCGTTTAAAAAATTTCACTTGAGTACATAAAAAAGTGTTCCGTCCGCAACCATTGTGATCCACCTCCTGCTTTTCTTTGCTTCCATTCAAATGGTTGGTCTATACAATATCGTCCATTATTTTCACATGAAATGACTTAATATCTTACGTGAGATACTTAAGCTTTAGTTTTACCCATGCACCAGTTCCTCTTAACCAACTGACACTCAGGAATATGTAATATACGATGTGGCTAATGTCTATAGGCATGTTCGAGATTGCGCTTACTCTTGTTACATTCACGAATTACACAATGTGAGAGTTTTCCTGAAGTTCGCTTCTTCGGAGAGGAGATTGATGATAGATGTTCTGGGTACGCAGGCTTATGATGTTTCTATATCGTTCGTAGATAGACAATGGTGAAATTGCTTTCATTGTTTAGTATTAATAATTCTTAACAATCGTAATATGACATAATTGTAGGTTTTCTACAATTGTGTTAAAATGAGATGAAACAGATATGCTTTTACTTTATCCAATATTTAAATTGTAACAACTTCAGTAATAATAATGTAATTTACATTGTATTGTAGCAATACAAAGAACAATGTCATTTAAACACTTAGAAAAATATCACCAAAAGAGAATGCTTGTAATGAAGCTTACGTAATATATTTTAAAACAACTGTTAACAATCTTAATTGGAACTTATAGCTTCATGGCAGCATAGTCCTATTGCAATGCCTTTTTATTTTTTTTTCTCTTTTACTTATAGAACGATTTAGGAAAGGCAGCTCCATCCTAACAATATTAAATACTATCGTTTATATTGGATACTAATTATTTTGCTATTGATGATTTACGTAACAACTTCTATGCGACTTTAGTAAGTTTGCTTTTAAATTTCACAATACATATTTCTTTAATGAACTATTCTTCTAGCTTTGTTTTGTTTTATTATTATTTCCGTCTATGATCTTTTTGTTTTGCTATCGGGGTTATTTTGTATTAATTTCCCTTTATGTTGTATATCTGGTGGACTTTTCAAGTTGATAATATGAATTATATCAGAGACAAAGCGTTTTAAAGGAAAATGTTTTGAATAAAAATTGGTTTTGTTTAATCCTGTCGCTCCTAAAAAATAAGTAACGTTTTTCTACGATTTTGAAATGCTTATTTTTATACGAGGCTTGTCCAGCAACTAAGTACGGTTTAGTTCTACCGCCACCGTAATTCCGCGCATGCACACGTATCTCTGGTTCACAGTCTTTCCGCTGACGCTATTACATTTGTTGGTAATCGTTTAAAATGTTTAAGACAACTCCTGAGCCTATCGAGGTTTTCTATAAATTTCAGAAAAAGTTTTGTATGAGTTTGACATAAATCGTCAGTGGCGGCATGTTTCTATGAAGAGGGTATAGAAAAGTGAGTTTTCCGCTATGATAAATGTCTGAGCAATGGTGCCAACTATATAAAAAATAATTTAAGAAACGCATGCACCACAATTGGTGAACATTACGCAATTTAAACGTTAAAGGTGCGTACTGTTTGAACAATAACTTTATTTTCAAAATCTAGCTCTCCAGTGACTACTCTTCATTTTCAATAGGGAACTCCCTTTTTTGGTGACAAAGAAGTGATAATGGCAGCAAATGAGTGATCGCCAGAACAAAATAAGGAGGTTTTGTCGAAAGAGTATGCAAAGCGCATTAACCTCTAAGGAGACTATGTTCAGAAATGGAATTATTTCATTCTTATTAGATGTTTATTTGTGCAATAATAACAATAATTAGTGAACTATTCACGTATCTGCGTCTTCGATAAAAGGTACATTTCTTGCATTAATTCTTCAAACACAAGTATCGAAAGAATTCCTGTATTAGCCAATACAATTTTGCTAAAACCAAATTTATTTAAAGAGATACATATGAATCCAGAGACACCCAAATGTGAAAAGTTATTAGATTGAAGAACAACTCCATTCTAGAGTAGTTAACTGTAAAACGTAACTGATAAAATCCAGTAGCTCTAGTAATTATACACAACAAGAAAGAACCCAATTACAGGACAAAAAGGGAATTATAATTAATCTACAGCTAACTTGTATAAAAAGGCTAACACGAGTAAATACATATCAACACAATATATATAATATAATATAAAGAATCTCTACACGAGAACAGAATCACTCTAACTCGAGATACTTATTTCCACTTTGGCACATAATGTAAACAGGCGATCTCATCAAAACATTAGCCCTGGCTGAAGGTAAATAAAATGGTAGAGATGAATAAGCAATTAAGAGAGGACTATAATATATAACACATGGGCTGAAAAGTCCCGGGCCTAACACATAGATGACGCTAGTTTTATTATCAGTTAGTACTAACCTTCAAAAGACAGCTGTTAAAATTTCATGATATTCTATTCATTAGTTTGTGAGTTATTGTGCTAAGAGTCACGCTACTTTTGTTATTTTCAAAACAATGGATCAAAAACAATTTCATGTTTTAATTTTACACTGCTTCTTGATGGGAAAAAATATCGTTCAAGCGAAGCAATGGCTTGAAAAGTGTTATGGCGACTCCGCTCCATCAGAAACAACAATAAAACGTTGGTTTGCTGACTTCAAACGTGGTCGTAGAGACACCGATGATGCAGAACGCAGTGGACGTCCAAATGAGGCGGTAACACCAGAAAACATCAAAAAAATCCACAAAATCGTTTTGAAAGATCGAAAAGTGAAGTGGCGTGAGTTGGCTGACATCGTAAAGATATCAAAAGAACGTGTTGGCTTTATATTGCATGAGCATTTGACTATGAGAAAGCTCTGTTCAAAGTGGGTGCCGCGTTTGCTCACTGTTGACCAAAAACAAGAACGTGTTGATGATTCTGAGCAGTGTTTGGCCATGTTTAAACGTAACAAACCGGAATTTTTGCGTCGATATGTGACAATGGATGAAACATGGATCCATCACTTCACTCCGGAATCAAAACGATTGTCATCTGAGTGGACAGCAACTGCTGAACCTCGACCAAAGCGCCCAAAAGCACAAAAATCAGCTGGAAAGGTTATGGGCTCGGTATTTTGGGATGTGCGTGGTGTAATATTCATCGACTATCTTGAGAAAGGAAATACCATCAACAGTGAATATTATATAGCGTTTTTGGAGCGTTTGAAGATCGAAATTGCAAAGAAACGACCGCATATGGCAAAGAAAAAAAATGTTTCATCAAGACAACGCACCGTGTCACAAGTCAATCAAAACAATGGCAAAACTACATGAATTGAACTTCGAATTGCTCCCACATCCACCGTATTCGCCAGATTTGGCTCCCAGCAACTACTGGCTGTTCGCAGACCTCAAAAAAATTCTCGCCGGTAAGAAATTTCGCACGAATGAAGAGGTTATCGCTGAAACTGAGGCCTATTTTGAGGCAAAAGATAAATCGTTTTACAAAAGTGGTATTGAAATGTTAGATCGGCGCTGGAATGATTGCGTTGCCCTTGATGGAGATTACGTTGATGAATAAAGCTAATTTCGAAACAAAAAAACCGTGTTTTCTTTGTTAGCCCCGGAACTTTTCAGCCCATGTGTTAAGACTTAATGTTTCAATCTATAGCATGGTTTCATTTGCTAACTGTTGTTTCTACACAGATACAGAATGCAGTGAATTAAGATCTCCATAAAAGTAATTTTATAACAAATTTGCACTTTTTATAATATAACAGAATATAGCGTTTACTGTAATGCAAAATGTGTTAACAATTTAAAAAGGAATTTAATACTTACAATAACTCGATATTAGATTTACTATAAGAATAGTTAGTGCGCTTTCTACCTATAAAGGGCAAGATCGTAAACATGAAGAGAATGAATTTACAGCGACAATGCCTTTATAACATAAAACCAGTTTTAATAGTCGTTAAGGAGAATAATGACATAAAAAGAAGGTGTATTAGACAACGATGAGTCAAGCGCAGCAACTCTTAAAATACCGGAAGCGTGAGGTTGACCCACCTCTCTCAGTCGGCCACAAGAACGAAGAAGCGCCGCAGTATTTGGGTTATGGGAATTGCTATTCTGAGAGCGATGTGTTATCGACTTTCTGCGATGGAACAACTCGCGACTACGATGTTTACTCGTCTGATCGATGCGGTATTGAAGAACAAAGTAAGAGCATGTATGTATAATGTTTGTTATTATGCACGACGAGCTATTTCACCTACTTTACACAAATTAATTTCGCGATTTGGATTCTCGAACAGTACAATCGAAGAATATGTATTGTGTATAAAGAGAGACAAGAAAACGAGACAAAGCTCTAAATACAAGCATAAATAAGTTTCGACGTGTGTGGGTATTCTAGAAACCTACATTTCGTACAGCCGTTTGATTTCGGTTTTTGTCCCTATTACTTTTACTTTTGTATTTGAATATTTTTAAAGCGTTTGATAGTTTTTCTGGCAACAAGCAAGTTCTACTTATTGTTAGTAAGAAAGGATTTTATATGGTTTCGTAAATTATTTTTCTAGCTTCAGGAATAGATTACATCACTTGTATATGGGATAAAATTCTTTGAATTAACCAAGGTAATATATGGTAGCTATTTCATTTCAGAGGAAAATTATTGCTGGAATTCTATAAATTTTGTTTGTTATAGGCATTCAATATTATAACTGATTACTTTGACATTCTGTAGTGACCTTCTTACCTAAATGAAGTTCAGTTATATAAACAGAGATCAGGATGCAATGACATCACCACAATGTATTCGGTTCAATGCGAGACGCAACTATTGGTGGTATCATTACTGCATTAAGTTTAACTGATTAATACCGAATCTTAATGTTGAACCAGGATTTAGATTTCTTTTGTAAACATACGCAAAGTATAAATACCATCCACTGCAGAACCGAAATACAGTTTTCAATAGTATTCAATCTCGGAGAAAGAGAACAAATTTTTTATAAGTACAAAACTTCGTCATAGTCGTAACGGTTAATTAATCAAATTACATCTACACGGTTAGCAGAAGGTCTAGCCAGGATGAAGAATATTTTTCGATTATCTTAAAACAACTAAATATTTTCTTTAATATATATCTTCCCAATCCAGTTGCCATCTTAATTTTTTAAGGGTAGTAAGGATTTTACATTACATATTCGCTAACTTATTAGGTCCTTACGAGGATAATAAATTTGTTTGGGTTTACTTTCCAAAGAAATGTAACTTTTGAAAAGACCAAAAAAATACTCGCCTCCAAAAGGTTATAATTTGTGAATACCTTGTCCATTCACTTCTAGGTGGTAGTAAATTATTTAATCGAAACGATTTTTTAATAACTCAATGAAAAAATCTTTTGGCAGCAGACCACGTGATCTAACTGGCCATTCAATAAATCCTCTTTTCTCTAACCCTCCTTGGGGAAACATTCTTGAACTTCCTCAGTATAATGCGGTGAATCATCACCTTAATGAAATAATCACCAACCGGAAATAAATTTGGAGTTACGAGAATATTTTGCTAAAACATGATTAAGTATTTCTAACCAGTATCTGTATCCATTGGCAACAGCATTCTGAACATAAGGATAACTTTACACTTTATAGGTATTCCTGAAACCTCTAAATCATTAGCCAGCTGAGTAATAGACCTCCTTGGGTTTTCTTGAACCGTCAGTAACTATTCTAAAGTTTTATTATTATTTATTGTAATCGGCGGTCCAGCGCTTTCGTCGTTCTTAATATCAACTTCAGGAAATTTACCACTTGTAATGATAGTAACACACGGAAATTAACGATGCAATGGTATTATTACAATTAGGTCTTTTATTTTTGCTTTCGATGTCAATTTGCATGGCAAATTATTTGAATATTTTTTCTCTAATTTTCATGAATATCTTTCCGTAAACACAAGCAAGCTTACTGTTGTCGTAAACAGAACATCAAGACCCTATTAAATATCGCATACAAAACCTATAGAATATAACGCGAATATTTATTTACACCAACATAGTCAAAAAATATTGTTTTTCTGTTATACAATATTGTAGGACCATGGCTTAAGTGTCTTGAATGGCTTTGGCACCATTTCTAGACTATCTGCTAACTCTGTCTGCGCAAATATGGAATATATGTATCACATTCATTGCTTGATATAAAGAATTAAAAATATTCCCGTTAAATATCTATGCCAATTGCATTAAGAAGTCAAGAAAAACCTCAATGATACTAAAAAAATGTAGTTACAGTTACCGCCGACTTCAACCTTGGACACATAACTTCGCTTCTTAGGCGTGTTCGTAATGTCGTCTTTCAAACTGGTCGAATTAGCTTGACTCACTATGTCGTGTACTAAAATGTATAACATCCATACATACATAAGTAGCTGCGTACATACAACGTGCATATCTCTATCTGAAGTTTATGTGTATTTATGTATGTATGTAACAGTGGCAGTCTATTTATTAAGAACACCAACGTCTTGAGGAGAAACTATTTAAATCAACATACATTTTAGCAAAATGTAAAATGAGAATTATTGAAAATTAGTGGTTTCAAGCTAAATTTACGTATTGTTTAATCAGGATATAAATCGTTGTGTTTTTAAACAACTAGTCTACGCTTTTTCGAAACCATACATCATATCTTTTTATTTTTTTTTTTTCTAGCGACACATCTAAAAGGCCCAAAAAATAACACCAAGGATAAAAATATTGCTAAATACAGCTGTTATGGTATTGGTGAAATCATTCAGGAGAAAGACAACGTGACAAGTGTACCCGCTTGTTTTCGCTCTGTCTGAGGGGGCAGACATGTGTTTCATTATTTTGGCACTGGTTAGCGCATGGAAGACTCACTTGAGCTGTATCGTTAGATAGGTGATAGTAGCAGAGAGGAAATTGCAATGTGTTGTGTAAAAACCGCTCGAAACCACGCTGGTGACGTCGGGTAGGCAGAAACATGTCCGTGTGTTAGCGTTTTTGGCCTCCTCACATTATCTTTCTCGTGATTGATTTCACCAATACCATGAGAAGCTGTATTTAGCGGCACTTTTATCTCTGGTGTTTTTTCTAACGGTTGTAAAAGTTTTTTGTAGAGTAACTTTTATAATTAGAAAAGAGTTTTTTATTTTATAGTTTTATTATTGTAACAATTTCAATATATAATAATCGTTGATAGATACACATTATAAAAAATCTAATTAGGCTTATTTGAACAGCTTTCACTGCTAATATATTTTCAAACTTTCAAAGTACGTTTACCAATATCTCTGCTTACGATCCTCATACACATGCATATATACCTGGTTGCAGTAGGGTTGTATTTTATAGTGTCCTTTGCTACACTCTGTATGAAACTGTATTTGCAATCGCATATGCATTGTAGAGTCACGCGGATAATAAAAATGTATGAGTGGCCAGATAAATTGATGGCATGGGGTAGTAAACTATTACGCAACTTTGTAATATTTGCAGAAAATGATATAAGCATGCATCCGGGAAATAAAACTGCACCTAGATCTGTTCTTGATGATGGTGTAATAGCTATTGGAAAGTCAAGAGTGACGCGAAATCAGATTGGAATTTATTGAAATATTGATGTAAACTGGATAACGTGATGACTCATTTAATAATCATACAGGTATGGAAACTTATTTACAGAGATTATTGTTACTTTGCCCGTAGAATCAATTGTCATTATTTAGATGAAATTCTATAGAAATTCCTCATTTTATTGTTGGAAGATTGTAACATGCATTAGGAATAAATTACAAAAAAATTCAGTCCATAACATTTATGTATTCCAGAAATTTTAATTCATCTTAAAGTAATTGGATTCCTTTAATTGCTCTTGTATATCCGATGTAAGTGCGGAGGAACGAAGGTTAGTTCTACAGTGTTTAGATATTGTAAATATGTGACGTACTATTGAGGTCAGTGTGCTAGCATAGATGAATCCCCTAATCAATGTAGATTTGCTGAACTGCAAAATAGGTCTCATTTCAAAATGCGTATCCAAATATTTAACTTTTTGTCAAATATTTAATTCAACTCGATATACTTTTCCCCATGTATGAATTATATCGTCCAAAACTTTCTTAAAACTACGATTAAAAATGATAATACTCAAATTAGAGAGAGAGTTAGATGAATTGCGCTAAAGCATTTATATATCAAGAAGTAAAGCAATCGATTGGTTCCTATTTTTCCTAGTGGGTCAGATTCGGTGCATAATGAGAAATTTTGTTTTGTTTTAAAACAACTCCATGAAACTTGAAAATAATTTAGATATTGACCGTATTGCCAACCCTAAGACAGTTGGGATACTGGACTTGACTATAAACAATGCATTAAAGTGGAAGGATCACATTGACGGAGTTTGCCGGCACTTATCAACGAACGTGTTCGGTTTGTGTATGCTTTTAGAGCGTCCCAGCTTTGATATTATGAGTTCGATGTATTTTCCGTGCTTTTAGTCAATTCTAATAAGTGGTACGGTCCACTGAGATCGTGTTAAGGGCTTACAAAGAGTGTTTGTGTTGTAGAAAAGCGAGACTACCGTTTTTTGAATCGTAGATAGCGTTAGTTTGCTTGCCATCCTGACGGCCTGATCGCTTTACATATACGAAACAGTATAATAATAATCCAAGCCTTTGCATTCCCCAACAGCATTCGCCAATTGCAGGAACTATCTGGTGGCCATGAGTTATTATTATGACTGTGTCTGTGGTCTTAAGATATTTCTCGGCATTTGCAGTGGAGTTCGGAAAATTACAGGAAAACTACAACAGTGAGAAACAGCCCCGGTGTTCGAACCTAGGACCCCCCCACAATAGCCAAGCCCGAAAGCACTGTGTTACCAATTCCCACATCACACTATACTTACAAAAGTAGGGATTAATTCGTAGCCAATTTTCTGGTCTACGAGTGTGATACAAAACCAAAGAATGGCTGACAACCTAACCCTATTGTAACGTGATTATGCCACAAGAGTCTTAGCTGCAATAGTTGCAAGCTCTTCAACAAATTACCACCTAGCATATAAACCACCAAATCTGTCGATCTATTTAAAATGAAATATTATTAGCAAGGCCGTTGCACAGCTTCGAGTATTATTGGTTTGGATTCGTAAATAGCCATTTTCTCTTCTTTTTATTTTGTTTGTGTTACTGTACATAATTGTATAATGTATACTTTCTTGACAGTATGACTGTTTTTTGACAACTAGCTACTATAAACGCTAAATTAAATGGCGAGTGGTGGGGATGCGCCTTAGTCGTTTTTAAAAATGCGCACGCCCACTTGCTGAGGTAATAGTCAGAGTATATTTATCAGTGGCAGATCATAATATCTTTGGCAGGGGATCATAAAGTGATCAAACGCGAAAAGTAGTTTTTAATGTTTACAAACATGGAAGTACATAAGTGCATTTAAATACAATAAAAGAATGTGTTCATGAAGCAACTGGTGTGTCGGTGCAAACAATAAAAACAATTATTCAGGAGAGAAATACAGAAATAGCGACGAAAAGAAAAATTAGAACTCCTGGTAAGAAGAGACAAAAAGCAAAAAGTGTCAGAAGTTTGCCGAAATATCAAACACGAATAATGTGAGATGTCATTTATGAATTTCATAGAATAGACGAGCTACGAGTTACGATTTCAGCTGAAAAGATGCACGATCAATTGGAATGGAAAGGATCAAACACATAATTAAAAAGATAACATTCTCGTGAGACAAATCGACCCATTATATAGATGGGACTTATATTCACAGTTCATTCATACGTCTTCCAAGATGTAGAGTGATGAAAGTGCAAAAAGTATATTCAAGAACAATAATAGTGAATGCTGGAGGTAACATGGGCTTTGTCCCTAACGCCCTATCGATTTTTAAGTCCGGCGTAAAAACTGGTGATTACCATTTGGATATGAAAGCAGAAAATTATAGCAGATGGATAGAACAGAAGCTTGTATCAAACTCCGTTGTAATTGATAATGAGCCCTATCACAATACGTAAACAAATCATTCTCCAAGAACTAATAGTTTGAAAAATGAAATGATCGAATGGTTGGCGTTACAAAATATTTCTTTTGACGCTAGAATGTTAAAACCTCAACTATACAGCTAATCGAACGCTATAAGGGTCAATACATAACGTATAATTTCGACGAAATTTTACAACGCAATTGAGTTGATCTGGATTGCCGTCAAAAACAATCTCGCTGCAGGAAGTGTAAACTATAAGATAGAAGATGTTCGTGAAATAGCGGAAAAAGGATTTTCCAACATTTCTCAAGAAGATTGGCAACATGTTGTTAATATTTAGGATAAATATTTAGAATCAGAAATATTAGTTGATGAGACGACAGAAAGTTTAATTATTAATGTAAATAATGAGAGTGATAGTCATGATAATTTCAGTTCCGAAGAAGACTAATTCTTTTTATTTAAAACTATAATTTACTATTACAAATATTTCTAAGAAATGTGTTAGTAATAAGGAAATAAGGTATTTAGAAACTAAATATTCTCTATACCTTTGCATGCAAATGGAGTCGTGATTTACGATATTCTTAACTACCTGCTTGTACATTTTAATTTCATCTTACATGTAAATTGTTTAATCAATTGTAACATTAAATTGCTTCCTTAAAAATATTTTTAAATAGCTGTTTATACAAAAAAATCGCATTATTATCGCATATCATTTCGCTTGGTAATTAATGTATATGCACATATCTCATTATACATACGTTTAATTGTTTCTGTTTCAAACTGATCTCACAATAAATCTATACTGTTAAAAAAAAATAAGCTTGGATATTCAGTCCTTGTCCAATTTATTAGCGCCAATTGCTAAAATAGTCATTTTGTTAAAGTCTGTAATGAAAAACGTGTTGTACAAGCATAAGATTATTCAAAACTGTTTATAGACATCGTCACAACTATATATCTAATATTTTGTAATGCCTCTTTTGCTTTTTATAATTGCTCTTATTTTTTTGGCATACGGACAATGCAAGCGTCTAATTGTAGCGTCATTTTGCCACACATCCTGAATATTTCTTACTAATTGCTCTTTTGTAGTGTTTATTCTCGAATACACACGTGATTTTAGAATACGCCACACGTTCTCAATTGCATTGAGGCCGAGATAATTTCCCGGCCAAGGTAACACTGGCATAGCGTGCGTTTCCAAAAAACTTTGGATGGATTGGGACATGTGACATGGTGACTTATCCTGCATGAATGTGTAAGGGCCTTCATTCGGATCTAAATTATTGGTATATGGCATCCAGACATCCTCCAATACGCGCTTATATTGGTGTTGATTCATGGCGCCTTGGGAAAAATACAGTGGTCCAGGACCTTCGACTAATATACAGGACCATACCACAACTGACAGAGGGTGTTTCACCGTTTTTAGTACACTATCTTCACCAAACCCTTCAGATAGACGTCGTCTAACAAATTGATCTAGTTAGGTCATGGCTTCTAGTTTTGACAAATCGCTGAATACGATCGCTAACGAAAAAACATTGTTCAAACACAAAAATGCACTGTTTGTCGGGATACTTCTTCTTTCTTTGCAATTGTGCATTGAGAATACACTCCTGTACTTTAGAATGTCTCAATACGCAGTTTTTTCTCATTTGGTAAGTTCTTCTTTTTACCCAAAACGAAAAAATATAGAGCGCATACAAGCAATAATTTAAAGTAGAACACTAACACGTGAACACCGAAAAAAACGTTATTATATAAAGAGAGAAATACTCTTTCTACAATAGTAACCGATCCAAATAATATTCTACGAATTACCGTGTCCTTGAATCTTGTTTCTACCCATCTTCTACACAGTATAAATGATTCATGTGGGGAATAATGATAGCATGAGGCGATTAAGTGGCATTTTCTCAATTTATTAGAAATATATTTAGAGAACGTGTTTAGATAGGTGTTGTAAACCCTATTCATGAATCTTACACATGTATTTGTAAATTATCGCGTTGGAAACACACAAAAGCTTAAATTTATAAGGTGGCCCTAATAAAATGGTCAGGGACTGTATTTCACTAATAAATTATTAATTTATTAAGTGATAGATGTCTAATTTGCACCCCCTATGGTTTCTAGTAACTTTATGTAAAACCAATTACAAAGCTTCCGACTATTTCTAATTCTGCGCGGTCTTACTCCCATTATAATCACTAAAAGAAACACGCCTAAAATAATAAGATATTGTTTTAATTCAGTGCACGTTTTTTTTTCTAAATTGAAACAGAATTAATCTACGTTTTTCTCCTTCGACAGCGTCAATTCTTAAATCAAATGAATAACCGTATAAATTTCAGCCTCGATGCAACTTACACCGCGTGAATTACGTCAATTATTGACCGCCAGCGTTCAACAAGCGGATCCGATGCGTCTACGAGATCGAAACGATTCGAAAAACTGGGACATCGAGCAGCAACGTTGAGCCTGCCGTGTTCTACAATTGAATATCTCTATACCTCACGGCGCACATACAACCTGCCGGGTCACCTAATCTTACGACGCACGCGGCCTTATGCTCTTCTTAACTCTTCGGCGAAGACCGGAAAACATGACTCCGACAGCGCTGCCGCTTCGTGACAGTTTCAACAGTAGAGACGAGAATGAAGAACGATCGTCGAGATCCTATTTTTTTCTTGTTGCGTGGAAAAGGCTTCAGGCGGTGAAAGAGGCAATTTTTTTCCTGCGTCGGGCGTTCATATATCAGCGCCGGACCGTCATTCGTTTGGGATACCCGAAAATTTCGTTTAAATTGCTTCTAATGAGGTTGAGAGATCGACTAAAAGTAGGATACGCATTCTTGAGCGATAGAAATTGCTTTCGATATAGTATTTGAATATTACTCGTTTGAATTCATGTTAAGGAGATACAATTGAAATTTATATATTTCCTAGCTTTGATCGAGACACAATTGTCTTCTTTGAACGAAAAATTTGTTATACTTGGCGATTTTAAAATTTCTCAGTTTTATGACGGCAACACTAATTAATTAAATTATTGACGTGTTTGTGCATTTCCTAAACCTTGACAAAATCAATAATGTCCTGGATTACCAGGAACGATTACTAGATCTCGTTTTTACGAATGTAAATACCATGTCCTGTTACAGACGGGGCCCGTCTTGTAATGGAGGATAAACAACTGTATTTCTAACCTGGCTTCGTTGTTACTTACTAATACATCTAATAAAATCTACAATTTCAAGAAGGCTGATTACATTGGCTTATATAACCCGTTTAGCAACATTAATTGGTCACTTCTATCTACGTACAAAAATATTAATGATGCTTATCACGCATTTTGCAAGACGCTCTTTAACTATCTAGATATGTATATTCCTTTAAAAAGTAATTCTCGCTCCGTGTACCCAATGTGGTTAATACCAGAACATAGAAATAATATTAAACTTAAAAATAAATATTATAAAAGAACTCGTTATAATGACCACTTACTTCAATATAAAAACTTACGGGAAATAATAAAAAGAAATACCATGTTCTTACACAAAATTTACGTGCTAACCGTGAAGAGCCAAATTAAAGATAATTCTAAGACACTACTGGTGTCCTAGACGTGGTGTAGTGGTAGCACAACGTGCTGGTAACGCAGAGATCGTGGGTTCAAATCCTACCGAGGCTTATATTTTTTCGGGAGTTTAACTAAGTTGGTTAGCTGCAAGGATATTGTAATTTTCTTGGCGTCATTCTTAAGAACTTTATTATTATATATAATTATATATAATTATATATATAATTACGTTGGTTAATTGCATGAAAATTGTAATTTTATCGTTACTAATATCGACGGTGTTTTAGTATTAATATTAATAGTAATACGAGGGCGACCTGAAATGTTTCCGGAATCTGCAAGAGACTGCGCACGAAGGTTGAAGTAAATTCATTGGTCGGCAAGGGCAGCCTTTTTTATGGCTTAAGAATGTGTTTTGTGTAGCAAGTCAGGCGGTTTTGCAAAAATGAATAAAATCGAATTTCGCGCAGTGATAAAAACACTTCTGGATGGCTGGGAAAATAGCCACGGAAATTCCAAATATTTTGCTAGAGGTTCATGGCGAATGTAATCCATCATTTTCGACCATAAGCTTCCGGGTAAACGCTTAGCCATATTCTGCACGAAATTTTGCGTATGAAAAAGGTTTCACCGCGATGGGTACTGTGATTGTTTACACTGGAATAAAAAAGAAACCATTTCGGAGGAATGTCTGGCCAGGATCCAACACAAGCCAAGTGATTTCGTAACCGTGGATGAGACTTGGATCCACTACTAAATACCGGAGACCAAGGAATAGTCGAAGCAGTGGACTTTTCCGGGCAAATCAGCTTCGAAGAAAGCAAAGACCGTTCCATCTGCCGGAAAGGTCATGGCGACCATTTTTTGGGATTCGTCATCGACTATCTACAGAAGGGAAGGACGATCACGGGGCAATACTATAGGGATTTATTGACCCGATTCGATGCCGTATTGAAAGGTCTCGTTTTCAGCGGAAAAAAGTGCTTTTCCACCACAACAGTGCACTAGCTCATTCATCCCGTATCGTCCTGTCCAAATTGAATGAATTGCGCTACGAATCAGTCTCTCATCCTCCATAAAAAATCACTGACAGGAAAGAGACGTGCCTCAAACGAGGAGGTTATCGCCGCTACAGAATGCTCTTTTGCAGACTTCGAAACATCCTACTTCTTCGACGGCTTGAAGAGACGGGAGCACCGTTTGAAAAAGTGTATTGATCTTCGAGGAGACTACATCGAAAAATAAAAAAACACACTAATACCGTGTTTTTCTTGTCGATACCGGAAAAATTTCCTCGTATTAGTTAAATTGTTAAGAACTTGCCTTTAACAATAGTAATAATATGGTGTCTGTGAGATCACGATATATCTACAGACATCGTGACATCTAAGTATCAAAAGCGATTTGAACTCATAACTGGTCTCGCGGTATAGTGGTAGCACAATGCGCCGGTAACGCAGACGTGATGGGTTCAAATCCTGCCGAGACTGATATTTTTTCGGGAGTTTAACTAAGTTGGTTAGTTGCAAGGAAATTGTAATTTTCTTAGCATCGTTCTTCATGCGATTCCGAATCGAAAATCTTGTCTGTGATCTGAATTGAAAATGTTAAAATGTTGTACCATGCTTCGGATGTTTTCAGAAACCACTTGAGAGATACACTGTATTCGCAGTCTAGTGTAATAGTTGCCAAAGTAATATTCTCAATCTTCGAAAATACTCTACTAATAACTAGTAATAACTAGAGATCGGATTATATGCAAAGTGCATGTATTGTATTTAAAACAATATGTATAGAAATGTCTAAATGTGCAATTTGTGCAATCATTAATTATCGCTAAAAGTTAATGCCTTGTTGCTAACTACAGCTAATATGAATTAGCAAATTAATTAATTTTGTAAACGTATTCGTTCAATTCGAATATGTCTCGGTCATTTTATTTAAAGGTTAATGAAATGTTTCAGGATAACCAACGTAATTGTGAAAATTGTACCTGAGGAAACATTTAAGGAAACCTAGAAGTCGTATTAGTATAAATTCAGTGGCATTTTAGAATATACGATTTTCCGTTAAAAAAACTGAAGCTGATAAAATTATAAGTATCACATTGTCTGGTTAAGCAAATTATAGTAATGGGTTTGTTTGAGTAAACGATAGTAATACTTGGAATATCAATAACTATAAAATATAAATGTAAGAAACTGTTTTTATCACATGGGCTGAAAAGTCCCGGGCCTAACACGTAGATGACGCTAGTTTTATTGCAGCCACCTTTCTCTCAGTTAGTACTAACCTTCAAAAGACAGCTGTTAAAATTTCATGATATTCTATTCATTAGTTTGTGAGTTATTGCGCTAAGCGTCACGATATTTTTGTTATTTTCAAAACAATGGATCAAAAACAATTTCGTGTTTTAATTTTACACTGTTTCTTGATGGGAAAAAAATACCGTTCAAGCGAAGCAATGGCTCGAAAAGTGTTATGGGGACTCCGCTCCATCAGAAACAACAATAAAACGTTGGTTTGCTGACTTCAAGCGTGGTCGTAGAGACACCGATGATGCAGAACGCAGTGGACGTCCAAATGAGGCGGTAACACTAGAAAAAAATCCACAAAATCGTTTTGTATGATCGAAAAGTGAAGTTGCGTGAGTTAGCTGACATCGTAAAGATATCAAAAGAACGTATCGGCTTTATATTGCATGAGCATTTGACCATGAGAGAACTCTGTTCAAAGTGGGTGCCGCGTTTGCTCACTGTTGACCAAAAACAAGAACGTGTTGATGATTCTGAGCAGTGTTTGGCCATGTTTAAACGTAACAAACCGGAATTTTTGCGTCGATATGTGACAATGGATGAAACATGGAGCCATCACTTCACTCCGGAATCAAAACGATCGTCATCTGAGTGGACAGCAACTGGTGAACCTCGTCCAAAGCGCCCGAAAGCACAACAATCGGCTGGAAAGGTTATGGCCTCGGTATTTTGGAATGTGCGTGGTTTAATATTCATCGACTATCTTGAGTAAGGAAATACCATCAACAGTGAATATTATATAGCGTTATTGGAGCGTTTGAAGGCCGAAATTGCAAAGAAACGACCGCATATGACAAAAAAAAAATTTTGTTTCATCAAGACAACGCACCGTGTCACAAGTCAATCAAAGCAATGGCAAAACTACATTAATTGAAGTTCGAATTGCTCCCACATCCACCGTATTCGCCAGATTTGGCTCCCAGCGACTACTGGCTGTTCGCAGACCTCAAAAAATGCTCGCCGGTAAGAAACTTCGCACGAATGAAGAGGTTACCGCTGAAACTGAGGCCTATTTTGAGGCAAAAGATAAATCGTTCTACAACAGTGGTATTGAAATGTTAGAGCGGCGCTGGAATGATTGCGTTGCTCTTGATGGAGATTACGTTGATGAATAAAGCTAATTTTGAACCAAAAGAACAGTGTTTTCTTTGTTAGGCCCGGGATTTTTCAGCCCATGTGTTATATTATATATTGTCACTATAATATTTCTCTTAAATGACTGGCTCAACTTCAGGCTCTATGATGTGGAATTCAACCTCCAATGGTATATCTTTCGGCTGATTTCTTGCAGTTGGTACGATGTTATCTGATTGCATTATCCAATATCATATGATTTTTACGGGATTTATTTTTAGTTTCGATTTGGTTTAGTACAGTTTACTTGTGTTTGTTGTAACTCATGTATAATTTGCCAAGTATAATATTATTGTAGTAAAGGCAATATGAAGAATTAGACTTCATCTTAGTTCAAATTAATTTAATAAATGTCATTGGTGCAATTACACTGTCGTTCATAACTTTGAACGCACCAAATGTATTCTGTTATACTTAGAATTATTTTAAATATATTTAGGTAAATTCATCCTGTATTAAATTTAATGATAGCAATAAACAAATAATGCGTTAATAGGAAATTGGGGATGAATGCGTTATGAAATAGAATCTAGGAGGGGTACTGATTCATTCGCCTGCCTTATAATAAATTCAGTATGCATCGAGCATATTGCTGAGATACTGGAGACGCGTGTGATTACGTTGAAAAGACCCCATTTCATATTGTCAATTTCATATTTCATATGATCGAAGAAAAGAAGGAAATTAGATATTGAAGCGCGCGCCAAAATATGCATTTTATACGAAACAAATGTTGCAAATAGAGAAATTGCTCGACAATTAAATATTTATGAGTATTGTGTGTGTAGGACAATTACGGTAGGCTGCAGAGCAGAAAACGGAATGGAAGGCCCACATCGACGATGGAACGAGACGACCAATGCATCCGTCAACGTAGTCAAGTAGTAAATGTGTTGACAATAAAACGGAGACTAGTAAAAGTCAATCTGACGAGCTGTATGACCGTAAGAAAACAACAGTTAAGTTCTATACACATGCGGAAAAGACTAAATTGAGCATAAGCTCACGCAAACTGGAGCGTAAATGATTGGAAAAATGCGTTATACGAATCGAAATTCGAATTATTCGAAAGTAAACGTTACACGTTTGTTTATCAGCAAGACAACGATCCCAAACACACCGCAAAAGTGGTTAAAACTTATTTTCAAGACAATTTTTCTGAAGAAGTACTATTCTTAATGGAGTGGCCACCACAGAGCCCTGATTACAACCCCATTAAGTTCTTGTGAGATCATTTGAATCGTGAGGTCCAAAAAAATCTCCGACTGGGAAAGCTGCATTCTGGAATGCTCTGCAGAAAGTGTGGAATACTATGGACGAATCGTATTAGAAGCGATTAGTTCTAAGGATGCCTCGGGATCTCTCAGGCAATTATTAAAGCAAAAAGGGGTTACTTTGAAGAAACATTTATAACAGTTGTCAATAAAATATTTTAAGCCAATGAGTAAAGTTCATTTCTTTAATAATTTTTTCGCAAATATTATCTGTCTAGTTTACTTTTTTTGTTTATTTTATTGTATTTTAGACAATGTTAACAATTTTATGAACGGTAGTGTATATTTTACTGGTCGTTATAGATTTGTCTTAGAATTAATAATTAGCAAAGCTATTATCATTATTTATATTTATTATATGTCTTTTGGTAAAACAGAACCATAACTGGAATAAAGTAAATGCAATAAATAAAACGAATACGGACAATGCGAAATATAAATTTATTTTAATGCGCTTCTAGGAGAAAGGAATCATAAAACGCAATTTGCAAAATTCAGTAATTCTCAAGTTCAATCATTTTATAGGCAAATTAATTTACATATTTTCCTTGTTACAACCTTGATCCAATTACGCTAATATCCAAACTAAATTATCTAATGCACTAAAATTATTTTATGTACATCTTACTGCTATCTGATTGGCCGCCACGTTAATTTTACTTTCAATTTAAATTCATTTGCAATTACCTTGTGTAATAACACTTAAATGCTTAATCTAAATCGCTGACCAATGTCAATGTACGCATTTTCACCTGTCGTTCATTCAAACCGTTATTTCGGCGCTTATGTGCATAGAGGATAATTTCACCTTCTTCCTATTTGCAGTTCTTTTCCCGTTTTGTATAATTAGAAATAACGTCCTTCAGACAGGTGTTTTCCGTAGATCAGCAAGTATCATGCGCCGGACGATGGACAATTATCTTTAAGTGGTTTAAAAGTAAATTATACGCTACACATTAGCCGTGAACATATGTAAATGTATATATTTGTAACGCTAACGGTTGACTTAATAGTTGTCGAGGTATTTTCAACTTGTTCAGTCTATTAAATTGTTTACTGTTACAATTCTGTATGGTACCCATTCCGCAGTGACAGATATATACCTGTTGTAAATAATAACCGAATGCAGCAATGACGGAAGTTCTTTCTATTAATTAATTTATTCGTAACAGAAGATTGTTTCCTTCTCTTTTAAATCCTAGACGTGTTACGCTTAGCAGAACTGAATGCTTCCATTAAAGTTGTTTGTTTTATTAACATAAACGAATCCTATAAGTTTTTCTTTATAACATAACAGATACGGTAAATAATTCTAAAAAATCCAAATTTATTTAGAACAATTTTTGTGCTTACGCCTGTAATTACCGATAAACGTAACTAATAATGTTAACAGAAGAACAATGACTTTGAATAGTGAAAGGTAATGGCAAAAAACGGTACACGCCATGATTTTGCCCGTGCTTCGATTCGTGACACATTATGGTAGTGATTTCCTATTTCTAATGGAGTTACGGCATGTAAAATTACTGCCTATATGTCACAATTACTTTCCCAATTTTTTTCAAAATTTCATTGCGTGATGCGCCTGATGCAATTGTTCCTACCAACAAATTTAATCTGATAATATCTCCTCACTTAACAGTTAGAAATTGTAACAACGTGATTTTTTTTGTATTTACTTTCAAAAGAACCAACCAGCAACTGTTTTGAATTCTCCTATTTATTTGTTTATAGTACAGCTCTTTCTTACTGGTATACACTCCCAAATACCATACATTGTTCCACGTCCTTGCTATTTATCTTTATAGATATTTTGCAATTTTGTTCAATATTACTTCTTCTTTATCTTTATACTTCAAATTTATTCTTATCCTCACTACGCCTTCAAGTTGTTTATTAAAGAGACGATAAAAATTCTTTCGGTATCTTTTTGCACATTTTCGTTATTTTTATATCGAGAGTATTGCTATTGCATTTCACAATCGCGCCGCGCGCTAATTTCGCTGGCACTTCCCCGAGTAAACCGGAGATTTACCGACTTTTATCTTTCGGTACAAACGCAGCCTAAGTCGTGGATTTCTGCCTGGCGTGAATTAGGGACTTCCCCAAGTTGGTCGGGGATTTACCGTTCTTATTCTTTGGGTGTACGCTTTCGATTGAATCTGCTTTCAATATTAGTCTGATGTCTATGCGGAAAAGACACAGTGGGCGACACATTCATTGTAGAAATGGCTCCAAATAGAAAATTTCTTACGCTTAAACAAAAAATTGAGATTGTTGAAGTTTATAATAAAGAGAAATTAAGTGTAAGGAACTTATCCAAGCGTTTTAATATTGGAAAAACACAAGCTGCAGATATAATTAAACATAAAGAAATCCTTCTAAACAAATGGATGTCGAACAGCAATTTGAATGAAAAAAGAAGCTTTTTGACGGGTGATGGTACTAAAATTGACAAATTGTGTTCGGCATAAGGGGATTCCTTTAACAGGTATGCATATGACTTTTGTAGATAAGGTTTTCTTGTATTAATGCGTTGATTTTCTTTTCATATTAAATTCTAAAATAGATAAAAAAGTGAGATTACCAATAGGTTTGTCGTGACAAAAACGCAAAAAACTTATTTTTTTAGGTTCACTAATACGATGTAAAGCAAGAAAATAGCCGCTTTTTCTGGGAAATTCTACATTCAGTGCTTCTTCTGGTTGGCTCAATAAATTTGGAATCCACCACAATATAAGTTTTAAAGCGATTTCGGGAGAAGGAGCTTCGGTTAATGCTGAAGTTGTTTCATCATTTTTAAAATTTTTAAAAAAATGTCCTTCTTTGATTAAGGGATATTCACCGAGAGACATCTATAATGCCAATGAGACAGGCCTGTATTTTAGGGCTCTACCCGACAAAACGCTCACATTAAAGAAGGAAAAATGTGTTTGGGGTAAGTATCCCAAAGAGAGGTTTGCAATTTTGCATTGTGCAGGTATGGTGAAAAGAAGAACTCCTAGTCATTGGTAGAGCAGGTAAACCCAGAGCTTTTAAAAACATTAATATAAATAACCTGCCTGTAACTTGGAAATACAATAAGAAAGCTTGGATGACAGGACAAATTATAACAGAGCGGTTGCAAGACCTAGATTGGAAAATGGCTAAAGAAGAAAGAAATATTTTGTTATTTTTAGACAATGCGGGAGTTCATCCGAAAGACGTTCGCTTAAATAATATAAAAATATTATTTTTACCCCCTAATTGTACATCAGCTTGTCAACCACTTGACCAGGGGATTATAAAGAATTTTAAAACTTGTTACCGAAGACTAATACTTAAACATCTGCTAGTAAACATTGAAACTGCTGGTACAGCTTTTGAGTTAATAAAGAAAATTACATCACTGGATGCAGTTTATTTGGCAAAAACCGCTTGGGACCAAGTAACCAAACAGACAGTTCAAAATTGCTTCCGCAAAGCAGGATTTAATCATGTAAATATGCAAAGTGAAGACCAGTTAACTGAGGCTGATACATCTGACCTAGAAAATGATTTGCCTCTTAGTGTACTTTCAGATATCCTCAAAAATAAGAATTTATTGAAATTGACGGATAATGAAAACCTCAATGATTCTTTGAACGTAGATGAAGATTTGTATGTTGAAGATCCAGATTCAGAACAAGAAATTGCAAATCTAGTTGAAATACAAGAAGTTTGGGAAGATTCT
The DNA here is from genome assembly GCA_023509865.1 of Trypoxylus dichotomus. Taxonomy (NCBI): domain Eukaryota; kingdom Metazoa; phylum Arthropoda; class Insecta; order Coleoptera; family Scarabaeidae; genus Trypoxylus; species Trypoxylus dichotomus. The sequence goes on from CM042080.1 coordinate 20,875,207, forward strand.
GATGTCGATGAGGTTCCAGTGCCAACAGTAGCTATCCCAAATTATGGTAAAGCTATTACCCTGACCAAGCAGCTCAAATGTTTTGTCGAAAATCACGGAGAGTCTTTGGAGCTTCTTTCTAAATTAGAAATACGATTTCAAGACGCTATTTTAAAGAAAAAGAGAAGACAAACAACAATATATGAATTTTTGCGTCCTTAAAGTGACTATTCATTTCATTGTTTTGTATTACATACTACATCTATGTATCTATGTACATATATTATACTTTTTATGTATATATCTAAAGGAAATAGACTTTTTTTCTTAAGTTTAAAGTTTCTTATTTATTTTAAAAACATTTATATACATATACGATTTAAATGTCCCAGTTTCTTTAATACATTCATTTTTCGTTAAAACATGATTTTTGTTGTATCTACTACATATTTCGTTTATGCGGACACCCCTCCTGAACGGACATCTTCAGTTGGTCCCGTTGGTGTCCGTTTAAGAGAGATTTCACTGTATATATGTTCTTCATCTATAGTTTTAAAAGATTTATTTACGATTAAGGATTCCCAGATATTTACAAAGAATTCATCAGAAATATTTTAAAATATTTCAAAACTGATTAATACAATATGCATTAATTTGAACACTAACTAACTGAAACAGATTTTAAATCAACGTGAGCGTGGTGATAGAAACATTGAAACGACAAGAATAGCACGTGGAGGTATGGATGGTATTGAATTGGCATCTTCGTCGATGCGCTTAAACAAAATGAAAGAATGTAATCATATATATGTAACGACATGTTTCAATGCGCTAAGTTATAATTTAACATGTAAAAATGTGTATAATCCATTAAACAGTAAGAAATATGGAGAATGTAATTGAACAAGAAAATATGCAGAATAAACTTTAGAACATCACGAATGAAAATTTTGCAAAATCGAGGTTTTTAACAAAAAACAAATATTTTTCCCGAAAAAAGGGTTCAAATCAGTACTGTGGGTTTATACTAAGTGGATAGAATTTATTATTTATGTTAATGAATCACATTTCAGTATGTTTGAAATTACATACTAGAAATGTAGGAACCCGTAACCCTTGCCAAACGCGATACATTCCAAAATTAACCTTGTCGTGAGTATCCCCCCCTCAAATTAAAAAAAAGGTGAATGCCCCGTCAAAGGATGAGTCTTTACATTTTCTGCTCTATTGCAACTTCCAAGGCGACGAGTGTATATTTATAAGAATAATGTTTTAAATATAGATTATTGTGTAGAAAACAAATCTGAAATTGACTTGTGATTGTTATGAAAAAGGCTGCAGAAACGAGTGCTTTCGCAGTGGCCCACGGAATTTCAAAAAAAATTTAAAATATTATGGTGCATCTGTTCCTTTCCATGGGAGGAATTTCTAAGTAATTCATTGCCTTCAAAAATGGTCATATGAGCACAGATAATACTTAACGTCCGAAGCCCTTATTTATAGTAACTTCTCCGAAAATGATCAAATTTAAAAGATTGTATGGCCGAGTTGAAACGAAGTCAATAACCGCTTTTTCGTTCAATAAGATCATGGGAGAATCTAAGAACGTAATCTTCATTTACTATTTATAGAATAACAATTGTACTTTTTTATTGTTACCAAACGTCAAAAAACAGTTTAGTGATTGATTTGGAACAAATGAGAAAATGAATGATTATTTTGACTAGTTTCCGAAATAGTACTTTTTAAACGGCTTAATGGAGATCGACTAAGTACATAGAATTCGATGAGAATTATCTTGAAAATATAAAATAAAAAATAAAGCATGGCTTTGACTCTAAATTAACCAATTCATTGTAAAGTCATTCTGCTATCAAATCGCCCTCATATTTTAGGTAAATAAATATATATGTTAGAAGCCAATTTAAGATGGAGAGTGGTTTTGAAACTATTGAGCATTTTAGTATTCATATGGAAAACATAACTAATATCCAGAGTGATATCTATATTCACTTAAATGTAATTTCGTTATATAGAAATTATAATGTTGTAGTTTCGAATGATATTTACAGCTCAGAGACTGTAATTATTACACTTCAGTCCGCTCTAAGCCATAAATTAAGGATTTTTGCTTCCGTAATCACGTATTTCTTCAATCACCAACCATGTAACATCACATTATAAATCACGTAGATTGAATCTGATAAATGTTTTTCTTGCAAGCTTTAATGTTAAATTTAACTTCCATCAAGTACACTTTATCTTTAGGCAATTTACATAAATTAAAATTTAGTTTTGTGTCAATTCGTACCAGTATATATAAGAAATAAATCAAAAACACAATTTTCTAAATCACTCAATGCTAAATGGAATTTATTTGAATAAGATTATCTTTAGTAATTGAAGGGAAAAAACTGAAATACTTATGTTTACAGTAATTTGCCCCTTTTACATTCGTTAAGAAAAATTTGCATTATTTTACATTTTGCATAATGTTAGAGCTAATACCGTTGTAGAATGTAAATGTTCAAATTTAATATTGTAGCTTGATGACCTTGTAAATTTCACTCCACAAATTATGTTTTTTTTACAGAACTTCTTCACATTACTATTATAAAAAAAGGCGTTTCAAGCAAATACCTTGCCAAAATCTCAACTACCAACGCTTCGATATGCTTTTTCTTCGGCAGCAGAACAATATATTCTTCAGTTCGACACGCAAGAATAATTTGTGTTTGTTTATTTAGCTTACTTTCATTGCATGCAGTTTAAAAGCTTCTTTGTTTTATTCCTTTTTTCTTTCTAGAATCGTTCACGAGTGAAAGAGCGGTGTTTATCAAACTCGTTACCGCGACCCAATATACAGGTTGAAGAGACTTTTTTGCATCTAAACTTTAGAATTAGTCGCGGTGGCCTAATTCTATTTAGAACTTGTATCTTAGGAAGTAAATCGATGAAATAAATGGACTGTAAAATTTGTGGAAAAGGTTTCAAATTATTGCCTACCTACTACTATACAAGAAAGAATCTTTGATCGGGTGCTATTTTGATGACCTAAATCGTGGTACTTAGTTTAGTATTAACTGGAGTAATCGTAGAATTACCTCCGCCTTCATTAGGTCTCGGTTTGCATATAAGCGTAACAAATTAGCAACTATGAATGTTAAGATTTTCATGTACCTTTGTTAGTATGTTATGGAACTCGAATTAATCAAGATTATCGATAGTAGTTAAGCTATAATTTTATAGATCCGTTCTGTGGTTTCGATTAAAACTATAACTATAGATTTGGTATTAATCGTAAACGTGACAAAAGTAATTTTAGGATTATGCTGTAACTATTTTACAAGCATTTGTTAAATTAATTTCGGAAGCTAGTGAAAGAACTGGTTTATACTCTGAACCAAATTAGTTACGCGCCATTACTACGATTAATTCAGGTTAAATCAGCAATGTATTAACTTTTTTAATGTAAAAAAAGAATTGCATAACGTATTAGACAGAAAATTTACATTTTATTTCTTGAATGGCACCTATATATTTTTAGCAATTTTTTGGAATGATTTAATTTGTATTATGAGAGCGCTTTCAAGAAAATGCAATTAAAACGAAAAATGAAGAAAATTACGTTGTATAGGAAAATGGGAAATTTTACAATTTTTTCTAAATATCTGTGAAAGAAACGAAAGAGGCAATGAGAAGTAAAATATGTGTTATCTATAGTTTTTGGACTAGAATCCGTAGAAAATGTCAAAAATAGGTATTCCTAGATAGGACTAGATTTTTGGAATGTCTTGTATAACATTTTTGATATTAATTCAGATACAATTAGCTGCACACGTAATATTTATTTAGGGGAAAAAACACCACAAGTCAATTATTTTTATATCTGTAGTCAGCTACACTTATCAGCTTTGAATGTACATACATATGTGCATAACTAAAATTATATAGCACTTTCGACGTGTCGATGGCTGTTTGTGAGCAAAAGGAAGACGAAATAAAATTATCTGTAAGTTAACAAAATCGAGAGATACGCATGCTATTTTGCAGGGAGGTTGTGTGTCAGTATGCTAGCTCTGCTTAACGGTATTCTCGGCCCTTGTTTAACTACTACTACAAAATCGTATCTTCATATTAATCTTTTCAATTTGAATCGATTCAGTGCGGCCCTCATTTCGTTTTACTGCAAGGTGATATATAAACGTATAACAAATAAAATAAGATATAAAGACAAACAGATTTGTTCAGGCAAAACTGAACGATTATTCTATTTCTAATTAATCGCATTTCATATTCATGTATATTTAATGTTCCCTCATTCTCATTTAGGGTATTATTGCTGTGGTTTCTAAATACGATTTTGATATTACCGGTAATTATCTACAACGTTCATTATTGCAAGGGCACTCAGGTATTCCTGTAATTACCGATAAGACAAACCGTGGCTTATTTAAACCAAAAACAACACAATTTGAATCGAGTATCCCATGTAGCTCCAACAAAGCAAGATACAATAGAGTTTCAACTTGTCAAGAGCAAGTTAACATCTATTCATTTATTCAGAGTTTCCTCGTCCAAGTTAACACATGGGCTGAAAAGTGCCGGGCCTAACACATAGATGACGCTAGTTTTATTGCAGCCACCTTTCTCTCAGTTAGTACTAACCTTCAAAAGACAGCTGTTAAAATTTCATGATATTCTATTCATTAGTTTGTGAATTATTGTGCTAAGAGTCACGCTCCTTTTATTTTCAAAACAATGGATCAAAAATAATTTCGTGTTTTAATTTTATACTGCTTCTTGATTGAAAAAATACCGTTCAAGCGAAGCAATGGCTTGAAAAGTGTTATGGGGACTCCGCTCCATCAGAAACAACAATAAAACGTTGGTTTGCTGACTTCAAACGTGGCCGTAGAGACACCGATGATGCAGAATGCAGTGGACGTCCAAATAAGGCGGTAACACCAGAAAATATCAAAAAAATCCACAAAATCGTTTTGAATGATCGAAAAGTGAAGTTGCGTGAGTTAGCTGACATCGTAAAGATATCAAAAGAACGTATTGGCTTTATTTTGCATGAGCATTTGACTATGAGAAAGCTCTGTTCAAAGTGGGTGCCGCGTTTGCTCACTGTTGACCAAAAACAAGAACGTGTTGATGATTCTGAGCAGTGTTTGGCCATGTTTAAACGTAACAAACCGGAATTTTTGCGTCGATATGTCACAATGGATGAAACATGGATCCATCACTTCACTTCGGAATCAAAACGATCGTCATCTGAATGGACAGCAACTGATGAACCTCGTCCAAAGCGCCCGAAAGCACAACAATCGGCTGGAAAGGTTATGGCGTCGGTGTTTTGGGATGTGCGTGGTGTAATATTCATCGACTATCTTGAGAAAGGAAATACAATCAACAGTGAATATTATATAACGTTATTGGAGCAATTGAAGGCCGAAATTGTAAACAAACGACCGCGTATGGCAAAGAAAAAAATGTTGTTTCATCAAGACAACGCACCGTGTCACAAGTCAATCAAAACAATGGCAAAACTACATGAATTGAACTTCGAATTGCTCCCATATCCACCGTATTCGCCAGATTTGGCTCCCAGCGACTACTGGCTGTTCGCCGACCTCAAACAAAATTTCGCACGAATGAAGAGGTTATCGCTGAAACTGAGGCCTATTTTGAGGCAAAAGATAAATCGTTCTACAAAAGTAGTATTGAAATGTTAGAGCGGCGCTGGAATGATTGCGTTGCTCTTGATGGAGATTACGTTGATGAATAAAGCTAATTTTGAACCAAAAAAATCGTGTTTTCTTTGTTAGGCCCGGGACTTTTCAGCCCATCTGTTAACTTGTAGTTGTAACGGTTGTCGGGTTCCGCAGTGTCACTAGGTTTTTGTCCCTGCGGTTCACATTTTCAAAGGTACCAACTATGTCAAACGGCCGTGAAAGTCTGAGATACTATTTAAGTTAACTTGTGTTCATTCATTAAGACTAAATAGTGAGTTCCAATTCGTCGTTGAGCGGATTAACTCGTCATTCAGTGTATTAAGTGTAGTTTGTAACTAACTGTAAATATAGTGTACATATTGTATTTACTTCTTTTATTAACAACGTGTTACAAAGAAAAACATAACTCCTTCAAACCAGGAGGAGTTCAAACAATATTAAAATAATAAATAGATAGATTAGGATATATAAATAAGTTAAAATTGAAAGCAAAATAAAGATACAGAGCGACCTCAATGTAGTTCACTTTCGTAGTACACTTTGTAGATTAGATGAAAAGAAACAATTTGATTGTCATATCAATTAAACAGTTACAAAGTAAAGCAATTGTTTTTAAACTAAGGAATTGGAAATACATCACCCAAAATTTTCGATGCAGTAATAAGTTATGCTGAGTCACTTTTTTGATACTCTGTACGTATTTGTATATGGTTTGCTTTTAACAAGAATTAATGGAATTAACTGCATTTCAACAAATAATTTGAAAGTTAAATTCGAATGGTGTTCGATATATATATATATATGTTTAATATTAAAACGTGCGATACCAAACTTCGCATCAGTAGTACTTATTGTCACACGCACTAGCCTTGAACGGTTTCTGGCTCCTTATGTGCATACAACACTTAATTTTGTCACTTCTATTCAATATGCAGAGATTTTTGAGATTCGTAAGTAGAGAGCATATTTTTTTTTCTGAAAGACCTTCACGTCATTACAATAATTTATTCTTCCATTTTATAAAAAATATTTTGACCATTTCAATATATTTTATAGCAACTAAATCATCCATATTATCAATTCTAATCAATGCTAATTACACGAGAAGATATTAACCCAACCCAGACTCCACACCTCTTTCCAATGCAATTATACTTTTTTTTTGTTCGACCTTGTGATAGGTTTGTAAAGATTCGAGATGTTGAAGGATTTTCTTATTTATAGTTTTAAAATGCGTATATATTCTAGGCAATTTGTGACACCAACGATAAAGAAGGTTAGAGAGATCGAATTGAGGGAAAGGAACTGGTGCAATATAATTCTTGCATATCAATGATTTTTTTTGTTCTATGTTTTAAATTTATTTTTAACTTCCATTCACCTTTGGTTAAGATGTAAGAAGTCGTTACTGACCTTAATCGTCTAATCAAGCGATAGTAACAGAAAAGTGTTTTACACTATGCACGTTTTGTAGCAATTTATTGGTATTATACTTATACTATAGACTGCAAACTGAGCTAGAATCAACTTGGATATGTGTATTTTCTTGAATGTTTAAAGAATGACACTATTTAAAACTCCTTTTAATTTATGAAGTACTTATTTACTTAACTATGTAACGACTGTAGTGAACAATTTTTAAACCAAGAGCTACTAAACAAGTAGAAGCTAAATTTAGCATATTTCTAGATGCAAAACTTAAAAGGCAACCCCCGTAAAGTCCACATATCCTTTTTACGAAGTTGCTGTAAATAACGAAAAGAATACACCGCCCTTTTCAAACACTACACTCTAGAGATTATTAAAAAGATTAATTTTTGTCTCGAAAAAATTGGAGAGAAAGTAGTGCTAATAGATCCGAACGCTATAATGAGATAGTACACGAATATTTAGGAACTATTAAAATATATCGTCATAAATGGAGGAAATATTGTGTTTACTGATAGATGGTGGATGAATGTTGGCCATTTTATATCAAGTACATCTCGGCAAGTATTCATTAAGGATATGAGTAGAGAACAATATGTCCTTATTCATACAGGCAATCAGAATGGATTCGTTACAGGTGCCGAATATCGCTTTATTAAAATAGATAATAACCTTAAATCCTAACCACTAAAATGAATGATAATCTTACTACATTTTTCTTAATTTCTGTAACAAATGATGAACTGGTAAATGTAGTATAGATACTCAGGAACAAACGGTTATTTGATATTGCCGAAATTTCGCTGCGTATGACGCAAACACGTACTTCAATAATTTCTGATCCCTTATATAATATAGTAAATAGCCCCTTTCAATTCGATATATTTCCGGAACAGTTAAAAGTAGCTATAGTCAAACTTCTATTTAAAAAAGGTCCGTGTACGTAAGGAATTTTATTAAGGAAATATTTGGGAATCTAAGGTTAGTCTGTGGAGGATTTTTGGATTTAATTTTATATTAACGTTATTAATAAATGCAGCGCAAGATATTTAGGAAAAGATCTATTGATTAGTTATGTTGATGACACAAACTTGCTTATTGGAGCTAGTAATAATAGAGAACTTAATAGGCACTATAGCTTATAATTAAAAACTTTACTTAAATGAAGCTAACACAGAATGTATTGTATTTAGAAGTTCTAGTACCCTATTTATTTGAATATTCATATAATATTGACAAATTATATCATCAGTGGGATTCTCAACGTTACAGAATTGGAATTCTAAAAGAAAAAAAGATACAAGTAGAATTTTTAGCTGAATTGTAGTTGCTGCATAAATTATTTTGTTGAACACCGTCAACAAAATAATTATTTCATATTTATAGAATGGCATAATATTGCCCAATATCGCTTAACAGTTATTTGTAGCAATAGAGTATTAGAAATAAAAGGATAAACTGCTATAATTGTGTAAAATTGCAAAAAATCTTGTAATATAGTTTCAATACCAGTATTTTTGCCATGGAATTCGAAGATTTGAAGGCGAGCTGTTTTACGATTTAAAAAGTTTCAAAAGTTTGGCACTAACCAAAAATTCAAATTGCTTTCTGCTGAGTTATGAGAACAGAGAAAAAGAGAATAAAATGTCCGTGTTTCAACTTAATATTGCTATTCATAGAATAATTATTCTAAGATTGATTTCGCAGTTCATGATGCCCCTTCAAAAATAAAGACAATCTCATTTCTTCCTAAATACGTTGCTCTAAATGTATATGATGAGAATTGTATTTTTATTATTTTGAAATCTCATTTCTTCGCGTTAATATTACACTTAATTAATTATACGTACTATGTACTGCACACGTACATAAATACAATAAAAACAGAGATTTCACTTAAAAGTTTCTTCTTCAACAAATGCGTGGTAATTGGATAGTGTTAACCATTCATAAGCATATGTATATGCCTAAGAAAGCAAGATGACGTAACCAAAACCGGCAATTCATAAACAGTGGAAAATGTCCCATGTCGCTTTCTAAATTGTGTTAAATAATAATTATATCATAGTAGAGCTGAACTGACAGTAGAAACGATTTGTGAGCATTAATTTGTTAAAGTAAATTAAGTGAGAATAAAAGAGCTATTTATACTGACATTGCTGTAATAAACGTATGTTGTAAAAATGTAATTTGAAGTGTGAAATTGCGGCTGTGATTTATTTTTTCTTTCTGTTAAATATACGAGAGGACAGGAAATCGAACTTTTTTATGGTTGCATATTAAATTAGATTCATTGCTTATGCATGTATATCTGAGTAATAGAAATTACTTTGCTCTATTAATAATAAATTGTCCGATACTAATTCATTTTTTCTTTGATCTCATTTTCAAATGGGGACTAAGTGAAAGTAGTTATTTTTACGCATACATTTTATTCATGAATAGTGTTATATAGCAAGTAGTACATTTTTTCGCAATGAGGCATAAAAAATTCCATATCTATAACAACATATAAGCTATTTATATTTTTGTTCACAATAAAAATTATGTACGTATTAAAAAAATATATAAAAACGTATTAGAAACATTTAAGAACAGCAGTTTCCTCTTCAGTAAAGGAAATACTTGTGTGAATTTTTGTTTTAAAGTATTACCTAAGTTAAGGTGTCATGATTGTTATACGTACTGTTATAACATTGATATTTTCATAGAACTAAATAATTCAACATAGACTGTGCGTGCACTGAAGTCACCGAAGAAAGACTTGCACAGGAATCTAATTTACCTTGTTCTAAATAAAGGAGTATTACGCTGCTCAACAAAAGATAATTAACGTACTATTTTAAAATATATATAACTCATTAGACAAGTAGTCATTCACGCAATCAAAAAGGACGTACCTTTTGAAGAAATGGTTTAAACCATTTAGGTATAGAGGGCATTTTTCCAAAGTAAATACGGCAGACGCTCGATAATGTGAACGCCGAGTTATGAAAATTCGAGATAACATGAACAATCATTTTCAGAACATTGAATGCCATATATGTAACGTGAACAAACAAAAGAAACAGAAGAAGATGAAACCAATGAGGAGAGAACTGAAAAAACATCACAAAATAAAATTGCTCCAGACAGTGCAGTAGATGCACTGAATACATTAATTCAATGGCCAGAACAATATGGACTTATTCAAATATTAAATGAAGTAAGAGAAACAGCTGTAACACAGAAATTTGAAAAACAAAACAAAAAAATACACATGAAGAGGATTCTTCCGGTCTATTTAGCCGTGGTCGGCTTGCTGTCCTTCACCAAACGTAGCTGATGGCGTAATTGTTCGGTGAAGGACCCCAGAGATGTCCTAATATCGACCGGAGTATACAGCATTCCCTGTTCTTGTGAGTTAGTGTACATCGGCATTACAAAACGCAGCATTAATACCAGGCTAAACGAGCACAAGCGCAACTATCGTCTAGGCCAAACAGACAAATTCGCGGTGGCCGAACACGCTCTTCAGGACGGGGATCATAACATTAATTTTACCAACACCGAGGTTCTGTCAACAGTTTCACACTACCCCATTCGGTTACAAACAGAGGCAATAGAAATTTACAAACACGTCGGTAATTTCAACAGGAAAGAAGAGAATCTTGCAATCAACAAGATTTGGTACCCGGTTCTGCGAAACGTGCCAGCCATACGTGCCGCTAACAGAACCGACCAGCGAAGGATATATAACGGCTGCACGCTATTTTCAAAATAGCGAATAAAGATAAATGCAGGGAAAACCACAGCCATCTATTTCACGCCACGTAAAAGACACAAAACGCCCGATGAAATCCAAATTAACAACCATGCCATCGGATGGGCCAAGAAGGCGAAGTAGCTAGGGGTTGTTCTAGACGAACAACTCACATACACCTGGCACATCATGGAAATCAAAAGTAAGATAGCGGGAGACTCGAAGGTTCTGTATCCACTATTAAACGAAAAAAGTAAACTATCACTGGATAACAAGGTCAAGATCAATAAAACAATATTAATACCGATCGCCAACTACGCTGGTGATCTTTGGCATCAGGCAATCAAAGCGCAAAAGAAGACGATACAGGTAAAACTCACCAAACTAACGCGATTTGCATCAGGGGTACCACGTTACATCACAAATACAACACTGTATCAAGAACTTAACCTAGAAACACTTGAGACTATAATAAACAGAAGAACACAAAACACATTACACAGAATGGAGACGCATGATAACAGTCAGAAGAATAGTACAACCAACACGACGAATAAGGAAAGAAGGAGTTAAACGAAGAGCTGAGGAAAAAGGCATTACGTTACACAAGACAAAAAGAAAGAAAGCATAGGAAATAAACACGCACACTGGACCCGCAAATAAAATAAAAGCCACCGATCTACCAAACAAGATGAACAGGAAATGGAGTATCTCTCCGACCCTCGTTCAAAATCAATAGACCTAGACAACGAATCATTCGACGCTGAGCCACCGTAGCACACTTCGACTCCGCCGCTGGAGATGTTTACCGCAACGAAACGTCCCGAAGAAATTCTAACCAACCACGACTAAATAGCCCGAAAGAATCCTCTTCATACGATACAGGCCGTGAAAATCTACATTCTTTAAAAATTACACAATATTTTTTGAATGTATTTTTTTCAAATTAAAGACATGTGCAGTTAAAAATGAGTAAACAATTATCGATGCAATAATACCTATTATTTTAAGCATAAAATCAGTCATTCGCTTTGATGTGAACAAATCGTTAGTGGAAACAGTCTGCGTTTCATTTTGCTCTCACTAGCGTCTGCTGTACTATAGTAAATAAATATGCTTAGTATTACGATATCGCGCGTTAACACCTTAGAATTTTTTTAGTAGATATTGTTTATTCATCATAACTTCAAGCTTCAAAAGACGTTTAATACGTCTAATTGGAAGTGATTAAAATTATCAGAAGTAGCGCAAACAATCAACAGCAATAGAATAAGAAAACTGTACCATATTTTTTGAATTTAAAATATATATCTCGGGCACGTTCAGCCGGCAAATGCCAAGGCGCGTTACCACGCCCTGGTCAACGCAACGCAACTTACATATTCACATTTTCCACGTCGAGGACTTTCTTTGTTCTTATTTCAATACTCGTTCAACTTGAAAACAACAATTAGGTCTTACCGTTTATTCATACGTTAATCCTTTTATACTTACTACGCCGACCGAACTGTATCATGCGTTGTAACGAGACCTAACCGTCCACGGGATTGAGTCACTGACATAATTTTTCCTCGATGGCACGCGACGTGCAAAATGCGATCGCACGTTAACTTTTGCGCAAAACACGTTTATTTTCAACCGACGGCGATTTTCGTGTTGGTAATGCAGACACTTGCTCCTCGGGTCATCGGTAGGTATAATACGGTTTGCATTCAAGAAACGTCCTACTGTATATTCGCGAAATCAACGATGGAAAGTAGATTTTTGTAAAGAGATATTACACGCGATACCGATGCTTTTTATCTTTTTCATATGGATGACTTGGTACCGTGCGATAAATAACAATACTACAAATTAAAGCAGTCAACAAAATGAGCTTGAAAATATTTCAATTGTATAACAGAGCAATTTTTATTAACCAAACTATTAAGTTAATAAAAAAGTAATTAACTTTTTTACTTAGTAATTGTATAATAAAAAATGTTAATTATTAATAAATCGATTTGGTGGAGGAGCCTTCATGATATAGTATTTAAAATAATAAACAAGAACTACATAAGATTGTTTTTAGATTTAGGATTAGATCATTATTATGCAGATCAAAATTGATTTCTTAAATCATGGATAACGGATTATGAAATTGACAGCGTATGCAAAAGTATTTTTAATTATGTAACCACAAGACACGCCATGGCCTCGACGCCTACGGCCGCGATGGCGGCCATCCTTGGCCTCTATGGACTACGCACATGATTTTGAAGTGCTGGAAATCGTATTGGACATCCAATCCACCCTTGGGGTGCTACAGCCTGTCAGGCTTGACTCCGAAGTCGTCTCAGGGTGACATAGAAGACTGCAATAATTGTCGGAACATCGCAGCGTTACGCTGAGATGGGTGCCAAGCCACTCGGGGATCGAAGGGAACGACTCATTAGCAAAAGATGCCAGTGGACGCCCATTCTCAGGTCCTGAACCGACGTGTGGGAGTACCTATGGCAGTATTAAGACTTATGTCAAATCTGAGCTCGCTGCCAATCACCGGTCCTATTGGAACGGTGTAGACGGTTTAAGACACTGCTCTCTCAGGATTGATATAGATGAGAGAAGACTGCGTAAGGCAGTCCTTATGAGCAGGACCAAACTGAGAGCACTCACAGCGATCTTAACTGGACACTGCGCACTAAATAAACGGATGCATCGCAGGGGTCTAGCAAACTCTCCTTCCTCTGCACTTCCTTGTCGATTCCCCGGCACTCTGCAGGGAACGACAGATTCACCTTAAGGATGCTCAGCTTGGCGAACCAAAATTAAGAAAATTACGTTTTGAGCGGATTATGGACTTTGTTGTTCAGGTACAAGCCGGTCGAGCGAATTAAAATTACGAGTTGATTCTCGGAGTTAAAAATCCCGGCCATGGTTAGTATAAAGAAAAAAAAAAACAAAATAATTGAGTAATTGTCCTTCAAATGCCATATTACTGTTAAAATTATGACAAAGTCCTTTTATTCAAGAATTTCACGAGTAAGTTAAAGTAAAAGAAGCACATGTAGTGTTTGGAATTCCAAACAGCTATACAACCAGGTGAAGAGCTGCGATCTGTTGATTACATTCTGGGCGACTCGAAAATGAATCGAACACCGGCTTCACTTGAAACGAACGTATGTCAATACTCACTCACCTCGCTGTAATTCGGAATGAGGTCTTCATTGAATCAATTCAAATTGGAAAGATCGATGTGAGGATAGGACTTCGTAGGAGTAGTTAAACAAGGGTAGAGAATATCGTTAGACAAAGCTAGCATACTGATACACAATCGCCCTGCAGAATGGCATGTGTATTTCTCCACTTTGTTAATTTATGGAAATCTTGTTTCATCCTCCTCCTACTCACAATTACGCCCATCGACACATCGAAAGTGCGTTCATGGTAAAAATTATGCAGTTTAACTATTCATCAGGAGTTATCCTTGTAGCGTAAGTCTAAATGAACATATGTTTGGGGTAATATTATATGGAAATGGAGGTACAAATTTTCTAAAATGGTCTTCAGGTTTTTACAGCCATTATTGCTGCCTGCTTTTGAGTTCTCTGCTGCGTAGAAAGTTTTTAATGCTTGACGTTTCGATCGTCTTGACATGATCTTCTTCAAAAGTAAAGCAACTGGTTTATCTTGATCTGGGATTAATACATGGTCATACGTCTTTTGGTACGTAATCGTCCTATTCTGTTAAGCGTCCCCGCCGCTATTCATTTGGGTGTGAAGAATGCTTTCCATGTACTTGGTAACCGTAATCCATCTTCTCTATTAAAGTTTGGATTTTTCTGTATTTCACTAGTTTTCTGTACAATAATCATGCAATGCCTATTGTTACCTTGAAAGAGCACCGTAACCCCGAAATGCGTCGCAAGTAAAATAAAAATAGGTAGAGTAATCAAGTATGATTACTTTATGACAGAAAATTTCCGATAAACAAAGAAAAAACGGTAAATTAGAGCGAAAACTCATACTGCACAAGTTGCATTGTCGGAAAGCACTAGCACAAAGATGTCATTATACTAAGTTGTGTGTGTATCCAATTCTAATAAGCAGATGTACATACAAATATGCTCAAATTATAGCTACCATGCCTTGCCGCTTTAATTCCTTTAATTTCTGCACTTACAAAAACAGAATTATTTCGTAATTAGAATGTAAGGCTATTATTATGGAGCCATAGTCAAGTTACTAGATTTCAACAAAGTTTAAATCCATGATAATTCTGAACACCGTGAAACACACTAACCTCGGTAGCAAATATGTAACGTAAAATATTAACGTGGAATGTTAATTACATGAAGTTATTCACATCAACCACTGGCGTTTTTAACGCACGTAACATAAATTCCTTTTCCAACAATTTAAGTGAAAATGTTTAGAAAATCCAAGATCGCTACTGTAAATTTTTTTTGAATATCTTTTACCATTTTATCCATCTACGTTGAATATTGTACTTAGTAAAATAGCAAAACATTTAACCTCATCAAAATATAACTTTATAGTCACTTAAAATTGTTTGCGTACATGTTACGTAAAGAATTTTTTCTAGTTATTTACACAAATGGGTCTTTAACTGACATTATACGAATAAAGAATAATTGTATATTCACTTTCACCGCTTCCAAGAATAAATATGATTTCGAACGCAAATAAACCAACCTTCTCCGTTAAATACATTGGCAAATACGTTTGCGTATTTAAGGCATTTCCGTCGAAAAATAATTATAGTACCAATTTTATTTTGTGGCTACACTGTATCAGAAAGATCTAGAGGCAATTAAGTAGACTGCTTTGGTAAAGTGATTCGTATAATGCGTAAATAGTACGTATAGGTACCACCATTATACATATAAATGGTTGCATTAAATCTAGAATAGCGTTATACTTATATGCATCAGATAGTTGATTTTCTTTTCTTGAGTTACAGGAAAAGCCAAAGACCTTGTGAGGGAAGGTTGGTATTTATGGTTATTTCTCTCAAAGTAAACAGGGAGCGGTCCCAACATACGCCAAGAAACACGTGGGACATATCGTTGCGACAATATTTATACAAAGGTATGCACAGTTGATGCACAAGACAAATTGTTGTTGTACACAAACATGTCTTACATAATCAATTGTGTTTCCTCCACGCATAAAAGGATATGAGCATGATTTAATCGTACAATGGCTTACACTACCTTCTTTGGGAGTATGCGTGATAGTTAGATAGTGAATAACATGCAAATGTTATACAGGGACAATACTGAATGCTGTTCGTATGTATATTTTATATACATGTCCTTTTTTAAGATTGTCAGCATTTTCTTATCTACAGTTTGGCAAAGTTATTGTACGAGGTTTGTCCGGAAACACCACACACCACAGCGCTATTGTCATAGTTCGGCGCATGCTCACGCATCTCTCTATAGTCTTTCCCCTGACACCATTAGAGCCAGATTGTGTTGTGTTTACATATGTTAGTGATAGTTCAAAATGTTTAAGACAACTTTTGAGCCCCCCAAGTGTAAACTGCGTTCTATAATGGTTTTTGAACACAAGAAATATTAAACCAGCGAAATTCATCGTTAACTTGCAGAGATTTATGAAGAAAATGAAATGACAGATGGAATGGTAAGAAACTGTTTGATAACTCTCGATGATGGACTGACCAATGTTCATGACGAAGAACGGAGTGGGCGGCCTTAAGTTGTAAACGATGGTTTGGTCGAAAAACTTAATGAAAAAAATCGTGAAAACAGCCCCGCATATCTAGTATTCTTAAAAGAAATACACTACTAATTCCTGCAGTAAAGTCATATTAGAAAAACCAAAATTCTGTGGTCATATAGGCTTTGGAATATCAAGTATAAGCTTTTTCTATATACATTCTTAATTTTACGAACGTTTCCAAACTCCATTGTCACGCTCTTTTGCTATACTTTTACAAGAAGTTTTAACCTAAAATACGATCTATAACAATAACTAAAACTACATCAATTAAGACACCATAATAGAAAAGAAATACGGTTAAGCGTGGCGAGAAAAGGCTATTGCTGTGGGGTTATGTTAACTCTTTTAGCTTTTTTTATACAAGGTATGTATGAATTAGCATAAACACTACATGCAGCAACGTCCTTCATGCGATTCTGAATCGAATATTTTAATGTTAAAATGTTCTATAATGTTTGGTGTATTTTCAGGAACCACTTTAAAGAAACATACATTTGGCAACATTGTACTCCCATACTACTGTTATAGTTATACTCTAGTTATACGATTTACATTGCTAAATTTAGACTTATTACCAATGCTCAAAATAAAGATTTTTTTTGAAAGAGTGGTGTGTTCTTTCTTGCCTTTTTATGGGTAATGTTTTATAACCTTCTTCCTGTTGCAGAAAGGTTAAAGTTTTTCAATCAAAATTTGTCAACTGTTCTACTTCATTTTTGACTTATTGAAATGGCAAATAAATCTAGAAACTATTAAGAAATGCGTTGTTAACAATTTAGTAGGTATAGCAAGTGCTGGGTGTCTCAAAAGTCTTTCTCAATTTCTTTCACATGAACTGAACGTAGCCCTAACGTGACACCAATGGGTTTTCACCTTAAATCAAAAGTATACAGAAACACTTCTCAGTCCTTGAATGAATTAAAACGAAATATTCAAAGAAAAATGACAGCTAACTCGGAGAATATGTACCCAGCAGTTCCCAAAAGTTTTGCCTCACATTTAGAAGAATGCCAGCAAAATAACGAAACACATTTAGAAAACATAATCTTTAAGAAGTAAATCCCAAAGCCTGTATTTGTCCATTATTTTATTATATCCCTTTTATTTAGAAAATGAATTTTACGATGTCTTCTTTAACAAATACCGTTTCTACGTATCACAATTTTAATCGAATTAAGTGTTCATATGCTTTCATTTCGATACTGCAAGGAAACGACTTCTCGTATGTATCTCACGCTATCCTTCCGATACCTGCTTCAATCAGGAAGTACTGCGGTAAGGTACAGGTACAGGTACATCGACTTTCATTGAAACAGGTCGACTTATGAAGTTTTATGAATAAACTTTCACCTCGCTGCCTTTCTAAATAATTAGAACCGCGCTTTACTTACCGATATTGTCGATATTACCAGATGGTCGGAGTATGTTAATAGTATTACACATCAACAAGAATCTAATGCTTGTAGTGTGGATACTATAAAGACTGAAATCAATGAAAGTGTTGTAAACATAGAATGATTTGAATGCGTATGTTGATTTACATGATGATATAAAGAAACAACTAGAACGCATTCTAGCTACTGTATGCGCATAAATAGTTATCAAGTGTAAAACATTGTTGTATAAAACTATAATATTGTTTCTACTTTCTATAGGTATTAAATTGGGAAATTTATGATGATTGCTTTATTAGTGTAGTATGAGAGTATGAGAATAAAATTATATTATCATTAGACATTATAGCCTTAATAGCAGTTAAGATAGTGCAAGGACTGTCTTATTTATAATACATGTTAAATGAAAACTCGCTACCAACTATATGGGTTGTTTCTTTTCCGCTGAGCCTCGGTAGCTGTAATATTTCGAAACAAATTTTACGTCACATTTTAATATAATTGTTTACAAGTTCAATTATAACTAAAATAATAAAACATACTTGAAAACCTTTAAAACATATAATTTTAAAATAATCCTTTCCTAAAGAATCATGAAATTGAATAAATAAATAAATAAGTTTTTGCAGGGTTTTGACTGGAAGTCGTATTCCTTAACTACTATAAAGCGGTGCAATGAATTTAAGCGAGGTTTACTTTTCTTAAATGACATCTTTCGAGGCCAAAAAAGGCTGTTATATAAAAAAAAATTGGTCTTGAACAAAGCATGATTAAAGAGGACTAGCGTGTTACTGTCAGGAATATTCAAGCAACTTAAAGATTAGTATGAAAGTAAATGACACTTTAGACAAACATTTTATAGTATGTAAGCCTTGTGTCGATTAGATTCCCCACAATTCTAAAAGGAAACTGCGTGGAATGGTGATATCGTACCCTTTCATGTAGTCTACAACATTATTATAGGTGATGAAACGTAGCTGTACTGCTATGACCTCGAAAGAAAGCAACAGTCGGCAGTTTAAACCTTTGAGAGGGAATCGACTACAACAAAAGTTATACATGAAAAAACCGAAACAAACAGATTTTCGCGTTTTTTAGAATTATTTTTTAGAATTATATGTTTTCGGGGGGATCGACGTATTGTTAATGCTAAATGGTACACTATAGCTTGTTTGCTTGTTTAAATAATGGACCATCTGTATTACAGTCCAGACCTAGCACCTAATGATTTTATCTTATTTCCTAATGCAGAAAAAATTGAGAAAATGTTTTGAAGATTGGTTTTTACAAATGCAGAAATTCATTGATTATGGGAAGGAATATTTTGAAAAATTGTAAACAAATACTTTTTGTCAATAGATACCTCCAGGGGAAAGAGGAATGCCTAGTATTACAATACGTGAGATTCAATTACCATAAATATTTTTTTTATATATATGTATACTGAAACATAAAAAATTTAATCACAATCCAGCAAAAGTAGCGCATAATTTTTAAGGCAAAACTTCATTTAGTAAACAACTAACGTCACCTTCACTGAAGAGCACACGTTTATGAATATTTACAATTATTTATGTGTAGGTAAAGCTTTAACCGAAGATGTAATTTATTAATTCCACTATAAGAACACAGCGTGTAATTAATTCGTATTTTTTTCTAATTTAACAATAAACGCGCTTCAATGATAGCCAGGATTGTAAGTCAATGTAAAAGACACGAAAGATATCGACGAATAATTAATTTCAGAATATATGTCTCGAAATCATAGATGTTCAAAAGTTTCGCAATCTAAAATTGTATTCGTAACTCAAAAAAGCATATCAAAATGTGTGGTTTTTTAATTGAGACTACATGTTTGTACGTATTGGGTCTCCATTATCGAAATACTTATAATTCGCGTTTAGTAGTTTGCTTTCCATTTTGTACGTTAAACAATAAAGCCTAGAACCTTTCCAAATGCAAGCTGTTCATTTATGCGAATGCTAATGACTGATAGTATCACAACCCCATTTTCTGTGGGTCGTTTTCTTGAAAATATGTGTAATAGCATAATACATGTAACGTTTAACCTTTATGCTTTACATTTTGCATCAGAACCTGTTGTAAAGTGTTTTCAAAAGTTAAATATATCAATAGGTCAAACAAAAACTGTGTTTCTTAAATTTTCTAAACGAATTCAAGAATTCCGTAGTCTCCCAGCTACTATAGCTAATTCTTACGTATTGGAGAGGATTTTCAACAAATTTTACAGTTCAATCATAGAGAAGCAGCAGTAATTATACAAAATTTGATTAAATTTCAAAATACTCAAGTTTTTAGAGACATAAAAACTATTCACAATTATTACAAACGAATAGTAGTGATAGAAACATTATAAAATCCTTCATTGTCATCAGTGAAGTGACTATAAATAGTAGACAATGTGCACTCACACATAAACACGGTAAGCTGCAAGAAAATATCTTGGAAAGTTTAATAATGTTTTAAACAAAGATTTAGATTTTCTCAGCAAACTTTATAGTGATAGTGATAGGACTTTCTCAGATCTTTTACGTATGAAAATTTTGCGTCACTAGAGGTGAAACATTTCCTTTGTGTAAAAAATTTTTGTATCCCCGCGAACGTCGTCTAGTGAAACGAAGAGGAAGATTTGTTAAGAATTGAGAATAGAAAAAAAATTAGGGCAGTGTATGATTCCATCTGTTTTATGGTTGGCGAGGGGTTAATTTATTTCTCAGTACGATAAGGACCTCGAACGCTCTTCTAAGCTCTGTAAGTAAAAATATGGTTTGGCCACCACAATCACCAGACCTCAATCCTATAGAGAGATATAATGGAACAAACTAGAGAGAAAAACATGTCAACGGACATCAAGTTTCAGCAAAGCCTTTACGGGAGTGCTTTCATTCTGAGTGGGTTAAAAATAACGCCGAAACTTTAAATAAGTAGTAAAAAGAATACCAAGGTTGTTCCAATAAAATAGAAAGATGATTTTTTTCAAAATCTCCATTTAGCTGTATGTATGCGAACGTATTTTTTGTAATCTCTTCCGCTTTAGTACTAATATTTCTAATAGATATATGTAAGTACATGTTTTTCTCATTAAAAATATGTCTAAATAAATAAAATAAATAAGTCTTAATACAGATCTTTGAAAGTGCTCTGAAAGATATAAGTGATAGTGTATGCAGCTTTTGTACAGTTATTATTTTACACTAAGCTGTGATAAAATATAGTTATTAGTTATTCATAGAAAGCAAATACTACTATAAAAAAGAATAAACGTTCAAATGAATATACCTTGAAGTTAACGTACACCTTTGTAAACGAAGTCGAAATATCTGCTCTTCTGTAACGTAGTTTATTTGAGAAGAAAGATGTACAACTTCAACTTTCTACCAAGTTTTCCAAATTGATAATTAATAAGGTTATATCTGGACCACTGAAATTTTATAACATCATTCTAAAATTCAATAACTGCATCGATTTATAAAATTTCTTTCGCCATACGATAATTACCAACGTTATATAATTTTCATCTATAGAGAGTTAATATTATGCAAGCTGCTCATCCCAAGAAAGAATAAAATATGTTGAAGCCGCACGTAAGTTAGTAAGACATGCGGATTTGTCATCGTTTAAATGTTAAAGGTAACGTAGTGAAAACCTTCATCTATGTTTAGAATATCATCACCACATTTTTTTTTTCAACATCAATACGAATTCTTAATCACTTTAATTTGTACTTATATACGCATTTATTTTTCTACGTACATACTTCATTTCTCACTATTCTTTCTCTTCTATCTCCCCTGATGCTAATCAATCATATCAATTGATGTTTTACTTCAAAAGACATTTTTTTCGTTTAAAATGTCAATGCTTTTTAAATTACTTGTTTTATTCAGTAGGAATGCATAAATAACAAGTTACATAAACATTAAGTTTAATTGAACACCCAATCAGAAGAGCTATTTAAAGTTTTATTACGAGATATCTTTTACATCTGTATGAAAAAGAAAATTTAGATGGAGATCCTTGCAGGAAGAAGAGAAAAATTTTGGAAAGCAAACAATGGAATAAACAATATAAGAAAATATACTATATAAAGCCACAACTATAAGAACTACAAAATATAAAGAAAGCAGCTCCATCTGTTTTGTAATGTCAAACTGCTTTATAATTACTCTTGATAGTTAGGGCTGCCTCCAGATTCAACGCCCAGCTCATAATTTTTACGTTAAGGCGTTCATATTTGTGGAGTAATTTTCCGGGCGTGATAAGCGAATCGTTCAGATTTACGTACGAACATTGTCCTACAGACAACTTTTACGCGGCTTCAAATTGAGCTACCAAATTTGTCGGGTATGCGCAACATAATGCCTAGTAATGGTATTGCATTTGCTCCAGTGGTAGATACACAAGAAAGTGTAATTCTTCACAATGGACAATTTCTCTTACAACATTTACGAAAAATACAGCCCCTGTCCAATTTATTAGGGCCACCTGTAAAATAGTGATTTTGTTAAAATATATACTGAAAAACGCATTGTACAAGCATAAATTTATTCAGAACTGTTTATAGACATCGTCACAACTATATAACTAATATTTGGTAATGCCTCCTTTGGCTTTTATAATTGCTCTTATTCCTTCTGACATACTGTCTACGCAAGCGTTAATGGTATGTCTAATTGTAGCGTCATTTTGCTATATATTCTCAATATTTCTTACCAGTTGCTCTATTGTAGTGTTTCTTCTCGAATACACGCGTGATTTTAGAACACTCTATACGTTCTCAATTGCATTGAGGTTGGGAGGCTTTCCCGACCAATGTAACACTGACAGAGCTTGCGTTTTCAAAAAATGTTTTATGGATTTGGCCATGTGACGTGGTGCCTTGTCGTGCATGAATGTGTAAGGGCCATTCGCATCTAAATCACTGATCTATAGCATCAAGACATCCTCCAATACACGCCTATATTGGTGTTGTTTCATTATGCCCTCCCAAAAATACAGTGGCCTTTGCAGTATATATTCAACGCTAAGTAGGTGTACACCATATTAGGCTAGTATACAAGGTGTTATCAGAACTTATTAATTCTTTCAATCTTGAATCGCATATTTTATAACGTAAACTTTTTGATTCTAAACATAACTTTAATCACTGTTATAATTTCTTCTTAGCACCAGAAATTCAAGGTTGGTTAATATACGTATATTATTTAAAGGTTACATCGGAACGGTTTCGAAATTATTCTAGAAAAATTTATACACAAGTTACTGAAGCTAGAATTCCTTTTACAAAGCATATTAATAATAAACGATCAGATTTTTAAAGATAATAAAATAATTGTAATTTTCAAACTTTCATATTATAGCTGGAATTCCTTCTATAAGATACACTTTGTATATACTGCAAATTCACCAAAATATGGTACGCGTTCATACTCAACTGAATTAATTTTATCCCTTCATTTAAAATAAAGCTTGGTCTCTTTGATAATAAATAAAGGTGCAGAATAAAAGAATTACAATTACGATGTCCTTTGTTTAATGGAGTTATGAAACATTTCCATTCGTTTAAGATACGTATGAGCTAAGAATGAAAATTACAACATTGATTTCTTTAAAAAATATACATTTCAGTATCTAACTTGTTTGTATTAACACGGAAATTAAAAGTAATTTTCAATTCATGCAATCTGTGAAATTTTTATTAGCCATGTACAGTGTTTATTTTGATTTAAATCACTGAAGCATTAAGTTTACTACTTCCACGGCGCACTCCTATCACCTATGCTGCGAGAGCAATTACGTAATATCATTAAGCAATCTTCTAGTAAAAGGTATTCGAGAACTTCGGACAAGGTGTCTAAGAATGATATCTATTACAAATTAGGTCATAAAATGAATATTAAGAAGTTCCGCTTGCTACATGTTTCACAAACGATAATTTCTTCATGTGATATACGGTATAGTGAATCATTTTTTAATCAAATGGGTAACTTCGATGTATGCTGATTTTGTTATTGTTTTATTCGCGCTCTATCGATAACTTAAAATCCTACCTCAAGAGCTAAAGTTAATTGCCGTTAAATAAACAAAGACGTTTTTTCTTGTAAATTATCCATAGGTACTGTTTATTGTGTCTACAGAATACTTTCAATGTTCTGTAGATACTCTAACTAGTCATGATTGTATGCTGAAGGATAATATTGTAAGTCTTTGTGATTTTAATACGCTTTTCCTTGCTATAAATAATATAGACACTCGTTCGATTGCACTCTAAAGAATTTAACAATTTACAGTAGTTTAATACTAATATACGATTGCTTGATCTAGTATTTTCTACTTTTCTGTGCAACCTCAGCCCTTTACTAATGATTCTGCTTTTTCTTGTAATTTCCAATTGTCCCAAACTCCTTGTTAACCATTTATGATTTTTTTTTCTAATATATTTAATTTTAAAGAAGTCAATTTTTTGTTACAGTACGCAAGGCAGTGATCTGTTCTCAACACTGTAAGCGACGTTGATGAGACTTACACTATTTTCTATGGTATTGTACATGAAGTGTTTACTACATCAGTTCCTAAATTTCACCCTCTAAAAATCCAGAGCCCTCACTATCTCCTATGGTATGACACCGATATGATTCATTGTTTACGTATTAAATGCGCAATGTTAAGAAAGTACAAAAATCATAAAACACAATATTATCACGACAAATTTCAAAATTTTAAACCCAAAGCAAGAAAACTTATTTCGATTCCCTATAGGAGTTATCTTGATGACATTGAATATAATGATTCGAAACGGTTGTGGTCATTTATTCACTGCAGACGAAGACGTAGTAGAATACCTTCACTTGTGTTACTTATTCTGTACTGACTGATATCGTTAATACCTTTTGGACCGAATTCCACGTACGTGCCTCAAGTTGTCTAACATTTAGTTTTATGACATTGAAGAGAATTGAAAAAACGCTTAACTTCTTCTTTTATTTCAGGTTCATGTGATGTTTCAAGTTTTATTGGAAGCGATTACGCTTATGTTTTTGCAAAACCATTATTTAAAGTTTTAACCTTATATTAAGACCTCGTACATTTTCGTCTATTTGGAAACTATCCCATATTGTCCCGTGTTGAAGAAGGACGATTCATTATATATTAGCAAATACTGGCTGAATTCCTTGCTTTATAACCTTTCTAAAGTGTTTGAACGCGTATTGTTTACTCAGCTATCTCCCTAGCTTCATGAAATGATATCTTTAACCAACGTTAACCAACGTGGGTCTATACCACAGCGTTCTGCAATAACTAACCTTTACGCATTATGTGCCAGAAGCTTTGAATGCTAAATATCCAGTAGATATAATTTGTTTGGCTTTTAAGACGCTTTGGATCACATTGTTCACTACGTCCCCCTTGTAAACTTACATTCGTTTCGACTTTCTCAATCTGTGTGCTCTTTGCTTCTAATATGCTACAGAAATTTTACATCTTCGAAACATGCTACATCAGATATAACTTAAGGATTCAATCTGGGGTGCTTAATATATCTTCTAGTCATTAGTGATACTGTGGAGCAGAAATCCTTATGTATACTGATGGTGTTAGGCTGTTCTCTACCACAAACACTCTTGCGGATTTTATACAGCTTCAAGGAGATATCTGCATTATCTCTGACTGGTGCAGACCAGTTATTCTTAAACATTTCTAAATGCTCTTGTGTAACATTTATTGAACGGAAACAAGTTGTATCTTTTCAATACACCATTGGAGAAGCAGCGTTGAGCGTTGCTTCATTGATTAGGGATCTAGGAATGCCTTTTGATTCATCTTTGTTGTTTTCTGAATACATTTTGGAAATTGCAATTGTGAGAATTTCCGTAATATGAAAACGTTCTCTACTTTATTTCATGATTTTATGGTATGATTCGATTCCGACTAGAGTACGGTGCTTTGATCTTGTATCCTATTTACATTTCTTATTTGAGGAATTTTATCCAGATAGAAATACAACGTTTTGCTGAACAAGTTTAATTTCACAACAGTTTACCTGAGAAAAATTACATCACTACTTAAGTTCTTGTTATCTCTGTTGTATAATAGAATTAATTGTGTATAACTGGTATATAAATGTAACTTTTTGAAACTTACCAGATTTTCTTATCTTCATCTCCTTAAGATGTGGCAATGCTGATCATATCACGGACCTCTATGATATTCAGTTCATTTTTTTTCGCCATTTTTATTCGCTTTCTTACCAATACAATTTCTTTCTTGTTTATGTCTTGATTATTTTCTACTTTTGTTAGAAATATAATATCTATTATGTGTATTTCCTATAACTGGATGTATATCTATTAAAAATAAATACAGAGTGTCTTTGAAATAAAATAAAAAAGTAGGGAAAATGAAGAGGTATAATTATATAGAACATAAATTCAGAAGAATTTTGAGTCAATTACGACGCGAACGTCAGAATCAAAAATCCCTAGGAAATTGTAATATCTGGCGCCTATGGATGCAGAATGTGTATACATAATGCATCCATCGAACCAACTAGCATATGTGTATACACGCAGACTGCATACATTGCAACAACACAACTGTCGATGCTATAAAAAGTACAAGATAAATATTCTTTCCTTGACTCTTTGAATATAAGTTTAATAAAATTAGATTTTTCATTTTTCATACCTCTTTATTTTATTTCAAAGACACTCTGTATATATTATTACTATTATACCACAAATTAGGAAGTTTACCTTCTTCACGATTTTAACCAATAGTCGTTTCTTACTCTTCCGTAAGTTTGCCATAGTTAATTGTAATATATTTACAGACCATAGAAGAACACGACGGTAAGATGATCAACTACCTCACGTCAAAAGAAGATAGGAACTAATGCAAATAATCATGCATCGACAATCACCGTAAATATTCCCTTCGCCTATCCCGTTTGCTGCATTATTAGTTATTGCAAAAAGTTACAACAAGAATAAACTTCGTGTTTAATTTAATGGTTGCAGTTATACTTCAAGTTCGTAATATTTGTTTGGCGCAGCATTAAGAAAAATTACAAGTGCGACGATGCAGAAACTATATTAAATATTGGTACTTTAATATTTACATGAAATGCTTTAGTAATAATATGTTTAAGAACTTTCACAACAAAAGTAACTTTCCCTAATTTGCTGCCTGCTCTAAAATAAAAGGAAATAATAAATAATAATTCTCTTAAATTAACGCATTTGTCAAAAAGTAGAGCCTTAAGTCGTCAACAGAATTTATATCAAATAGTATTTTATTTTAAGAATGTATCAAGCAAATATTAGTGCTAAATTTTATTACTCGATATAGCTAATAATCGTTTGGAGTTTTATTAATTCACCTTATAACGTGCACTTAAATCAAGCCGAACCATAAAATGTCATAGAATAAACCTTTCACTTTCAGCTTGCCTCAAGTTTACATAAAAAAATTCACATGAGTAATTTTCAAGTTCATTTGATAGAGGCGCTTATATAACTTGGACGTTCGAACAATATGGGAATGGCACTGGTTTATCAGCATAATATCTTGCCTAAAGGAAAAAAATATCCGTACTTTATCTTTTAACGTAAATTAACGTTACGTAAGTCTTTCTCTTCCTTTCCAGTAACTTGCTTAAGCACTTTGCTTAATTGTAATAAAATTATGCGTACATACATTATTTCTCAATTATATCACGCTATTGGCTTTCCAAGGAGATCGTATTTATAGAACAAGGAATATAACGTGGGGCTATAGGTAATGAATGTCAGAAACTACTAAATTTCCTAATAGGAAATTGGAGAAGGAGGACATGAGGCGTTCCTCAAGGTCTTCGGTGTATTAACTATTGAATGTATTATGGAAAATCATAGCCTGTTTCTGCATGTTATGAATAATGATGGTAAAGCATTAATTAAGAACGGTTACTAGAACAATGGCAACTAAAGATAATTGATCTTCACAACAATGGCAATTAACTTAAAAGTAATTCCTACACAGATAAAACCATCTTAAATATGATTAGCAACGGTTGGATGGGTGGTTTAGTGGTAAAAGAGCCTACATCTAATTGTAGCAACGTTAACATTGTGCATTTGAGTCCTACCTGAGTCGATGTACTGGCGGCACATATTCGGGAGCATTTGATATACTCCCAACTCAGCTTTCGTCATCAAAAAAAATAATGAAGCGCTTCCTCGTTTACGATGAGGAGATGAATAACAATGCCATGAAACAATTTACACAAACTATCTACACTCTGAGGCTACTGTGGTTACAACAGCATATGCGACTTATAACTCCGTTGGGTTACTCATCACACAAAAAAAGACATTGAGACACTAGTGTACAAGCATAAAAATTTTGGAAGTAACCATTACAAGTTCCTATTTAGACTCAACTACTCAAATTGTTAGGCAACACTCAAAGGTGTTAACTTTAATCAAACTGTCTCATTGTTTAGCTAACATAATAATGCTGCTAAATACAATGTGGGGAGACAACGCTAATACACGGACATGTTTTTGCCTATCCTGCGTCATAAACGTAGTTTCGTGTGTGATTTCACATGTGCAGCTATTCTATGCACTGTTGGTGCGTGCCCTGCCTGGTTTAGCAGTCCATAAGCTGCTCGAGAGAAGGGTTGGGAAACTCCTTCACATGTGGAGGAACAAAATAAATTGCTTATTGGTTTTATTAATGAACTCCTCCAGATGCGTTTGAACGTTCTCAATAACTAAAACAGCTTTGATCGGTAATTTCAGTGTTGTGAGGTGCTTTTGTACAAACTCGGTTCTAAACCATTTTGTAAACATGTAATTGTCCAGCCGTGCTGATTTCTGTGCACGATAATGTACAGGTAGAAATAACATCCACTTTTTCACTTTCTTTAAAGTACGGGACTTCTAAGATTTTCCAAATCCAAAAAGTGGAATCTTGTGTGTTACTGTGGCGTTGAAACAAACCTCTACAGTCTTTTTTTAATTATCTTATATCCAAGAGTTAATTTTTCCTGACTTGTATCGAACGTTTTCTAGAGTAGAAGTTTGAAGTTACGGCCATTTTCGTCTATATTATAAATTGTTCTTACTGTAATCGTCTTTCTATTATATAATCTTGAAATTTTCTAGGCAACTCGCTTGCTGCTAGTGCATCTGCTGACAATTTTTCACCAAATATGCTTATTAAATGAAGTCTAGCGAGTGAACCACCTTTCACTTGCTGAAGATTCATCAATTTTTGAATAAAGCAAAAATACTTTGTCTTTTAAAATGGGTCTTCTTACTGAAATACTCCTCCGACGTTCTTGTTGAAATCTCAACCAAAGAGAATCGGCGACCAATTTGTTTGCAAGTTTTCTGAACGTACAACGTGTTGAAAGTATTTTATTTAAATTCTATTTAAATGTGAAGAAGTGTTAAGAATTGTGAACTGGCTTTTGATTCCTCCACCAGTCGTTTACTATATTTTTTCCTACATTTATTTTATTATAAATAAGCTTTACCAACTCTCCTTTGTCTAAGCGCTCAAGACCATTTAGCTTTTGTTCCAGTGTTAGAACTTTGCGTTCCTTTTCTCATGCATTTCTTCAACATTACACGCAGTATTCTTACAACAAGAAACATGCCAACACTGAAGTAAATCAGTAGTTCAACTGAACTAAATAGACTAACTGCTGCAGATATATCGTGACAGATTAAAGAGGAGGCCGATTAAGCACAAGTCCACTGTCTTACTATTTCCATTAAAAATTATTTTGTACAAAAATGCACCTATGCATCTACAGCTGCTAATCATTATTCTTAATTTAATACACATTTTCTTTTCCATCTTGTATTTTGCATAGTTTCTACTTCACAATTCTTAACTGAACAAAGACATTTTAGGTTTGTGAGAAATTTCAAATGGTCATGTTTTTTCTAGAATGGTTACTATACATATTAAGGTGTTATTATTGCGATCAGATATTGCATATTTAACATCAGGTAGATGTTTTTCACATCTCTATATATAGATATTTGACTCAAGAATTGTTTGTGTTATTCCTTCGCGAAAAGAAATAATTATAAAAGAAGTACTCCATAGAAATTCTAGACGATGATACAAACAAGCATTTATTTCCTAATAATTTTCTTCCCCTGGGCATTCTACCTGGGCAAATATATCAAGAGCTTGTTATGCTATAAATTGATTTGCTTTTATTCTACAACCGACACGAATTTCGCGAAAATATTTCTTTAAATTCATCCAAATAAAAGTACCATACGAAGTTTTATTAACGGTACTCCGATTTTGCACATTTTTCGAAGTTAGCGTTAAAAGTCACTCATTAATTAACAAATAGTATCGCATACAAAACCGCGTGGCTAATCGTTTAAAGTGCGGTTTAAAACTTTCGTCTATGCGAAGCATTCATATTTCCCTATCCGATAATTGCGAACAACTTTCAAATCAACTTACACGGCTATTATGATTGAAAATTTAAATCGCATAGAGCGAACTCGCTTTTTACCTTATTCCGCTTGTTTACCTGAACGATAAGTACACGATTTCAAACTGGAATTAGGTTAGGTTTTACGCGTTCGAAGAGCAGGTTTTAGAGTTGATTAGAAAAAGCACTAGTCGTTTAAAAGATTCAATTTCTTTCTCCTATATAAGTGATAAAATTAATAGGGAATGTAATTAAACAGATCAGTAGCGAAGCATTGTGCCTTTTAGAGCGATGTTAATTCTTGCCACGGATATACATTTAAATACACCGATGTAATTATATTCAACAATGATAACTAGTCTCGGCAAAGAGGGGCAAGTTTCAGTGCCAACGGAGAACAACGTGGAGGTGTGAAGCGCATGGCATGAAGAATCGAGTACCCGTATCAAAGCACACTTGTTAGGTATTATTCGACTGGTGGTTGGGGGTGCTTGTCACTACATTCATACTTAGAAAATGTCGCATTTACATAAGTACGTTTCGGAAACGACGTATTTCGAATAAATTAGAAAACGTAATAGCGAGTAAGCGAGTATGCCGGACTTAGAATCCGAAGGCGATAGAATTAACCGTGTAAAGTGCTACAACTATCTGACGTGTACCAGCAGGTGGAAATGTGTACGCCACCTAAAAGGTATAAAATACTGTTCTGCAATCCGTGGCAAACGATACAGAGAACAATTAACATTTGATGTAGATGTTTGTTTTATTCTATGTAATGTACCGATCACTTTACTACACCAACAAGCATTTGTCTCCTTCTCGAGCAAGTATTCGAATTATATATTACCAAGTTGGATATCGTTTATGCCATCTGTACGTGTCTATGTTGAAAGAAGAGTTAAAACAGAATTGAAATTTGTGGAAACTTCTTAAAAGAGTAAGTGTTTCAGCACGTTATGTAATATATTTTTTATCATTATCATGTTATGTGTAAACATTCCTGCGAGCACATCGCCTATGCTCAGTCATGAAGGTCACGATCATGAATGATGTGAGTACGTTACTGCAACACTCGCCTTGATACGGCCGCCCGGTCCCTCCACGTTGTTCTCAGTACTGCACTGTAACTTGCCCTACTTTGCCGAGACTAATGATAACTGACTAACCTTGCACATTCTATATTGAAATAAAATCATTATTTTCAAATTAGGATTATGTTGCTATTCCTGATAAATTGTTTCTACTAGAGAAAGATTAAAACTACGTTAGCACTACTTCTTAAAATTTGGATTTTCTACTACTACCAAGCTTGTCCAGAAACCAAGTACCGTTTCATTCTACCGCCACCGGCAACGTGTGACATTTCAGTTTGAACCGTGGAAAAAGATTTACATCATGAATTAGGACTAAAAAGATCTCTGTGCGCTGAGTACCAAAAATATCAACTGCGAATCAGAAACGAAGAAAATACCGCGAAGACTTATTTGGTCTTTTTCAATTCAAAACACCCGAAAGATTCATGCAACGCACGTCCCCAGTGTCTCCATTCTGCTCTCTGCCACTCAAAACTTTATTGAACAATTCGGTTGGCAGCAGTTCGATCACCTATACAGTCCCGATCTTGCACCTTCTGACTACCACTTATTCTTGAACTTGAAGCATTATTTTGAAAGGAGACGCTTTAACAGCGATAATGACGTAAAAACGGTGTTCTGCAGTGGCTGTTTTCACTTGCGGCATCTTTCTATGAAGAGTGTATAGAAAAATTGGTTTTCCGCCACGAGAAATGTTTGAGCGATGATGGCAACAATAAGTAAAAATAGTTTAAGAAATGCTCTTTCTTGTAGAGATAAATTTTGTTTTAAATAAAATGATTTCATGAGCTTTTTTCTAAAACGGTACTTACTTTCTGGACAAGCCTCGTACTTACACAGTAACCGTAGTATGTTTGCTTCTTTTATGAAAACCCGCAAGGCTAATTATTGTTTAGTATTCCGTGAAGACTATTTACAAACCACAAAGATTCCATTTTTGTTTTAATTAAATTTTTAAAAACTTTAATTTTACAAATAATTGGCTATTATGTTAATTAGAATGTATACTTTATATTTATTTACTGTGCATTATCTTATCATTAAGTTCAAATACTAAAGGTGAACATGAATAATATATTGAAAATATCATATATTTGGACACTGAAATATCATCACACTATGTATAATTACATTTAATTAATTCCATTGCCAGTTATCCATATAAAACATATTCGCTAATCATTTAACATAATGAACGATTTGTAATATTTAAAAAAAGCGTTCAGTAAGTGTAATTTGGATGTAATAATGAAATACATCAAGAAAATAAAAGTTACTTCAGTTACCACTTACAATTAGTATCAATTTCCTGAGAACATTCTACATGCCATTCGTTTCTTATAGGACTAAGCTATCCAGTGTTGGATCGCTAGAGGTACACGCGTTTAAAATACTGAAGATATCTTCATTGGCAATCGATAAGCATTTTAGATGGGTTAGTTGCATTACTTCGTCAGTCAATAAATTAATGTACCTTTTACAGCAATTACAACATGGCATTTCAGTTTGGAAGAGTAGCGGTGTTTATTAACTAAATGAAAAGTATACGAAAATAATTCTTAAAACATGATATAGCGAACATTATAGATATATCTCAGACATTTTACACGGGGACCGTAAAGTTTCGGATATACGGCAAATATTTTACTTGATTACCCTTAAACATGCTCATAAAACTAATTCAAAAGCCTAGATCGCAAAAAAATACAGGACAAACCATGTTACTGTTACATATCTCTCCGCATATGCCTATATTTTAGCATAAAGCACACGATACATTTTAAATCCTTTAAAAAACAATGTAAAAGTTGGTTGTTGGAGAATTCTCGACAGTTGTTCAAGGATATGTTTAGCAGTTGTTAATATAACTACTCATTCACACGATTATCAGTATATATCATTCAGAGAGCATGTTTTAGTATCATTAGATATTAAAGAGAGAAGTAATAAATACTATTATTATTATACACGAAGGAATAGTTTTACTTGTACTACATTGCCAAATTACATGTAACATTGCATACAGTATGCATTGGAAATCGAGTAGCATGTGGATAGCTATAGTGACTTGAAAATATCATATTTTTCATACCATAAACTTGTAAAGTATAAACGTGATACATTGAAAACAAAATGGAAATCATCAGCTTTAAATAAATGTGTTCTTATAAAACTAATAAAGATCAATAACAACAACTAGTAAGACAAGACATCGACGAAAAAAAAAATAAGCAGTTACGAAGAATATTTTACCATTTTGGACAGATAAAGAATAAATCAGCAGTGATAGAACACTAAAAACCTATACATCAACATACATATATCCAGGGGGGATATTATTAAACTGTAAATCGACATAAATTTGTATAATATTTTCTCCAAATTGCTTTTTTGTAGACATAGTACGCGAAAACTACAATCTCGTTGATTAGCGATTTATAACGTAACAACAAATGTTCAATCAGTTATGCGATTTGAGGGTTTTTAAAAAATAACCCTTTGATTGCTATTGTACTTTGTCCTTTAATATACTTAGTTTTTCTTGAACTTTTTTAGCATCATTTCATTGTTTAGACCTATTAGCTCTTGTGTTCGTTGGTAATAGATTATATAAATTGGTTATCTAATAGAGACTTTGTTGAGTAGTACGAGCTTGCCAAATGAGGAATTGTTATGAAATTTAGTAGTAGTAATGTTGTTTTCCACCATAGATAAAGAGATTGTCACTAATAATATACTAGGTGTTCCAAATTATTAGTGCATTATAATGTTAACTTTAAACTAACATCCATATTAATACTAATATTAATATGAATATCAATACTAAACCACCGTTGGTATTAGTAATAATAAAAATGCAAGAAAATTGTAATTTTACCAGTGTTGATTTGTTATTTTTAAAACTATCGAATCTATTAAGTCATCAAACTGTATGGGTTTTATAACTCTATCAATAAAATACAAACGGATATCAAATTTTAAAACAATTGATGGATTGACTAATATCCTAAGTGGAACATCCTGTACTCTTCAATAGATTTCAACAGACCACGAAATCACAATTTCAGAAGACAACTTGCAATATGGTCGCAAAAATTGACTGTAAAGCAAGGAAAAATAAAACACATGCAAAAATAGAAAATAAGGATAGTAATTTTAAGTTATTCTGTCCCTACTAGAAGTAATAGCAACTTTCTGTACCGAACAATATCTATTTTAGTAATAAATC
Source organism: Trypoxylus dichotomus (assembly GCA_023509865.1). Classification (NCBI taxonomy): domain Eukaryota; kingdom Metazoa; phylum Arthropoda; class Insecta; order Coleoptera; family Scarabaeidae; genus Trypoxylus; species Trypoxylus dichotomus. Next base: position 20,910,037 of record CM042080.1, read on the forward strand.
AGGTCTTAATAAGTGAGTGCAATTTTTGTACACAACAGAGTACCATAAATATTTTTAGATTGTTGATTGATAGCACTTGTTTTGCACATGTCATCTACTTTAATATCAATCCTTATTTTGTCGGATTCATACACATTTGATGACAATTGCTTAATATCTAATTTGAATAGTTGAAAATGGCAAATAGTACAACTTTAATTTGAGGTTGTTTACTCTATGAATACAAACTTGGTACCAAAGCGATAGTGGTAGCGCGATAAATATGTACCGTATTCAGAGATGATACCATTAGTGATCGAATAGCACAGAAATGGGTCAAGAAATTTTCTTCGAGAGATAGTTTGATCGATGAAGCATGCTCTGTGAGACCGAAGATCAATAACAACGAGAATCTTAAATAGGTTGTGGAGGCAAATTCCAGTACAAACAGTCAGATTTTGAAATGATAACAAGTTAAGTCGTATTACGATTTGTTCGACAAACATTTTACGCAACGATAATGAACCATTCTTTGATCGGTTGTTAACCTGCGACGAAGTGTGGATATTGTACGCAAATTCTAAGCATTCGTGTCATTGGTTGTCGCCTACTGATTCGATACCACGCACTCCCAAGGCTTCCTTGCACCCAAACACGATTTCATTGTGTGTTTGGTGGACAGCAACCGGAATAGTTATAAGTTTTTAGAAAGGTATCAAACCATCACTGTGAACAGTTTCAACGAATACTAGCACACTCATCCAATTAGTCGATCAAAAGAAGTGGTATTCTTACAGCATCACGCCAGACCGCATATTGCAAAATTGACCCGGGAAAAAAAGTCTGAACTTGATTGGGAAACGTTACCACACCCACGATATTGTCCTCATATGTCGCCAAGTGATTATTTCCTTTTTTTTTGTCTCTTGGCAACTGAATGAGACATAGATAGTTGAAAACTCAAGTTGATGTAATGAATGCAGTCCATCAATTTTTTAATTCAAAATCGTGTTCTACAAAAGTGGCATCCAAAAATTGGTATCACGTTGATAAAAGGTCATTAACTGTGATGGTAATTATTTCGATGAATAATAGCATATTATTTTTATATATCATATAATTAAAAAACGCAGAAACTTATTTGGTTATATGATGGCTTAATTCATGTAATAGAAGTAATTACATGAAAAAGATTTGTGTTTAAGAGGTAGTTACAGATAAGTTGCTATTAAGAACTAACACTTAAAATCTTCAAAATCTAGAGAAGGATGTCAAAATCTCAAGCACACAATTATTGCGTAATATACAGAGTCATCAAGAAAATGGAAAGAAAACAAAACTGTAAATGTCTGTAAATAGTGTAATTAAATCAGCATAGAACATCGTGCCACAAACGTTAAGGTAATTGTTTTTTACTACATTGGCAATATTTTCTACCAAATTTCTTGATCGATGTTGCTTTCGAATTATTATACTGCTTATATGCTAAATATTAATTAATTGCCGATAAAACCTGTATGAAATGCCACATATCGAAAGAAATCCGCGCGAAATGTCAGAAACATATGGCTATGCGGTAGTCACCGTACACCATACAAAGGTATTGCATTTATGCATCGGTAAAGAAAATACATTAACATTTAAATGTCAAATGAACATACCTGTTATACAATTAATAGACACTAGAAAAACCACAATTAGTTTGAATATGAAGCCGGAAGTACTCCACGGCTGCAATATTCTAACCCACATTTTGCATCAAAAACACTAACGATTACGCACATCAATGGTTTCAACTTTTTTTTTCAGCTTTCCGATATTAGACAGTTCACAAAAGCAAAAAACAACTCAACTAATATCCAACATACTTTCTATATCGATATTCAAAAAAGAAGGTAAAATTCGTATAGAACAAATCGCAAATGTCCGCTTTTCGTTTCTTTTTTGATTTGTTTGCGCGCTGTAGTTGAAAAGTATCAAATTAGAAAGGCCGCCGCTATATACGCGAAAAATAAATTGAGCGCGAGCGAAATGAACAATCGGCACTCGACCAAACCAGCGTGTTCCGGTATTCTTCTTGTGCGTCTGATGTATACCTTTAAATGAACTGGAAGCCAGCCTAACAGAAACTGAGGAGTAACTGTCCCAGTCCCCTAACTCACCTGTGCACCTCTTACAAGACTTTAGCCAGCTTTTAGAAAGCAGAATTCTGTCGAATCGAACGTATGGTATGTATGAACATATACGATTGGGAGAGGTGTTTTTATTGTCATTCCTTATTCTCGATTCTTTTACGCATGTATGTTTTTTTTATTTAAGAGACTCAATGGAGAGTATTAAATACATATGACTATACATATGTACATACATCTTAAATCTCTTATAACAATACAGGTATATCTGTGTCCGTTTCTTCTTTATACAATTTCACATCCTTTATCTGGAAAAAATATCGAGTTTTCGATGATATAAATATAACTGTATATATTGTTCCCAATATGTGTTGCACAATACAAAAATTTTCATCACTCGAGGCATAACTTTCTTCTCAAGTAAGAAAAGGAACCTGTCGTAATGGAAAACACACATTCCTCTCAAGAATAAATTGTTAACTATCATGAAACTCATGGAATGAAGTCAAACAAATTAAACAAAAGCAATTGAACATTTTGAATTTCATTGCACAAAGAATAAGAGCTCAAAATAAAATATTTCTAGAGAATACTACAAATGTAGATACACGTAGTAGAGATATTTCCCAATACCGTGATACTATAAAGTTTCTAGGAGGAAGATGGCATTGAAATAGAAATATGTCTGAAGTTATGCCATATTATCATACTCGTAACACAACCTTAACTTTTGAAAATTATTTTGAGAGTGTCATTGTGACATCAATAAAAACGTCATTCGATTTAAAAATAAGACAACAAGCTCAATTTAAGACTTTATTAATAAAGAAAAGCAAAATTAAAGCAAGTATCGAAATTACTGTTGTGTGTTAAACGCATTTTGCAGCAATGCGGGTACATTTTTCAACAATTCTTTGCTCCAGATCTTGCAAATTAGCAATGAAAGTTTTCAATATTCTATTCTTTAGGTGCAGACACACGAAAAAGTCCATAATTGTTAAACTAGGTTTTCGTAGTGGAAATTCAAGTTTCGTGTGGAAGCTTATAATCCGATTGGCAAAAAGATTCACGAAAAGAAGCAATATTTTCGTGTTATGTGTGCCTTTGCGCCATCTTGCTGGGAGTAACCATATTGTAGTTCATCATCGTGCAGCTGTTCAATAAATTCATTCAAAATATTTCTGTATCCCTCAGTATTAATTGTAAGATAGATCCAACAATTCTGCGGCGAGAAACTGCTAGCCAAACCACCAAGTTTCGCAGTATGCAGAAACGATTCAACAAAAATATAAAGGTTTTCACTACTCGGCATTCAAGTACTTTGGGAATTTCCGTACCCCGAAAGATGAAACCACGCTTTATTAGAGAAGAATGTCAAATTTAGCAGGTCACCATCTTGCATTAAATTATTGCTGGAAGCCATTGGCAGTAAGTAAAACATCTGGCTAAATAGTCTGGCGTGGTTACATCTTATACGGATGTACGTGTAAGTTTTTCTTTACAGTTTTGTGGCATGTTCCATAAGAAACTCCAATTTCTTGATAAAAACATTTCAAAGGTTTTGTAGGTTCATTCTCCATCCATTGACGAACATTACTTATAACTTCCACCGAACGAACAGTTAGTCTACCAGTACATGATTTATGGTCCACAGAAGCAGTTTCACAGAATATTCGAAACGCAATTATCAAAAGTTTTGGCGGTTACAGCTAACTCTGGGAAGTGGCTGTACAGCAAAATTCCATTAATTCGCACTCCAGTTCGAAAACAGGCTTCAATAATGTACGCTTTTTGCACATATTTGAATTTATTCAAACTCGATATCCAAACTTACTTTCGGCAGTTCTACAACATTAATTGACAGTGAATGTTATTGTCGAAATAATTTTCAAAATCATTAAATTATAATACCTGGCTTAAATTCAGACATACATTTTCTATTTCAATACTATCTTCGTTATGGAACCTTTATGATATCACGGTATGTGTCACGTTACTTACAATTAATTAATATGAATATCTGACACTCCAATGGACATATTTGACACATATATTAACAATGGAGTACCGGTAAGTATTACCCACCGATTTAAATGAAACTTGGTATTTTTTTCAGGTGTCCAATGGCCTATTTCCTGAGTATAGGGTGCTCTAAACGCAAAACAACCCCTTGTTATGTGCCATAAGATCTCTGAAACTATGAAAAGTATTAAAAAATATTTTGGACAACTTTTTAACTACTTTACTAGTATCAAATGATAGCGTCAGCAATGTTTCCCTAGTTAATACCAGTTTGCAGGAACAATCCTCCATTTCCGTAATCTTTTCCTAAATACACAAATTTTTATTTGCTAAAAAAATGTAAAATTTACGTCTTCTTGGAACCAGCGTAGTTGTCTCCGTTACATCCCGCAACTAGAACAAAGAGGTTTTATCTCTTAAATAATTTTATTCATAAGAAGTTTAGTATTTATTTAGAACTATGTAGAAACTATTATAATGAAATTTCTCAGGGCTTTGTAATAAATTTATTTCTTGTGGCGTGGACTATTTTATGGATATAATAGGAATATTTGTTATAATGTAAGTAGAAATCAGAAGATGTTTATATAAAAATAAAGAGCCAAAATATTATTGTTACAACATAATTAATTGTATTTTTCAAATTCTTTTATTAATTAAAACATTAATTTCTGACATACTGTTACAGTCTCTTTTGTTTCTATCTTAATTATATTAATGTGTTCTTCCTTTCCCATTAACTGTTAACATGCTGCTAATATATTTCCCTATCCTACCTGCTCCTAAATATATCATCCTACCTTACCATCATTCTCAAGTGGAACTGTCTTTTTTTTGAGAATCTTTCGCTATAATGCATTCGTCATCTTCAAATCTCGCGAAAAATAAGTTATTATAGCAGCGGACGACGCGGAATATAAACAAAAACCAATGACAGATAATTTTGATTTGTATAGTAAATCAAATGACCAATCAATAGCTTATCAAGATTCAAATAACGGTGAAGATTTTTTACAGGAATTGTAAAAGACTTGATAAATGAGGTTTGGTGCAATAAGCAACCAAAAAAGAAAAGAATCTGAAAATGTTTGTAGCAAAATTAATCAGAAAAATAAGTGTAAAGAATGACTTGTCACATTTTCGAGATTCAAAAAATCTAAACCATGGTAGATAGCGCAAATAAACTGAAGATCCTTATATAGTCAACAAAGGATCGGAGAGGATCAGGATCGCTTTTTTAGAGAAGTGAGATGGTTACAATATCTTCTGGTTGCCTTGAATATATTTTTATGATATTTTTGTGAAAAAATCTATAATTGCATCATTTCTTATGATATAAAACATGTAAAAAAACCAAAGTACGCAGAAAAATATTTTTATGTTTACGCCTTTATTAGAAATACCACAGCAGGAAAGCGATCACATGTACCTCAACTCATTAGACATGTGCAATATAATGACGCTGTTTTAAAAAATAATTACAAAGAGGCAACTTAAAAATTAATTCCCCTAGTTCTAGGCACCATTTTGTTAAAGACCAAACAACATTTGTTAATTTTTACAGGATGTTTAAAGCAAAAGTAAAACTTTCTGTTACATTTAAAGTTACACGAGTCAAATTTTACCTCGCATTTATCATCCTACGTTGTTACATTGATCATCCATCGTAGAATGAGAAAGGATTCCTATGAAAACTGTAGTAAAGATAAAAGACGATAACAGTAAGGAAATCAATCCAACTTCAATATATTACAATGATATAATATATTTAGCGTTTAGTTCCAGGAATACACTAAATTATCTACTACTCAATATTTTTTCAGTTATCACGAACTTATTGAAGAAGTAACTGTATTTGCAGTAATTAAACTACGCCGCTATACTAACTGTTGTAGTTATGTTGTGCTTTAATTAAAGATTTCAACATTTTGTGTATTACAAATATGTTACTGTTTTAAATCAAAATACTGTTCACTGCAGATATTGCAAAAGCTTAAGGATACCTCCACAATGATTTTTTCTGTTTGGAGTGACGTGATGCAAATCCTATTTATACCCTTGTACATTAATTACTATGACCTGCCCGAAGTTTTCTGCGACTAGCATTAGGTGTGTCTGAATTGTTTCTTGCCCGAGTATAATCAGCAATGCAATGAGCCCATCTTCAAGAGATCTGGAAACTGGCTTTCCGTATAGTACGTCTGCTGTTACCATGATATGTTTTTACTCTTATTGTCTATGTTCTAATATGAGCCATTTCCATTTTCTTGCATTCTGTACCCAGTAAAACGTAACTAATTAACCGAGGAAAATTTGTAATTACATAGTCGCGAATATTTATCAATTATTTCTATTAGAAATACGAATACATAATAGATTCACTCTAAGATCCTCTAAAAATCGATAATTAACGGTAGTTGCAGAAGTTTAATGGTTGTCAATGACCTAAAAAATCTTCCGTTTGAAAGGAAATTGATCGCATCAAATAAACACTAAATGTTTATCTTCCTTATTTTTATTAAGGTGTTAATTTGAAGTCAGCGATTATTATTACACACACGGAGATGAATTATTAACAAATATAATGAAGAAGCAACTTGTAAAAGGAAAACTACCTTTTAGTTTTAGTATTTAGTTTATCTACTCTGTCAGATTTATCTTTTTTCTTCAGTTTATTCCGTTTAATTGTTGAATATCTAGAACACAACAACATATTTACAAAAATGTAGTATCAATTGCTCTTTTATCGAAGAGTGAATGTCTAAATTTAATATCTGTTTTCCGAAATATACAACACAAAGATGGAACATGCAGCTAAACAATTAATTTATTTCAACTCCTTTATTAACCGTGTGATCACTAATTAAAGACGGAACGTTAGTTTCTATAAAACTGTGTTATTTGTCAAATATTTTATTAATGTGGTAGCTCATACTCAAAATGTAGGACACGTGGTATACTATATAGTCTATTGTATATTTCTAGTCATAAGAGAATAGCCCTACGTCATCAACAAATAAATGTAAATTCTGTACTTCAGCGTCGTATTAGATATCGTACTTCCAGCAGTAATTCAAAAATATTATGGATCGCACATAAAGTTCTTCGACGAACAGACATGATTAATATTGATACTAACAACACCCGTTTTATAAATTACTTTCGAAGTATTATAAATAAACACAATCAAAAATCCAAACATCGCATATGGTTACAAATAACATATAAAATGCAAATAACCTATTTATATGACATTTGACAACATGTAAGACAACGTTAATCAAAGTACGTCTCTCAGTATGGCTGCTTATGAGCTGCATATGGAAATCTCATTTTTGTTGTATCTCTATCTTTTTCTATATATTATTGAAAACACGGGGATAGTAGAACGTCTGTGTTACCGATATGTTACAAACGAATTTATATTTCTATCGTTATCTTTTTAAGTATCTTGATTAATAACTGCACAAATGTGTGTTGTTACTAGATGCGGCAATTATTGACGGAGGGCTCTTCTCTTATGATTCTGATTGTATGTGAGTAGTTGGATGTTAATGGTCTTGTCTATGTCCTTGGGGTGGTTATTTTAGATTAAGGTTATGGTCATAGCTGAAAATTCATTAAGTAATATTATTGCTCCTAATAGAGAAATGGCTTTGCCTACTAAAAGGTTAATGACTGAGATGGGTGTCAGCTAGGTATCAGTGAGAACAGGTTCATTACATACGAAACCCACGGTCATCGGAGACGCGACATTGACGGAAACTGCGCTTATCTCGACTTCCATGGTGTGTTCTGAATTTAGGAATGAAGGCAAAGTGAGATTGAAATGTAAAGATTTAACCGAAATATGTTATCATTTTCATGTGAGTGGCTAATCTTTAGAAAAATAATCGATTTAGAGTCTAGAATTTGCGCTTCTAGTTATATTGCACGCCTTTAGCTTGGTCAACTAGCATGAGCATCCCTTGTATTAAACGTACAAAGACTTTGATACGGCCTTAGAAATATGTTAAATATATGTCTAAGTTGGTAATATTATAATCCACAATTTGCAAAAATAAAACGAGGTTGGTAGGACTGATGCAAGAAGATAGTTAAATGTAATGTGTCACCGCCAGTTGGCGCGAACAATCATCGAATGAAGTCATAATAGTAAATTAAGATAAATGGTTAAAGGAAATTAAGAAGTCTTATTTAAAGAAAAAATATATAGAGGTAGATATAAAATATACAACATCCTTCAAAATATATGACCACTACAATTTTTCCAGCTTGGAATGTTAGTATTTCCATTGCAGAAGCCGTATATCGGTATATTCATTGAATCTAAAATCTATTATGAGATCCACTGCCAGAACTGATCAAGCTTATACATATATTATATAATTCCCAAAGAGCAAAGATTACACAAAATTATATCGCTAAAAATACAATGGAGCAATAATGCTTTTAATTTAAATCACATTACAATACAAACTTAATGTATTATAACAAAAAATATTTATTAGTTTTTGCGTTTTAACGTCTTCAATTTCAATGAATCGGCATTGTTGGAATTTTTGGTATAAGTCATCACTAAAACAATAATTATAAACTTCGTATTTGTTAATTTGAATGTTTATATCATCCATTTAATATTCTACACAATGAAAAGTTATTAACACATCGATATGCCAAATGTCAAAAATAAGGAAAAAAGATTGCAAGCTTGTCATAAGCACAAGTTATAATTTATTACACATGGCTATAACAAATTGAAATCGATAACGATTGTAATAATAAAATAAGTAACCATTTTAATTTTCAGTTAGTGGCAATATACATAAAATAAAGTTACATAAGTATGCTTCTTAGTAATTTGAATTTGACGCGACATTCATCCTAAAAAGACAATAGACAATCGAACTCAAAAAGCTGTTAGAGCTGTCACAAGCTGAGTGTCTAATCAAATAATGACAATAACTTGAATTTTCCAGATTTAGTCGCGATGAAGAACCATGAGTCGCTGTTATACACGTGTTTCTACAAGTGGTTCGCCAATTTGTAAGTACGCTGACATTCGATTAATATTAACCACTCATGATAATTTAGCAAGCAGGTCTCTACCTAATCTGCAATTGAACAATTCCTGTTCACTTGGTGAAGTGCGAATTTTCAATCCTGCCGATCTCTTACCCCCAGATGATTTTAACGAAAGATCTGGTAAATATAAGCAATGATTGCTAAGAGAAAATCTGCAACACTACTCATATTTATATATATCAATTTATAGGTTTATACTTTAAGATAAAAAGATTTCTAATTTGTTTCTTAAAGGTTTGTTTCATATTTATTATAGGTGCAAACATAATAAGTAAGTAGAATACTTATTATTGCATTTTTGTACGTATTTCAGTATTTTTTATATTACTTAAGGTTTAATTATTGATCCCGCTCCTCTCATTCGAGTGTACGACTTTTTATCGCGGAATTCCATCGAAGAAATGAATCCTACTTGTGAACTACCAAAACCGGATGATACCACAATGGAAATAAAGCATTTATTTGCAAAATATCATATTTTAAAAGATGACTTTGAACTTTTAAAGAAAAGAATTAACTTTATTGAAGAATGGAGGTTTTACATACATGTAATTGGTTATAACAACATATGACGTTCTGAATTTGGTTTTAGGTTAAATTTAGAATATGATGTTGCAAAACAATATCGGAGAAGTTTAGAAGAAATAGGACAATATTTTATGACCATCGAACAAAGAATTGATGAAGCTTTATCCAAATATGATGCCGATAAGTTAGGAATGATCGGTAAATTAAATACCTGTAATGCTCTAATAGAAAAAATATATTTTATTATTTTGTTAGATTATGCCCTAGAAAGCGCTGGTGGTAAAATCATTTCAACGCCCGATACCATTCCTTATCCCGCATCAGTCTCATGGGATTTTGGCTATTTCAGACTATTTACGCCATCTCTCGCGACCCAAATTATACAGGCTGGTAACTTGCCGGGTCAATGTTTCGCTTTCCACGGCAAAAAAGGTAAAATACGGATTCGGCTAGCTGAAAAGATACAAGTAACTTCTGTTACGTTAGAACACTCTCCGTTTCGGCTTCTATCTGATTTTACTTCCTGTCCGAGAAGCTTTGCTGTTCTGGTAAGCACTGATTGTAACTCTTTTCTAATTTAAAATAAATCTAAGCTATAACTAGAGTTGGGATGTTTTTCCGCGGGCCGGGTTCGTATTGAGTACACAGTGTCCTCACCAGTCTAATGTAATAAAACGAATGAAGCGTAAAATTATAAATTAATACAGAGCCGATTTTTATGTAAGGTGAATGATGCAGTGCGAAAGTTTATTGATGAATTTCTCGATTTATATTATATTGGTGCTAAGATATACTGCAGAGTTTGCGATAAGCCGTTGATGCGTTGCGATAAATGCAGCTATGAAAACCATCTAAAGTATGTAAACAGCAAAATAAGAAAAATAACGTGCTATCTAAAACCCTTTTTATATCTAATTTACTGTTCATGATAATCACCTGCGATTTGGTACTTTATCTACTCGATAAGCAACCGTTTCATGACATCTGGAATAAATACAATCTTAGGTAAAAAATACCATCCAGGAAAACCGTATAGACCCACATGCGAACTGTGCGTAACGACATCGAAAACATTATCAAAGCTGTACTAAAACATAAAGAGCAGTGGTTATGTGTCGACGAAAAGACATACCGAAAAGAACATTCTATTTTGAATATCTGTGTTGTAGATCCAATTTCTTATTAAAGCGACATTTCTCATTGTATTAGCTAGCAGAGTGTACTGGCGAAGGAATTATGATGGTAGTGCTGGATACTAAGAAAAGTTCAACTTGCAACTGACCAACTGTTGACGTTTGTGAGCGATGGTGCAGTAATAATATGCAGTGTAGATCGTTCTCTTAAAAAAAACTGAGAAATTTTTACATGTGACCTGTAAAAATTTTGCTGTATAAAGTATTTGATAATAATATTTAGATATCAATTTCAAATACCAAAAAAGTGTTTTTGAAATCTCCCAAACGAATTCGAGAATTCTGCAGGCGGTGCCCTGGTATTCCTCAGTTATCAGAGTACGTTGAAAACTGGATGAAAGCAGCTTTCTATTATTGCAAAAATTTTCAAGAAATAAAACCTACAGTTCGACTCTAACAAAGCTGCAGCAATTAAGGAAAGCCAAAAAAGAGTCGAGAATACTTTCGTGGAAACTGATTGAAAAAACTCCGACAGTTATAAAAGTTTATTTAACTCAATAAAAAGATTTCAAAACCATTGGGTTGCCGTTGGTAGGATCAATGCAAATTATGAACGATGTATATTCACTGCTATGTGCTAGAAGTCACATAAAAGACACGGGTGTTGAAGAAAGTTCGAGAGTGTTAGAAACAAAGATTTCAATTTTACCATATTAAGACACATTTGTGATGTTGCATGTACAAATTCGTTATCTATTTTTAAAGATTATTTTAATTATGCGTATATTACATCCGTATATGTCGAACGGTCACTTTCTAAATATAAGAACATCTATTCAGCATGGCTAACGTTGCTCTCCGTGACAAATATGGAAACTTACGTCATGCTGCAGACATTTTGTCAGTCTTATCTACTCTATGCTACGCAACAACAGCTGCGAATAAGGTGTTATTTTTTCTTTTTTTATGCCCATACACCTCGGAGGAAATAATAATAAAAAACAAATTAAATCTTAAATTAGGAATAAGTAATGTTATTAACCTTCAGTGAAAGTAAGCACATAGATGTAAAACAGGGACACCTATTTCACATGCCAGTGCCTATCGGGATGACTGACATAGTATGCACTCACAAGAAAACGGCCATCGGAAAACAGGTTAACCCACACAGGTAATATAGGGATGGTTGTTACTTCCTCTCGAGCTCAAATCCTAATTTTCATTCGTTTCAGCATTTCTAAAAGTAAATTCTACACTTCTCGATTGTTGGAATGCAAAATTGCAATAATAGAAGTAGGCAGTGAGAACTTTTGTGAGACTAAAAGATTCATAAGTGAGTCAATAGTGCTTCTATGCGAACCGCAACCAAGAAAATGTGATTCAGATCAGCCGTCTCATAGCCACAGTGACATGCAGCCGATTCTACCAATCCCAATCTAAACAATTTAATACGGGCAATTGTTGTACGATAATACCGAGATATGTTACCATTCGTATAATACCAGGGTTTAATGTTGATGGAAGAATATAAGCGTACTGTTATCCTATTGATACATATTGTTTGCCACTCTCTGTCCAACACCTCCCGTTTGCAAGTAGCAAAACATTCTCCACAAGAAAGGATAGGATTGTAAATTACTCCATCAGTGCAACTGACTTTAGCGAGATTGTCAACAGTTTCATTACCAAAAATCCCAACATGACTTCGAACCCAGTAAAATTTTGTATGCGTATCTGGGGACTCAAAGTGTGATACAACTTTCATAATATCTAATAATATATGATTTATCTTACTGATAGATTTGAAAGAAGATAGGCGCTATAACACTATAACGAATTGCTTCTAAGATGGCTATGTCTTCAGCAGTAAATACTGATCCGTCGATGTCTAGACGAAAAAGCTTTTTCTACCCACTGTTATAACAGTAAAAAGCGCATCCACATCCATTGTTACTTTTAGGTCCGTCTGTAAATATAATCAGACTTTAGCGGTGGAGTCTTAGAATGGATGTACAAAGCTGCACGTGGTGGTCCTGTTACCAAGGTGTGTTATTTGTAAAAGATAATAAATATGTGATATAAATAACGAACGCATGCAAGAACGCTTGTTTGTTCGTACACCTTGTTACGGTCCTGGCATGCGGAAAAATATTCCATCTCTAGTTATAGCTATTCCTCCAATCTGTTACTCATTTTAAAAGTGTCATTTTATTAAAAAGATATAAACTACAAAGAATCTGTGTTATGTAATACCACCAAATATTTATAAAAGCGGTTTTTATAAATATTGGGCCTCTAATCTTTAAACCAAGATTACAACTGTTTTCGATTAGAGAAGATTAATCTGAATAAAGTTCTAATACTATCAGAGCAGGTTACTATTTTCTTATTTCTTTTGCCCTAATATATTTTTGGAGTAAAGTGCTTCCTTTCTCGTTCTAACTGTATAATTTACGGAATATCCCAGGGTTAAATTTTCTACCTAATTCGCAATCAAAATGAAAGCAACCTATATTGTAAAATCTGATCTATAATAGCGTTATTAATACTTGAACCTAGGCAACCATATAAACAAAATTGCATATTTTTGTAAAAGGCAATTACACCTGTAAACATTTCAGTTGATTTAATGATATCTCTATTTATTCAATGAAAACACACGTAAATAAATTGTAATATATAAAATAATACAGTCCATTTATCTAGAAACGAAACCCACGTAATTTCTTTTACTTATACAACCCATTTAGCAGTGTGGTAATACGCAAAAACAAATTTCCTAGATAGATTTTCATTTACATATCGACAAATAAAATAGAATAAAAACAATGACAAGTAAGAAATAGGAAAACAATTATATTACAGAAATAAAATTAAGACGAATACAACACAATACGACAGCCGAATGTATAAAAGTCAACTACCAAATACTAGCTTGGCGGCTTTCTAGTCAGAAATGTTAGGAATATTTAACCGTTGCCAACGTATTATTTATAGCTTATCACGCGGGTTGCTTTTCTAAACAAATGCATGATATTTTCTAAATACATTAGCAAAAGAATCTTTGGTTTCTATTACTTGGAGTTAGACAACTTTATATACTGAATATTTCCCACATGTTTAACAACTAGGGTCCGTTAAAAAATTGAGAATATGGTGCGTAGTGTCCACTTTCTGTGTACATACCACATGATAGGAGTGTTCTTACAATTTTTAAACGTTGTTGGGCATAAACATATGAAAGCTGAGAAGGGAGGAGAGTTTGATTTCTCACAATAAATATTTCTTAAATGGGTTATTAGATAATGGATTTATTAAATCTCCAATGGCATTTCTTGTTCATGCTTTTTCAATTTTCTCATTCGAAGTCCTTCTACCATATATGTATTTCCTTCAATTCCAGTGTATATTCATTTTACTTGCATTATTTTCCCTTCTATAAATATCACATTGGCATAATTTTGAAACCAATAAATTACTCACTTAAAGAGATAATAAAGAAAATAATTTCCTACAGATTGCTTTTGCGATTTATTAGTATTCATTGTCTGCTAAGGTGTATTGTTTTCATCAACAATATTGGCATCTTAATTAGCGTGAAAGCACACTTATGCTATGTAAGTTACTTTCGTATGGAAAGAGTTGTAGGCGAATATATACACAATAAACAGAAACGGATCATTCACATCGTAATCGGCCCTTATGAAATATACAGATCTTGCGCATGCCCGAAAAAAGCCGACCAAGTTCAAGCGACCACAAAAGAGTGCACCTTGAGTAAAATATATTTCTATTATCGAACGCAGTGGTATGCAAGTCTTCATGTGACAACCAGATTTTTCGAATGCTAAGCGCAAATTTTTGCAAATTGCTCTACGGTTAGGGATTTCACCTAAAGTTGCGCATTACACATTGGCCCGTAGAAGAGAGACAGGACAAACTCTTGATAGAAGACAAAGTGGGCGGTCACAGGTGGCTTCTGGAGCTGAAGATAAATTTATAGTAACGACTTCGAAACGAGATCGACTTCTAACGACACCGAATATCGCAACGCACGGTAATATACAACGACGAACAAATGTTTCTGTTACCATTGTCAAGAGGAGATTATTGGCAGCGAGAAAACGATTAGCATTGGCAAGAGAGCACGCACACTGGTCTCTGAATGATTGGAACGCAGTTTTATAGACCGACGAGTCTAAACTTCAATTATTTGACACACAACGAAGAGTTTTTGTTCATCGACGACCAGGGAAAAGAGTTCGTGAGGCCTGCTTAGTGTCATCCGTCAAACACGGAGATGGTAATGTTATGGCTTGTGGTCATTTGGCTGGAACAACTGGGGGTGATTTACTGTAAATTAGTGGTACAATGGGGAAATAAGAGTATTTTTATATTTTGCAAAATCATGCTATTCCGTATGGAAGCGGTATTGTTGGTGAACCGTTCGTGTTCCAGCAAGATAGTGACCCCAAACATATGGCTCGAATCTGTAAAAACTTTTTAGAGGAGAAAGCAGCAAGAAATGAATTAAAATTAATAGTTTAGCCTCCTCAAAGTCTGGATTTATCCCCCATAGAGATTTTATGAAAGGAGCTTGATCGAAAGGGCTATACAGCGACAACTGCACAACACCCAACACCTGTCGGAATATTTACATAATGAATGGCAACAAATCGATGCGGACTGTCTCGAAAAATTGTTTCGCAAAATGTCTAAGATTTGTCCAGTGGTTGTCAAAGCCAAAGGAGGTTATATCGACGAAAGTAAAATTACAAGCTAAATAATATATATTATTATGTCTATATGTCTACAATTTAGTATTATTTGACGACAGTCACTTATGTTGTATAAATTCATTAATAATCGCAATAAAATTTTGCTGTATCTATAACTTTTTGTAAAATTCGTTGCTGCTATCCAACTTTTGGACGGTAGTGTGTATTGGGTGTTTCTACAGGTTCTGTATAGTATGCAACCAATATTACGAAATGATAAAACTCACTAAGCACTTTAAATTATATATTTCATGTAAAAGGTACTATTTATTTTAAACTTTTAAATCGTGTGAATTGTAATAACATAAAACTTTTAATTCTCTATAACGAATTTATTAAAGCACTTCAAATGTGAACGACAGCAAGTATTACTATTTACAAAGAAAACAATCAAATATTAATTAAATGTCCATTATTTTCTAGGTAAATTTTTACTATCCTGTCTAAGTCGTTAAAAACACGCCGCAACTTATCGATAGTAACAGTAGCTGCTAACTTGTTAGTTGTGTTGTAGCTCTTCTAAATAGAATAGATTCAAGATCTTCAACTTTCTTAGTGGTTGTAGTTTTAGATTGACTATTTAACAATTAGTAATTTTAATTTACCTAAGACCTTGACATTACTAAAAAGCTCTTCATTTGTTCTACTTTCTTTTTTTATTACAGGGCATAGAAAAACCAGAGGACGAGATGGGCATTGAACTCGGGCAATTTGTCTTTCAAAATCATACATCACTACAAAATTTTAATATAGAAAAGGAGCAGAATCAAAGATTTCATTACATTGACTTATTTATTTTGGACAATTACGGTAAAGAAGAATATACCTGCGTTTATAGATTTAGAGTGCACGGTGTAGTTGATAGCCAAAATGTTACCACCAAAGTTCAGTAACAATAAATTTTCATATCCTTCTTTTGTTTTCATTATGGACTATGTAATCATTTTCACTATTCCAAATTAAATAACTTATAATTTATTATTACTTTCTTGTGTAAAATATACATCATTACAAAAATTGCGTATATAAATGTGTTCTTGTATATTATACCGACATAATTTGAACAAAGTCAACGGTTAAAATACGCATGTGCGTCTCCCCTTATTTCTTTTCGCTGCAGTACTCCCCCACAATTGGTCTATCGCTCATTCGCCGTAAGCAGTACTTCGCTGTTGTCCTACCATATGTGGGCAACTAGCAGCCCGCGGGCCGGATCCGGCCCGCTGTAAGAATTGATCCGGCGCGCGAGACATTTTGAAAAATCCAATTAAATATATATATATATATATATATATATATATATATTACACTACTTTCTCATACTCTCCAAATGAGGAAGATCTAGTGATATTGGGTTTAAATGCGGCCCGCGAACGTATTTGCACACTAAAGTTTGGCCCGCAACATGTCAAAGATTGCCCATACTTGCCCTACTACATCATGGTAATAGCTATGGTGGGGGAACGTAGGATTGTAAATACCTCTCCGTCGTTGACTTTGCTCAGATTATATCTCTGTAGCATAATCCTTAATATTGGATATGCTCATATTAATACCAAGTGAAATGCAGAATACTGCGTTTTAGAAGATTTGCGTAAAAAAATTAATGTAATATAAGGCGATGAAAATTGAAAAATTAATCAATAGCTTTTTAAATGAATAGGAATATAGTATTATCTACAGCCATCAGAATTGAAATAAATTTGTTTCTATTTCGAGAAATGTTTTAAGAATGTACAAGTCCGGCAGAAAAAAATGCATGCAAAAATTTTTATTTTGCGAAATGTTTGTAGTAGCCATTGATTACGGAAATATAGAAATATATAGCAAAAGCAACGTTACAATACCAAAATGTTACACCAATATGGAAAAATGCATGGCAGGAAAAAGCAACCTCTAAGTAACTAAGTAAACTTGGTAGCATACCGAAGCATCACGGTAATCGAGAGAGGCATTACTTGATAAGATAGTGTGTTGTATGAGAAGATTTTTCCATTCTTGTTACGTAATATCCTTCCCAGTCAACCATTTTTAAATCTCGCGAACAATTTAAGTTGGAAATTTCGGCAGTAAAGATAATGAAGAATTTCGAATGTTTTGGGGGAAATACATTCCCGAATAGAGATTGCCAACAAGAGGCCAATTACAAGTATAATTTTCATCGGGTGAAAAACATGATTACGGATCAAATAAAGTCAGAGTTAAAAAATCAAGAAATATGGCTGATAATAAATAAAACAACAGATGCAAGGAAGAATTGTATTTTAAATGTGTTAGCGCGTACTGTAAAAAGCATCGTTGGCTCTTCTCTTAATTACTAGAATATTACAGAAGAGAAACGCGGAAAGGAGAATGGAAACTATAAAAAATGTCTTTAGCAAGTTTAATATATCGGTAACCTACCTTGTAATGTTGGTTAGAGATGGAGATTCGGGCATAGTTAAAACTGATTTCTACCAAAACGCATTCGTGAGTTTAAACGCTCACAAGGCTTGTCCGGGCATTCCTCAGCCACCGTAGCCGGTATTGACGCGATGGGGAACGTGGCTTAAAGCTGTTTTATATAACGAGACATTCTTACAAATTATTAAACCTCATATTTTAAATTTAAATCCGCAAGAAGTCTAAGTAATTTTAGTAAGCCAGCGGATTTAGATACCGAAATCCATACGCAAATAGAGCAAATTTCCAAAAATTAATCAATTCCTCCAAATATTAATTATCTAATTTACAAATTAGAGTAGATTAAGTTGTCACCATGTGGAGCGAATACAATGCGAACGACCTTTTTAAATTCGCGAACATCACATCATTAGAGAAATATACCAGCATATTTTCACGTCCTCGTAGGAGTATAACTAAGTCAGCACTCAGCACTGGAAGGTATGCTAATGACACAATACTACAGCGAAGTTTTGCGTCACTCTACATTAACAACGCAAACTAAAGTAGTAATTACATTAATTATTTTTAATATTAATAACCGAGCCGTACGCTACTGCGAAAGCACTCGTTTCTGCAGGAACTCGAAGACCCCTTTTTCAAATATGTAATTCTCTAAATTACTAGTGTTTGGAGAACTTTGGTTCTTCGGAGATATTTCCGGTGTAAGCGGAAATTTTCGAATTTTTCCACATTAAATATTTTACAAAACGCTTTTAATATCCATGTCATTTGCAATTATAGTCAACTCCACTTTATCTCTTTAACAACATTGGTGGTGGTACAATGTATG
The DNA here is from genome assembly GCA_023509865.1 of Trypoxylus dichotomus. Taxonomy (NCBI): domain Eukaryota; kingdom Metazoa; phylum Arthropoda; class Insecta; order Coleoptera; family Scarabaeidae; genus Trypoxylus; species Trypoxylus dichotomus. The sequence continues at coordinate 20,928,929 of CM042080.1, forward strand.
GTATCGACTTTCGCGAGCCATTACTTATTACACACTTTACCAACATTATAATACAGAAATCGTGAATAACATAAATAAACTATTTCACGTAAAATACAGTATTCACTAATATGCCAAAGGATATTTCTATACTTTGTCATACAAAACCCACTAACTATATGAAATATCTTCACCCTCTATTCACAACATTTCCCTATATTCATAAGAAGAAATTAGAAATGGTTATCAAATACATTACTTTATTAATTTAATACTTATTTTTGGATATTACAATATTGAATCAGACATTTACTATACTGTTTTACATCAACAACACCAATTAACACAATATACATTAACTTTGTTGGCATGCTCTTACCGCTATTAATTGTAGCAATATGTACATAGGTGCGAATACCTCAGAATAATCTAAGGTAATTTGCCCAAGCAGTTTCTTATATAGTAGAAGCTTAAAAGTAAATGTCATTGATAAAAATGTCCCTGACCAACAGAGTCTTAGCAAAGCCAATTTGATAGGTACTTCCAATTGCATTCTGATGAAGACAATAACACAGAAGTATGCATTTAATGCATCACCAGCAAATAACGGGAAAAAAATTATCCACCAGTTATTGCTATATACTTCAATTAATGGATCATACTGCAGAGCAAAAATTATTGTAAATATTAATATTGACACTAGGTTAATCCATATTTCAAAAACTGTGAGGCCAAGCCAACGAACTATTTCATCCAATGTGAAATACATTTTACTAGTTATTTCATTGGTCTTTTACTGCAAGAAGGTTTGTACGGAATAATCGGATTCTTAGCCCTGAGTTGTACCTTTTCTGTATTTCATAATCTGCATCATCTGCAGCTGGCTCTAAATCATCTAAAACCAAAATATATGCATATACTTGTGTGAGTCTGTCACATTAGAACAGACCTATTAATTCAGTTGTCAAAGTATTAGTCGTGATTTTATATGGAGGATATTTGTCGCACAATTGTAGCGCTAATATAATACCCCTTTGTATTGCAGCCCCTAAACAGTATATAACTATTTCTTCCTCATTTTGCCGTAGTAGCGTGTCACATTTTTGTTTGAGACCCTTAAAAAGAATATTTCTTATTACAAGACTTCAAAATATGATTAATTAATTACCTTAATATCCGATTTTGTGCTTACGTAAATCACGTTTGTACCTGTTTCAGGTTTATGGGGTTGTCTCTTCTTTAATGAATGGTCTTTTTTTAAAAATGTTTGTTTATGACTTTTAAAGTTATTGCGGCTACTATCTTCATCCATATCCATATCCAAAAAACTGTCATACAGTCATGTACACGTGCCAACCTATACACGAAAAATTTCTTACATGGGACAAAAAATTTTACAAAATAATAATTTACTATATGAAATTGCTAATTTTTTGATTTGGTTTTAACTCCAATAGTTTTTTTTTACTACACTAATCTGATCGTTTTAATGTGTAAATCTGTCATGAAGTCAAAAACACATAAAAAAAAGTTTGCCTAGGTAATTTCGACAAACTAATCTTCTATATTTAAATAGAAATGAAAAATTGACGCCCACACAATATTGCCCACGCGAAGTATTACATGTTTGTTGCAATTTATTTTCAAGGAAATTTCCCAATTTGTTGCTAGTAGTATGTATTAGACTTGAAAACCAGTAACAGTGAAAATTGACTTAAAACTCGCAAGAATTAACATTTATGTCAGAAAAGACTAAGAAGTGTCAGATGCCATAACCACTTGATCTATCGCAACAAAATTATAATTCATTATTACTTTTCAATAGTTATACATTTTTGCCAAATTTGGTCATATAATTCGTACTCCTTCTTAGTGGTGCAATTTCTGTCATGTACCATATTTCAAAAGTCCACAAACAATCATTACTTATCCAAAAACTATAAAGCATAATTTTGAAATGAACAAAAAGCAGTAGTATTGATTTATGATTAAATATAGTATATTAACGTATTAAATGCTATTTAAAACACTAAACCTAGCTACTCCTTTTCTACACCTAAAAAAACTGTTCGAAAAAGAATTGAACTTGGATGATAAATCATCACAATGTATATATGAAAATAATTTGTGAGAGTAGGTACCAAATCACGATCAGTCAACTAATGATTTAATGGATTTTAACGATAAGCTTACATTTCAAAATGGTCGTTCTTTTAAGATTAATTTAAAAAGTGCTATCTCTAGGTAATGTTCAACAATTTGTTTAATATACAAGAAAATTTAAGTCGGTATTCAATATGTGTAGGCTAAAAATTACTATAATAGAATGTCACCAATCAATGAAAAACAGCAATAAACAGTAGATTCAAAATTTATGGAAACCGACTCAACTAAAATATTGCATGCTTTGATAATAATACGAATTTAGTGAAAGTAATTCATTTTTATGTATTTATGTTACTAAAAATCTTGTAATATTATAGGCATTACATTCAATAAGTATGGAAATTACTGTTAACCACGATGATTGCATTCCTGTTAACCACGATGATTGCATTCCTGTTATTATATATTTAGTTTCTTCTTTCAGCCGAATAGATGGCATCACAAGTTTAATCATTGGTTAAAAATATTTGACTATAGTCCGTCCCAACCTCCGTATTCAGTATACGTCTTATGGGAATTTGTTTCATGGTTGCCAAATCATCCGATCGGCTGTACATTACTATTTCCGGTTAATTATTTGCAATTTCACCCGATCAATTCATAACCTTTATTAACGTTTATTGACGTTGAAGGTGCAAAATTATTGACATTCATATGACATTTTGCTTATTATTTTATTAAAGTAACTAACTTTTAACAGAGTGCATAGCGACTTCGCTGCACGTAAAATTATAGGAAAAATACTACAGATAAAATAGTTATATCTCAATATTTATTAACAATACTATACACACATCTATAAACAAATATACACTTCTCCTTACGGTTAAATTTGTCTCCTCTGCGCCGTTTTCTTCCTATAGGCTCCATTAATGTAGTGAAAACTGTAATTACATTTATATTCTGTTATAACATTTATAAAAATAAATAAAAATACCCATATTACCCTGTGCACGCTTGAAAAAGATAGAAGTGTTCTGAAAAGAACAATTTGTACAACTATATAAGCAAATTAACAATTTAACGAAATATTTCAAAACAAGGACGATGACGATTGACAGTTGATGCTAATAGACAGATAGTATACAACTGTTGTCGACGCCGACAGCATATGTAAATAAGTTGCAACATAGCAACCGGTTGTAGAGATAGCGCTAATGACAGCAACCAAGGATAGTAAGAGATAAAAGTTGCTATTCTATCCCATACTGAATACGGAGGTTGGGACGATCTATAGATGCTTAACAGAAAGCGCGCATCATCAAACTATAGGATTGTTACATTTGTTTTTTTGTGGACTTTTATATCTTAAAACCATAAAATACATTGTATACGCTGAGAGAATAGTTGTAAGGATGGTCAGAAGTTGTTATTCGCTTTATTAATATAGAGAGGAATAATTAATAGGTAAGTAAATATTTTATATTTTGGATCTTTTTTTAATAATGAAAAGGTATGCAGTTGCCTATTTTTATGTACGAATGAACATGGAGAAACCAAATTTTGTGTGTAGTTTCTAAGAATATGCAAGTACTTTAAGTATTTCCTTACAAAAGTTGTGATAAACAAATATTAATCATTTTACTTCATTTATTGGTAGGTGTAAGTATGGTAGAAATCTATTGTGTTGTAAGTAGCTGCTTTGGAAACATCCTTAATAAACACAGGTTTCCAAATCGCGAAAGATATATAGAATTATTTTAAAAATGATTACGATTATGTAGCAGTAATGGACTAGAAAAGGATTACGTTACGTATGACAAAATATATAGCTTTGATTATAAATACACATCTTTGATTAAGTAACTTTATTTTATCTTCCTTTTTTCAATTTTAACAATTGTCTGTCACCGTAAATCCATTTGTATATTGAAAACCATCGTTTGACATCACATTGCTGTAATAGGGGCATATTTAAAGTACATAATGTTTTTTAGTGATGACACATTTATCCCTGGCTTTATTACAAGTAAAGAAGTCAACAATTCGGAATACAGTACGAAATCCGGGATTGTTATTTAGAACTCTTTCAAATTTTTGTTTCGCATTATCAGCAACATCTCCCGATAATTGGGAAAGGATTTATCATATGCAATATTCATAGGCGTTACTTACTGAATATTGTAGATTGGTCGAAGCAACTTCTAGATGGCGGGTGGCTAAACCTATTCTGGAATAATATCCATAAATATTGGGTAAATCTGCCCGAATAGTAAGCTTCATAAATGTTGGAGTTGAATACCGTCGAATTCTACTGTACCTTTTAACAGTATCGCGCGCCGGATGTGGACGAAACATATTATTTACATAGTAGAACGCAAGTAACTAATAAAAGTAAACAATAAGTCGGTTCACTACAAAGAGCGCTAACGATTTGACCAAAAGCCTATCCTTAACGTCACCCACATTTGCTGCGACAGATGCAACCGTTTTTATAAATACGTACCGTAACTTGTAAATATTATTTTAGAAAGCGAGGAGGGGGAAGCCACCTATGTTGCAATGACGTACCCGAGTTGAAAAAATTCGTGTAATATGTTCATTAGATACATCATGTGTAGTTCGATACGTATTCTTGTATTACTGTATCTAATTTCATCTAAGTCTGGTCCTGGAATGTCTTCCTGAATGCCGATACCTAATTGGCAGTTTCTTCGAAGCCCAGTAGGTGGTGGTAAATATAGATTCATCACTAGAGACCGAATTATATGTAAAGTGCATATATTTGATTGTATATATTTATTATATTTTACGTCTATTTGTAGATGTATTAGACTGATTAAAGTTAATTAGCGCTAATTAACTTTAATCAGTGTAATATATTACAATAGACGCAAAAAATAATAAATAAATAAAATATATGCACTTTGCATACAATCCGGTCTCTATTCATCAGTATTAGATTGTGTTTGGCCCATCCTAAGTTATTTCTGCCAATGATATCGAGTTCTTTTATGGAGTGTGTGTAAAGGAAACGAGTTGTGTAAAATCGTATTTACTGCTTGTATCATTTATAGAAGATACTAAAAGTAGTTTTTATTCCATCCGGTTAAATAAATATAATGGACATATAAACAAGGTCATGTGATATTCCCTTTCTTTATCATATTAACCCAATTTTAGTTATCAAAAATTAAATGCCAATAATCCTTGAATTACTGGGTATTAGGGATTACTGATAACCCTGATCCTTGTCTAATATTTTCTCTATAGTAAAGGACGTTAGGAAAAGGTTTAAAAGCTTAATAGAAATAATAATTTTAATGTGCTTTGGTGACCCCACTATTCATTTATGCTTGTAAAATATTTCAATGCATTTGTGTGGTATTTTTATTGGGGCATAAGATAAGTATTCGCAGACATACAACGGTCAACAAATCTGTATTGTACTGGCTTCCTGTATTACATCATTCTCTTCTCTCCTTTTCAGACTATCCCCGAATATGCTCGAAAGCTTACATAAGTGAGCTGTCTAACGTTGAGTTGAATACTTACATATGTGACTAAGCCCGCAGAAATGAGTGCGCAGTGCACACTCATTGGTGGCGATGATATATTTCGACTCATACGCGCATGGTTAGTATGTGTATGAATGCCGGATTAGATTGATGATGGCGTATCAACGGCGTTCCTTGTTATGTTCAATTAGTGTTAATAGAGTTCTTAACCGATTTCCGACATTAAAATACACTGGCACTATTATTACATGAATCGTTTGCAATGTCAACATTTAACCGTACAGTATTTTTGTGTGTAAAAGATATGTTAATGGCAAACAACATCAGTTAAATGGGCAACGTAATATACCATATTATAAATTTCTATATGACTTTATTTATATGTTAAGTGTGTGCAGCATTCCACAAGATATTATAGACAATGAAGAATTTTGAAGTTTTGAGGAAAATACGTTCCGGAACGAAGATTTTCAATAAGAGGTTAATTACAATATAATTTTCATCTGGTGAAAAACACGATTACGGATCAAATAAAGGCAGAGTTAAAAGATCAAAAAATAAAGCTGACGGTAGATGAAACAATGGATGCAAGCAAGAATTGTATTTTAAATGTGTTAGTGCGCTCTTTAAAAAGCGGTGAGGTATCCTTGCCTTTTCTTTTACGTAGTAGAATATCACAAAAGAAAAGCTTGGAACGAATAGCAGAAACTATAGAAAATACCTTTGGGAAGTTCAATATACCTACAACCCATCTTGTAATGTTGGTTACAGATGGGGTTTCGAACATGGTTAAAGCAGGAAAGTTACTAAAACTATCTTATCCCCAATTGTTTCATGTAACCTGTTTTTACCATGCATGTCATCTTGTAGTTGAATTTATTAGAAACAATTATCCAAAAGTAGACCGATTTACAGTTTCTACCAGAAATTTTTTTAGCAAATCTCCAAAACGCATTCCCGAGTTTAAATAGGCTTGTCCGTGTATTCCGGACTGAAATCCACACTCAAATAGAGCAAATTTCCGAAAATTATTCAATTCTTTTAGATACTATTTCCAAATTAGAGAACACTAAGTTGTCATTACATGAAACGCTAAATATAGAAGATTACCTCAAAGCCTCGTTAGGAAATCTAACAGATAGTATAGCAAGATTAACAACCGATAAATTGTGTGCGATTATAAACACATAAGAATCCCGATTTTCAAACAATAGTGTATATAGACAGGAGTGTAATTGAAAACCTTTTTAAATTCACAGGCACCGCATCACTAAACCCAGAACGCTCCTTTTTCCAAATACACCAACATACACTACCGTCCAAAAATTTGGAAGCAGCAACGGATTTTACAAAAAGTCACAGATACAACAAATTTATATTGTGATTATTAATGTATTTATACAACATAAGTTACTGTAATCAAATAAAAGTAAATGAATTCAAAGATAATGATATTTATGTATTGTTTAGCTCGTAAGTTTATTTTCGTCGATATGACCTCCTTTGGCTTTGATAATCGCTGCACAAATTTTAGGCATTCTTCGAAACACTATTTCGAGCCAGTTCGCCTCAATTTGCTGCCATACGTTCTGTAAATGTTCCCATAGATGTTGGGTGTTCTGAGGTTGTCGCTCTCTAGCCCTTTCTATCAAGGTCATCCCATAAGAGTTCTGTGGGGGGAAATCCGGATTTTAAAGAGACCAAACCATTAATTTTAGTTCATTTCTTGCTGCTTTCTCTTCTAAAAAGTTTTTACAGATTTGAGCCGTATGTTTGGGGTCATTGCCTTGCTGTAACACGAACGGCTCACCAACAAAACCGCTTCCATACAGAATAGTATGATTTTGCAAAATATAAAAATACTCTTCTTTCCGCATTGTACCACTAATTTCCATTAAAACACCCCTAGTTCTTCCAGCGAAATGACCCCAAGCCATAACATTATCATTTCCGTATTTGGCGGATGGCACTAAACAGGCCTCACTAGCTCTTCCCCTAATCGTTGACGAACAAAAACTCTTCGTTGCGTACCAAACAACTGAAAGTGGGACTCATCGGTCTATAAAACTGCGTTTGAATCATCCAGTGATCAGTTTACATGCTTTCTTGCCCATGTTAACCAATGTGTAATGCGCACCTTTGGGTAACATCCCCAACTGTAGAACAATTTCTCTCTCGGTATATCCTCCGTGAAGAGTACAAATAGTATTACGCTGTTTTACAGTCAACTGCCTGCGCCGGGTCATTTAAAAAAAATCTAATTCCACACAGGAAAGCGATAACACACTAAGGATTAATACCTTTACCACATGTAGCACTAAACCTTTTTGATCGAAAGTAATTACTACAGGTATCCTATCCCATTCTCCTCAAACAACAGTCATTATTGGAAAAGACCAATAAATGTATTTTTAATATTGGTGTTCAGTATGTGGAAAAAAACTATATGTCTTTAGCTGTTTTCTTTATTACTTCTTAACGTTTCACAAACATTACTAACTATGCACTATGCTACTTTTACAAACACCATCTTCCATTTTTCCCTTCTCTATTACCACACCCAAAATATTCCCGCGTTTTTTACACCCTTTTAAATTTTAGCGGTTTTTTTAACAACATCCCTCTTCGCTAAAATCCTTAAGACCTAAATACTTTCTATGTTTTGAAAAAGGAGCATAATTCAATGACTTCGTTGAAATATCGGGTTGCTGAAATTCACTTTCAACATAATTTAAAACAATGTCCTTTTCCCAAATTTTCACAAATAAAATTATATTCCAAATCTACATGCTTAACCCTCCTATGGGGTTTTTTATAAGTGCAATACAACTTTGGTTGTCTGCAAAATAAACAGTTGCGTCTATACAAATATTGAAATCTGTTAAAAGTTTTTTTAACCAAAGTCCTTCTCGAACTGATGCACATAATGCAACCAACTCTGCTTCGGTAGTGGATAAAGTTACACATTGTTGTTTTTTTGTAACCCAACTAATAGTATTCTCCGAAAACTTGAAAAGAAATCCAGTAACAGATCTACGATCATGTAAATCGTTACCCACATCTGCGTCTACGAAACATGTCAATTCTAATTTTGGGCTTCTCTTATATTCTAGTCCAACGTGAACTGTAGTTTTCAAATATCTAATAATTCTTTTCAAATGTATCCATGTTTCATCAGTCGCTTTATTTTGAAATGAGAAACATATATCAGGACGACTACCTAACATTAAATACATTAAGCAACCAAGCAATTGTCATTTTCGGTACCGGTGAATATAGGTTATTACACTCCTCTTTGTCTTGAGCAAAACCTCTTGCAACTAATCTTGCTTTGTACTTGTTACTGTCGTCCTGTTCTAGCGGTTTCAATGCATATACCCACTTGGTATCTAACATTTTCGTATCCTTCGGTTTCTCTACTATTTCCCATGTGTTATTTTTGTTGATCGAATCTAGTTCCCATTTCATTGCTCCTTCCCACAGTACTATATGTAGTCTATGTTCTAAGTCGTAGTATGTCTTTGGTACGTCTTCATTGAACTTAACATCTCTCGCGATTATCAGTTTATTTCTGTCAATGCGCCATAGCCGATAACCATTGGGTGTATAAACCATCATTACATACTTTTCCATCTTGGAATCAAACTTATCTCGATGTTCCTTTTGTAAGTGACTGCAGGCCAAGCTTCCAAATACTTTGAGATTACCTACGTTTGGCTTCCTTTTGTTCCATACTGCAGCCGGCGTTGCGTTAGAACTCAGCGTATCGGTAGGACTTCTATTCAGTATATAAGTTGTAGTCCGAATTACCTCGCCCCACATCTCTTTAGGTACTCCTGCATCATTTATCATAGCTCTAGCTCTTTCCACTAGGCTCCTATTGATTCTCTCGGCTTTTACATTGTGTTGGGGAGTGTGCGGTATCGTGTAATCTATGATGACTCCATTATTTCTGCAATAATTTCTAAATTCTTTCGATATGTACTCTCCACCGTTATCGCGTCTTAGTTTAGAAATAGTGCACCTAAACAGTGATTTTGTCATTTCAAAGTATTCTTTGAATTTTTTAAAGGCCTCACTTTTATGCTTTATAAGATACGTCATTGAGAAATTCGAGTAATCATCAATAAAAGTAATAAAATATTTACTCCCGTCATAAGCTACTGGTGTAATTGGTCGACAAATATCCGTATGCATAATCTCCAATAATCTGCTACTCTTGCTTCTAGTTTTAAATGGTTGTCTAGACATTTTGCCAGCTAGACACGGGTCACAAAAATCTACTTTACAAATTTGAACGTTTTTCTTTATTCCATCTACTAGATTTCCCTTTATAAGTTTTTCAAGAGCTACAAAATGTATATGGGCATATCTTTTGTGCCACTTGAAAAAACATTATCATCTAATATAACATTTTGACATTCATAATTTACAGTTCCAAAATCTATTTCATATAAACTGTGTCTTTTACCTATACCTATTAAAACTCGTTTATAACATACTAATTTCACAAATCCATTACAAAATATAGTTTTTATTTTTGCTATTTCTAATTTTTTTACTAATAATAGATTTTTCCTGAGATTTGGCACATAAAATACACTTTTTATTGGACAACTTATTTTTCTATTATTAACATAACTATAAACATTTATACCAACTGCTAATAAATAATTTTCATTTTCTGCTACAGCTATTTTGATTGGAGTATCTAACACAACTAAATCAGAAAATACAGTTTTATCATTCACAAGATGATTAATACACCCAGAGTCAATACAAAATGTAATCCTATTTTGAAATTCTTTACGAGCGCTATCGCTTTTACCACTTAAAAAACAAACTTTAGATTCATTCTTATTATCACTCGCTTCATCAGTCTGTACTACATAACTACTCTTATTTCTGAATTGTTCAGCACTCTTACCCCGATGTCGTACGTAATTTCTTCCTCTAAAATTACCTCTACTTGGACCTGGTAGATATTTACCCAACTCTGCACTTCCTTCTGTGTTGTCATTTCTTTTACCTTCACGTAATCCCCCTTGGAACTTAGGAAACGCCGATCTGCATTCTCTTTTAAAATGCCCTGGTTTGCCACAACGAAAGCATGTTCTTTCTGTATTGGAAGCTACCCCTTCTGCATTAAATTCTTTAGGGGTTTTTAAATGTCTTTTTTCTTCTTCTGCCAGTAATTGTTTCACCATTTCATAATTTAATACATCACTAGGCAAGTTTTCAATAACAGTCACTACTGTTTCATCTGACTTTGGTAAAGTTAATAATAAATTACACACAATGTCTTGCTCATCAATGGTTACCCCGGTAGCTTTTAGTTGTCTTAAAACTTTCTCAAATGTATTTAAAAATCCTTACAATGACTCACCTTCTTTTAATTACATTGATAACAACTTTCCAACTGTGTATCTTTTACGTATTGTACAATGAGTGATTTTGCCTTATTGTCTTCTTTTTCTACTATCTTCCGTTCTTCCCCTGTTAGTAAACCTTTATTTGTTTCCTTCTTTATGTATTCCGATACTCCACTTTCGGCTAAAATCAGCTCCATTCTGAACTTCCAATTATGAAAATTATTACAATCCAAAGGCTCAATGTAAAAATTCCTACTTCCATGCGCCATAATAACGTATGTATTTCACTTGCCTTTGTTGGTTTCTCTTGACGAAGCTCTGGACCTATAACCTTTTAATATTGTTGTTCAGTATGTGGAAGAAAACTAACTATATGTCTTTAACTGTTTTCATTATTACTTTCATTCTTAACTTTTCACAAATATTACTAACTTACTAACTATGCACTATGCTACTTTTACAAAACGTCTATCATGTTCCATTTCTCCCTTCTCTAGTACCGCACCCAAAATATTCCCGCGTTTTTACACCCTTTTCAATTTTAGCGGTTTTTCTAATAACATGTATTCGGGTGAAATTTGTACCTAAGTATTTGGACTTTACGGATTATGTGTAACAATTTTATATTTGCATACAATCACTTACAATAGGGCTTAACGATTTCACGATACATCTATCAGCTATATTATTTTAAAGGAATTTGATCTTCCTTCCAAACTTATGGATGGTAGTGTATTTTTACTTTGCCGTAGGGGTATGACCGAGTCAGCACTGAAAGGCATGCTAGCAACACAATTTTTGCAGCAGTCTACGTCAACAACACAATCAAACTAAAATAGTAAGTAATCGCATTAATTATTTCTTCAGCCACCTAACGTTTGAAAAGCGAAAATCCTAAGTTAATAAAACCTGAATACTTGTAACAAATATCGCAAATTCAAAGAAGTGATAAACATCAAACAGCTAGAGGAAACGTTAAATACAGAAATATTCAAAAGAAAAATATATAAATTGATTTCGTCAAATACCTGACGAAGTACAATATTTTACTCCCGCAGTGAACCTATAAACGACTAAATCAAGAGTTTGTTTTAGATCACAGTTTTTTTACTTAATAAAGACACCCGTGTCTGGTAGTTAACATATTTTAATTTCAGCATCATAGTATGTAAATTGGCAGAATTGTTTTGCGCTTTTGAAATAAGCGGGATCACAAGAGATTGATTAATTTGGCAATTCTGGATCAGATATTTTACCTTGTTAAGTTTATGATATGTTTTATTAACATTTTTCTATCAGACTGGTGCCTTGTAATACAGGTTATTACTTCTTTAATGCTAAAATTTTAAAGTTTCTATTTCATTCCACTACTAAAATACAGCCATCAGTAATTCTTTTACTACATATACTTCAAATAATATACTCCATAAACTCAATAATTTAAATAATTTCCCTTTACATAAATACGCAAGTGAGGAAACTAAAACAGCCGTGAATTTCGTCAATTTTTCAGCTGTACCAACGTATCAGTACTTTTTGATCACACTATATTATAAATGAAATTCCATTGACGCATTCGTCGCTGTTTTGTTTTTCAATTTTATAAGGTTGAGTAAAAGCCTATAGCATATATTTTCATTTTATAATCTGTTATTTATAGTAATAATATTTTTTGTGCTATAATTTCAAAGCATTTGGTTTTACTAAAGGTTAGAAATAGCGACGTTAAATGATATAACTAAGCAATTAATTTACATATTTTGACGTAAATTGGAGAAATATGACACAGGTTCTTAGGAAAAAACGTAAGTTAGTTTTATGCAAATTTCATCTTGCGTCAAAACATGCAATCGCTATTGATTTTAATCTTAATAGGCATTTATTTCTATGTATTTTTATTATGCATGAATATCGCCAATGTTTAATATTAAAAATTAAAAACTATTGGATTGTTATACCTATAAAAATATCAGTCAACTCACTAGCAGGATGTAATATGCAGTTACAAAATTTATACTTTACGAAGAATATGTACCTACATGTAATTAATCTATCTGTGGAATAATTGTTTGCACAATGTTCAACCTATTTCTAATTACTTCGATTTAATAGGATATTTGAAATGTGAAAATATTATTTTACCTCATGTTCAAATGAGTAGGAATCAACTATAACTTTACCATCACAGGTATTATATTTTTTACGGATGTATCAAGTAATTCAGTTCTTCTGTTTTTGTGTTTTCTATTATCAGGATTTATTTACAAATTATATAACTTTATGTTATGATGATGAAGCAGAAGATAATGCTATTTATCAATAGTAGCATTCTTTTCACAACAAATCTCAAATGCAGAATAGCGCGAAAGTTTAGCAGCATAATATTTTCAGCGTCATAATGAAATGAATTTAGGTACAAGCGATCTGTTCAACAATATTTATTTATCAACGAATTGAGAGCACATAATAATCAAACCTCAAAAAGTTCACCTTCTTCCTTCGCACAATCCTCAAGTCTTTTGGAAAATACCACGACTTCGCTTCTGCTTCAAGGGCGTGCTTGAGGGTATCCACCGTCGAGTATGATTTGGGAGAGACTTTGGACTGGAGATACCTCCAGACGGAATAATCGATGGGATTCAAATTGGGTGAAATTGGGGATTCCCGGAGAGTGAAGATGGATTTTGCACCAGAACTGGGTGGCGTTTGCCTTATTTAGTGGAGCAGGAATCTCCTTGGAAGCAAAATGAACGATTGTTGAAGTGATCATGTGTCCAGCGGAGAAGTACATTTTCCAGAGTATTAGTACACCTGTCTAGTAGTAAAAAATAACAAAGCGGCGGGTCTAGGATGTATGCCCATGGAACTTATTAAGAGTTCCCCAATCGTAACATTAGCGGCAATTGCTAGGTTGCTTACATCCTGTTTATAGGGTAGTGAAGTCCCGGAAGCATGGAAAATCGTATATGTAAGTAGTGGAAAGGCAGTATAATGAAATACGAAAACTATAGGAGAGTTAGTGTTACGTCTTCTATATGTAGACTGTTTGGACGACTACTAAAATCGAGAATAACAAGTAAAAGTCTCATAGGAACAGAGTAGTTTCAGACCTGGAACATCTTGTGTTGATAATTATTTTTTGTCTAAAACACCTAACTGAAAAGAGTATAGCACACGTACGTGAACTACATCTTATATTTAGGGACTTAAAAAAGGCTTACGACAGTGTTTCCATAAGGCAGTTATGGCAGGCAATGAAGTACAACGGAGTACGAACAAACTATGTAAATGCGGTTAAACAACTATATAAAAATAACACAAGCAGAGTGAAAATCGGAAACAACTACTTGGATGAATTCATTGTAAATAAAAGCCTGCGGCAGGGATGCTGCATATTATCAACGTTATTTAAGCTATGTGTTTGTGAAGACGGTACTGAGGGATTGGAGAAAGAAATGTACACCGATGGGGGTGCTCCTCGATAAACAACATATATATAGATTGGAGTTTCCTGACGACAAAAATCACAAGTACGTAACTTCCGATGGTAGAGATGAAATAGACATACAGAAAAATATAATAAAGGGAAAAACTATAACTAACTACATCCTATGGTGTGAAATGACAATATTTCGAAGAAAACAAAGCCCTAGATCTTCTACTCCTTTGTTGAAACGTGTGTTACTTAGGGAAGTGAAGTGTGGGCGCTGAATCAAAAGATGAAAAACAAAATAATGTCAACGGAGATAATGTATTGGAGACGCTGCTGTAAGAAGACATTACTAGGTCATGAAAGAAATGAAAGAATATGAGAAATAATGCAAGTTGACACATCATTAATACATGAAATAGAACGGTTTACCGTTCTAATAGTTGTTTCAACTATTATGGTGTGGCCCCATAAGGAGAATGGACAAGGATATACTACCACAAAATGTTTGGAGATGGAAACCTGCTAATAAAAGGAAAAAAGCAAGACCAAGAAAGTGTTGGGAAAATGGTAAAATGGTTTTAAGGATAGGGCCTCTTGGAGATTGGGATGTCACAGATGACAATATTACCTGTTGACTAATCTTGACGATCAGATTCAATGTGTACAAGCGCAATCCTATTCTGCTTGTTCAACTTCGGCTCCAGAGAAAAGATTTTCTCATCGGAAAAGATGACGTCGAATCCTTTTCTCCAGCTTGTTTGCAGCCAGTGCATGGATTTTCTGCTGACGATAATTCCGAAGTTCTAGCTCGAACTTGGCGATTCTTTCAATTCCTCTTCTCTTGATTCTGAATTCTTAGCTTCACTTTTCCTGCGACAACTTCGGATTACTCCCGATCCTCTCCCTGACAACTTTGACGTTGTTGTTATTTACTTCAGTGGGTGGATGACCAGATCTCTTGCAGTCAGCAACTCTTTCGGTCTGCTACTACTTCTTGATGACACGATACGCGGTCGCAGGGTGCACTCCATTGTGTCGTTATTGTAGATAATGACGTCCCTTTGCTGTACAAGAAAACAATCTAAAATTGAAATTCAAAATAAAATGACAAATATCTCCGATTCAACGTACGATATATAGTTTACTTATAACAGAATTCTTTAACAATGACGTACATATTTTAAGACTATACGACTGCATGAATATTTAATGCCATCAATTGTAACCTTATGTTTATCAACCGATTAATTTTTTGTGAATGCGTACTTTTTTGAGTGATGTGATTGGACAATCTTTTTTTATCATTAGTCTTGTTTCTTACTTAATATCGTTTTTATGTTTTTTAATTATTCCTGATTTTTAATGTATATATTTTATATTGTCATTGTACCGTATTAAATATTTTCTAGAAGGTAATTACTATTCATCATTAAACCAGCATTTTCACACACTCGAAAAATACTTGTATTTACGCGTGTCTGCTATGCTTTCCATACATGAGAAACATCCTCGTAATACTTTTACATATTTTAAAACATTGGATTATTTCTCATTATATTCCAAAGTTCTTTGAAGAGTATACGAGGGCGACCTGAAATGTTTCCGGAATCGGCAAGAGATGGCGCACGAAGGTTGAAGTGGATTCATTAGACGATAAGGGCAACCTTTTTTATGGCAACTGTCAAAATTTCAGACGTCTACTGTCAATAGTTGTTTAATAGTGTGTTTTGTGTGGCAAGTCAGGCGGTTTCGCAAAAATGGATACAATTGAATTTCGTGCAGTGATAAAACACTTCTGAATGGTTGGAAAACGCCGACGAAAATTCAAAATATTTTGCTAGAGGTTCATGGCGGGTGTACTCCATCATTTTCGACCATCAGCTTCTGGGTGAATGAATTCAAACGTGACCGAACAAGCACAAGTCACGAACCACGAGCGATAAAATGGTCGATCGCCGATTGAAGCTAAAAAAGTTAGCAGAGGCAAGAGGCATCTCAGAAGAACGCATTGCCCATATCCTATACGAAATTTTGCATATGAAAAAGCTTTCGGCGTGATGGGTACCGCGTTTGCCCACACCTGAACAAAAACGAAATCGGGTGACCGAGAACCGGGAGAATTGTCTGATTAGGATCCAACACAATCCTAAGGATTTCTTCATGCGTGGATGAGACTTGGATTCACCACAATTGAGTTGCGCTACGAATTAGTCTTTCATCCTCCATATTCACCGGACCTAGCCTACACCGACTTTTCCTATTCCCAAACCTGAAAAAATCACTGGGAGGAACGAGATTTGTCTCATCGCCGCTACAGATGGCTATTTTGCAGACCTCGAAACATCCTACTTTTCCGACGGTTTGAAGAGACTGGAGCACCGTTTGAAAAAGTGTATTGATCCTCGAGGAGACTACATCGAAAAATAAAAATAATATTTTTCAGGTCGCCCTCGTAATTTAAGAACATCTATAGTTAAGATTCTGTAGATCTTCCTCACGGAATATGTTATTCCAAATTTTGGAATATGGAACTTGAACTAACTTTCAATTTCTTTCAGAATATTTTCTAAGGAGATTTTCAGGTTATTTTAAGTATGTACATATTATGTTATCTGGGAGTATACCAAAAGTCAGTTGATCTTGGAAAACACGGTCAATACTTAAAATACTAAGAGAAGGTTACAACATCCGATGCAGTTTTTAGAAAATGGCACGAAACCTTGACATCAAACATCGACTTCTAGAATTGTTAATATTTAAATTTAGAAAATGTAAAACAACTTGTTTATATCTCACAAGGTACTATAAAAACTTGTTATAAATTTAAGTTATATTTGTTTTATAAATTATATTTTTACGCAATTAACGTGTTATTTTAGCTTAAATTCTGTAGACATATAAAAACATATTGAAGGTTGAAAATGAATTATATTATACAGTGAGGTCGTAAAGTATGGAACGAAATTCATAAAATAAAAGACTTTTTTCGTAAAAATGCTCGAACCTGTACAGTAATTTTACACAATGGATATACTTGAATATGCGCTCCTTTGTGGGATAATGTTAGTTGAATTTATGACGTAATCGACGTTTTTGTTAAATAGGTATCTATCTTTTTTTCTTCTGTAAATAGTAATATGTTGTATTAGAAAGCTTTTGAGGAAAATGGAATAAACTACTTCATAGTAAGTTGGGAATGGTATGTATCAAAACACTGAATAGGGCTTGGAAGATTAAGCAACTTGTATGTTAAACAACGTTTAGTTTATGTAAACGTCTGAGTTACAAAGGTTATGTTGAATATTGTATTTCATTTTTACAAATTCATCTTATATTTATGCGAAAGGATTTTCAATTCTTACAACAACAAAATATCTTGTTTTAAGGCGAACCGAAGTAAGTTGGAACGGCAAATGGGTGATATGCCTGACTACATGGTCAATATATCGAGATAATTTTTTGTGGCAGTTGTGGATTATGCAGGTCCTTTTGATAGCGAAATCGTAGAATCGTTAGAGGCTATTTGTGGGTATTCGTCTATTTTGCGATTAAAGCTGTCCATGTGGAGTTGATAAGAGATTTAATGGCAGATTATTTTCTTAATGCGCTCAAGAAATCTATGGCTCGATGAGATTGCATGTATTTATACTCCGATAATGTTACTGGTTTCGTAGATGCTAACAGTAAATGGAATCGAAGTGATAAAGTAACGTATTTAAACTAAAATAAAATTTCTGCGTATTTCATTCCTTCGCGTTCACCTCATTATGAGGGTCTTTCGGAAGCGGCAATTAAGTCTGAAAAATTGCGTACGAAACGAGCTATCGGTTAGGTTATACTGAATTATGAGGAATTTTATTCAGTGATCATTCAAATCGAATCTGTCCTTAATTCGTGACCTCTCACACCATTAATCAACAATCCCAACAATTTTGTCACACTTATCCCATTTCCTTATACGGGATTATTACGTGTCATACTAAAAGAAAAATTCCAGCAATCACTGAATCGATTATATTATTATAAACAACTTTAGTAGATTGCCCAACGTTTCTGGCATTGTGTTGCGAGTATTTATGATCATTACACCAGCGTACCAAGTGGAACAAGACATCATCATCTCAGCTCAATCCTGAGACTTGTGGTAAAACTAAAAGAGGATCGCTTACCTACACTATTATGGAAAATCGATCGAGTCGCAGAAACTTATCTTAGCAGTGATTGGTGCATACAGTGAGTGTAATGCAAAAAATATATATTTTGCTATAGATCGTCCCAACCTCCGTATTCAGTATGGGATAGAATAGCAACTTTTATCTCTTACTATCCTTGGTTGCTGTCATTAGCGCTATCTCTACAACCGGTTGCTATGTTGCAACTTATTTACATATGCTGTCGGCGTCGACAACAGTTGTATACTATCTGTCTATTAGCATCAACTGTCAATCGTCATCGTCCTTGTTTTGAAATATATCGTTAAATTGTTAATTTGCTTATATAGTTGTACAAATTGTTCTTTTCAGAACACTTCTATCTTTTTCAAGCGTGCACAGGGTAATATGGGTATTTTTATTTATTTTTATAAATGTTATAACAGAATATAAATGTAATTACAGTTTTCACTACATTAATGGAGCCTATAGGATCAAAGTGATTCTTCGACTGACTAGAAAATTAACGTAAGACATAGATATATGTGTGTAATTGCTATTCCTTTCTTAAATATTATTGTATTATACATATACGTATTTCTATGACTCCAGTTCTTTTTGTTACAAAAGTGGAAACTATTATTTGTATATATATAAGGATCATCTTCTTTTTTAATTTAATAAATTGCATAGCACCCCAATATCGAAGCAAATATTCACTGTACATTGCATAGATATCGTTCATATGTATATTTGTTTATAGATGTGTGTATAGTATTGTTAATAAATATTGAGATATAACTATTTTATCTGTAGTATTTTTTCCTATAATTTTACGTGCAGCGAAGTCGCTATGCACTCTGTTAAAAGTTAGTTACTTTAATAAAATAATAAGCAAAATGTCATATGAATGTCAATAATTTTGCACCTTCAACGTCAATAAACGTTAATAAAGGTTATGAATTGATCGGGTGAAATTGCAAATAATTAACCGGAAATAGTAATGTACAGCCGATCGGATGATTTGGCAACCATGAAACAAATTCCCATAAGACGTATACTGAATACGGAGGTTGGGACGGACTAGAGTGGCACTTGCGTGCTGTGATTGCCCCCTCCCCTGTGTAATATATATATAACGGCGATGAGATGGATCTTTTCGCGGTCGCCATATGTAATAATATTGCCGGGATTGCGACCGCTCATATTGACTACCTGTGTATCCTGATAAGCACCATCGATTCGACATTTCGATAACGCCTCAGTTATCTTTCTCTCTAAAGCTTCTCGTTAGGCGATTGAGTACTATTGCAACGAGAAGCTCCAGATCAAGATAACTATCATGTTATTGAAACGGGGAAATTAATAGTCGTTATCAGGACACACAAGCAACATGGAGTCACCGATAAACCTACGACACAAATTATATCCGTGTTATTAAACTTACCACGTGTACACTACCGTCCAAAAATTTGGAAGCAGCAACGGATTCTACAAAAAGTCACAGATACAATCAAATTTTGTTGTATTTAGTAATGAATTTATACAACATAAGTGTCTATTGTCAAATAATAATATTTATGCATTATTTAGCTCGCAAGCTTATTTTCGTCGATATGATCTTTGGTTTTGATAACCGCTGCACAAATTTTCCACATTTTTCGAAGCAATTTTTCGAGACAGTCCGTGTCAATTCGTTGCCACGCGTTCTGTAAATATTCCCATAGGTGTTGGGTGTTTTGAGGTTGTCGCTGTCTAGACTTTCGATCAAGCTCATCCCATTAGAGCTCTAGGGAGGACAAATCCGGACTTTGAGAAGACCAAACCATTAATATTAGCTTTTTCTGCTGTTTTCTCCTCTAAATAGTTTTTTACAGATTCGAGCGATATGTTTGGGGTCATTGTATTACTGGAACATGAGCGCTTCACTAACAAGACATCTTCCAGACCGCATTGCACCTTTAATTTTCACTAAATAATCTGTACTTGTTCCAGTAAAGCAACCCCAAACCATGACACTACCATCTCCGTATTTGACGGACGGCACTAAATAGGCCTCACTAGCTCTTTCCCTTGGTAGTCGACGAGCATAAACCCTTCGTTGAATACCGAATAACTGAAATTTTCCATAAGACTGCGTTCCAATCATTCAGTGACTAGTTTGCATGCTCTCTTGCCCATGTTTTTGCGGCCGATACACACCCCCTTAAACGTGCTGTCAATAATCGCCTGTTGACGCTGGTAACAGAAACATTTGTTCGTCGTTGTGTATAGACGCGCGTTGCGATATCCGGTGCCGTTAGACATCAATCTTTAGCTCCAGAAGTCACGCGTGACCGTCCACTTCATCTTCTATCAAGATTTTGTTCTGTCTGTCTTCTTCGGGCCAATATGTAATGCATACCCTTAGCTGAAATCTCTAACCGTAGAGCAATTTATCTCTTATCCTTCGTGGCCAAGAGTACAAATATTACTACATTGTTCTATAGTCAACCGCCTGCGTTTTGGCATTTTTACGTTCAGTACTTTATCATATTGTTACAATTGCGCACCGACTTCAGTAAACTAATTCCGCACAGGAACACGCACACTATGTCTTCCTACCTTTACTACACACACTAAAGGTTTACCGAAGTAGTACTAAACCGTTTGACCGAAAATAATTACTGCAGGTATACTACACTATCCTCATCAAACAACAATCATATTATTGGAAAAAACCAATAAATATATTCGGCTGAAATTGGTACCTAAATGTTTTGAACTTTACGGATTATGTATAACAATTCTATATTTGGATACAATAATTTATAATAGGTATTAATGATTTCACGAGATACTTATCAGTTGTATTACTTTAAAGGAATTTCACCTTGCTTCCAAACTTATGGACGGTAGTGTATATAGTTTTTAATGTATATGTTATCGATGTATGTACATTGTTTCATATTATGTATGCATATTATTTAACTTATTTAAAAGATGTACATTTCAATGGAGGGCAATACGTTTACTTGTATATTTACTTTTTAAATGTCTTCGAATTCCCGGTATTTAAAGCCCCCAGCTACGTTACATAATCATAACGTGAGTAGAAGCAAGTAAGCGTAGAATAAACGTATTGAAAACAACCTCTTTATTCACTATGGTTTTAAAAAATAAGTGGAATGACCTAAATCAGTAAGCTCGAAAAGAGAGAATAACGCGAAACAAATACCGTATGAACAAAATTTAGTAATCTTATTGGGAGAAAAGCAAAACTGAATCGTTATCCATTTAGATATACTCTTGTCCTTATGGAATAAATATATATTTTGAGTAATACTCGTCAATCTAGTTCTAAAGTTCCTCGCCACATTGCGGTTATCATGGATGGAAATAGAAGATATGCCAAGCAATGTGAACTAGAAGCAAGTGGAGGGCACAAAATGGGTTACGAAAAGTTTATATACTAATCACGGTACTCATTCAGACATCTTAATTAAAACATCTGGTGAAGTAAGATTTAGTGATTTTTTTTGTGGCAATGTGGGCATAGCATTGTATGTTTTATTAAAAGTGTGTGTCCAATTTCACAAATTCGCATTTTTTGGCAAAGCAGAAAACTCGAAAATAATATCAGAATAGAATGACTTTTGAAGAATGTAAATGACAGAAGAATGAAAGAAATAAGATTACTTGGTAGAACCTAATGTCTATTGCATTTTCGCTAAGAAGAGATATCATTTCCAACGCAAACAAGTTGTTTTCTTGTTTCAACAAAGAATTGTATTTTTTTAACTAGTTCTAGCTAATCAAATGAACGTAGTGGTGGCCCAAATTCTATATTAACAGAAGGTAAATATACTCTGTGGCAAATATACGCAAAAGTAATTTAAACTTTTCAAGAGAGTTAACGAAATGTTTTACATTAACATTTTTACGAGATTTCCGATATTTTTCAGTTTCCATTATACACACTATTTAAAAAAAAATTATAATTTCAGATACTGTGGGCGACAATAGGAAGGAAAATTATAAAAAAGGAATAAAAAATAAGGAATTACTTCATTAAATTTGTAAGTAATTTATTTTTCCAGAATATAGGTTTCACATCAATTTTTAGGTTTCTCCAGTTTTAAAGTAATGAAACATTTTTTAAGCGGTTTTTTATATCCAATTAATTATCTAGTCTAAGAATTGCTGTATTGTGTCAGATTAGATTATCTTTATATCTGTTTCTAATATTGTTGAAATTAAATTTCGTCAAATAAGGTATGCTTTTCTTTAGTATGAAAAATCTCTGTATTACTATGGATTTTTTGGAAAATGATAATTGAATTTTCTACATCTATTGTGAATAAACTCCGTGAAAGATCCCAGGAATGTATTTAAAATGCCGAAAGATACTTTGAATAATTTATAGGTTTGAATAACACAAGAATCTTGATAAATAACATAAATATTTTGTTATTATAGTTTATTGTTTTTAGAACAGTTATTTTCTTAAAAATTGTGCCAATATCCAAAATGCACATATAAAATTATGTACATTTGGAAAGCTCGTTATGTTTGATATTCAATTAATGTCAAGACCTACTATAGTTTTCAAATAAAAATTAAGTGGTTATTGAAAATTTGAGGAAGCTGTTAAAAGCTGCGATTAATCCTTAAATTCTACTTAAGAGCTTATGTCGAAAGTGTATGATCTTCTTTTAAGATTAAACTATAGTGTACATACTATCATTATATCTCATCTTTGTGTGTATCGTTGCCGCAAAAAAACTAGCTATTTACATCAAATTTGGGTTTTTCCGCACAATAAAACATTTGATATTTGCAAGGAAGTGTATCATGCTGATTATGATATAAACTATGGATTTGATTTCATTATTAGTATTATTTTGATTATTATTATTATTGTTATTATTATTTTACTTTATTATTATTAAATATGTTACAAAATTATTTTGTCGTTGTTGTTGC